>CM060900.1:311923631-313123631 GCA_030762935.1 Hymenopus coronatus | reverse complement strand
TATTCATATCTAGAAATGGAAGGTAGTTAGTTATCTTTTTCAATTTCTATTGTAAGCTGTATTGTTTTCTGTTGTATGTTAAGTAACTTGAGGGAGTCCTGTATGAAACGTTTGGAACGTTTTACAAACCCAACTCAGAAATTTTCTATTCATTCGTATCACTGTTCCAAAACACACTTTTATTAAAATTGTTGTTAAGTTTGCATTGATTATGTAAAAAGGAGAATAAGTTTTATTTATGGAGTTCTTTAATGCTACAGTTCTCAGCATCCCATTTAGGTATAAAAGACCACTTAATTTTCCTCAGAGGCTGCTTAATCAGTTTTGAGGTTTTATGTGCCATAAATCTACAACAAAGGATCAATGTCTTTATTTCCCCTCTGAAGGAAGCTATGATAAGGACTTTATGCCTAAATAAAATAAAGAAACTAGAGGCTAGCATATTACCCATAAACCACAGAGGACTATTGATATTGCAGTTTTTTTAAATGTTGGTGCGATGAGGAGGGATTCCAAACTCCTGGAAACTTCCACTATAAAAAATGTCCCCCACCCCCAGAGCCGAATTCTAGATACACTACTGTTACAAGACTCATATTGAATAAGTGGAAAAGCAGTCAAAGATACCACTTTTTGTTTTTGAAACCATGGGGGTAGTGTGCTGTCATTCTATGCATGAGATCAACACCACCCATGAAACTATTGTACTCAGAAATTGCAAAAGGCCTTAAAATTATAATGATTTTCTTTTCTTTCCTGTCCCATCATTGCACTTCATCTTCAGGTTTTGCACCAGCATAAGTTGACAGTAAATGCATTTGGTATCCTTCCAATGTACAGTGTTCATATTAGAATTAGAAGTTGCTATAGAGCAGAATAACCTTGATAGCAGTTTTGCACTTACCAGCTTTCCATGAACACCAGGAATTCTGTTCAGTGAAACAGTCCCTGCAACTTGTATATCTTGAGCTTTCAGACGCTCCAGCAAAGGGATGGCAGTAAATAAATTATCTAAATATAATTTATGATTTTTTTCTTGAATTCCATGGCATAGGTTGACAACTATTCTGATAACTGATTTGTGCCTTCATAAAGTTCAAAGCACTGGACATATTAAACTGAGCTTGCTTGAACCCAGTTCTTAAAACTCCACTTTTTAGGCTTCCCGTTTAAATACTATATCAAAAAACTTCTAACTTTGAATGGCACAAGCGTCTCATCAACACTTTGATGTTCACCTGGCATTATGGAATGTCTGTTTGCCACAGAACAACCTTCCAGTATCTGTCTCTGGGAGGATTTTCTTTTTCTTTATTGTTTACAAAGTGAATGAACCTTTTTATATCATTTAATCTATTCACTGGCATGTACCTATTATAACAATCATTCCATTCTAAGCCCTTGAATTGATGATCACTACATCCTGCTCTGAGGATATTTTATGAAAGTCATAATAATATTTATTCCTAGAAAGGTCATTCATTGTTAATTTCAATGAAAATTTTCCTTTCTGAAATGGATAACAATTCATTTCTGTGACCATATGCTGAAACATTTCTTCTGTAAAAACATGTATAAAAAAATTGTATGGTTCTTCACCATCAATGTTTACGGACAAATTTCCAAGATTATTGGGAATATTTTTTGCATAATCATTATCTTTTCCTGCATATCATAGTAAACATCTTGGTTTGGGACAATGTTTTGCACTGATCAGATTCCCTGTGTTATTTTGTGCAGAACTGTCTAAATTTAATCCTGATGTTTTATGGTTTTCTACAGTAAGATTTCTAGTTATAGGATGGCTTGGACCTGGTTGTGATTGTAAATCAGCTGCTGCAGAGCAGGAAATATCTACTCAGATGCTATGGATTCTTCATCACTGCTTGTAATATATCTTCCCCAAGCTTCTTTAGAACTGCTTCTTCAGCTTCTAAGCTATCTGCATCATTGCTACTGCAGAAACTTGCCTTTGAATCTGAAGGTAATTCAAGAAATATTTTCAGATATTCATCAACTTTCACCTTAAGAGCCGTATTAAATCTGAAATAAAAATCGAAGAGTAAGTTTATAATGTATTTTATAAATAATTCTATTTTGAGTGGCAAATAGGCTAGGTTACAATTATTTGCATTATTAGAAATACCATTGGGCACTTTATTATTGCTAATAATTAATCAGATAATATAAATAAAATGTTTTAAAAACTCACATTTGGGAAACAAAAATAATATAAGATAGAAAATATAATAAATAAGAAAAACAGTAATAAAAATTATAGCATAAATGTGCATAACCTGTAATATAAATGCTTGCCCACTGATGAATGATGGCATCATATGACGCCATGAAAATTTACCTATATTTTTGTTCTTGTCTCCATTATTGAAATATATTATTATCACATACATTATATATAACAAAATATAAATTTACTAACCTTCCATACAGTACATATATAGATGGAAGTTACAGCTCAAATGCAGCCTCCACCATTTGCAAAACAAATGCATTCAATATCTGAAACAGCTGAATCCAGTGGCTGCTGCCATCTAGTGGCTTTTATGAAAACTAAGAGAAGCCATGCTTGATGCTTCCATGCACCAAGGTAACCATTAGGAAGCCTATTTGAGAATATATCACCAAATATTTGACATCATTTACAATATGTAAGAAGTGTTAATTGATAGGTTATATACAGAATTAAATTCTGCAGTTTTGACCAAACATTTTTAGTTCTTTTTCACAAACACTGGAGTATTTGTTCTTTTACTGATTTATAATGATTTTCAACTTAACATTACTGCTTGCAGTTCAAACCACCTTTTCTTTAGAAAACAACATACTGACCAACAAACAATTTTAGGGTCCTACACCCATAGTCACAATTCACTTTTATACACTACACTTTACTATTAACTGTTTCAAATATTTTTAATGTTATATTTAGAGAATGTTTCGGCTCATGCTTTAATTATATTTTATTTTACAGGAGGACAAACTTCTCCCACCTTCAGTTTTTTGACACACAACAGTCGCATTATATATTTGGTGCACTTGGTTTACACAAAATGTAACATTCAGTCTATAACATGTGTTTCCCTCGTGGTAGTTCCCTGTTTTGTACCTTGTAGTGATGTAAACAGATGTACATCAGCCAGGTACATATTCTGATATCATTTACTTGGTGTATTTTTCCTTATGTGTTCATGCACAATCCCCATCCAAAATGCTGCATATTGAAATCTAATATGTTTACAAGTCAAAAGTATGAAAATAACCTGCATTGTTAAGCAAAATAGTAAAAAGGTTCAGTTTAAACCACCTTAACCTTATCAGATGAATTCTACTTTATAGCCACTGCATGTACACATCATTTGACGAAACTGGCATACACCATGAAGGAAAGGTGTATACCTGAAATTTCTCCATGACTGGCATGATATGCTGAACAGCGTTTCATGGAAGAACTATTCTTCAAAGCATACATTGTAACCAGATTATATCAATTAGGATTAACATAATAGGAAATTGTAAATTAAGGTAAACTTCTAGGGTATGTAATGCATCACCCACGTCCATTGTGCAATGCCCATGATGGTACAACATAATGTTTTTACAATAAACTGGCTACATTTTTACACTTTATCTACTATTTCATCTATACTACATGATTCTTTATTTTTCACACTGTTAATTATATTTATTAGCTCTATTTCTGAGGTTGGCATTAAACAGGTGTTGTATGCCATAAAGAGTTCCTGAATTATGGTTTGGTACATTGCTTGTAAATATATCCTTAGCCTCATCTGCATAATAGTTATAGAAAATATTTGCTACTTTGGTTCATTTATTGGTGTGCTATCATGTATTATATTAACACTTTTTGTAGTTTGTTTTCTTTGCTTAGTTTCTTGTTTGATAATTGACCAGATGGCCTTAAGTCCTATTGTTTAAGCATTGTATACATTTTTTGTTGTGTAGTTTCTTTGCTTCACATATTACTCTATAGTATATCTGTTTGTATTGCTTTTAGTATACTTTTAAACTTTCTGTAGTTTATCCCTGCTTGTTTAATTTGCTAGGAAACTTTGATTTTTTCCTTGACTTCTTGATACCTATGGAATTTTGACCCTCATTTAGGTATAGCAACTTCAAAATAATAGTTAAAAGTTTCCAAGAATTCATTAAAAGCACCATTTACCAAATGCAAGTAGTAAACCAATTCCAAAGAATCCTTTTTTTAATGAATAATTTAAGTAGTGAACATTGTTTGTTTCATTCTTTATATGGATTTGATACATGCTGAAGTTAACAACCAAGCCTATTTTGCAATTTTGGAACCTGAGCATAGGGATCAAATAGCTGTTTCAATTGCCCTTAAATCATAGCGCAAAGATTATTTATTTTGATAATTTGGTCTAATGCTGTCAGACTAGTTATTCCTATTCTGGTTCGTACCTCTACAATTGCTTGCATTTCATATGAATTTAGCGTCTATTGAAGCTCTGTATTTATATTATTACCTAAGAAGTCTTTATTTACATCACTTACAATGATTAGGTATTTTCCTTTATTTAATGTGGTTTGAAACATTGTGTCAAGATTTTCAATTCATTTTGAAATGGTCTTATTAGAAGTCCTATACAGAGCATCCCAGAATTCAACTGTATAAATTGGGAGCATTGTAGAGGGGTCCTAGATAAACACCTTTTGCCAAATAGTCAACAATATGGCATGTTTTCTAGATTGCACATCATTGGCCATAATTCAAAAGAATGTGGACATGTGTGACCTATTTTCATTCAGAATACCTCACTCATATGCCAGTAATCAAAGGCATGCTGTATTGGTGCACAATCAGTACAATTTTTAAAACTATTTGGCTAGCAATTTTGGCAAAATTGCCTGTTCTTTGAGGGTGTGCATGCCAGTAATAACATCGATCAGTTGATTTCAGACCATATGCAGTTAGCTAGAGTGGTTCGTAATAGCATACTGGTGAGTGAGTTGGTATAGTGCTGGTCATGAAATCCCATGATAATAAGATTACACGACTCTCTGAAGTTTCTATTGTTTAGTTTCTTAATTTTGTTGTTTTTTCTCAAAGAGGTACACAATTTGACTTGCACTAATATGCTTAGAGTACTTTAATAAAACAACTAGGTTTGTTGTAAACATTTATGTAATGTGTGCTTTGAAACATAGAAACTAAACTATGATTTTAGTAATGAAATAAAACAACACCACTGCTATTGCTAGGATACAAGCAGCAGTACTTTGGTTTTGTCTATGTAGCATTCTAACCACCTGAGGTGCTGTGGTCCTATGGTGGTGTGCTTCATAGGTGCAATTAAAGATGGGCAGAACCAAATGTTTTAAAGAATTGAATGCTCTCTATTCAAATATTATATTATATGGAAGTTCTTGGATGCTATGTTTTCATCACTTGAGCGACGTTCTCAGTTCTCTCCATGGTTGTTCTCAAATAAAGCTTTTAGTTCAAATGATGGATGAGAAATACTTCAACAGTTATGTGCTGATATTACATGCTAGCTTTACTTATTTTCTCCAGGAAATATTGGTTGGCAAAGATAAACAATGGATAGAAACAGTGTATAGTAGTGCCGTGCTGTTCATCAAATTGTAATCTTGGAATGTTTACTCCTAAATAATTCAGTGCAGTGCACATGAGCTTTATTGTTTTGTTCTGTGTCTGTGGACACCCTAGTGCAGCAATTCTAAAAATAATCATGGCGGGAAAACAGTTTATTTGAACAACAAAATGTTAATACATTTTTAAAGGCAGTATTATTTTATTTGATACAGTCATTAAAGTTTATATGCACTATGGATGTTGTCAATGCACAATGTAAAACATTATAAAGTATTGCAGCTTGAATATCCAAAAATTTGTTTGCAAGATAAAATGGATTATTCATTAGTCAGGATGCTTATTTACAGTCAACACGCAAGTACAGTCTTCTCGGCAAGTACACAAGCCTATGACTGACTTTTAAGTACACAGTTTAAGCATCAGCACCAATTAAATTTAGTGAAGCTATGCCAGGACCACTTTAAGATGAGATATTGATTCAGTTTGTGCACCTGCACCTATTCGAGTGCAGCATTCGAATATAGTATTCGGGACATTCTCAAATGAGAATCACTTTGAATACAGCATTCAGGATTCGAAATATCTTGAGTACATTCAAGAATTGAATACATCAACATTTTGCATTCAAATACTCTGATCACTAGGTGCACTCTCTGCAGGGACGTTGTAAGATTGCTACATTGAGCAGTTCCTCTGGTAACCTGTTGTATTTTGTGCTTTAGATATTGTATTATTTCTCAAAGTCTCTTTTCATTTGCCTTTCATGCAGAGATGAAAAAGTAAAATGCACTTTCCTTTCTAGTACACAGTTCTAACCAGTTTTATGAGGTACCTGATTTAGCATGGAGATGGTTGTTCATTTTGTATTTCATTTGAGATTAATTGACATAGTGATGATATCGTTTCATAAACTGTGATATAAATTGTGCCTACTGTAGGAGCACATACCACATGCTCACAAATTATATAAAAAGAGAAAATGTACATAATATTATTAGCTTATAGAAAGCCAGGGAAAATAATTGTAAATATTCCAGAGTAGAAATATGCATAAATGCAAGTTGTTAACTGAGGTAATTAGGCGAGGCAGGCTAGCTTAATTCCAGGTATAAGTTCACCACCTGATAATGAGCACAGGGTTTAGGCTAAAGGATGCACAATAGAAAAGAACACATATAAAGAAGTGCGACAGGAATAGTGGCTTGTCTTCCAAGTAGTACAGGGAGTCGGTAAAACAGACAAAGAAAGCATTAAAGTGAGAAGGAACTACTATGTATTTCCAAATGTGTCATGTGCATGCTATGACGTCAGAAGTTGGCACAATGTATTCTCATAACTTGTGAGGTGATGCTAACTCAGAACCAATAAGAGATGCTGTTACAATTTATGGCACAAAAGTTAGCATCACCCAGGTTTCCTATATAAGACAGATCTCTTACTCTTACTCTGAATTAGGAACAATCTAGCCGCCCGTTTAAAATCTATATTACAATAAATTAATGTCGTAAGGGAACATGCAGTGTTTTTTTTAATATATTAGCCTCACCCATATACCCCTGAGATTAAGTGTAATTAGGAAAATAGGAGTGCAACCTACATCAACGTCGGAGCTGAGGACACTGTACGTATGAGATGCCGATCCCGTGACACTACAATTATAATGTGTAAGTGCATAACACATCAATGTGTGATACACTGTATTTTAGAAACTCCTTTGAGAGGTACAGAGAAGTGTACCCCTTCAGGTGCTTTATGCAATTGTTATTGAAACGTTCTCCTTTGCACCTAGTTGCTAAGTGTATATTACATTCATTTTATTTGTCAGTACAAATGAATCATATTGAGTAATGCAGTAAAATATGAACAACTCATTGTAAAATTTGAATAAAGGAGACAACATAATAAAACTAATGTATTCCATTCACATGACTTTCTTTAGCTGTTCCACATATATACTATTCTTACAACAGTTTATTCTTTTATCTACATCATGCTAATGGAGAGGAACACTAGCGTATTGATCTTATTATTTGCTTCTTGGTAAGTAGAAGGAAAATAAGGGAATATACTTGACTAAAGCGATAGTCAAAGCTTTTAAAAGCTGGTTGCTATGTGAAACAACAGAAGTTTGGTTTGCTTTGCTTTGCCAGCAGTAAAACAAGAGAGATGAAATGAAAGGTGGCTTCCTGTTTGAGAAGAGTTAACGTAGTTTAAAATTTAATCCAATAACAAGGAATATCTTGATAATGGTCAACTCTACAAGAAAAACATATATGACATATATTATGTGTTTTAACGAGATCTACAGTTTTTGTAAATTTTTGTCTCTTCCAGTTTTTCAGTAATGTACAACTCATCCAGAATAAAGAAGTCTTCTAAGGCTATTCCCAGAAAATTTAAGGTATAAATTTTATTTGTGATGTGAATATATTTAATATAAGTATTTTAATCAAAATCATTAAGAGCCATTTTTGAGAAAAACAAAGTTTTCAAAAAATTTTCCATTTAAAGGTAGTTTGGTGTTGTATTCTTGGAAGATACAAAACATAAATATCAAATTTGGATGGTAACTGTCTTTTTGTTTTTGAGCTAAGCATGCACACACGTCCACACACACAGGCATGTGCATGTATACATGCTCACAGATCTTTTTCTAAAATTATTTCTAGGGAGGCAGGGGACTTCAAAACAGTTATTTCCGTTGAAGTTTGGACATCACCATTTTGGGTGGAATGCAATACCTTCTCCAGCTATTATGGAGATTGTATGTACATATGTGATAGAGAAAGTAATAAAGCTACCTACGGAGACTTGAACCTCCAACTCCCTCAACATCTTAATCTGACGCCCATGTGCTAATCATAGTGCTAAATAATGACACTATATCTACACTCTCCGAAATTCAAGTGCTCAGGTTTCATGGCGGTTTCATCAGTGGTGTGCTGACCCTTAATACTTTTTATGCTACAGTGAGCAATTTTGAACCCGTAGCCTATAGGTTCCCCATCTCAAAATATTTATCTTGGACCTACCAAATTGTGCGGTTGAATTCTCGGACATCATGTATATGCAAGCTATGAATGTAGATAGTCGAGTTAGTTCAATCATACTGGTGACAAAGCTTTCCTTACTGTTTAAATTTTCACAAAGTTTACATGGTTTGGCAGCAATACCCATTTTTACATAAACACCTAATCCCCAATGGGTTTTATTTTTCTTGCATAATTTTGATACTAATGATTAGTTTGATAATATGTAGTATTCCAAATCATGTTCCCTTAATCAATGTTTGGTAATGTTAATTACATCTAAGGTTTTGAGGTTATTGATAAAAACATCTATATTGTTTTTTTGTTGTTTTTTTTACTGTCTAGATTTTGCACATTTTGGCAAAATAGTTTTAATGTCCTACCTGCACCTTTAGACTCAGCCACTTTGCTGCAGTGCATATTTATAGTCTGCATTTGACTAACATTACAATTGGTTGAAACCTGTTTTACGTCACCTCCATCTTTGTCAACCATCCAAATGCAGCACAACAAAATTGGTTTTCTTCAAATTTGCTCCATCGTTCATTTCATTTGGCACACTAACACTTTCATCCATTGTTAGTTTCTCTTCATCAAAGATGAAGTAGCCATGCACAGCAGTTTTCAAAATCTTTGTGATTCTTGACAATTTAGATACACACCATCTTTTCCATAATTACTGTAATGCAACCAAAAATTGCTATCTAATAAGTAATAACATAAAGCCTCTTACTTTGCATAACCAATTTAGTTCAATATTTATTCTGAAGATTTTCCTTTCACAGCCGTCACATCTCTGCAGTAACGCAATTATTACAGCCTTCACATCTGTGGGCTGTATTGTCAGCACAATGGCAAAATCTCTGACTGTAAAGAAATCTATTTCATCTCATTACGTTGCTAATTAGAACATTTTTAACATCTTTATTGGTCTCATAGTGCACTTTTACCTTCTCTATTACATATACACAATGTACATGGCAAGTACAGAAGGTACTGTATTCTACCCAAAATTTGTAGCAAGATTTTACCATACATACACGTTTTGAGGACCACTGAATAATAATAGAAGATGTGTGTGTGTGTGTGCGCGCGCGCGTGTGCGTGCATGTGTGTACACACCATAACTCAAAAATGAAATGTATTTTAAATACAAAACTTGATTTAAGTTTAGAGTCTCTCAAGGATACAACATGAAGATTTTCAAGAAAATCCCACACCCCAAACTACCCATTACTTGGAAAAAGTTTCGAAAATGTTGATTTTCTTAAAAATGGCTTTAATGATTTTGATTTTTAATTACCACATATTTCATTACAAATAAAATGCATATCCTGAATTTCCTGGGAACAGCCTCTACAGTCCTCTTCATTCTGAATGACTTTTGCATAATCGGTAAACTGTAAGAGATAGACAAAAACTTACTACATAAAAAAATGTAGATCTCATCAAAACACACAATTTATGTCCTATACATTTTGTCATAGAGCCAACCCATTTTCGAGATATTTCTTATTTCAATTTTGAAATACTTAACTTTTCTCAAACAGGTCATGCATGTTTCTTTTATTTTACCCTTGGACATGCAAAGAAGGAAACATGAATGACAATTGCATAATGACAGCTTTTAAAGCATTTGACTATCGCGTTAGTCTAGTGCATTCCCTTGGTTCACTTCTACTTATTAGAAATTAGATAATATATAATACACAAGCTCATTCTGCCAATGTTTACCTCAATTAGAATGCAGTAGAAAGAATAATAATCTTTTGTAAGAAGTTTGTTTGCAGAACAGGTAGAGAATGTCATATGAATGAAACATATCAGATTCTTTTTTGCTAGGTAGCGAACTGTACCGCTTAAAATCAGAATACCAAATAAGCATTCAGTTCTGATGTGATTTTTTTTTCAGGATCAGTTTCATTCAGGAAATCTGCATAGTGTTTACTTTCTTCCACTAAATCATGTAGACAGGTGTGCAGACAATTTCAGGAGACATTTCCTGGTACTCCAGTTCCAAATAGATACTGTCAAAGTGTCTGCTTAATAAGTTTAGGACAATGGGAACGCTAAGTACCTAACCCAAGAAGTGAAAAAGACATATTTTATTTGGTGCATCATTCAAACACTCTACAAAAAAGTTTAAGACTTGTTTCACAGCAAAAGAATTCTTCATAAACCTGCATTTACACAGCTGTTAATCCTTTAAATTGCAACCCAACAGAGCGCCTGCCTATTGTTCATGAACTACAAGCTTGTGACTACGAAAATCGAGCCCATTTGTTACAGAATTTTTAAAAAAATATCATTGATATACTATTGTGTCACAGAATAATACTCTCAAATGAAGCATGGTTTCATACAAGTGGTTATGTTGCCTCAGAGAACAATAGGTATTGGAGCACAGAGACTACTAGTTTACAGTGATACCGTAAGTTCTGATGGGTATTGTAGAAGTATTCTTAAAATATTCTATAAAATGTAACATGATGAGAGTTAAACAGATATTTTCAACAGGATTCTGCCACAGCCCAAACTGCCCAAAACTCCTTTGAAAACATAACAGGCAATGTGTAATGACAGAATAATTTCTAAAGGGTTATGGCCACCTTGGGCCCAGATCTTACTGTATTTTACTTCTATTTTGAGGGGAACCCTAAACAGTAAAGTCTATATTAACAATCTGCATAGCATAGAAAAACTTAAAGACATATCAAAACAGAAGGAAGATAATGCTTGAAGAACTTATGTGTGAACATAAACTTGATCTAAAGATGCTTAAATGTTTCAATGCTGACAACACTTTCAACACCACTTTTAACAAGAATGGAACTCATTCTAGTGCACATCACTATTGCTCACGATGAACATGGAAGTTTTAAAACAAAGAACCCCTGTATAATAGACAGGGCATGAACCGCATGTATACACGACCTGTGGCCAGACAATAAAACAACTGTTTTGTACCTTTTCATACTGTATTGTCTTTATTCACTGTTTGGAAATTTTGTTACAATTTCATAGCTTTGTCCAGTACATTATTATATAAGGAGCTGTGACATAATGACTACAGTATGGACAATATTTAATTACCAATTAAGTAAATAAAAATACAGAAACATATCTTAAAAAATATATACATATGTACAATAATAACATTTAATATTATACATAGCTTCATCTTCTATCAAAATTTCATATACTCACTGACTGAGTAAAAGGCATGTTGTAACAGGAAGGATCAAATTTAATTTTTAAAGCTAGAAACTTTATTTCGATGCCTAATTGAGAGTGGTAACGTATACAGCTTTGTTCCTATATTAATTACATTACCTTTAAAGATTTCTTTTCTATAGTACTGCAAGTGGATATCAAATTTATTTATTGTATTATGCTCATGGTAATCCTTATTCCTCTCTACCTGCCCCAAATGAGATCTGATGAAACACAATACTTCTAGAATATATAGACATCTTAGTGTAAGTATGTTTTCTCTTTTGAAAATTTCATTACATGAATCACATCCTTGTATTCTATTCATTGTGCTTAGAACCTTTCTCTGAATTTTGAATCTCTTTTCACTGTCACTTCCCCCACCCCAAAATATAATTCCATACCTCAGTAGAGACTGAAAACGGTCAAAATATACATTTATCACACTGTCACTTCCCCCACCCCAAAATATAATTCCATACCTCAGTAAAGACTGAAAACGGTCAAAATATACATTTCTCAAGATTTTATTACTAATTGTGTTCCTAAGTGAAAAGATTGTATATGCAACTGAACTAAGTTTTGTTACCAAAGATTATAAATGAGTATTTCACTTTAGTATTTCTGTGATTTGAGAATTTTGTTTCTTCTTTATAGCAAATTTCATGACAGTTTAGGTCTCACTTTATTCATATTTGTCTGGAATGAAAATGCATAGATACAGTTTTATTAGTGTTGAGTATGAGTTCATTTGATTGGAACCATATACACAAATCATTTAATAATTTATTTGTCTTTGCCCTAAAGGTTTCTTCACTTTCCCCTGTAATCAGAATGTTTGTGTCATATGCGAACAAAATTACGTCTGGAACCTCTATATTAAGTGGCAAATCATTAATATACAAGAGGAAGTGAAGGGATCCCAGTATTGATCCTTGTGGGATGCCATACTGCAGTTCTCTTTGAAGTTACATATTGTGGAGTTGCTGTCTACACCTTGTACCTCTACAATCTGTCTGCAATTTGTCAGATAAGATTTAAACCATTTATTAGCAATACCTCTAATCCCATAACTGTTTAGCTTTTAAAGTAATATCTCATGATTCAGTATATCATATACTTTGCACAAGTCTAGAAACATTCCTATAGAGTGTAAGTTTTTGTCAATTGATTCCTGTACCCTTGATATTAAGCTGAAAAGCACTGTATCCGTTGATTTATTTGTTACAAACCCATGTTGACATTTTGTTAGTATGTGATACTTCCTTAAAAATGTGTTTAACTGGTTGTACATTAGCTTTTCAAATATCTTTAAAAATATTGATAATAGGGCTATAGGTCTATAGTTTTCTTTATCCTCTTTTTTCCTTGCCTTGTGAAATGGTTTGATTTTGACCCACTTTAATTTATCAGGGATATTGATTTGTTAAAGATGTTTGCCAAGGAAGTTTTTATGTACTCTATGCTTAGCTTAATTATGTAGTCTGCTATTTCATCTTTCCCATCTGACATCTTATTTTTTAAGCTTTTAACTATTTTTACTATCTCTTAATCTGTTGCAGCTCTAGCAAAAAATGAGCTCATGCAGCTGTTTATGTTACCTAATATATACTTCTTTCCCCCTCATTAAAGTGCTTTTTATCAACTGGTCCACAACTTCTGAAAAGTAATTATTAAATACCTCTGCTACTTGTTTAGGGTCTGTTATTTTCTCTGATTCACAATTTAATTCTATCCTATTTTCTTCTCTAACATTTCAATTTTCCATGTTTTGTTTGTGGCCATTTCTTCATACCTATCATTCTCTTTTCTTTTAGCTACTTTTATGACTTTATTGTATACCGAACGATATCTATGTGCATAACTTTTCATTTCTAGGTTAAGTGCACCCTCTTTCTTTAATCTATTAAGCAATCTCATGGTGGTGGTGGTGGTGGTTGTCGTCGTCATAGTAGTAGTAGTTCACAGAGGATAATGCCACTGAGGGAAGATGAAAAGTAACTTAAAAGACGAGTCGGTAAAAAGATAAAACCCCCAGATAAAATTAAACCTGACTGTACATCCCGCAGCAGCGAAGAAAAGGAAAAAGTCCTCACAAGTACTAGGGTTGTCATGTAGCAGCGTGGGAAGATCAGCGGCCAGGAAGAAAGATGCACGCAGCACAGTAAACAGATGGCACTCCGATAAAAGATGTCGTACTGTCAAAGGCTCATTACATGAAGCACATTGAGGTGCGGGTTCCCCCTATAAAAGATGCTGATGACTAAAAAGGCAATATCCAGTTTGCAGTTGCGCTAAAATCACTTCCTTGCGGCGACATGCACGCGAGGAAGTAGCCCAAGGGACAGGAAGGGACTTGATTTCTCTAAGTTTATTACCACGCAGCCCAGACCATTCCGCGAACCAGCATGAAAAAATGGCCCGGCGCAAGTGAGCACGCATATCATCTAGAGAAACCGTAGGTATAAAAACAGTGGGCAATAAAATGGCAGATTTGGCAGCTGCATCCGCCTGTTCGTTACCGCTCACACCTGTGTGGCCAGGAACCCAAACAAACAACACACTGACGCCAGCATCAGCGAGGGAATGCAGGTGATCCTGAATACGCTGTATCAATGGAAGGTATGGATACAGCTCACGAAGGCCCTGTAGTGCACTGAGGGAATCGCTACAGATTACAAACTGCCTTAAGTCCTGTCTCCGGATAAAAAACAGAGCTTGATAGGTACTAAAAATTTCAGCGGTAAAAATTGAACAGTCCCAGAAGATGAAATCCATTACTCCGCGAATGAACGACAAAACCACATCCCACACCATGGACATCCGTGTAAATGAAACAGTGGTTCTGAAATTCGTCTTCCAGCTCTAAAAAGGCGGAGCGGATGGCCGAGGACGGAGTCGTTGATTTCGACATGGATGTCAACCCAAGGTGGAAGGGAGTTTCGTAGCGTAACCAAGGGGGAAAGGAACACTCCCCCAGTGGCAAAAGAGGTGGTAGGTGAACATCCAAGAGCCGAAGAATCAGACGAAATTGAACCCCTGCGGGAAGCAAGACCAGTACATTAACCGCATATTGACAGTCAAGAGACTCGTCAAAAAATAACTGGGAAGTAGGGTGACCTGGTAATGCATGGAGTTGGATAGCATAGCTGCACAGCTGCCTATGGCATAGTGGAGGTTCAGCAGCCTCCGCATACAAACTAACGACTGGGCTAGTCAGAAAGACACCCAGCTCTAACCGAATCCCGCGATGGTGACCTGGGTTCAAACAACGTAAAACCGAAGGCCGAGCAAAAAAGAACACAATGCTCCCGTAATCAAGCTTGGAACGGACAAGCGAACAGTAAAGTTGTAATAGCACGGTGCGATTTGCTCCCCAGGATGTACCACATAAAACACGTAAAATATCGAGCTTTCAAGGAAGCTATATGAGACAAGCTAAGCTTCCTATCGAATATTAAGCCGAGAAACTTCACCGTTTCGGCGAAGGGCAGCGGTTGGGGCCCGAGGCGAAGAGAAGGCGATTCGTAACGTTTCCGATGCCAGAAATTTACACAAACCGTCTTTTCAACAGAAAAACGGAAACCGTTTTCAACGCTCCAACCATGGAGACGGTCGAGACAAGCTTGAAGGCGACGCTCCAAAAGGCATGTGCGCCGAGAGCTACAATAAATCGCAAAGTCGTCAACAAGTACCTAATGAGGAGGAAATGCCAGCAGGAAGACAATCAACGATAGAATTGATGGCGATAGCGAAGAGAGTGCAACTGAGTACCGACCCGTGAGGTACTCCATTCTCCTGACTGAAAACAGAGCTCACACGCACACGAAACACCCGTTTCCCCATAAACTCCCGGAGGAACACTGGAAGGCGGCCACAGCTGCCCCATTTATGCAAGGTGCGCAATAAGCCAGCCCTCCAGCAAGTGTCATAAGCTTTCTCTAGGTCGAAAAATATGGCCACAGTTTGACACTTTCGTAGAAATCCATTGAGGATGTGAGTCAAGAGGGAGAAAAGGTGGTCAGTCGAGGAGCGGTATCGGCGAAAGCAGCATTGGACGTTGCACAGAAGTTTCTCAGACTCGAGCCACCGTCGTAACCGTCCATTGGTCATGCGCTCCATCATCTTACAAACCGCACTGGTAAGGGAGATAGGACGGTAACTGGAAGAAAGTCTACAATCCTTTCCCAGTTTTAATATTGGAACAACGATAGCTTCGCGTCAAGCCGCAGGAAAAACACCCTCGTGCCAAATGCGATTATAGAGGCTCAGGAGATAAAGCTTACCGTCAGAAGAGAGGTGCTGTAGCATTGTGATATGGGTACCATCCGGTCCCGGAGCGGAGTGACGAGAAGATACTAAGGAGGCATCCAGCTCCCGCACGCTGAAATACGAGTTATAGCACTCAGTTTCCGAAGATCGGAAAGAGAACCCCTGAGACTCCACCTCCGCCTTAATGGCACGAAACGCCGGGTGATAATTGGCGGAACTGGACACATTGGCGAATGTGCTACCAAGGGCGTCTGCAACAGCGACCGGGTCAACGACGGTGTCAGTTTCCACGAGAAGCCCCGGTATAGCAGAACTAGTCTGCTTACCGGCAACACGGCGAAGCTTCTCCCACACAACGAATGAAAGTGTTGTGCGATTAAAGGTAGATACAAACGAAGTCCAGGAAGCCCG
The DNA here is from genome assembly GCA_030762935.1 of Hymenopus coronatus. Lineage (NCBI taxonomy): Eukaryota > Metazoa > Arthropoda > Insecta > Mantodea > Hymenopodidae > Hymenopus > Hymenopus coronatus. The sequence continues at coordinate 313,107,089 of CM060900.1, read as the reverse complement.
TTTGCTGTCCTGAATAATTCGCGTGCCCGGGCGTGTGTTTGTTTGAAGATGATCGAATGCTCCAGCGTGGGGTGATGTTGAAATACCCTAAGAGCCCTCCTGCGAGCACGAATGGAATTGCGGCTCTCGGCAGTCCACCATGGGACCGGTATTCTTTTAGGGTAGAAAGACGATCGGGGGACTGATTGCTTGGCAGCGGATATCACAACGGAATTCAAGTGCTCGACCATGTGGTCAACTGTGTCAAACTGATGGTAACTGAATACTGCCAGAGCGGAAAACAGAGTCCAGTCTGACTTAGACAATTGCCAGTTGCCCGAACGCGATGAGGGAATGTGGTGTGAAAGCAAGGTGAGGACACAAGGGCAATGATCGCTGGAATGAGTGTCAGATACTACGTTCCATTGGAAGCGGTGAGCAAGCTGTGCTGAGCAAACAGAAAGGACCAGGTGGGATAGCGTGGCAGAAGAATCGGAAATTAAAGTAGGTTCACCGAGACTGTATTGGTCGAAAAGATCAGCAAGGACAGTCCCCCTTGCGCAGGCTCTAGGAGAACCCCAAAGGGGATGGTGGGCATTGAAATCACACAGCAGAAGAAAAGGTGTCGGGAGCTGAGACAAAAGATGGACTATGTCAGCGGCGCAGAGGATAGACGAGGGCGGAACGTAGACATTACAAAGAGTAAAGGATAAACTAGGAAGAGTTAATCGGATAGCAACAGCTTGCAAAGTAGTGGTAAGCGAGACCGGCTGACTGCAGATGTCGCGCGCTAGTATCATAACACCCCCGTGAGCAGGAGAGCCCTCTTCCAGTGTAAGATCAAGACGCACCGGAAGGTATATGTGCAGGGCAAAAGTATCCTGGGGTCGAAGCTTCGTCTCTTACAAGCACAGAACAGGAGGGTTATAGGACCGTAATATAAGCTGCAATTCGGCCCTATGTGTACGAACACCACGGATACTACACATCAGGAGAGCCAAGGAGTAAGGGTAGAGGCGTAAGAGTTATCGGCGACTCAGAGAGACATGAGTTTGCAGCTGGAAGAAAAACAAATGGCGGCAAACGAAGATACACGAAGTTAAGGTGGACGTTTTTTGTTCTTTGCGCTTTTTGGGCCCACAATAGTATAACCCGCGCCATCGTCAGTATCCGCAGATGTTCGGGAACCAGAAGTTTCCCTACGGCTCGTAGAACGAGAACGGGACTTTGAGGGTTTAGCAGCGGCCTTGAGTTATTTTGTGACTGCGCTCGTTAGAGGCAGTGGCAGATGGTGTCGGTCGAATTAAGGGCTTACGAACAGATTCTGGTGAAATGGCAACTGAGCCAGTGGACCCTATGGATGTTGAAGCCTGCAAAGTCGGCGACTGGTCGGTTTGAGTACACGCGTCGGAGACTGGCACGGTTTGTAGTGCTACTGAGGTAACGGGTGCGGCGGATCGCTGAGGCAGCCTGAGATAGTCGCGGGTTGCAGCTGTTGGGATCGACGCCTGGCTTCCGAAAAAGTCAGGCGTTCCTTAACGCGAAACTCCTGGATGGCCTTTTCCTCGAGAAATTGCGGGCACTGCCGAGAGCTAGAAGGATGGTTCCCTTTGCAATGGACGCAGGAAGGGTCTCGACCACAAGCAGCTTCACTGTGAGCAGGTTGGCCACAACGTTCACAAGTAGCGTAGACATCGGAAGCAACGCATAGGGTTTGGTATATACGGCCGCACAGCAGCGCGTTCATAACCACAGCAAAGTGCCTCAGGTAAGGTGGTACCTTTGAATGTTAGGAATACTGTCCGTAACGCAACCGACTGACCATCACGTTTACCTTGAAGACGGTACGCCTGGCATACACCCTGGTCGGAGTGAGTCTGAAAGACTGTCTAAGCAAGAGGTGGTCACCATGCCTCTACAGGTGTTCAAAGATTTGTGCAGGGCCACCGTTATTGAGTAGGAACCCAATAGGAAGGCTTTCAGGAGCTTCTTGGACTGGTCGTTGGTCTTGGTTTCCACTAACAGCACTCTCTAGTCCTGGTGGCATTGGTCACTTTTCCACAGATCCTGTCTATTTCTTGTTGAATGTAAAACGGGTTAATGTCTCGCATAGTCTTAGATTCACAAGCCAAGGTCACTATCAGAAAATGATCAAATATAGAAGTTTTGCATGGAGGGATCATAATGGAAAAGCCCCCTTCCGGAACCATCGGCGCCAGCCTGCCATTCGGGGGAAAGAGAAAAAAAGACACCAAAAATACTTATCGGTCTGTGCTGCCTAGGAGATTCCCCCCAGACCGATCTCATGGAGTACTTGGGAAAATTTACATTCCAGCCTCCACTGCTGGTCCATACGGGTAAGCCCTTCACCATGCACAACCCAGCTTTATGCCCCACCACAGGTATAACCACCTGTGGCCCCCAGTTTAGGCCATGGCGTGTAATGACACAGCTATGGATTCAGGGGACTTGTGGTTGATTACACTGGGTTTCTGATAGCGGTAACACGTCCGGCCCGTGATTCTAAACCGGTGACCTGCGTTGGTCGGAACATTAGCACGAGCCGGGCTCCCAGAGAAGCTACATGGGTGTACTTATCGGTATGGATGGGCTCCAAACCTAAGGCTTACACATAGTGGCAGTATGAAGGGTCCACTCAACTGTCATGCCTGAGACCTCCTGAGAGCACACAAGTTGGAAGCCACACTGAAACTGTGGGACAGGAACCACGGAGATAGAAAAGATCCCTGTTGGTGAGGCAGGAGTTAATAAAGCTAAGACCTTAAAACTAATACTGTTAATAAGCCTAGAAGAAGGAAGAAGATGAGGTGAAGCAAGAAGTCTCTTGCATGCATGCATGGTACAACATGGCCCAGTGGATGGCGATGGAGAGGATGAGATGGCAGTGAGTGGCTCAGGAACCCCTGGGTGCGCCCTACCCGTACCTACCGTAGTAGGCCCCTGAGGGCCTCACTTATCTGCTGTATGTTATAATCCCCTTCGTGACCCATGTCTTTGTCTGGTCCTTTATACGGTACACTTTCATAGGGAATGCAATGTCAAAGTAGTGTGAAACAGTATTTATGAATACATTGAATATGTCGTTTACAAAACCTTTTGCTGTACTAACCTCTTCACAATCTTCCTTTATTAGCAAGTACTGAAACTCTGCTACACTCTCGCTACCAAACTTTCTTTTATCAACACTAATTGGTTTTTCCATATGCCTCTGCACATTTATAGTTACTATTTGCACCTAATAATCTGAGAATGCCATATCTAAAATCACAGTCCTTCTTATTTTCTTAGTATCATTTATGACAATAACATCTATTGAAGTTTTTGTTTTCTCTGTTTCTCTAGTTAGCACTTGAATTACATTTGTTAAATTATACATTAACAGGAGGCTTCTTATTTTTAAGATTTGGTACTAACAATTAAGAAAGCCATATTTCAGTTACCACAGAGGATTACCATTTTATATCTGCTTATTAAACTTTTTATGGTATATTATAATTTATTGATGAAATTCTCTAAATTACTCTCTGGTGATCTATAGATACAAACAATGCAGCTGTTTAGATCTGATAGTTCTGTGACTGACAATTCAAATTCTTTTTCTTCATTTAACTTGTTGAGGAAGTTCATTTTTTTGCATGCATTGTCTCCTTCACAAAGATACATGAACCTCCACATTTATATTTATTCCTACGGTATGATCTAACATGCTTAAACTCATGTAATTGGTTAATTTTATCTGCTCACTAATTTGCCAATGTTCGGTTAGACAAATTACATCAACCGCTGCAAGATGTGATTTTAGCAGTACTTCTGTGTAAGTTTATTATTTATATACTGAATATTGTGATGCAGATAATTTACTCTATCAACAGTTTTATCCTTCCTAATACAATTTACCTGGAATATTTTTCCATCTTTCCCTTATAACTGATCTATAAAAAATGTTCTCCAGTAGCTGGCTCCTTCAGGGCTCTTGGGTTCCCCTCCATTTCTGCACTCCCTGGGCTGTTTTCTTCATTTCTCTCTTCTTTGAAATCATCACTCTTCAAAGCTTAGAAGCTGTTGCTTTCTTCTGCATCATCATTATTCTTCCGACTTGCTACCATTTTTTTGTGTTCCTTGTTCTCTCTCTCCTGCACATTCTTTCCCATACCTACATTTATGCCATCACATAGCAGCTTGCCAAAATTTGCAGCACCCCTGCGATTTATGTGGACACTGTCCCTACAAAGATCCCTGTTGTCCACCCAGGAATTTCCATCTACCATCAGAAGTTTTGTTTCTGACATAACCAATCCAAAGCTTTGTTTATATGACATATAAACTGGCTCTATATATATATATATAGTACCTACCCAAAATTTTAAATTGAGATTTCAGCATAAATACACAGCATTTTGAGGAAATGCATGACAAAATTTGGAGGGGACTCTAGACAGGTTTCTACCATTGTCACTGGTACAAAAACCTGGATTTATCATTTTGTTCTGAAAACAAGTGGCAATCAGCATCAGCAGTATGGATTTTTCTTGATGACAATCCACCAACAAATGTGAAGCTTCCTCAAAGCATCAGCAAGAAAATGGTGGCCTCTTTCATATCAAAGGGTGCTCATGTAGCAATCATTCCTCTAGAGAATCAAAGTATGGTTATTGCTAATTGGTACACCACAGTTTGCCTGCCAAAGCTTTTGCCAAACTTCAAGAATGGCAGCCACTCATGGGACTGTGAGGGATCCTTCTCCTTGCAACACATTCACACACATGGCCAGAATTACCACTCAGTTCCTGAGTCTATGCAGGTCAATCTTAAGACTTATCAAACATAGGAGTCCCAACCTGGCTCTGTGCGATCTTCTGTTCCCAATGGTAAAAGACTTAGAGAGAGATTATAAACTCTTGAAGAGCTGTTACCATCTATAAAAGGAAGATAGCAGCCATTAAAGAACCGGAATGCTTCCAGAAGTGGTTTCAGCAAATCCAAAAGTGTATGCAGTATGATGGCAAGTACTTTGAGAAAGTGCAAAAATCAGAATAAAAGAAATATATATTTATTTATTTATTTTGATGTATCTCAAAATTTTGTAATGAACCTTATAAGGACTTCTTATACTGTTCTTTGGATTTTCTTATTTCCAAAAATATGTACCATTTGTCTTTCTTTTTTCTCCAAAACCTTGCTCACCAAAAATGTTCATTAGCTTTAACTTAGTGCATTGCTGAATACTCTCCAATTAAAATTCAATGTGACCAATACAAAGGCTGTGAATTTGGTCTCTTTCTTAGGATTTTATTATCTCCAAGTCCTACAGATCCAATTCTAGTTTCCCATTAAACTGTGATGTTATTGGCTTATTGTTTCTTCATATAAAAAAAAAAAAATACTTTTGTTTCTTTTTCAGTATGCATGCTCAACTTTTTCCAAATGTTTGTTTACCATTATACTAGAATTTACTGAGATAAATAAGTCATGGCACAGAACAGTTTGACAATTATGCCAGTTTAAAAAGTTGCATGCTCCGTAGACAAATGATCAATAACTCAGATTGACAATCATGGTCAAAAATGGAGTCATAGTAATTTCTAGAATAGAATAAAATGAGATTACCTTGGCGAGAATGCACCTGAGCTACATGTTTTAGACTGTCTACACTGGGGGGCTGAGGTGGGTAATGACTGCTCTCACCAGATGTCTCAGGAAGTTTATATCCAGGATCCAACACTACCAAGGGCTGAATCTGCGCATATGTCTCACTCCCACTGGTATACACCTGCCCAGGTTCATCTATTGCAGCATACATCTCATCTACAACAATTAGCATGATGAATTTACAAGTAACTTCAAATAATTCAGAAATCACACCAATAAAAAGAATCAGTGCACAGGATGTAATCATTTAGCCAAAGGTCCCAATTAAGCCAATTGCATCATACATTTCTCAACTTGTTCTCGTAGTTTGTTAAAACTAACAATACAATTTAAGTCCACTGAATCAAAATTAATTCTGAAATTATTTTTTATTCTACATAATACTAAATACCATATATACTTGAAATATAATAAGGTATTATCTTTTCTTAGCAATGTATTTTATGTTTCTAGAGCCAATAGTCAATATAAGTTTTATAAATCTGTGCAAACCAGTGAAGTTTTAAAGCCTGTGAAGGGAATTCAAATGTTGGCCCATATTGTACATGGACATAACTTTGCACCTATGTGGATACCATTAGGAGCCTTATCTGATATTAGCCCTGGCCTTAGAGTTCAAGAAGGCTTACTGTACAATTTTGTCTCATGGAACATATGCAATTTCAATCTTCAATTACACATTTTCAAAATAATAGTGTAAACTAAAGCATATGACAACTGAACATTTATGATTTCAAAAGTCTTCATAATGTAAAATTCAAAGAATTCACTTTCTTTTTACACCTTATTTTAATACTGCATATTATTTAAGTGGTCAAAATCTAATTTTTCATTATTTGCCAACTTTATTGTTACTGTTGGAATGCATAATTATAACTATGTGTAATTTACATCACATTTTATATATTTTAATTAAAATGGAGGTGATAACAATTCAGTCCCATTAATCATGTTGCAACTTACCTGGCAAGATTATTCTGCATAAGTATTTGCTTCAGTAACAAACAGATCAATAATATATCTAAAATATAACATAAAGATCTTATCAGAATATCAAAGTGATAATTTTGTCCCTCTCAGTCCCTCTCAGTCCCTCTCTTGGAGAGCCAGATTTGGTTATTTTTCTTTTTGTAGTGATTTGCCAGATCCTAGCTCAATGCCTTCCTAGTTTCTTTTCACTGTCATCAACAAACTCACTCTTATATTGAAGTAATTTTCTTGGAGACATTCTTCTAGCATGCGAAACTGTGTGTACTAGAAAATTCACATTTCTTTTGTCTTGACTCCTGAGAATACCACAACACATCCAAATAGTTTAGTTTTATACAGCATGACATACTCATGTATGCAAATCAAAGATGGAAGTTGTTTTAACCTGAGGGACTCATGCATTTTTCAATTCCTCATTAGTGGCAACAATATTTTTGATTTTAAGATAAAAAGATACTAAACTAGTAACCAAAATGTAATACTCAACATACTTTATTCCATTTTTTTCCTTCAAAAGACAAACAAACCATGCATGTAATGCTATTAAACTGTCACATATGAACACAACAAATGGTAGTGTTGTGGACTCCTTGCTGGTGAGTAATTCTGTGCGGTTGCGAGTTAGTTCTATCTTATAGAGGAATGGAAGGTTGGTAACAGGTGCTCTATACTATGATTATAGTTATATACTATGATTTTCTGGCCTGGTTGACCTTTGTCCAAAAAGTTATGTGTGGTTGTTCACCACAAGTAGTTTAAACTTTTAAAGCTAACATTTTTTAAGCTAATATAAATACTCCATAGTGGAGTGTTATAGCACTGGGGAAGAAAAGCAGTGTACATAGTTATAAGTTTCTTAGCGCTTAAAGGTGTGGCAATATATACAAAATATGTTTCCTGATTCACCAAAAGAAGCCAGCATAAAGACAAAAATATAAGGATTAGTGATAGCTTTTATTTTAAGTTGTTTCAATTACCATATATAGAATTTTAAACAATATGCAAAAAGGAACAAACCCATAAGATTTTATTTTTTTTTTAGTTCATAACACTTTCTAACATGGTAAACTTAGAAAAAAAGTATCTAAGGCATACATTTACACTACTAATGATTGACAATGGCCAAAATGACAAGGGTAACAAAATATTATCTTATTGTCATAACACACTGAGTCATTGAAGATGTCAGATAGTAGCAAGGGACTTGTTTTTTAGAATTGCAAAACAGATATCAATATGATAAAGGTAACCATACAGTTCATGCCACTACTATGAAACTTCAACCAAAAATATTCTGCCATTATCAATATTCTAAAACAAATTTTTTAAGAGAAATATTTTATCACAAATTTTTGCATTTGACTTCCTAATACTCATATAAGTGTTTATATTATCATAAAGATTACTGATGTTACAAGTAATTTAAAATTATATATATATATATATCAGCAGTGCCCTGGCAGAGCGATTAGACCTCTCGCCCATATGTTGGATTTGTGGTGGACAAAACAGCATCTGGGTGGTTTTTCTCTGGGTCCTCCAGTTTCCTTTGCCACTCATTCCACCAATTGCTCCACCATCACCTTTGCATTTCATATCATCTACTTCCTTATACTCATGCCTGGCAATGGGCCAACCACTCATTCAAGGTTCCTAAATCTGTGGTTACATGCCATTGACTCCCCGACAGGCTTCTGGTCCCTAGGCACCTGCTTGTAAGTCCTGCATATGGGGAGGGTAAGCAAACTAAAAAAAAAAAAGTATACATATCAGCTTTATATATTAATTTCATTATATAATGTTAATAGTTATGCCTATACATATGCCTAAATGATCATTTAATTTCATATCTGTTGTTATATTTGACTGACCAGATTGGGAATGTCAACCACCTTCAAAGGAACATGGTGATGGTAATAAGTTCTTGAACGCTACGGCTATAGAGGTTTATGATGATGCAGATAAAGATTCAGACTACAAGCTAAGTGAAGATACTGTGAATGAAAATAATGTTCTGGTTTTAGAAAATCTGCATACAGCTAAATAAAATGCATAGCTGTTCAGAGTTTCACTTCCTTAACACCCTACTAAGGGTATGTGTTTTACTGAAGCTGAAAAAGTCAATGCCATTCAGCTGTGGCATTGAATTTTTCAGCTCGTTCTACAGTTTAGCTTCCATTCTCATCTGTTTTCTTAGTTAAATTTTTTTAATGCCTGTTGTATAATTATGGTAGCCACTAGGTATTTCTCTTTAATTTCCAACAGTGAGAGAGGAAAGTATATTACACACTGAAACCAATGACCACATTCTCCAGAAATGCAGTGGAAATTACATCAATAAGTGAAGTAACTCATCAATTTTGTCCAGATGAAGAACTAGCTGGTACATCTGATGATACTAATGTTACAGCAGGTAAAGATGACACAAATAAAATAATTTCTGTAGTATTAATGGCTGTAAATAGCCAGCTAAAAATAAAAGAAAACAGTTTGTTGCACCTGGATGACCTAAAGGAGGAAAGAAGATATGGCAACACAACAAAAGCAGCATACCAAGTAGGCAGGATTTGCAGAAGTGTTGAATGAATTTGATTGTAAGTGTGCTAAATGTTGCTTTCAATGTCTCACAAAGGATGAGATGAAGAAAGAATTTAATAATTTCCAAAAATTATTAGATTCTTATAATGCACAAGTTCTATACATTGCAGGAAAAGTGAGAGAAATGACAAAAATAGGAAGATATGTAAATCTAAACATTCTTAAAACTGCCTTGAACCTTCTCACAGGAATTACCCAGCCTTAGAAAGGCAAGAGGTAGTTCTTTAAAAACAATTCCCTCCAGCAAATAGTTGGACTAATATACCAAAGTTAAGTAGTGGCGAATGGAAGGAAGCACTAAAGATGACAGCAAATGTTTGTTCAGTTAAAGCAACACCAGGCAGGTCCCAGGTCGGCAACCACTGCCACCATTGTGACAGTGAGATAGAAACCTTTGCACATGTCATTGGGTTCTCTACATATGGAAACATACTCAGTAATGCTAGACATAAAATAGGCTCTATGATTGCTGAAGCCCTGAAACATCAGAAACACCAGGTCTGTGAGGCAGTTCATTGTATCACTATGGGAGGGTCACATAGAAGAATTCATATCGTAGCCGTTAAATCTGACTCTTGTGATGCAACCATCATAGACCCTACCAACTGGTGGGAAACAGTGAAGGGCAGCCCATTGAAATCCACGATGAGAATTGTGCAATTTCTGAGCCAACAATGATATATTTCTGTAGTAAATAACATCTTATTTCAATCAACGTTGTTAGTCTGCTAATTAGCACATGAGGCACCATTCCTCCTTTTGTTAAATTTTATGAAATGTTCAAATTAAATAATTAATTTATCAAAGAAGTATTCCTTAGTGTTATTAAGGTACAAATAGTCATATATAAAATTATTTGTATGGTGAATAATCATTTTTATACTCACTGTATTCACATATTTGCTTAATTGTTTATAGATAATGAAATTCTAGAAAATAAACTATTAGTTATTTGTATTGCTTTAAAGTTTGTATTATGTTAAATTAAATAACTCAGAAGTTTGAGACAAGTGAAGTTTTAATCAATGTGATAGTTGAAAATGAGTCGGAATAGTAACACTCACCTCACTTATATGCAATTATGTTCAAAACATATGTTTCAAGGGCAATTGCCCTCTTCTTCAGTTGAAGTCCGACTGATGGCTGGAATTTGTGCTCTGTGGTCTATTACGGTGGAGCCATCTGGTGTTCTCAGTAGAAGTTCATAATCATGTGGCGGTATTTCAAAATTCATCAGTTGGTCTTTTTGTTGTGTAATGAGAATATTCTCCCAATCTGTAAGTGCTGCCGGGTTGTTTACAGGTTTTAGCAATTTTATGTCATTTTGTATTTCATGATGTGATGTCCAAAAATGGTATGCTACTGCCGATTTATCTGTTTGTTTCTGTTTGATATGTCTGAAATGTTCCTTTAGCCTTGTTTCCAGTCTTCTTTTTGTTTGGCCAATGTAACATGATTTGCAGTCCTTGCAGTCAATTCTGTAGATGCCTGATCTCTGGTTTGTAGGTATGGGGTCTTTAATGTCTGTTTTCAATGCATTTTTTATGTTGAATTGGTTACTTGAAGCTAAACTTATATTGTATTTCTTGAAAATTTTTTTGAATTTACTATCTGCTGTTGGGTGATAGGTGAATTTTTTATATATAACTTTCGGTTTTTGTATGGACAAAGTGGTGATTTGTTTTAAGGTTAATTTCTCCTTATGTTTTTTAATTTTTTGGTCAATGATGTCTGGGTTAAAACCATTGGCTGAGGCTATATGTCTTAGTTGGAGGTATTCTGTGTTGTACTCTTCTGGGTCAAGTGGGATGCTGAGGAGTCTGTGTACTGAGCTGTTGATGACTGCCTGTTTATGAGGTTCTGGGTTGAAACTATTCTGTTTTATGTAATTGTCTGTATGTGTAGTCTTCCTGTAGATGCCATAAGTGATCTTTTGTTCTTTCCGTGTTAGTTTTAGGTCCAGGTATGGTAGCATTTGGTCTTTTTCTAACACAACAGTCATAATGGACAAAAAAGGTTACATTTCAAAAGTAGAAACCCTTTTAGAGAATAAAGAATATACAGAAATAAGTAAAAACCCATTAAACACACTGATAACATCCTTAAAACAGACAATAGAAAGAACAGAAGTTATACCTAAACTAGAAAAATTCAAAATGAAAGAAGCAAACCCAACTCTACCACGTCTTTATGCTTTGCCAAAAATCCACAAACCGGACAAACCCATGAGACCAATAGTCAATTGCATAAACTCTCCAACCTACAAATTATCTAAGTGGTTAGTTAACAAATTCAATAGCTTCCCGGAACACAACCACTTTTCATTAAAAACTCCATAGAACTAATAAAACATCTAGAAGAGTACAAAGTTTCAAACAATGAGTTGTTGGTTTCGTTTGATGTGAAATCATTATTCACCAGCATCCCAGTCGACAAGTTACTTGAAACCTTCAAAGCATGGCTCACGGGCATAGGCTTAAACAAGAAAGAAATAGAAGACTTCCATACTTTAACAGAACTTTGCATCAACCAGAATTATTTCCAATTCAATGGTAGATTTTACAGACAATCATCAGGCTTAGCGATGGGTAACCCACTTTCGCCCTTTTTAGCAAATCTGTACATGGGACGACTTGAAGTACATATAACCTCCAGTTTTCCGAATATATTCAAAAAATGGTTTAGATATGTTGATGATGTTTTTGCGGTGGTCCCCAAAAAATTAGCAGAAGACTCTCTAAAATTACTAAACCTACAGTACAGGTACATACAATTCACAATGGAAACAGAAAAAGACCAAATGCTACCATACCTGGACCTAAAACTAACACGGAAAGAACAAAAGATCACTTATGGCATCTACAGGAAGACCACACATACAGACAATTACATAAAACAGAATAGTTTCAACCCAGAACCTCATAAACAGGCAGTCTTCAACAGTTCAGTACACAGACTCCTCAGCATCCCACTTGACCCAGAAGAGTACAACACAGAATACCTCCAACTAAGACATATAGCCTCAGCCAATGGTTTTAACCCAGACATCATTGACCAAAAAATTAAAAAAACATAAGGAGAAATTAACCTTAAAACAAATCACCACTTTGTCCATACAAAAACCGAAAGTTATATATAAAAAATTCACCTATCACCCAACAGCAGATAGTAAATTCAAAAAAAATTTTCAAGAAATACAATATAAGTTTAGCTTCAAGTAACCAATTCAACATAAAAAATGCATTGAAAACAGACATTAAAGACCCCATACCTACAAACCAGAGATCAGGCATCTACAGAATTGACTGCAAGGACTGCAAATCATGTTACATTGGCCAAACAAAAAGAAGACTGGAAACAAGGCTAAAGGAACATTTCAGACATATCAAACAGAAACAAGCAGATAAATCGGCAGTAGCATACCATTTTTGGACATCACATCATGAAATACAAAATGACATAAAATTGCTAAAACCTGTAAACAACCCGGCAGCACTTACAGTTTGGGAGAATATTCTCATTACACAACAAAAAGACCAACTGATGAATTTTGAAATACCGCCACATGATTATGAACTTCTACTGAGAACACCAGATGGCTCCACCGCAATAGACCACAGAGCACAAATTCCAGCCATCAGTCGGACTTCAACTGAAGAAGAGGGCAATTGCCCTTGAAACATATGTTTTGAACATAATTACATATAAGTGAGGTGAGTGTTACTATTTGTATTATGTATTTGAATAGTTTGTTTTGTTTGTATAGTATGCTTTGTTTGAGGCAACCTCCAGTTGCAGGAAGCAGAATTTATTCCATTTTGTTGTATGAATAAATTTCTAATAATAAATATGTTTGTCAAAAGACGTTCATTCAGACCCTAGGATCTCAACAAACAGTGTTAATTAAGCTCTTTCAAGGTTCAGTACAGAAGGAGAGATACCTAACCAAAGAGATACACCAGCAGGATGGAAAAGTGAATGATGAACTAGAAGAGGAGGCAATATGCTATAATAACAGTTTTCCAAAATAAAAACCCCATTATGTAAGATTCAGATAGATTCAAAATGTCTTCCTCCAGAGTTAACATTACAGAAAATCCAAGACTTATCTGCATTTGATGATATGAGTGAGCACCTAACCATCTCTCCCTCAAAGATTTTATAACACTTTAATAAAAAAAAATATTTAGCAAAGAAAAATATAATATATGTGATACTTCGCAAGGCAGTGTTGCCACTGAGGAAAAAAAGTGTGAGATATGGTATGAAGACAACTACCATCTCATGAAATTTGAAAACTCAAGAAAAAAAAATCTGATGTGTTCCATTCATATGACTTTCTCTATATGCTCTCCAAACAAACTATTCTTAAGAAGATTATTCTTCTATCCAGTTCATGCTAATAGAGGTAAACATTAGAAAAATGGTCTTATTACTTAGACCCTTGTAAGCAGAAGGGAAATAAGGGAACACATTTGGCTGAAGTGGTAGTTAATCTTTTAAAATCTGACACTATGCGATGATGTTCAAATTTGGTTTTCGTTGCTTGGCCAGGAGTAAAACAAAAGAAATATAAAACAAATGATGACCTCCCATTTAAGGAAAGTATAAGTACTTTAAAACTGAAACCAAAAAAAAAAAGAATATCTTAACAATGGTTAGTGCTACAAAAACAAAAAAAGAAATAAATGTTATAAATTGTGTGTTTTAGCGAGAACTACATTTTTTTGTAAGTTAAGGTTTTGTTCATCTCTTACTATTTATAAGCTATGCAAAAGCATTCAAAATGAAGAGGTTCAGAGGCTATTCCCAACAAATTCAGGACATACATTTTATTTGCCTTGTAAATATCTTTAATGTACAGTATTTTAATTGAAGTCATTACAGCCAATGTTGAGAAATTAAAAAATTTTGTAAAATCTTCCATGTGAAGGGCAGTTTCAGGTGGGGGTATTTTCTTGAAAATCTTTGTCACATCCTTGGAAGATGCTGAACTTAAATATCAGGTTTGGTATTTCATTTTTGTGCCCCACCCCCCTAAACACATGTGGACCTTGTGCTAATTTTTTTAAATTCAGGGAACCTCAAAACATTTTCAGTGTGAAATCTTGGTATTGAATGGGTGGAATACAATACCATCGTTACTTCCTATGTATGTACATAGTACTCAGTAGAGAAAGTAAAAATGAAAGAAGATATAAAAGTGCAGCTCCTTTGGACAAACTGGAATGCTTAACATATGACACGGAGAAAACTGTTCCCCTTCCAAAATGCCTCTGTGGTATATGCTCTTCAAAACTGAAGAATGGATGTTGCTATGTTTGGGTAGAAGGTGAAGCTGGAAGAGGTGTACAGAATTGTTTCTTTTCTGTTCAGGCATATAACAAGAATATTTACTGGAAGTTGTGGAACATTTAATACTATACAACATTTCATGCAAAGGCCAAAACTACAATATAAAGATGGTTTTGATGCTGAAAACAATGCTTAGTGCACATCTAACATTGAAATCTGTCACTCTACATTAATTGACTTCTGAGACCAGAAACAGTTTTCCGTCTATGATGATGATTTTGATAAAATGGAGACAGCTTTGAAAAAGAGCTAAACCTGTGTACTTCAGGAGTTTACACTGCTGTGACGAAGCAGTAGAACTGACTAAGTATTATTTTTGCATAATGGTTATAACTGTTGCGGTTTCAGTGTGATAATGGTACATGTAATGATGACCACTAACAATTCGGATATTTGTTTTAATGATTATCATGTTCACAGTTACATTGTAATGGTTACTAATAATGATTAGCTGTGTTTTCATAGGAGCAATGTCCATACAGAATTACTTTGTTATTTGATGAAATCCAAAAGGAAGTTTCCCTGGCTGTTTCTATGGCAAAATACACATGCACTCACGCATGTACACACACATTACAAAATGTATTGTTTCTCTTTAATGATTAAGGTATTCATGTCTTTAGTGCCCTTCTCTTAGTCTGTGCACATAGGAAAATCTGCCAGTAAATGAAAATATCATGCAAATCAAGATCAGAAGTATGAAGTTGCACAATATTACTAAACAATATTCAACTTACAATTATGTGCTTGGTAATGAGGCAGCCCTTTCAACTTCGAGGTTTGATTCCAGAAATATTAAATGGTAAATACTCATGATAATTCCAAAGGAGTGGAAATTGTAGGTAAACACCTTCAAACATACTTTTGGAATTTAAAAGTAAGAGATATTTCATGTTTCTTTAAGCCAGAGATGCCGCAGGAGAGAAGTAGGGTTTAACTCACTCTTATTGTGGTGTTTGAGTTGCCTATCATCCAGGGAGTTTCTATTCTGTTAGCGCTGAATTGTAGTAAAGCCTAGTTACACATAAGGCGCAAAGTTAGGGAGTGAGAAGAGGGGAATAACACCAAGTGACAGTAAATGGCATGCTTGCTTTAAGCAGAGCTAGAGAGCAGCCACAGCTCGTCGTATGTGTTCATGGGTTCAATGAACAAAATTCAAAGTGAGGACAGTATAACATGAAAATAAATTATTACAATATAATTTTATCATTCCCTTTGAAATGAAATGAAATCTTGCAAGATAATTACGCGACACGACGATGGAATGCCTAGTATCATGATGTGTTCGAACCCTCATAGAACCCAAGGAAGTGTGAGTTTGTGGGTGAGGGGAACAGAGATGGAAGGAGAAGAAAGCAAGAAAGGCGTTCAGCAGTTGCTTAAGTTTGTCTTAGCAATAACCAAAGTCCAAGAGACGACTCAGGGAGTTATATGAGTGTCGTTTCCCCTCTCACTCCTTATGCGACCGTGGCGTTTATTGTCAGTCAACACATATGAATTCGAAGTTGCATTATTGGCTTTATGCATGGTTTTCAGGCAAAGAGAATTACTTAAAAGATGTGCTAAATTGAAAGTAGCAAGGAAAATGAACAGTGTAAAATTTCTAGAGGAATCAGACTCTTCTAAACTTTCACTAGAGGACAAGTGTAAAATAAAACAGTTAGGCAGACAAGAACCTCAACTTTCACTAACTCAAAAGCAAACCGTTAACAGCAAGGAATACTCAAGCTCGTTTAAAAATGAAATATATGAAAGAAATACATGAATTGCTGGGTGTAATATTACAAATATATAGTATTGTTTTCCCTACTTAATTTTTGCTAAAGGAAAAGATTGTAGTTGGACAAAACCTGGAATAGCAGATTTAGAATACTTATCTCAGAAAATTAAGAGACATGTTGGATCACAATTACATATCAATTCTTGTATTGATCTCTCAGTATTGGGCAAAAATGACTCAGTAGTGCTTTTCATAGGAGCATAGACTTGCACAATGAGCAAGTAAGAAAAAATAGATATTTGCTGTCAAAAATTATTGACTGCATAAATTTTGCAGAGAGCTGGCTCTGAGAGCCCATGATAAAACGATGGATTCTAACAACCCTGGTGTATTCAGTGTGCTAATTAATTTTGCGTCAGCTCTGGATAATGTTGTTAAAGAACATTTTAAAACAGCCTCTGCCTTTGTAGGAACATCAAAGACAATTAAAAATGAATTGTTGGACAATATGCCATCTGTGAGTTGTGGCATCATTCTCTCTGAGATTGCTAATGCTGATTTTGTATCAATTATAGCTGATGAGACAACGGATATTTCATCTAAATGTCGGCTCATAATTGTTCTACCGAGTGGAAAACCAGCAGAGTGATTTTGGACTTTCTTAAATCCTTCCAAACATAATGCAACTTCATGTGTATACTGAAAGAAGTTGTAGGAAATAATAGCAACAAAATAATTTCCCAAAGCTATGATGGGGCCACAGTTTTTAGTGGTCATCATTCTGGTGTGCAGGGTATTGCATTTATCCTTATGCTTATTTTGTACATTGTTATGTTCACCAATTAAATTTAATAATATCCCAGCCAGCGAGTCCAAACAAAGATGTCAGGATTTTCTTCGCAAATATTGCTGAGATACCAAGTTTCTTCGCCCATTCTTTGCAAAGAATTAAAATTCTTGACGAGATTGTTGGCAGACGACTTTCACGTGGTTCAACAATCAGATGGAACTTAAATTCACATACAGTTTTGCACAGTGCATGAAAACAAGAATGTAATTATTGAAAGTCTGGAGAAAATTGAGGATGCAAGCCTCCAGACCTCCACCATTAACCAAGCACAGGGACTTCGACTGAAAATGCAGTTACCTTCTTTCAGTTTCTGGCTACAATTTTTTTATAGAGTTATGCCACATGTAGAAATATTGTACAATGTACAGCAAAAGTGAACTGCAAATACTTCTTCAGTTGAGGCTGCTGTAGCTGCATTTGTCAATGAAATAAACAAGATAAGAGATAGCATTGACACAATATTTGAAGAAGTGAAAACGCTCCAGGATTCAGCAAAGAGACGGTGTCCAGCCCCTGATTCTGATCAGTCTAGAACTATACAGGCAAAGGAAGTCTGTGATACAATAGTTAATAAGCATCAGATAGATTTCAGTTTACTGGACATTTGAGAGCTGCAACATTGTAGGGATGTGAAAATTTCTGCAACTTTAACAAAGTGTTTCCAGATGAAACCTTGAACTGTATTACTAATTCATACCTGTTCCTTGATAAAACCAAATTAAAAACAGAACTTAGAACAATTTATGCCAGAGATGACTTTCAAAGTGTAAGGAGTGCAACTGATTTACTTGGGTTTACACTGGAAAATGATTTGAGTGAGTGCCTTGGCAAAGTTACCAAACTCCTTAAACTGATAAGTACTATCGCAATGTTATCAGCAGAAGCGAAAAGATGTTTTTCTTTGTTAAAAAGGATAAAAAAAATTCTAAGGAGTACGATGGATGGAGATGGACTGAATGCACTTGCCATGCTGTCCATAGTAAAGGAGATGATCAACCAGCTAGTGGATTTTAATGAGAAGGTCATAGACCATTTTGCTTACCCAGAAACACAGAAGGATGGATTTCAAGTACAAAATTTCAACACCAGCACCACATCAGTAGACAGTACATCTCATATGGAATAGTGAATATAAGATAAGATATTTACATCCTTTTAAATATTTTTTTATCTGCAGTTATAGTTTCTTTGAACCTCCAATGTCATAACCCATGAGCCACTACTGCTAGGGAGCAAACTTGCTGACATTTTTGACACTCTGAATCTTGATTCACCATTGTTAAAACTATGTATCCCTGTATGAGCTTAGTAGTTAGCACATATTTTGCTACGAGGGCTTTTTTTTTTTCCCAATGTGCGATCAGTCGCAAAATAAAAACCACAGTGAAAATCAGATGAAGCTTTGTGCAGTGTCTCTAGTATGACTTGATCCTGTCATGTTGTACATGTCAGTGCACAATGAGCAAGAAAACATGCCTAGAACAATAGCGTTGCCTGCCAAATTGAAGTGTGCTATAATTTGATTTCTTCATGCAGAGGGGTGCAATGCAGCTGAAATTCACCGATGAATGAGTAATGTGCATAGTGAAACATTCATGAGTGACAGCAAAGTGCGGCAAACTTTCAAGCAATGCATACAGATGTTCATGATGCAGGCAGTTAGTGAAGGAAGCGAATTTCAATCAATGATCTCGTTCAGCGAGTGGATCTCACGATTTGTGAAAATCATTGGTTCAAAATTTCTGTGTTGCATGAGTCGTTTCCAGAAATTTCAAAGTCAGCTCTCACATTACATTTGATGGGCGATGCTATTGTTCTAGACATGTTTACTTGCTCATTGCGCACTTACAACTGACATGTACAACATGACGTGATCAACATCATACTAGAAACACTGCGCAATATATTTGCACAAAGCTTCATCTGATTTGCACTTTGGTTTTAATTTTTCAACTGATCAGACCTTAAAAAAAAAGAAAAAATTGCCCTCGTATTACTCATGCGTTTTATTCATGCTCATCAAGTATAAGAATTTGTGCACTTATAAATCATATTCTATTAAATCTTAATTTTGTTGCTGGAGCAACACCTGATGTGTTACCTGTGACCATGACCCATGTTGAAAACGATATGTACGCCAGAATCTGAACTGTCTTCACCTAAGTTTATCACTAAACTACCAATCAGTAAGACAGTCCAACTGCCACAGCTTTTCTGCTCCCTTGTTTACATATGTGATGTCAGCCTGCCACATTTCTGCTGCTACCCAAGCCAAAGCTTCATTTAAAAGCTGACACACCTTTTTCAGTTTGAAAGTTTAATTTTTTCCAAAGAGCAATATCATCCCTATCTACACTGTTTCGTTTCACATGTGAAAACTCCATTTGTAAAAGTAATGTACGGAAAGTTGTATTAGAACAACTTGCACACTTAACAAAGTCATCCACTTGTAGTAAATTTGCTTTAGCTCTCTTCCTCTTTTTACAAACTGTTTTAGCACTACGTTTCTTAAAACTATTTGTGAATGTGAACAACACTCGCTTCTGACAGGCCAGTGTACTCTGCTGTTATTTTCACCAGTTCATTCACTAAAATATCCAAATTGTGCTCCTTGAATTTATGAAACATATTTAGAACAACCTGCTTACAGTTTACTGTTTGGGTGCATTTTATATCTGACTCATTTTTAACACTACTGAATTCACACCAGATGTAAGCTTGCTGCCATATTTCCCACTGACATTTTGTTTGCTTTTCTATCGCCAATGTAACCACTTATTTCTTGTGAAAGGATGTACTTTTATTTCCAAAAAGCTGAAAAAATACTGTGTATTGTAATGTTAAAACTAAACTTGTTGATCACCGTACTTTATGAACAATAATATTAAATAAAGATGGATCTATTTTTCTCTCCTGAAATTGAATGCTTCATTCTCAAACCAATGAGAGTATTCACAGTGGTCATATGCATGGAGCTGTTCTCGGAATTACTCATACAAAGGTGTGCTTCTAAGGGCAGAAGTATAGTTTATGTCTTTGTTACTTTGGTATCCATTACTGGGTAACTAGTTACTTTGTATTCGTTACATGTGTACTGTCTCTCTCCATTACTTCTGTAGTCACCATTAAAATTAACCATCAAGGCTACTATAGAAGGATATGCTCTTTATGAGTGAATGCTATGACTAGAGCCTGGAAGTTCAGTAATTGATTTTGGTTAAAATTGGCAGGCAAAAAGGAGCTTAATATGCAAAATAGGCAGTAATATAATTAAAACAGGCATTTATTAAAAGTGAAAACAAAGAGTAATCTCACTCTTTATTAATAAAAAAAGCTATCTAGATAATTCATCACATAAAAGTACTTATTCTTATTTTTCTTGATTACAAGCAACAAGATGTGTTGTCAGGGTTGCTGTTTCATCATAGAAAAAGAATGCACTACTTTCACTGAAGTAACTGGGGAATATTTAAAATCAGGTATTTCAGGAGGACTCATATCTGTTACACATCTTTCAAGACAACACAGATGTTTTCAAGTTTTTTATGGTCATATTAGCACTCATAACACATTTACACTTTTCAATTACATTTTTTTTTCTCTCTCTCCTGAAACTTGCCTTGTTTGACTTATTGCATCTGCAAAGATCGCTATGGATGACACTTGCAATTACCTTTTTTAACCAACTTCCAGACTGCACACTATAATGAACTGTTATAAATGCCAGATTATTTCTGAGTTCATTGTAAACTTCTTTACCTCGAAAACTGAAGCATCATTTTGTGATAGAGCATCAAATATCCTGCCCAAATTGTTGCTGTAATGTATTATTGTTGCAGAGATCCAGGTTCCTAATCTGGGGAGAACTGGCTGTGGAGGTAAAGTGCCACATCCTCTCTGGTGCCACATCCTTAAAAACCTGCATTCAAGAGAGTAGTTTTAGGAAGACATTTTTTCAAATCCTGCTTATTACAAAAGGATGAAAACTTCTTACTTCTTCAGTGGTTCTGAGCATCCCATGGGTGGACATGTGAGATGTGAGTAGGGCATTTTTGGGAAGAAAACTTTCAAGGCCTTAGCTGCCATTTTTATGCAAGATACCCAACATCATGCTGCATTTATGTGACCAGAACAGCATTAAGGAGTTTGTAAACAATTATGCCTCTGTGGAACCATTTTCTTTCTCTTTCTCTTCCTTTTGTTATTTTCATAATTTCAGTGATGATGTTGGTCATGTAATGTCCCATTACACAGTTGTTTCATCAGCGGTAACCAAATTTTCTTTTCTGCAATCAGTTTCAAATCTTTTGCAGGGTCTCTTTAAAGGAGATATTCAAATATATTTTTCTTAAACTTTTGTTTTAATTGCACTTTTGCAAAAACATTTCAAGGGATTGGTTTTTCCAGTATCTAGAATGACATTCTTGAGTCGAGAAAGCTTTGCATAGATCTCGGAAAGATTGAGATTGTCTGTTGGATGTCACAATGATATTAAAGGGTCTTATACCCAGTCATTTTGGAAAACCTACATAAATCTATGTTCTATTGTCATGAAATGTTAAGTCATTAAGCAGTTTTTTTCATGGGTAATTGATTTTTCACAAATTTTGCAAAAGAGTATTTTACCATCAATAGAAAGTGCCTCTGAAACAAATTTGAGAAGAAAGGTGTGTATTTGCTACTCAGCAATGAACTTAATTTCGGCATGATTGATCAACACAAACACTGGAGTTGCCTTTAGTAAGTTCAACAGCAGACTAACAGGTAATTTGTATGTTTTACCTAATTAACATATTCATGCATAAAGTTAATTACAAAAGTTGTTTTAAATTTTAAAGTTAATAGATGCTTCTAATAAGTACAATAGCATTTTGCAACAGTTGTTGAACTTTTATATTTTTCACTTCTCAAAATATTGCCTGTCAGTTTCAACAGACACTATGCACTAGAGTCAGTAGACTTCAATATAAAGGGCAAGAGGGGTTATAATAGTAATCTAAGTCGTATACAGGGCCACGTTGTGGCTGAGTGGGTGTGGGATCTGTGGTGGACAAAGCAGCACAGGGGCAAGTTTTCTCCAGTTTCCCCTGCCATCAATTCCACCAGTATTCCATCTTCATCCCCTCATCAGTCTCATCACCTGTGGTGTCACAGTAGTAAAAGCGGGCATTAAACAAAAGTGGTATATTAAGGCTTATTTAATAAAGTAAAATGATGCATACAAGTAAAAATAGAATATAATAAGTAACTGCAATGTTTTCTGAAAAATACAAATGAAATGTATACATAGCTGTTTACATTACTGCTAAATTTGCATTGAAGCAATTATAGAATGTCATATTCTCTTAAGAGTTCCAGATGATGTCTCACATTGGCTGTAAGTTAAACTTCTTTTTACACAGTGCACATATCCTGTCTTTATCATTTAGGAGTGGTTTTCTCCATCAAACAGCCCTCTTTGATTGATGGGAGGGAACATTTTTCCTTGATGAGACCTCCCTGTTAATTTTCAACAAGGTTCCAGCTATGTAATATTGAAAATTGAGAGACCTTGAGAGCCATCTTGATGTATCCTGCAGTGGTCAAGCATAAAAGTACACTACCACTGCATCCATACTCATATGATCCTCTTTTCTCCCTGTTCATAATTATTTTACTTTTGAGAGGACTTTTGCCATTTGGTTTTCCTGGAGTGTTCCTTTCACACATGCTTGATCATTTTGACAGATGTAAAATAATTATCAAAATTATTTTATGGCCTTTCCCTGCCTGAACTCTATCTGCCTGTTATTCATGGTAAAAATAGATTTGGTTTTTGTCAATTTAGCACCTACAACCAGCATTGGTGTCATCAGAAGCAGTTATACATGTGAAGAGGACAGTAGCCAAAACATTCGATAAATATGTACACCTTCATTTCTGTATAATAGCATGTGTCAACTTTGCTTTAGAGGTTTTTCTGTTTGTTTTAATAGGTTTTATGAATGATTTTTCATAGAGAAATCACTCACTTTTGCAGTTTTTGTAGATGCTTACTGAACTTAACATTTTTCCTGAATCATATTCCTGCCCAGATGGTTTAGGTTGGTATCATGTTAATCAGATTCCACACTGTCTGCATCTGTTTCAAGCCTATGTTCAGGAGAAGTGACAAAAACTAGTTGTTCATCTTTAGGTTCAAAGTCATCAAACACTTCCAGCATCTGAATTACTTGCAGACAGAAAATGTGTGTGAAATATAATTTTAGTATTTGCAAAAAGTGAAAACTTCCCTTGGAAGAAAGAAGCACAAAACAAAGGTATGGTATAGAAGAGCAGAAACGAATAAATATCATTGGAATACAGACTCCTACAATCCCAAGGAGAGGGGGGCAGAACGAAAAGCAATTGGACTCTAACAATTTAGAAAATTGAGAAGAGAATTATGAAATATGCTCCTTCCTGTCTGAGACACCATCCAATGGTGCATGTCTCTCTCATTTTATCATACTTATCATACATGACTGCAAGTATGTGTTTTACCTGCATAGAGTCCACTTAAACAGAGGCACACTTTTAAGAATTCATACTGCATCACTAGTATAATTTCACTGTAGGTTTGTATATCAGCATATGCATATTATTGTTAAATATACAGCCACTACCTTTGGGTTCCCATTTTTTTCAGTAATTCAAGGCTTATAAATATTAACTTACTTCTGTGTTCCGTCATACTGTCTCTCTACTATCTTGTGAGCATTCTCTCTCTCTCTCTCTCTCTCTCTCTCTCTCCTTCCTTCTCTTCTTTGTTTACCCTCTTTGCAAGTTGGGCTTGCACCCCTCCCTCCAGAACATACAAGCCAGTGCCTGTGGTCAGACGCCTTTTGAGGAGCAGAGACTCTTGATCAGAAAGAAGCCAGGATGGGTGATCAGCTCAATGCCTGGTACAACAGTGAGGAAATGGGAGATATGAAATGACAGTGAAATGGATGGTAGGAAAGACAATTTTGGAGCATTGTGTGAACATATGAATCTAAAACCTACATCTGAACCAATTCCATGAGACACTTAAGTCAAGTTAGGTACTTCCTTCAATGACAAGATGGAGTACAAACTTATTTTTAACAACTCCAAAATTATGGTTAACTTGCTTCTGTTTTAATAGACACTATGCACTAATGGGTTAAGAGAACAGATCTTCCTTTCTCTAAATCAGATCCTTTTCCATTGACAATCAAGAAAGAGAGAAAGCACTGTGTATATATATATCCTTGCGTATCATCAGCATCACAAGAAGAAACATCTGAAGACCAATAACTCATGGGAGCTAACCTACTTCTGAGGGGGCAGGGGAGGAAGAGGGTGAGGAAGAGTGAGGGGGAAGGGGAGGAAGGGAGAGGGGAGGAGGGATGGGGAAGGGAGAGTTTTGGATGCTAAAGAGCCCATTTTAAAAGGAAATTTAATGAAATGCTCTGTATTGAATTTCCATAATTTGTGTAAATGTTTTAATTACTTCATATCCATTAATGAGTTTGTTGTTACTAATATTATGGTAATATTGATTTATTTGGTAGTTGGATTTATGTCTTGTATATTGTTTGGAAGTTTGTACCAAGAACTAGGGAATCTTTTGTGCCTGCAGGCAAGTACTCAAAAGGGATCATTAGTTTACGATTTCATTTCAAAGGTCAGGAGTCCATTTGCGTCAGTGTGGTTATGAAAAGGGTACCTTGTAGTTCATGCTGGGAAAATTAGAAACAAGCTACCAGGGAATAAAATCTTGGGAGACGCGGTTGACAACCAATGGGAGGCTAATACGTCAGCACAGAGATAAGTATAAGGGGATAATTGAAGTGTTGTAGAGCCATGTCTACACCTTCTGAATTATGAAAATTTACTCTTTGTGGAGAAACCAATAGAGAAGGTTCAAGAGACTTTGAGAAACAAGAGATGATGCCATGGTTCGTTAAGTTTGTGTACAGTAAATATCCCGAACTAAACAAAAGATAGGATTTCTAAATATTTTAAAGAGTAAAGTGGCAAAGTCATGTTATGATTGGAAATAGATATTGGAGTTAGGGAATTTTGTTTTTTTTTGTACTTATAAAACCTGAAATACTTGTCGCATGTGGGCATATAAAAGATTTGTGTATAAAGCAGTTAAAGACCAAAATTACAGGATTATATATTTATTAACAGTACGTAAATTCCTATTTACTTCCCTAATACCCAACAGACATCCTGGTAGTCGAATTGCTATTTCTTCTCCAAACCCTGAGATCAACTATTGTATACAATGCGCCCAATACTTCATGCTAGTTAGTCTGAGTTATGGGCATCAGACCCATCTGCTGCTTGCACCAGAAGGAGACGCCACCAGCCAGTGAATGACCATGTGGGCGATCCAGCCCGCATCTCTCGAGAAGTCAACAGCCACGAGGGGTGGTGTGTATCGGACAACACCTAGCCTGAAGCCAAACATCACGGCTTTATGGGGGGCCTGCCTCAAAAGGAAACCAGACACTGCCTATTTAATATATTTACTACATTTAATGATTTTAACTTACAGTTACAAGCTGACAGTCTAAATTTTATAAACACAAAGTTCATCACTACAGCTTTTCTTGTCAGAATTCAACTGATGAACCAAAACATTGAACAGCATAAATTTTCTGTTTCCCAATTTGTGAACAAAAATGAGGTTTCCTTAATTATGAAGTTTCAGCTTCCATTCAACATGATAATATGCTTTACTATACAGACTTTGAAACTAGGTTTGAGAATGTTTTGACTACAGAAATATTAATTCATAAATACATAATTTTGATTAGCTTATGTACTAAGATTACTAAACTATATCACTTGTTTAGTTGAATATGAATAACTCATCCATGTGCTTATTTGTAAATTAATGCATGAAAAATCACCTCCATTTGTCTTTATAGCACTGAACCATAAGTTAGTTTTTGAAGATAGTGCCCTTGTGAATTTGATTGTTTCATGGGTCATATTCATCTTAAGTAAGCACTTCTGCTCAAGAGGAAGCTTGACGACTGCCTTCAAGTCCAAGATTGTATTTAGTATTTCGACTGTAAGTATACAGAAATGTAATCAGTTTGTTAAAGTATTTATTGTCATAAGTTAGTTTTGATGAAGCCTACTGTAATTATTATTTATCTCATGGTGAAATAATGATAGCAGCAGCAGCAGCAACATGAGCATCAACAGCAGCAGCAGCAGCAGCAGCAGCAGCAGCAGCAGCAGCAGCAGCAATAATAATGATGATGATGATGATGATAATACTATTACTACTACTATCATTATCATCATCATTATTAATATTATTATTACATTGTACAACACAACATTTATCCTTTTTATAAAAGTAGGTGTATTAGGTGCACTGTTTAATGGTGAAAATGAATCTGTAATTAGACTTTGTCCATCACATACAGTTTTTTCAAAAACTTTAAAAAGAAAGATCTATACATACATTATTTTAATATACAAATATAACAGTAGTTGAATCTCAAACTTTTTTTTTTTCCTTAGGATATGGGTTAACATCTAGTTATAATATTACAACTAACATATTAGCATTTCATCCTGCGCTGCCATCTGTATTTAGCATTTTATAATTAATGATAATTTATGGGCCGTGAATGGTGTTGCGAGAAAGCGAGCACTTTAATGCCGGGGAACCGATACTCTCAGTTCTGGAGTTGACTCCCTCTTCTGCATGCCATCTGTTGTTACAACAGATATAAAACGCGTGTCTGCAAATGAACGTCTTGTGAAAGAATATGCTGAAGATGTCTTACCTTTTCTACTATGCAAAGAAATGGGGAGGATATTGCATTCCACCCAAAATTCGATACCGGGATACTGCTGGAAATATGCGTTTTGAGGCCCCCTGAATAAAAAAAAAATCTGATGTGCTCCATTGACATGACTTTCTCTAGTTGTTCCACTTATAAAATATTATTACAAGAGATTATTCTTTTATCTACTTCTTGATAGTACAAACATTAATAGACTAATTATGCAAAATTCATCCAGAATAAAGTCTTCAGAGGCTATTCTCAGAAATTGAAGATCCACATTTTATATGTGATCTAAATATATTTAGTATATTTGTTCATTGTGCCATTTTTGAGAAAAAAACTTTTTCAAAAAGTGTTCCATGTAAAGGTAATTTGGGGTGGGGTTTCCCAAAAATCTTCATGATGCATCCTTGGAAGATAACTAAACATAAATAACAAGTTTGGTATTTAACAATATTTTCGTTTTTGAGCATGTGTCCAAGCACACACACATGGACCTTTTTCTAAAATGCTTTTTGTACTCAGGGGACCTCAAAGCATATTTCCGTTGAAATCTCGGCATTGAATTTTTGGGTGGAATGCAATAACTTCTCTAGGTACTATGTACATCATATGTACACACGTGCTAGAGAAAGTAACAAGCATTTTTAGAAAAAAGCTCTGTGTGTATGTGTTAGCAGCAAAACTCATAAACGCAAAGTTGTTTAATGCCAAACTTGGTATTTAGTTTGCGGTTAGTTATTTAGTAGCCCACGGGAATGTGACATAAAGAGTTTCAAAAAACTCCCACACACCCAGCTATCCTTTTCATGGAATGCATATCGAAAATCTTGATTTTCTGAAAACTGGCTCTAAGAATTGTGTGAAAATTACATATTTTTGAGATATGTTTATGGAAAATAAAATGTATATTTTAAAATTCCTGAGAATAGCCTTTGAAGGCCTCTTCACTCTAGATGTTTGCATAACTGGTAAGCCATAACAGATATGCAAATTTTTATTACACAAAAAATGTAGCACTCGTTAAAACAAGCAATTTATGGCATATATGTACATATTTCTTTGTATGGTTAGCCGTTTCCGTTATATCCCCAAATATTGGTGCACAAATTTCAGTATGTATTGAATTTAACTGGAAATTTCCTTTCATTTGCTTCTCCCTCTTGTAGTCATTTAAAGAGTAGGGAGTTCATAATCACATTCTGTTTTAACATCTGTTGCCTTAGTCTGTCTTCTCATGCCTACAGCGAAGAGTGAGTGAGTGTGTGTGGGGGGGTGGGTGTGTGGCGGGGTGTGGGTGTGTGCATCTGTGCGTGCAAGGGTGTGTGTGTTAGAGAGAGAGAGCAAGGTTGTGTTGACTGTTTAGAGCGGGACTGTGCTGGGTGTTCTATGATGTCATAGCGAAAGCAAGACTTCGCAAGAGAGTCGACACCAGTGTTCGGTGTTGATGGAATCGACAGTCTAATTTTCAGTTTGTTGTTGCTTTCCTTTTGGTGTTCAAGGAGTGAGTTAGTGTTTCATAGTCCTGCTTCAGAAAAGTTTGAAGGATAATAAATATACTAATTGCCTCACCAGTGTAAAATTCATCCTAATTCTGTTTCTTATGTATGTGGAGAACTAACCTTCAAGAGCCAAAAGTGTAAAATTACACCTCTAGTTTGAAAGGCATATGAACTGTATTTTGGACGTCATGTGGGAGAAAAAAATAAGTAATTTGCACCTCACATATGCTGCAATTCATGCCCTTGAAATTTGAGAAATTGGCTACAATGCAATCAAGTTTTATGTAACTATGGTTTGGTGAGAACCATGAGACCAAGTAACAGATTGTTACTTGTCTTTGGTAGATATAAAAGGATATACTTCAAAATCCAAAGGGCAGATCCAGTAGGTACTCTTAGTTTACCTTCAGCCATCCGACATGTTCCTCACAATGAACATCTTCCTGTACCTAAGCCTCCACAGCAGTACGCCATTTCAAAACACACATCCAACATCTCAGGCTGTAGTAGTCCTAATCGAGATCCAGAGTTTCAACCATCTACATTATCTTTACCCTGTAATCACCAGGTGTTCTCACAAAATGCCCCCAATGATCTTGTGAGGGACTTAAAACTTTCCAAACATTAAGCAGAATTGTTGGGGTCTAGACTGCAAGAACGGAATCTTTTAGATATCCATGTTAAAATAACTTCTTCTAGAAAATGGCAAACTCATTTTATTGAATATTTTTCTGAGAATGAAGGAATAACTTTTTGCAACAATTAGAATTGCTTATTTCAGGCTTTGGGACATGAACATTATCCAAAACAATGACGTTTATTCATTGATTCCTCCGAACTAAGTCTAAATGCAGTACTTATTCATATTGGCAATATTTTCCCATCTGTTCCTACTGCATATGCCATTAACATGAAGGAAACATTTGAGGTTATAAATGCAATACTGAAACGCATTGAAAATACTTCATACAAGCGGCATATATGTGGAGACATGAGAGTTATTGGACTCTTAATGGGTATGAAACAAGGGTATACTAATTATTATTGTGTTTTGTGCGAGTGGGATAGCCGCGACAAAGCAAACCACTACATTTGTAAAGAATGGTCTGCAAAACAAGCCTGAATGGAGTCAAAAGTGTTTCCCATGAACCACTTGTGAACCCTCAAGATGTCTTCCTACCACCTTTACACATCAAGCTCAAACTGATAAAAGTATTTGTGAAGGCACTAGACAGAAAAGAACATACTTTCATGCATCTCAAATATAAATTCCCAAACCTAAGAGATGCAAAGATTAAGGATGGAGTATTTACTGGTCCACAAATAAGAGCAGTCTTCCAGGATGAAGATTTTGAAAATAAACTGCTGGAAGCAGAGAAAATGGCTCAGCTGGCTTTTAAATCACTATGCACGAACTTCCTTGGGAATAGAAAATCAGTTGACTATGAAGTTATTTTAAGTGAATTATTACACTAATTTCGTGTTATGGGATGCGATATGTCATTGGAATTTCATTTTCTGGACTGGCATCTGGACTTCTTTCCAAAAACTGTTGGTGCTGTTAGCGATGAACATGATGAAAGGCTTCACCAAGAAATATAAAAACGATTCAGTGGAAGATGGAATGCAATTATGCTTGGTGAATATTGGTGGTCAATCTTCAGAGATAGCCCAGAAGCTGACCATAAGCACAAAAAATCAACAAAGACATTTTAATTTGGTATGCTATTGCTATGTTTCTCATTATAACTAACTTGTACAATTAAAAAGTGTCATTAAAAAATTGGTAGGGAATAGAAAATTTTGGATTTCAGCATTAAAAAAATTGGTTTATGATAGAAAATTGTGGATTTCAAAATGATTTCAGCAACTCTCAATTAGTTAATCACATTGTTTCATCTAAAGGGTAGAAAATAACCTTTAAATTTGTTGCATAGTGACTGTTATTACTTCTACGATAGTGCATTATCAATCCAAATGGTGACATTGAAGACATGGATGTTATATTACAAGAACTGATCAGAATAAGCACTAGCAAAGAATGTAAGGTGCAGAATAGAAAGGGATATCTAATTTTGTGACTTCAGAGAGACAAACCTGTTACTTATTCTGCATTATGGACTATTACAAGAAAGTTTTTTGGTAGCTTCATAGCTTAACCGTTTGAGCGATGGCCATTTAAATTTTGCACGGCCAGTAATGGATACCCAATAAACAACTCAAGGCATTTAAATTGTTAAATGTAGGTAAATATGCTTCATACCCAAACATTTGTATCTTTGGTATTTATTAAGATATTTTAATGAAACAAAAACTGCCTTAAAGCTCTTTAAAGGCACTATACATCTATCATATAAACAAAGGAGAGACTGTAGTAACAAAAGTTTAAATATCATTAATTTTTTCCATGTAGTAAAAGTCATTCTGTACGTCGAACACACCTAATTTGTGAGTCAGACTTGTGCTATGCATGTACAAATGTATATATATAGAGCTAGCTAAGCACAATATTCTCGGCTTCAAGGTTTTATCAGTCTGTTTATTGCTATGACGCAATTACGTGTGCATGTTTGTGAGGAACACCTAAGCTGCAAAGAAATCAAACCTTTCTGTCAGCGTTTCTATTTACACCTCAGAATAAATACACAGCGGGGATTTATGGTAGAGCCATGTAGCTATGGGGTTCACAGTTTTTTGTTTTAGCTATCAGAAAAGTACATTTGAAAATGTTATATCTCAGTTCTAACCATGGCATTGAATAGCAATGTGGCTAACAAATTAGCTCGTGTAGGCAGTGTATGGGCTTCAGAAGTAACTTCAGATAATGTGGAGGACTTTTTGCTATATGACAGTGACTTTAATATTGATGGCGAGTTTTCAGATTTTGAGGGGGGCGTCGAGGATATAGGTAGCAGTGAGGAAGAAAGTGACTCTCTTCCTTCAGGTGTTCGTGAAGAAGCAACATTGTGGCGTAGTCAAAATGACTCCAAAACAACTAGACATATCTTCACAAGCACAGCCTCTGGTGTACAACCCCAAGCTCAGCTGACTTCTGACAGCCAACCAATTGACGTTTTCACAAAAATGTTTACTGCTGACTTAGTGTCTTTCATTGTTACAGAAACAAATGCATATGCGAGTAAGGTGAAGGAAGACCTGACTTCTAAAGGCAATTTAGGGCCTAAGAGTAGAATTCAGGAGTGGACAGAAGTAACACTGAATGAAATTTACAGGCTAATTGGTCTAATTACGCTCATGGGTGTTATTCATAAACCAAATTTAGACATGTACTGGTCTACAGATGACATGCTAGCTACTCCATTTTTTGGGAAAT
Source organism: Hymenopus coronatus (assembly GCA_030762935.1). Taxonomy (NCBI): domain Eukaryota; kingdom Metazoa; phylum Arthropoda; class Insecta; order Mantodea; family Hymenopodidae; genus Hymenopus; species Hymenopus coronatus. The sequence goes on along the minus strand of CM060900.1, from coordinate 313,075,288 downwards.
GCATTTCAAATAACAGGTTTACTTCCATTTTGCAGTTCCTTGATTTCACCGGCACAGAAAATGTAAAAGATAAACTACACAAAATTAGGTCAGTTTTGGAATATATTATTTCAAAATTCAAAGAAAATTACGTGCCTGGTGATAAGGTCACTGTAGATGAAAGCTTGATGCTTCGGAAGGGCCGCTTAGGCTGGAAGCAATACATCAAAACAAAGAAAGCCAGATTTGGCATAAAGAGTTTTGATCTTTGTGAAAGTAAAACAGGATATCTTTACAATAGCTGCATTTACACTGGTCAAGGAACTGATAATACTGGAGACAAAGATTTGGGGTTATCTGGCTCCATAGTAATGCACCTGATGGAACCTATACTTGACCAGGGTAGGACTGTATATTTAGATAATTGGTACAGCTCCCCTAAATTATACATGGCCTTATACAAAAGGAACACAAATGCAACTGGAACAGTACGTTCAAATCGTATTGGTTTGCCAAAGAATGTGAATACAAAGACTCTAAGGAGAAGAGAAATGCAGGTGTGTCAGCTCCCACCCTTGACCTACATTACTTGGCAAGATAAGAGGGTAGTTACAGCATTTTCCAATTGCAGCCCTAAGATTTTGATGATTGACACTGGAAAAATAGATGCCCACACCAAAATGTCAATTTTCAAGCCTGATGTTATCCAGGAATACAATATGCATATGGGTGGTATAGATCAGGTATTGCAATCATATCCTTCTTTACGAAAAACAGTTAAATGGTATAAAAAGGTATTTTTGCACCAGCTGGATGTCACCATATACAATTGTTTAGTAATTTGGAGAACTCTAAACCCACGCAAGACGATGACCCACCTGGACTTCTGCATCAATAGCTCGTAGCCTAATTGAGCATTATAGCATTCAGAGGCCTCTTCGTACAGGGGGTAAGAAATCTACAACCCCTGCACCACTCAGACTTGAAGGAAAACACTTTCCTAAAAGGATATCACCGACAACAAAAAAATCGTGTCCATTTCGAAGGTGTTTGGTGTGCCGTAAAAAAGGAGTCCGTAAAGAGACTAACATGATATGCTATTAATGTGAAGATGTGCCTTATGTGTCTATCCATGTTTTGAGATGTACCGTTCAAAAAGGAACCTTCAAAGGTAAGATTTTATTTATTCTAGAATTTATTTAAATTTGTTATAAAAGATAAAAATTAAAAGTATTAGGGTTAAATAAGCATTAAATGCATGCATGCACAGGACGTCATATGACGTCCATATCGGTTCTCCTGCATTTTAAAATTGACGTCATATGACATCCATATCCGCGAAAAGGTTAAGGAAAGCACCTTTACCAATCCGAGCAAATGTTGGAAATAACTGGCTGAAGATATTTAAGGAAAAACTTATCTATATGGAAGCTAATATTTAAAATTTGCTATTAAACCATTAGGCTCATACCTCCCATTAAAATTATCCATTTTGTGTACTTTATATAAGAATGTTCTTAGATATGCATTTTGTGTGCTTTAATTAACACACATAGAAAACTTTTATTTCCTTCTAAAATTTTCCACTATACAATGAACCCTATCAGAGTGATAACTGGCAGTAGAGTAGTAAAACTATTTTAAAGTTAATGAATTTGTGAAAATTCAATATAAAGAATTTTTACCAAAAAGAAAAAAATTGATAAGTGGTATATGGGACAAAAATGTTTGGGAACCTTTAGACTAGACAATGCATTCAGTGCAAAAGAATGGAATCTATTTATGTTAATAAAATGGTATTTTTAAATGATATGTACATTTTTACTTTAGTATCTTATTTTCAGACAAAAAGAAACTGTTACTAAATAAAGTAGCTATCAGGAAGGTTTAATAAATAGTGTTCAGTATTCTTACCTGAGTCATCAGAAACTGTTGCATAATGTGAATCAACTAACTCCTGAGTTCTACTTCTCTGACTGGCTACTTTGGTTTGTGCTTTAATGTTTGCTAATGGTTCTCTCACACTGATGCTGGTGTACCCTTCTGTAAAACACAAATCAAGTTAAATTTCAGTTTACCTTTCAAAGTGTTTATTTATTTCACCTGAAAATTGCTATACTATGCAGTATTTGGGCACACATTCACCCACATAAAGAATATTAATGAACTACATGAAAACAATTTCAGAGTTTGTCTAATGGTCTTTCACTGAGTGTCAATTTTTATCTGTATTTCACATCAATGCTATCACTGATAAAGCAGGTTTATTTACTCTACCTCTGGCAACAGGAGATCCTTCTTAATATGATGCCATTTTGATGAGATGACATGAATACTGTCACTCTAGGGGCATGTGTTTATACTTTATGGTTTGGAGTAACTATTTGTATCTATGCAATTATATAAATCATATTTATACAGTGCTCCTAGTTTACCACTAGAATGATAACACTCAACCACAGTCACAGGTGTGTTATGTTTAGTTGGCTTGTCAACAAAGAACAGAGTAAACTTTGATAATGGGAGGGAGTGCAGGAAGGATAGTTGTATTAATTACCAATGCAACCACAACCAGCGCACTGAGGTTTGCCTTCTCTCCCATAAATCACCACCACACTTTTTAGGTAGAGGTTGCTGTGCTTACTTTCTGTTCTGCAAAACATTACTGCTCTTTTAGGCAGGAGATGCTGTGATTGCTTTCACTTCTGCAAATGATAACTGCTCCTTCTTGGTAGAAATTGCTATGGTTTCAATTATGTTCAGTGAAGAAAGAATAAGAATAAAGTTTATTGACCATTAAGCTGTTTTACTACATTGCAATTGGAGCTTTATACAATTATTTACACCATTTAAAACATAGTTGAATATATTTGCTACTATTTACATAATGAACTATTTACTGCATCTTTATGATAAATTTGTATAATGATTACATTTTACAAAGCTAACTTAGATATTACTCATCTATGTGAAAGTTATTACATTCAAAGAACTCTTCTATTGAGTAGAAAGCTTTATCTTTCAGCCAAATGACCAGAAATGTTTTGATTTTATGATTGGGTGAGGTAACATGTATCGGAAGTTTGTTGTACATACTTAGTCCTAGATTTTATGGCTGCCATGATTTTTGATAATCTTGAGTAAGGCAAGTCTGTAGCATAATTATTTCATGTTATGTCTGTCAGAGTGCATATTTTTTTAAGGTTTTCTTTTATGAACATCAATGAATGGTAAATGTACAATGGTCATGATTTTAAGTTTTTTGAAACATTGTCTGCAAGGATGGTTATAATCTAGATTAGCAATACATGTAACTGCCTTTTTTTGCCACTTGAATATAGTTTTTTTTCCTGCAGAATTACCCCAGAGAAGTATACCATATGTTAGACAGGAATGAAAGAAGGCATAATATACATGTATGATTAAGTTTTCACTAATGCTATGATGAAGTTTGTATAACAGAAATAAGATGTGAGCTAATTTTCCACTTATGTAATTTCTGTGATGTTCCCAATTAGGTCTTTTGTCTATGTAGGAGAAGGAGGGGTAATGGCACTCACTTAAGGAAAACTTAACAGCAATCTCTCAAAATATACCTAACCTTATGGATTATTAATATAGCACAGTCATTAAACATTTTTCTTCACAAATGGATGAGTTTTATTTGAAATAAACATTATATTATAGGAATTAAAAATTAAATTATAAAACTATGTCATGAGCGGCATTGCCCAATGCTTGAGGGTAATGGCGCTCAGTCTGGTCAGTTCAAAAAGTTTCACAAATCACACTTCTAATTTTGTGATTTATCAACTCCAATACAATTCTTGATGGGTTCAACTTGCACAAATGGTGCATCGGAACCAGACTTCACCATCTCGACCAAACTCCTCACAGATAGTTCACCTCAGAACCAGGAAATGTATTTGGAGCGATGTCGTTTAGTTCATTGTCATTGCACTAATCTTCTTCATCTAGATCTTCTTCTTCTTCTGAGCTTTCAAATAACTGCCTTTTTGCTTTTTTGATTTTCTTTGCCCTATAATTTGATACAGCTGATTGATCTCTTTTGTCCTTTCTTAGATTTTGAGGAAGACACAACTGAAATTAGCTTGTTGATCTTATTCCTTGTAGGTTCTGGCTTCCTTAAACTTAAACTGAGGTGCCTTCTAAGGAAACCGTAGAACCAATCTTTACCAGCCTATCTCTTCTATTTGCAGAAGAGTCTCTTTAAAAATGCATTTTGCACCTAACGATGGTCCCATAAACCTTCCCTGATTTTATCCTATCCTTTATTGTGCTGAAAGGAATATTGAACTGTTGTGCTGCTTGCCTAATAGAAGTTCCTGAATTTACTGCTCTGAATGTCATTTCCATTGTCTCCAATGGCCATGTTACCTTACTCGTACTCCTGTCTCTTTTGCTAGGCATCTGTTAATAAATCAATGAATAATATGTAAATATTGTAATTAGATAGCATCACATTAGATTACTAAATGAGTTTAATAAAAATAAAATGAGATATTTTAATTAAGTGCCCAAAAGTTAATTTTCATAATTAACATTCATGAATAATGAGTTAAAAGTTAATTATAAAATACTTGTCAATTTCAATTATTTATAATTTAGTAATAGGCATTATAAGAATTAGGACAGTTCATATTTAAGTACCATATTTTTCTTTATAAATTTATAATAAACCTCTAAAAGATAAGGTAAGTATAATGCTGCACAGTTGGGAAGTAATGCCACCCACCTGAGCACCATTGTCCTCCATGGCCATTTTGGAATTCTTTGCCAATTGTGAAGAAACCAAATGGCTTTTTATGCTTTACTATATATTAATGGAAAGTCATTTGCATCCCCATTCTCAATTAGATAGCTGGCATGGACATAAAATAATAGTTAATAACAAACCTTCAGATTTATACAAGCTGATTTCTATAATAAATTCTCGCTGATAATATTCATGCAGATTAGAATGAAACTTCCTCCCTCACATTCACCATTTAACTACTATTATGTTATTAAGACTGCCACAAGATGTCAGTACCTCTTGGACAGGTCAAACTCTCAACCAAGCCGAAATAATTGTATGAGCGCCATTACCAGCCAAGCAGAATTATCCTCCGTTCCCCTACATTCCTAGAAGTTTGTCAGATTTATTCCTGATTCTTTGCATTTAATTGAAATTACAGTTCTTCAGTTTTTGTAGTATTTATCTGTGGCATGTTTGCATTAAACCATTCAGTTGCTAAATCCACCATATGTTTATTTAAATTATAAAGTACTTCTGGATTTGTGCTTGTTGTTACTAATGTAGCTTCATCGGTGTATAAAACTGTTTTACATGGAAGATTAATGGGCAAATCATTTGCATATATAATGAAGAAGAAGGGACCTAATACCGAACCCTGACATACTTCTTTAGTTACTGGCATTGAATTAGACATTTCACTTTTTATTTGTACTATTTGAAGTCGGTTTTCTAAGCATGACTTTATTAGATTAATAACAATTTCATATAACTTATACTGCTTTAATGTTTTAATCAAAACTAGATGTGATACTGTGTCGAATGCTTCTCTTAAATCTAGCAGGGTTATGCTGGCCGAGATTTTTTTCTCAAAGCATTTATAAATATGCCCCTCAAGGGCTCACCTTGGTGAGTGCGGGGAGTAGCGATCCTGAGTTGCCTGAGCTACCTGGTGTTCGGGGGTATAACTACCCTGCTTGCTGGGGACACAAATAAGGAAGCCTGGTCTTCCAGATTGGGGTTAAGCATTAGGTTAACAACCTAATCTTGCAAAAAAACTATAGTTACAAAACAAAACCTGCAAAAAAGCCTAAGAATGATTTAATGTTGGCAACCTGGAATGTAAGGACAATGCTGAAACCTGGGAAAATGAAAGAAATAGCAAATGAAATATTAAAATATAAATTAGATGTGGTAGCACTTCAAGAAATAAGATGGGCAGGGGAAGGTAGAATAGATAAGAAAGAATATACAATATTATATAGCAGACCTAAAAAGAGTCTATTAGAATTTAAATCAATTAGTGAACGAATCTGTAAAACACACCTTAAAGATAAATTCAGAAATATAACTATATTATGCATATATGCTCCTAAGATGAGAAAGAAGAGATAGAAAAGAAGGATTTTTATGAATGCTTAGAAAATACATGTAATTTAGTAGATACATTGGTGATATTAGGAGATTTTTAATGCGCAGTGGGGAAAGAAGACTATTTAAATGGATTGGCAGGGAAACATACACTACATCAAACAAGTAATGAAAATGGTAATTTACTTGGACAATTTCCAGTTAGAAATAATATGATTATTATAAGTACCTGCTTTCCCAACAAAGAAATACATAAAGGAACATGGAAATTGCCAGGTTCAGATATGGTAAATTGATCATCTGCTAATTAAAGCAAGACATACATCAATTACAGATGTAAGAAGTTGTAGAGGCCCAAATTGTGATTTGGATCACTTTTTGGTTAAAGTAAGAATGAGAATAAGAATAAAGAAACTGGAGAACAAACATATGATGGGATAGAGGAAAAAATAGAAGATAAAGAGGAAAAAAAGAAATATCAAAAGTAAATGAACAGCAAATTAAATGAAAAAGGAACAAAAGAAGGTATAGAAGAACAATGGGAGATAATAAAAAGACAGTAAAAGAAGTAGCAAAAATAAGTATGGGTGAAAAGAAAATGGAAAGAAATATAGAATTGTATGATAAAGAGTGTGAGCAAGCTATAGAAAAAAAGAATATGGCTAGGGAAAAAATGCTCCCGAAAGAAACTGGAAATAACTATAAAGAATACCGTCAAAGAAGAAGAGACGCTAATAACATATATAAGAAAAAGAATATTGGAAAACATGAATCCAATAAATAGAAACACTGAATCAACAGAGTGAGATAAAGAAACTCTATACGGCATTATAACAAATGAAACAAAGGAAACAGAATAGAATGAGAGAATGTTTAAGCAAGGAAGGTAATATTCTTGGAGAAGATAAAGATAGGTATACTGGAAAGATGGGCTGAATACAACAAAGAATTGTTAAATAAATAGCAAACAATAAATAGTCAGGAACAAGGCGAGAATGAAAATGGAAATGAAGAAAGAATGGAAGAAGAAGAACCAGAACCAGATATATGGGATGTTAAAATAGCAATACAGAACCTGAAGAATAATAAAGCATCAGGAGAAGATGCCATAATTGCTGAGCTAATTAAATATGGTGGGAATGGAATTATGAAAGCAATACCATAAGTTAATAACAGAAATATGGAGGAAGGAACAGATGCCTGAAAGCTGGAAGACAGGCATAATATGCCCAATATATAAAAAGGGTAATAAATATCAATGCCATAATTATAGGGAATTACATTGCTAAATGTAGTATATAAAATATTTTCAAGTATTTTAAATAATAGAGTTAAAAAGTATGCAGAAAATGTACTAGGCAAGTATCAATGTGAATTTAGCAGTGTCACGAGTACAATAGACCAGATATTTGTTATACGACAAATAATGGAGAAATTCTATGAGCATGGCATAGACATATGCTTTTTGTTTATTGACTTTAAGTATGCATTTGACTCAATTGATAGAGAAGTTCTCTATAAAACCTTACAATGTTTTTTAAAGTGCAACCAAAAATAATAAGGCTAAAAAAATGACAATGGAAAATACAGAAGCCAAAGTGAAAGTAATGAATAAATTAAGTCCAGATTTTAATTATAATGCAGGTGTGATAAACTATCTGCAACTCTATTCAACCTAGCCCTGCACTAAACAATAGAAAGAATAGACGCTAAAGGAACAATATTTTTTAAGTAGATGCAGATGAAATATTGATTCTGGCAGGAGACAAAAAAATGTTAGTTGAAGTTTATGAAGAATTAGAAGTAAACAAAACAAAAAATAACCACTAAATACCTGAAAATGACAGCAGACAAAAGCAAAAGAATAATTTCAAATCTAGTTGTTGGAGACAAAACATTTGAAGGGGTATCCAAATTTGGATATTTAGAGTACTTGTAAATAATGATAATAATTTAAATGAGTGCATAAACGAAAGAATTCAAAATGGAAATGCAGCCTATTATGCAAATTTAAAACTATTAAAAAATAGGCTTATTGGTACAGGGACAAAATATATATAAAACACTAATAAGACCAATAGTAAAGTATGCTGCAGAAACCTAGATGCTAAACAATGTAGATAAAGAAATACTACAAAGATTTGAAAGCAAAATACTCTATGAATCTTTGGACCTGTAAAGGATAAAGACCAGTGGAGAATAAGATATAATTATGAGATAGAAGAACTAATTAATCAGCAAGATATTGTGAAATTTATAAAGGCACAAAGAATAAGATGGCTAGGGCACATAGAGAGAATGATGGAAGATTGGAAGCCAAAAATAATATTGAAAGGAAGATTGTACGCTAGAAAAAAAAAGGAAGACCAAAAACATGATGATTAGATGATGTGATGGAAGACTTAAGAAAGATTGGAATCAGGGGGTGGAAAAGTAAAGCAGAGGATAGAGAGATATGTGTAGGAGGATTGTGCAGGAGGCCAAAGCTCACCAAGGGCTGTGGAGCCAGAAGAGAAGAAGAATTTATAGATATGATCTACTACATTTTCAATAGCTTTTACTGTAGAGAGCTTAGGTCTAAAACCAAATTGAGAGGTGCTTAGTACAGAATTATTTTCAAAATATCTGGAGGGTTGCTTGTGCATACTTACTTGTGTATTCTATTATTTTAGAAAGGACTGGCAATAATGATATGGACCTGTAGTTATCTGGGTTAGTTTTGTCACCTTTTTTAAAGACAGGAATTATTATGGCTAATTTTAAATAGTCTGGGAATACACCTTGTTATATAGTATAGTAATGGTGAGAGCAGCTAGTGGATAGGTAATTTCTGCAGCTATGTATTTAATAGCAAAGTTTGATAAACCATAGTAATCCTCTGCTTTAGAATTACTAAGTTGTCTAATGGTAGTGCAGATATTTTCTGGAGTTATAAAGGACTAATGAAATTGTGTGTTGTTTTAATTTGAAATATGTTTCTTTAAATTCATTTGGAGCGGTACATTATTAACCAAGTTCTAATTTGTTTTAAATAGGGAGTGTATGGACATTTGTATGTAAATATGGAGGCATGATCCTATATACGAGGGGTATACTGAGTCACGAGCAACCCATTGTAAAAATTTAAATTTCAACAATGTAACGAATTGAATTGCAGGATCGTAATCTACAGACTTTAAGCCACATGTTGACATATTGTGACGTCATTAGCTTCTATCACGTGACCACAGCTGGTGTTTGAAAAATGGCTGACATTGATGTTTCGTTTCGACAGCGTACTGTCATTGAATTCCTTGTGAAAGAAGGAAAATCTGCTCCTGAAATTCATCTCAGACTTCAACGTGCGTATGGAGGTATCTGCATGGGTGCCAGCAGTGTTAGAAGATGGGTGAAACATTTCAAAGATGGAAACACGAGTCTGCAAAATGCGCCTCGTAGCGGGCGTCCTCGAACTGCCTCTACAGAACGCAACAAGGAAAGAGTTGATGAGCTCATTACAGGAGATAGGCATTTCACTGTGAATGAAATTGCTGCGAAACTTGAATAGGACATAGTGCAGTGCAAGAAGTGATCCACAGCTTGGGTTATCGAAAGGTCTGTGCCCGTTGGGTCCCCCGTTTATTGACTGAAGACCACAAACTTCAGAGAAGAACCATTGCACAAAACCTTCTTCAGAGATTTCATAATGAAGGTATGAATTTTTGACGTGTATTGTGACTGGAGATGAGAGCTGGTTCCATCACTATGAGCCAGAAACGAAACGTCAGAGTGTGGAATGGCACCACTTGAACTCACCATCGAAGAAGAAAGCGAAGACAGTGCAGCCTGTAGGAAAAGTTATGGGAAGTGTCTTTTGGGATGCACAAGGTTGCATTCTGGTTGACTTTCTTGAACCTGGACAAACCATAAATTCTGCCCGCTAATCAAGACACTTCTGAAGCTCCGTCGGGCTTTGCATGATAAACGCCCTGGAAAGAGGATCATCCTTCAACAGGATAATGCACGTCCGCATATGGCCCGTGCCACTATGGAGAAGATCAGGGCATTAGGGTGGGAAACTCTTCCACATCCTCCCTACAGTCCCGACTTGGCACCCTCCGACTACCATCTTTTCGGTTCTGTCAAGGAGAAGATGAGTGGCCAAGGCTACGAGACGCTGGAGGATATTCGGAAAGCAGTGCGTCAGGGTCTGCGGGCAGCTGGAACGGAGTTCTATCATAAGGGCATTTTCAAACTTGTAGAACAATGGGGAAAAATGTGTGCAAAACAATGGAGACTATGTCGAAAAGTGAAAGAAAGTCTGTAGATTATGATGATGTATTTGGTTTGGCTTAAAAATAAATATTAAGATTGTAAAACAGTGTTGCTCAAGACTTTCAGTATGCCCCTCGTATAAATTCCAATATTGCTGGTTGTGAAAGGTAGAGTACTTGTGTTAATAATTATCTGATCTGAAATTTATAATTTTGTTACAGTATTTATAACAAGCATCAGATTATAAGCTTGAAGCAAAGTAATGTTACACTATGTTTTTAAGCAGAGTCAACAAGAAAATCAACATTAAGATCTCTACACAGAGTGATATATTTTTTTCTCACGTGAGGGTGTAGACAGTAACAGTCAAGTTTCTGGACAAAACTGGTGACCTATATAAGCAGGTAACAAAAATGTTTATATTTTCTACACTATGTTCTGTGACAGCATGTTCAAAATTTGTTTCATCATTCAGATGTGCTGTATGTGTTCTTTTTTCAAAATGTGTATTATTCTTAACAAGGATTCCAGCACCTCCATTTTTTATTGGAATGATTTTATATATATACATAAAATATGCAAAAAACATAACCTAGAATACTACACAAAGGGCTTTTGTGTTTATTAACCCAATGTTCTGTGAGGCAAATTACATTCATGTGTTTGTGAGTGGATGATAAAATTGTTTCTAGAACACGGAGTTTGTTCCTGACAAACTGCACATTTAAATGAATAATGCTAAATAAATAGTTGTGACTGAAAACATTACTTGCATTAAGGGAAGACAGCATGCAGCTCCTTACTTTCGGAGTTGAGGTTAGGGTGTAGTTCATCTGGATTTGCTTCTTCATTCAGGGGTACTGCTTTCACCTCATTTACGAGTTTCCCCTTTAACAAGATGAGATTACCTCACACAACAGCTTTCCAAATTTAAAATATCCTCTGTAGTTCAGATGGACGCTGTCCCTTGCAAAATCTTGACTTTTATCCAAAAATTTCCATCCAAAAATGGGCAATGTTGTTGATTACACAACCGATTAAGTTCTTAAATAACTTGTGCCACTTTCTTGTTGATTATATCATATCTTCACAACACACCACTCACACAAAGTACCTTGGCACTTGGTGCTGCAGACCTTACACTAAAAATTAGGTCCATAATTTCACCCATGATATCCTCTGCATAGATGCTTTGCTTTATGTCATTAGTACCCACATGCAACAGAACAACTTCTGTGATTTGCTTAACCAACTTGATTTCTTTCATTTTGTGTTTTAACTTGCACAACAGGTATATGAAGGTCTTCTCTCCTCTTCTAAATGAAAACTTTGTGTAGCAAAATTGCATGCTAGGTACTATCACAGTTTGAATAAATAACTAAATAAACTCATTAACATTCCAAGTTTGATAATTGTTTCTAGTGGTTGGGAAGAATAGAGGGTATGAGGTCCAAAACACTTTTGGTACTTTTATTTATAATCCTTAGGGTGATTGTACACTACAGAGAAATTGGAAACAAAAGGGGAACACATGCTAACTGAATATGTTTCACAACAAAAAATGCATATTTTTAACATCTGTTTCTATCTATTTGGTAGAAAACCACCTTTCCTGGCAGAAGTTCACATTAACTTTTTATAATAGTTAAATTGATGCATACTGAGTAGTAATGATATAAAAGTTCCAAAATATTGCTAAGTATATTTAAGTATTATATTTCATATAAAAGTTCCAAAATATTGGTAGTATATTTAAGTACTATATTTCATAAAGTACATGGTTTATTCAGTCATTTTTTATAGTATAACATTTTACTGTACAATGGACATAAAAAAGCAATTTTTTTACCAAGAAACCATCTTTTATAGAATCAACCACAGTTATAACCTCATATAGTAATACTACCAGTTCTAGTATCACAGTTTCATGACTTTTGACAATGTCAGATACTCTGTACGAGTCTACTGACAGTAATAAATATACTATACTACTATACTACACCAAGGAAGTATGCTTAAGCTAGGAAAGTTTCCCATCCAAAGAGGCATCTAGCTCATCATAAATACTGAAGAATTTGATTCAAGCAACAGAAATCAACTAATTAAGTAAATAATCTTGACAGAATACACAAGGAAGAGTAACAAGCATTAATTACATAATGCTTAGTATAAGCAGCTCAAGTGGTTGCAGTACTACATTTCTAAGTGTGAAAGAAAATTGAAGTTGCACTGAGATATACACAAAATGGAATTATGATTTTGCTTTCCAAATTAAAAATTGTGATTAGGTATTTTAATAAACAATGAAAACAGCAGCGACAACGGTGGAGGCAGCAGCAGCAGCAGAAAGCAGCAACACCCAGATTTGATCAACACATCAGCATGTTGGGTCCAGTAGAAAAGAATTGAAAATGAAGAAGCATCTCACTGTGTTTTGCTGCATGCATTTAGTTTACTGACTTTTCCCACATGTGGCAGAATTGCTACCATATTAGAGTGCTAATGTTTGACACCTGTAAGAAATATTGGCATAGGGATGTGGTGTCCCCATCACCCAGTGGATCCCACTGCAACTAGCCTCCTGAGTATTGGCAGGAAATCCACAGCACTGAGTTTGTGAGGATATGCCCAGCTCCACCTAAGATTTTAGAGTGTGACAAACTCATCCTCTTGGTAGGGGCAACCATTGCTTGGAAAGGATCCCTTTAAAAGGAGCTCCTTATTAACTAGATCTCTGCCACAGATGGAGATAAAAAACAGCGACATTCTTGAGGAAGAAAACGACAAACTTAGAATAACACTAAATGAAGTATATCCTCTATATGTAGTGAGCTAAAAAATGAGATAACAGAACTCAAAGAAAATGTAAGGCTTAAAAGAGCTTATGTTGATGTCAGAGATGAATTGAGCAAGGCAAATAAGACTATTGTTGAAAAAGAAGAGTATCATACAGATGAAGAGGAATTAGTTGGAAACAAATTTGATCCTTAAAAAGAATAGGTCAAATAAAAAAAGGAAAGCGGAATCTTCACTGGAAGTTGATAACTCCAAAGCCAATGATAGTAGAATAAAAAGAAAAGAAGAAAACACAATGAATCTTAAAGAGAATCAACCACCACCAATCAATGTGGTTAGAATAAATGATCATAACTTGCTGCAGCTACTGATGAATTCAATTACTGATAAAGACTACAGGGTAGTTACTATGAACACCAATGTATTCAAAATCAATGTTCCGGACTGAAACTTACAGAGCGCTGGCACAAAAAATAAAGACTGAAAATATACAATGGTATACGTATGAAAACATGAAAGACCAATCCGTGTTATTGCACAGGGAATTCATGCATCATGTGATGGAGGAGAAATTAAGGAAGACTTGATGAAGAGAGGATATAAAATTCTCGACACTGTTAATATACTCACAAATGAGAAAAAGTAAATGAAAAAGGTGAGCAATTTGTTCTCAAAAGTGGACTTCCACTGTTCATGCTAACATTTGATAAAACAAAAAAGCATATACAAAATCACATCTATTGTTAAGGTAGATGGTCCAAACAGAGCCTCTGAAAAAAAAAATCCAAATTGATCCCACAATGCAAAAAGTGTCAGAGGTTTAATCACTCTCAAGCATATTGTCAGAAAGAAGCATACTATATAAAATGTGCTGGTGAACATCTCAGTTGAGACTGCAAAGTAAGTAGACAAACTGCTCCAAAATGTAAGGAAGCACACCCAGCAAATTATAGAGGGTGTGAAGTTGCTAAAGAGCTTTAAAAAAAAAAAAATAAGATTATAGCACAGAATCAAATGACACAGCAGAAATCCAAAACCTATTACAATAAAGAAAACTGAAGATATTGAAAGTAAACCAAGAACCTCTGGACAAAGAGAAAAAGATTATGCACAAGCAATGCAAACAAATAAAAACAACAATGAAAGTACAGTTACTGAGACACTTGGTCCGATCCTTAGTAGGTTAGATGAACAAAATGAAACAAACAAAATGATATTGTCAGACTTGAAGCTTTCACGGCAAGTGTTATTAATCATGGTTTCATGGGTGATCAGCCGTGTCAGGTTTATAAAATCCTCTGAGCTTTCGGCTGTTCTAACTGCAGACCTTCTTCAGGGACCGAGTGAATTTGCCGGGAACTGTTCCACTATATACTCTAGCTAGGTGGGAGAGCCTTGTGCTGCCGTGCCCAATGATTGCATGACAATCTGTGATTGGCCCGGCTGACTCAAGACATGTGTTTCGGCTTGTCTGGTGTTTCCTGCTAGGTCCATCATTTTCCCCAGGTAATTGGAGTTGCTGTTGCATGTGTGTTTTATAGCTGGTGTCGAAGCTGCCCTTAGTTGAAGTCCTCAGTCTCTATTATAATTCCAAGCATGTAGTTTGATTTCAATGGCTTCTTTAATGAGTCTGTCATAGTACTTATCCATTTGATGTAGAACCCAGAAATGTCTTTGAAGTTGATTTAATGTACTTTGTCTATGCAGTGTTGGGCTACTGACGACTTTTCCAGTTGAAGCAGTCTGATATTGCGCTGATGTTCTTTGCACCTCTCTTCAACTGTGTGTTCAGTTTGTCCAACGTACACCTTTCCACAATCACACAGAATGTTGTTCACTCCTGGAACTTTGAGCAACAATGGGTCTTTTATTGCTCTCAGGTATTGCTGGATTTTCTTGGAGGCAGAAAAGTAGGTCTTGATGTCGTGTTTGGCAAGAATGCAGGAAATTTTGTTGGAAGTAGGACCATAGAATGGTATGAAGGCCTTACTTAACCATGTATCTCTACTCTTGGAATTGGTGGGGGGGGGGCACAGAGAATGAATCCTTTTTTTTCCAAGATGTTTATGTAGGCCCTCTTGATCTCCTGGATGTTGTAGCCAGTTTGCAATAAAGTGTCCTGCAAGTGTTAAATTTCTTGCTGAATGTTGTCATCTGTAATGTCAAGGGCTCGATGAAACAATGTGGCGATGACTGTTTTCTTTTGATGGTGATTAATGTGCCAAACAGAACTTTTAAAATAATGCTTTGAAGACTCATAAATGTGTGTGAAGAAGACTTGTGGAAAAGTGCTTCACGGATCCTATGCCAGGACAATGCCCCACTCTACAAAGTGCTCTCTGTGAACATTTATTTAGCGAAAAATAATGTTCCAGTGATGGAGCATCCACTGTATTTGTCAGAGCTAGCACCATGTAACCCTTTTCTTTTTCCAAAAGTCAAATACATCCAGTGAAAGAAAAAAAATGATTCAACTGTTGAACAGCATCATACAAGATGATGAAGGGGATAACATTGTTATTTAAGATTCTTTTTTCAATGAAGTGACAGTATGAATCCGGTTTCATTATATTCTTTTTTTTTTGTAATGTTCTACTAATACTTTATATATAAATAGGGACAAATTATTAGCATTCATAGAAACAAACAGAACAAAAAAGCCATAGGATCTATTTGCTTCAAGTGTAAGAAGAAGATGCAAGATTCAACTTGCATAGTTTCCAACATCATATTCCATTTTTGTCAATTAAGTCAATAGATCACAACATCAATCTATCTTAAGTTGGGTCTCTACTGCCTCAATAATGAACAAAACAGTTGATTCAAAACAATGAGCACATCTCTTGCCTATGAGACGGTATCTATCTGTGCAGTAAATCTTTTACATCCATAGATAAACATTAGAAAATGTGCTCATCGGGTTGGCAAATCACAGCCTTTGCAGCCTGATATATTCTTTTCCTGCAATGCTACAATGTGCAGGAATACAGGAAAAAAAACCCCACAAAATCCAGGTATATGTAGATTGTACAACTGATAATGGATTACCTTTAACAATGGGATGGAGACTATAAATATCCTGTAAATTAAGCAAAGCACTAAGAGAATCCAAGCAAATGTCAATGGGAGAAGGAGCGGATGAAAATTAAGCCTTTAAGTACAGCACACAGTGTGACGTATTTGTGGATATGCCAAGAGGGAAGAGAATTTTGTGATGGACATGGGTGGCAAAGACCACAACACAGCCAGTCCTTTGATCCATGTAGGACCATAAGTATATATAAAAAAAAAAAAAATGGTATCCAGGAAATTTATGCTTCAAATATATGCCTAAGCTTTCACGGCCGGTGTCCATAGTTTTAAAATTTAAAATTTTCGGGCTATTTTGCCATGGTCTGAAGGTTAAAATATGTTTAGTTAAAATATTTCTACCTAACGTTTCGTTCCTGTCTGTGAGGGACATCTTCAGAGGAAATGTGCTCACGTCGCTTACTCGAAAAGAATAACAACAATGCGGTTTATAGCCAGTATATATACTCGGACACAGGTGGGCGGGGTCAAGTGGACGGGTTCTAGTTGTGTTTATTTAGCCTGGCAGTTACGGAGTTGGGAAATTATAGGGAACCAGGTGGAGTTTAATTTAAGACCTTCGTCTTAAACGTTAGGTAGAAATATTTTAACTAAACATATTTTAACCTACAGACCTCGGCAAAATAGCCCGAAAATTTTAAATTTTAAAATTTATGCTTCAAAGTTGCAAACTGTGTGATGTATATATAGGGACAGCAGTGGTATCCTTAGGCAACTGGGACAATGCAAGAGAATACATAGGTGGTTGTCAGATCCACAGTAGCAAAATTATGAAATTGCCTATGAAAGAGATAGGGAAGTGTTGGGTCCAACTGTGAAAATAAGTACCAAAATCTCCTTCTTGCAAGAAGCAGTGCTATCAGACTTTGATGATACTGAGAATTTAAATTGGTTTCAAAGAAGGAAGAATATGTGGGGTGATTAGGCAAAAAGCATAAGCCCTAGAAATAATTGTAGAGAAGAATGTTTTGATGCATCCAGAGGGATGGTTTATCCAATTCTGCATATAGGCTGCAGGTGGGGCTAGTATGAAAAGCTCCTAGGTATAATCTACGTCTTTGATGAGGCACAGGATCCAAATCATGCAAAATAGAGGGATCAGCAAAAAAAAAAAAAAAAAAAAAAAAAAAAAAGGCAATAGCACCATAGTCTAGTTTGATTGTACATATTCACAACTGGTTTGGTTATAGCATCAGTACACACACAGCAACCCATAAAATGTCACTAAGGACATGAATTAATATGAGCGAGCACAGGGTCCATAAAGGAAGGGAATATGAGGCTCCCAATGAGATTATGATCATATAAGACTGAGAGTTCTAGCTTCGTGAACAAACAGTAATTCTACTCCAACAAGAGAAAGATAAGGGGTAGGAAACTCCTTACAATGCCAAAAATTGAGAGAGTGGTTTTTTGCTACTGAAAATTTAAAACCAGCTTCCACGCTCCATGTGTGCAAACATTTAGAAAGCACTTGAGGCAGCATTGAGCAAAGTGTGTGCACCCAGTGTAACAATAAATTGCAAAATCATCTACAAAGAGAAACAGAGTAACACTCAGCGAAATACTTGATACTATGGGATTAATAGCTATAACAAACAAAAGTACACTCAATATGGAGATTTGTAGTATGCCATTCCGCTGCCTAATGACCATAAATATGAAGGAACCCACTTGTAATCAAAAAATATGGGCATCCATTAACTGTCACAAGAAAATAAGAAGGTAACCCTGGAAGTTCCAATGGAAGAGCTGACAGAACACACCCATATGCCAGGCAGTGCCATAGACCTTTTCCAAATCAAAAAAGAGAGCTGCTGTCTGTTGTTTTTGCAGTGACCATCCTTTCCATTACCTTACAAACACAGCTTATCAGCAAAATGGGTCTGCAACTGGTAGACAACCATGGGTCTTTCCAGGCTTAAGAATAAGGATAATAATTGATTCTCGCCACAGAGAGGAAAACGCCATGCTTCCAAATGTAACTGTGGGTCTCTAAAAGAAAAAGCTAACTAATAATAGAGTGCTAAGCCAGCAGTGATAGAGGAAGGTTGTGTTTTGAGCTCCTGTGCTGAAGGAAGAAGGATCTAAGTCATGATGGGAGTGGACATTACAGTGTATAGAGCAAGAATTGGACGGTTTAGAAAAGTAAAATTGGTGAACAGTAAAAACAGTTTTGGAGAGAAGATGACAAACATATTGGTTTTAGCAAGTGTTATAACTTTCTTGTTAGTGATTGGAGGAATTGAGGTAAACCTAGGCCCTGCAGATATAATAACAATGCTGAAAAACCTAACTGAGAAAATGAACAAAATAGAAGGCATGGAACAACGAAAAGGTAAACAATTGGAAAAGATGGCAATAGATATCAAAGAAGATGTTAGAGTTGAGGTGCAGGAAACAAGAAGGGAAGTTGAAATGGTTAAGGGAAGAATAGAAAGATTGGAAGAAAGGGAGAGAAGATTTAATTTAGTGTTCATAGGAGTTAAGGAAAGAAGGGATAAATGGCCAGCAGAAGAAATATTAGGAATAACGAAGGAAAAGCTGGATTTGGAATTGTATAGATGGGAAATTATTGAAGTTTATCGAGTTGGAAGACAACTTGGCAAGAGAGCAATTATAGTGAAATTTGTGACATCCCAATTAGTACATGAAGTACTTAAAAGAGCTAAGAAATTAAAAGGAACAGACATTTTTATTAATACAGGTTTATCACCTAAGAAGAGAGCTCTGCAAAGAAATTTGGTACAAAAAATGAAAGAGGCAACAGCCCAGGGAAGAAGGGCTTATATTAGAAATTTCCAGTTGTGGATTGATGGAGAAAAGACATCGCCTAAGAGAACCCCAATCAAGCACAGAGGAAATTACTCAGCAGATGTCAATGCCAACTTTGGGAAGCATGACAGGAAGACCAAAGTCCATGCAAAAAGGAATGGATGTGGGTGAAGACATGGAAAGAGTGTGTTTGAACCGAAATTCGCCTGTTAGCACGGATATGAGAACGGCATATGCAGATAGGACGTCATCCAACATCCTTAAGAGAGAAGCAACAGCTGATGAAGTAATTACGTTAACAGAGGAAGCAACAGGAGGAGGAACCACTGGAGTGAGTCACCCAAGAAAATAGTGTCATCGAGAAGAGGGGAAGTAATAGCAGCACGTAATTTGGTTTTGAAGGGAAAGAAGGCGTGGCAACAGAGTAGCGGGAAGAATACAGAAGGGGAAGAAGACAGCATTATATCATCTGAACATGGCAGCATTCTAGTTTTAGACAGAAATAAAGCGGTTCCTTCCAGAGAAGGGATACAATTAAGGAGTAAAAGAACACTAGAAACATTTAGATTTAGATCAGGCTCACAATAGGGAAGGGAGAATTTAGGGAGGGTTGGATTCTGGAATTGTGAGGGAGTTAAAAACAAAATATATGCGGGGAGTTTAAATCAATTATTGACGAAACTTGACTGGTAAGGGTGTAGGAAAGGTGCTGTCGTCTGCTAGGAAGGCCATGACATCAGTATGACATCACGCAGAATGGATGGTGCCAACCGTAGTGCCATAAAACTAGCATTACTCATAGGTGTTACAACACAAATGCAGTGTGTACCGTGAAATAATGTACACCTATATATTTTTGTTAATACGTATTATTGGTGTTATTATTATCATTATTGTTATTATTAGTTGACTGTATACATAAAATATTAAATCATTAAGTGTTTTATTTTCTCCATTTATGTTTTCATTTTTTTATTTTTTAGAACAGCATATAATATGACTTTATAAATGAATAGACAAGATAAGAGTAGCAATCTGGAACATTCTTTAAGGACATTCTTTAGTCTCTGATTCCCAAGGTCATGGGTTTAAATCCGACGCAGGGTGATGGATTTTTTGATCGTAAAAATGTTTAATAACACTTCATTTGGAAGAGAAGTAAAGCCTTGGTCCCATGCTATATACTTATGCTATGTAAAAGACTGATAAATGATGCTCTGAGACAATTACAATAGGACTCCAGGAACCATAGCACTTCACCTATAAACAACTTTAGCCGATTTCTAAAATTCGAACAGTGGACAATGAAGTTACCTGAATGTGTTGCACACCTACTTAATGAATTATTAAAAATAACAATAACAATAATAATAATAATAATAACAACGCCAATAATACGTACTAACAACAATATACAGGTCTACATTATTTCGCGCTACACACTGCGTTTGTGTTGCTAACAACTATGAGTAATGCTAAAATATGAACTAAAGCTTTCCTGGCGACGTGTTAATTCAAAATCTTCTCGGGCTTCTAGCCAGGTAAAAACTTGGCCAAGTTTTTACCTGGCTAGAAGATTTTGAATGAGTAATGCTAGTTTTATGGAATTATGGTTGGCACCATCCATCCCGTGTGACGTCATACTCACATCATCGCCTTCCTAGCAGACGACGGCATCTTTCCTACACCCTTACCAGTAAAGGAGTTAAAGAAACTTGGTCAAGGAGAAAAGAAATACTATGGATTGTATTAGCAGGGAAACAAATAGTTGAAAATGTTATATGTATAGGTATAGTATACAATCCTCCTCTTCCTTCGCGCTTTCATAATCCGGACCTCCTTAAACACCTAGAGATAGAAATAGAAAATTTAAACGAGAGATATGTTAATTCTGAGGTTATATTAATGGGAGATTTTAACATTAGGATTGGCAAAAATGATGTTATTGGAGGGAATAGCTGGATGAGTAATGATATATTGGAGAAACCTGAGAAGATTAAGATACAGCAAAGATACGATAGTTGATAAAGGGTATATGAAATTTATAGAATTCTGTGAATTGAATGCCTTTGATATTTTGAATGGGAAATATGGAGAAGATGTGAATGGAGAATATACCTATGTTGGTAATAATGGAAAAAGTGTGATTGATTATGTATTATGGCCAATTAATATGGGGTATTTTAAGTAATTTTAAGGTACTAAATTTAAGTTCCAACAGTGGACATTTTCCATTGATAGTAGACATAAAAACACACACAGAGCAAATGATCTATAATTTAAGGGAGGAAAAGTGTAACATAGAAGAATGCAGTAGATACAAATGGAAGGAAGAGTACTGCAATAAATTTAGGCAGACACTAAATTCTAATTATGGCCAGATATGTCAGTATGGAATAAGTTTTATGATAAGGAAACAAGAAATTGAAAGTGCTATGAATATCTTACATATCATTATGCTAAGGGCTGGGGAGGAAATGAAAATGAGAAAGAAGGTTTACAAAAGAGATGAGGGCTAGTTTGATGAAGAATGTAGAGTAACTAAAAGACAAGTCAAACAGCTGCTCATAAAGTGGATGGAATTAGGATACATAGAATTAAAGAAAGAGTATATGCAAGGGAGGGATTTATATAATTCATTACTGGAACAAAAGAAAATAAGCTGAATGAAAAAAATATGAAAGTAATTTGATATATGAGTCCTAAATGAATATAATGCAAATGAGATATGGAAGGTTATGAAATCATTGTATAACAAATATGTAACAAAACCAAGTATACAACCAGGAAAATGGATGGAATATTTTAAACATTTGTATGGGGAGAAAAAGAGTAAAAATGAGATAGGAAATTGGGAAATAGGTAATAACTATGTAGATATACTCGATGATATAATAAGAAGTGAAGAAATAATTCAACAGGTGAAATTAATGAAGAGAAATAAAGCAACTGGAAAAGATGGGATCCCGACAGAGTTCCTTAAGGTATGGTGCACTGAAATAAATAGAGTTAAGGTTTTAGTAGACTTATTTAACACAATTAAAGTGAAGGGTTGTATACAGATAAGTGGAGGAAAGCAATTATACATCCAATATACAAAGGCAAGGGTAATGTTGACAAACCAAACAACTATAAAGGCATTGCATTATTATCAAATGTAGGAAAAATTTTTACTGGTATTATGGCAAGCAGGATACAAACATGGGCTGAAGAATATAATATTCTCTTGGAACTTCAGATGGGCTTTAGAAAAGGGAAGAGGACAGTTGATAATTTATTTATTATAAAAACACTGGTAGATAAATACTTGAAAGACAAAGCAGGAAAGTTATACATGGCTTTTGTGGATTTAGAGAAAGCATACGATAGGATACAGCTTCAATTGCTGTGGCATAAGTTGTTGACTAAAGGAGTGAGTAAACAAATGGTGGACACCCTTACAGCATTATAAAAGGAAAATACTTTTTGTATAAGAGTGGAGGAAGCGGTTGTAACAAGAGAAATCCAACAAGAGAAAGGCCTTAGACAAGGATGCAAGTTAAGTCCAGTCCTATTCAATTTATATACAGATGATGTATTAACAGAAATTGGGAGAAATGATAACTCTATGCCAATAATTAATAATATTCAGATTCCAGGATTACTATTTGCTGATGATCTAGTTATAGGTGCAGTTACAGTGAATGGCTTAAAACAATCCTTGCAAGCATTACATAATTACTGTAAAGAATGGAGTTTAAAAGTGAACCAGGACAAGAAGCAGATTGTAGTGTTCAAAAAAGGGGGGAAATTGAGCAAGTATGAAAAATGGAAGAATGAAAATAAAAAAGGAGTACAGGGTAGTGAGAGAATGTATGCATCTATGAGTTAAAATTGACAGTGGTGGCAATTGGGAAAAACAAAAGAAATTTGCATTGGCAAAAGGAAAAGGAGCTTTATCAGCTATTAAAAGTTGCAAATACAAAGTACCTAATATAAATATTACATGGTTAGAAAAAGTGTACAATATGGTGGTTGAGGCAAAAATGCTATATGGGACAGAAGTATGGGAAGTCATATATATGAGGTGCATAGGAAATTTTGCAAAGAAATACTTGGGTTACCAAAGGTAACTGTTAGGCAGGTAGCACAAATAGAGCTGGGTAGAGTGGCAAGTAAGGGAAAGATTATGGAAAGGGCATTGAAATTTTGGCATAGAATATTGAAATTGGAAGAAAGGAATTTGTTAAAACAGTGTTTAGTATATCAAGAGAAAAGTTTAAAGAACCCACTTCAAGATGGGTAGACTGTCTCAGAAATAACCTGGAACGTAGTGGGTTAGGAGAAATGTGGAGAAGAAGAGAAAATAATGTGAACAACTTCTGGAAGTTGGCAAGGAAAAGATTTGAGGTTATAGAAATACAAAAAGTATTTAGTGAGATAACTGAAAAGAGAGCTTTAGTTTTCTATATATAAATGAAAGTCTCATGGTGAAGGGAAAAGTACATAGATGTGACAAATAAAGAGGAGCGAGAAGGTATTGCATGGCTGAAAGCAGGAGTATGGAGATTAAAAGGTTTAAGGAAAGGTATTTCACAAAACCAATGTCCTATATGTGGCGGAAATGAAGATATGGAACACATTTTATTTAAATGTAAAGGGACTGAAATTTGGAGAAAAGAGTATATTAATAAGAAATGGTTTAAAATAGATAGAAATGTAGCAGTAGTTCAAATGTTTCAAATAGATAGTAAGAAGATTGGACAATTCTTATACAAAGTGAAAAATAGATGGGTATGGACAGTAAATAGACAAAATGGTGTAATAAACTAGAATTAATAAACTATTGCAAAATATGCGTATGACTGGTAAAGAGCCAGGGCTGAACACCGGTCATATTCACCTGTATAAAGCTTAGCATAAATAAACATAAATAAACTAATAATAAGTGAAGGTTTAAGCATTTGTGCAGATGTATCTTCTGGACCAGGTGCAGTATCATGAGTAATCAACAATTCCAGCTTGTGTAATGAGAAAGTCAGATTATATGCTTCGGGATTCTGAAAGGTGAATTAGAATCAAATGACTTCACCCAGTCCTTGACAATTAAGATATGCTATCACAGTGGCACTATTAAAGGCAGAATCAAACTGCATCCAAAAAGTTGGCTATATGATGAGGATCAGTAACAATACTGCCATTTATAGAATGCCCAGGGATAGAGAGACTAGAAGTTTTACCACGTATATGCCAGATTTTATCTCATAAACAGTAGGAGGATGAGGTGGAGAGTGGAGACAAAATGGGAGGGGTAAATAAAAATAAGATACGTCTTAAGAAGTGCAATTTGCAAAATGTGTCTCACACTTGTATGAATAAAACTCAATGACTCAAGATGGATGTAACCTGTTTTGCAACCAATGGATGTAACCTGTTTTGCAACCAATGGATGTAACCGGTTTTGCAACCAACATCTTGCTCACTTACATATGAGATGCATCTCATATTTTAGAATGAATAAAAAATAGTTGCATTTTACTTTCATGAGCTGTATCTACCGATTTGTTAAATCACCTCAGTAGTTGTCTCAACACACGAAATGCAGGTGTATCCAATAAATTATTGACAGATTGGGTACCAGTTTTGGTATTTTCTAAGTGCAGAAGGAAGTTTTATTAAACCATGAGGGATTCTGATAAATTAAGTTATAATGAACTTTATTGATTAAAACAAAATGTGTAGTGGCTTGATAAGCATTTTCTTCTAAAAAACAGGAACAAGATGTACAGCTTTACGCAAAGAAGTAGAGATGATGATTATGATTATTATTAATTTATTTCATTTATATATATATTTTTTTTTAATTCATTTATTTCATTTATA
Source organism: Hymenopus coronatus (assembly GCA_030762935.1). Classification (NCBI taxonomy): domain Eukaryota; kingdom Metazoa; phylum Arthropoda; class Insecta; order Mantodea; family Hymenopodidae; genus Hymenopus; species Hymenopus coronatus. Next base: position 313,050,405 of record CM060900.1, on the reverse strand, counting down.
TAACCACATCAAATTATATCGTAATATATGGAGACTTAGCTTTAGAAACAACTGTAGGTGTTTTCCCGTTGAACTGTAAAGCTTTTAAACTTGATTTTCTTTTTTTTTTTCAGCTTTATGCTATAAAACATGCACACACACAGATGCGCATGCACATATACACACATGCATACACTCTCTCACATGTATACTTCCAGACTCTGTGTGGGGATAAGGAATGATTCAAGTTAAAGAAAAATTCCCTGCCCTACCCAGGAATCGAACTCAGGACTTCTGGATGAGAAGTCAGAATGATGACCACTCCAACACAGAGGCAGTCAGATTATTGTGACAGGTACTAAACCCAGGATTTCAGCTTGGCATTGAAGAAGAACAGAGACCTCTCAAAAACATTTTGCTAAATTGGTCTGCTGTAACTGCATAAGGGTATGAACATTTGATTGGATAACATTTCTCGCAAGTGCTGCTGCAATTCAATTAACTGAAGAGGTATGCCAACAGTTTGATATACTCCATGATGCAATTGGAGCTTTGGATTATACCCTTAACTTAATCAAGAAACATAAATCTCATGTAGACAAAACCATTACCAAGAAAAGAGCTGTTTGCAAGTGTTGATGCAAAACAGCCTGGTTCTATTCACAAGCAAAATTCTGATGGCTGCAGAAATATTCGCATTAATATGATGATGGTGATGATGATAATAAGGTAAATGCATTATTTCTTAGGGATGTGAGTTATGGACAGCATATAGACCATATACATATGAAGGTGCCTCACCAAAGGAACATGTTAAAATGCAAAGATATTTTGGCCAGCCAAAAGAGGGTTTTTCAATACTTCAATAAAAAGTAAGGTTAGCTGTAGAGTACCTTCACTTTCAGACTAATAACTTAAAATCTTATTTAAGGGTCATTCTCACCAAGTGGTATAATTTCAGAATACCTACTTCTCAAAATTAAACTCTGATAAATTATTTTTATTTTCACTTCAGAAGCATGCTGTTATTGTTTTGTACACTCGATCATAGTGGCCAAGCTGAAATTTAATTTGTTTTAGAATTATACGATCTGAATTGAAACCAGGTGGAGGTTTACATCATTTCGGTCACATTTTTTCTAAACACAAGAAAAATATAGCAATCAATACAAACATCCAAAGAATATGAGATTCTTATAATAATGTGTTTAAACTGTAGAATAAAAACACCAATTATAAAATCAGTTATGTTTTTGAACGTAAAACCGAACTGGTTTAAGAATAAAATTATTTTAATTGCAATTCACTTCCCTAAACTTCTTGTTATACTTGAAAGACCAGGTTTATTGGACATAAATTTAGCTTTATTAGAAAATATACCACTTAAAAAGATTTCTTAACCAATTTGGTAATTAGTTTTTTTAATGATCCTTGTGTTTTGTTATATATTTCAATTGTGACCGAAATGATGCCAGTGTGACCGGAATAGCTGGAGTAGTATCAAAAACAGTAATAATGTAATTCTTTATAGATGCTTTAAATTTATTCTAGTTCCAATAATTTTACATCTTCATTGAAGTGATGAAATTCAGGCAAAATCAATTATTTGAAATTAAAAACACATTATAATCATTTTTACTGAAAATACAATGACAATAAACAAACTGAAACATTACAGGCATTTTTAAGCTAATGTTACAAAAGCTTCAAAGCAAAAACAATTATAGAGCCAAGAACATTATTTATCTGAAAGTTAATTTAAAAGAGCTTCAACGTCTCTAGTTACTTTGAAATATTTTCTTCTGCCCTTATTTTCAATAAATCCTGAATTACACTTACAATTTGGCTGGGCTATACAAAGAAAGAAACATCTCTTTCATTGACAACATACAACGACTTTTCTTTATTACTCTGCTTCAAAAAACATTTTCAACTTCTTCATCTTCGGGATCTTTTATGCAATGGCCAAGACATTTCTGATCAAATCTTTTAGTTTCAAAACTTACGATGACGAAAGTTCCCATCATTATTTCTGGCAAACTTTTCATTTCTATTACACCAGTTGAAGCTGTTGCTGTTCTTCGTCTTCAGAGCTGTAAATATCTTGCACGTGAAGTCGTTTTTATAATGTTTGGACACTGGATGGAGCCAGAATCAGACGACTGTTCTGTTAGGCCTAGTCCAACAAGAGGAATTGCGGGGAAATGGAAATGATCACAAACTTCACTAGGAGTGCATGTGAAGCAAGAAAGTCTTCTCATATTCAATATGGTTCCATCCCATATTATCTGGTGAATCTTTAGAATGCCTGGAATAGAAGGCATGTTATAATTCAATCAAGTGTTCTTCATTTTCTCAAAATTAGAATCTGGTACATATATGACATCTACGGAACTTGATTCCTTGAAAATGTTAACAAAATCAGATGCATTACAGACATCCCTGCCATGAGATACAACGACATCGGCACTGCGTTTCAGCGTACCTCCAACACCATCTACTGCTCCCCTGCCATGATCAGTCTCTGAATAGTTCCATGTAATTTCATTAGCATAGGGAAATATATCAGGTATGCGATCATCATAGCTATATTATTTATGTTTCTGTATTGTGAACATGGACTATCTGAAAAGAAGTCAATTCTGCTTGTGGCAGGAAAGTTTTTTGCAGCTTTATGTAGGGATTTAGAGCCCATAATCCCATGAGCTTGGTGATCTAAAACACCAGAAACTGTGCAGAAAGAAGTTGAATGAACAATTTCTTCTTCAGCTTGGTAATACAGTAAGCCAGTGTGTAGCGATATTTGCTGTTTGGAAGCTCCAAAATGTACTGACTGTATTTCCTCAGAATATTTCGCTACATAGTTTTCTGAGAAGTCAAGGTGGAAAATAAGCTCATTTTTATTCAAGTTATTTTTCCTTTGTATAAATGTGAGAGCTTGATGAGCCACATAAAATGTATGATTTTTCAGTCAGTTAGTGCTTCTTCAAATAATTTTATCAATTCGCTTACTTGGCAACATTTACTTTGTTTCACCATTTTTTTTAGTTTCCTTGGTTGTCCTTTAATACTCCTATCTTCAAAAACGTATTTCCATTTTGAATACGTTATTTTACTATCTTCATCACATTGATAGTCAACTTTATTATTGATACAGCCATCACATCTGCTTATCATACAGTTTTCATTTCGATTCGAGCACACTGCTTCATTTATTATATCAGTTGAACATGATTTAAAAATATTCTTAGCTTTCAGAGCATGAATTAAAAATTCAAAGTTACTGTGCTTCATACACAAATATGTTTCTCTATCTTTAGGTTTAGAGGGTATAACCCAAAACGGTCTTAGTCGGCAAAAAGTTGCATATGGCACATGTATAGACTGATTTCTGTCAGAAACTCAGCAAAGCAATTTTTATAGTGTCCTGTAAAATTCTTCTTTGTTATATTACTCCATTCTGCTTAACATAGTCCTTCTTCCCTGGAGTCATGCGGCTGACATTATCATCTTCGAAGGATTTAACAATGTTGGTCTTAATATCTTTAGAAATGAGATGTTTCTTTTTTCTTGTATAATTAACAACAATATTGTCATTTCTGACTTTAAGTAATGAATTGATTCTGTAAGAAAAAACGTGTTTCAGTTGTCTTTGCACTCGGTACTTTCTCATTACTTCATTTCCTATAGCCTTGTTAATTAATTGTCTCCTTTTAGTTCGTGGTTTTGTGACATCGGTTTGGTGTTTTAGCTTTTTTCCAAGGCACAGCCATTAAACAATTGCTTCTTTATTCTTTTTCCAAACTTTTGTTTTCCGATCAGCCGCTGAACTTTGTCGTTAGGCGAAGGTGATATTGGCATATCTTTTTTCTTCTCTCTCTGTAACCTCTTCTTATATTTTTCTGGTTTTCTTTTCAATTCTTTTATTTCTTTTTCATGCTTCTTTATTACCCGATATGCCTTGGACTGTCTACGATTGACTTGCCGTCTTCCACATTCTTTTTGAAAAGATTCTTTGAAGGAGGCATTGCATCTTCATCTGAATGCTGGGGAAACTGCACAGTATTCTTCTTTAGCCTATATTTCTTCCTCGCTGTTTTCCATGCTTTTCTCTTACTCCTGTTCTCTGGGAGAAAATTTTTTAATACCTTTCAATGTCCCTTCTTCCTTCTTTCTTTTATACAGCTTTCTGCCTCTTCTTCTCCCAGTCTTCTTCATTCATTTTTGTCCTTCTTCTTTGCTGCTCAGCAGCCAACTCTTTCTGGTGTCGGTACTTTGCTGATTCTTTCTCTCTACTTTTTGCAACCACCACCTTCACCATTTTTCTTGATTCCAAAATTTTGAAACTCTAAAAGAAAGAAAAACTGAAATCTTGGATCTCTGCTGTTAAGCATCATTGTCTTGAATCTCTGATCACAGATAGCATTTGGTTTTAAGTGGAATATTTATGAATTTAAATTAATTTCATGCACTGTTTAACACAACAATTTGCTTCGTCAATCCAGTCACGTGATTGGAAAATTGGTCATTTCGGTCACAGGTTAAAAGCTAGGTCACGTGATTGAAATGACGTTTGAGCATGTTGGTAACATTTGTTTGTTGCATTGTAACAGAGGGTGGGAAACAGAGTGGAGGTTATGTTCCAGTATATATTTACTAATGTAATAAACTGTGGAAAAATGTTTAATTTGTAAGAAACATTAAGAAAACCGTGTGACCAAAATGATGAATAATTAAAATACCCTACAGGATTTTCACAATATTGTACGAAATATAATGTTTTACTCTTACCTTATACGGAAGAACATGACACAAGGAGAAACATCACTACTTATTGCTTCTCACTGCCTAAGCTTACGAAGTTGCCAGCACTGCTACAAGTCCTTTTAGCGCAAAATGCAATTCACGAGTGCGAAATTTATAATTTACAGGACAGTAGTAATTCATAAAACAATCCTCTTGCAGAAAAATATTTTGACATTTTGTGGTGTTTTGAAGAAATTCCATGGTTGAAATATACAGATACATAATAGTACCATTAAACATAAACATTTTTATTCTGTTTATTTATATGACAACTTATGAAACACTTGATCAAGGACAATGACCGAAATGATAATTTAGTAACATCTTCTTCAAAATACTTCAAAATGTTCAGTTTTGTATTTATTTAAGAGTTGTAATATATGCAACAAACATTTCTATAACCTTGACAAAATTCTGAAATTTCTACCACATATAAATGATATTTATCACCTGGGGAATCAATTTGTACCACTTTGTGAGAACGAACCTTAATTATTTTTTTAGTAATATTGATTTTAGTAATATTTTGAATTTATGCAACAACTTAAAACCAAATTAATATAAAATATCTTTTTAAAATTAATAAATTTAAAGGTAATCAATATAATATTAATAATAAATATTCTTATTGTATATTTGGTAGTTCTGCATACTAAACATTTCTAGGAAGATGATTATGAGATTCCTGTGGTCTAAGACTGTGGAGAACGAGTAGGTGCAGGAAGAGTGGATTATAATGATAATGATGAGGGTCATGAAGATGATGATAATGGACAGGAAGCAAGTATAATAGGGAAGGGGAACCCGAAAAAGGGATCAAATTGCAAGAATAATAAGAGATTTACAATAGTGATTACATGCATAATCCTTTATAATAAAACCAATATTATGATAATATGTTAAACAGAAACTAGAGGTATTTTAATAAGTACAAAGTTTTGTAAATTGTTACAAAGGCTATTAAATTATTATTTTCATTGATACAGTTACAAATTAATACACATAAGTGAAATGCTCACTTTTGTCATCATCTTTGTCTTTTAGGGCACAATAGAAAGTGTCTAGGTGCTGGCAAGTGTGTAGGTAAGCTCCTGTATCTTTTCAAATGTTGTATATTTATCAGCATAATTGTGAGCTAAAAGTGTTAAGAAGCTAAATATAAGATCTCAGTCAACTGTTAATATTCATAGAAGTTTAATTTACAGTTTAGTTTAAGGTTAACACAGTTTTTTACTTGTGCCGCTAGCCAGCTGACTAGGTTCGCCATATTGGTTAAGTGTTTCGGTATATTAGTGTTTACCTTAGCAGTTCATACAACTTTTCTATCTTCATATTTTAAATACAGTAAATAATAAATATAGTGATAATAAGTGAACCCGGTGACAAAATTGTGATTAGTGGTATCAGTAAACTTTGTTTAGTGTATTAGAAAGTGGTGTTTAGTGCATTTAATAAGTGGTGTATTATATCTGTGAGAATGAGTACGCGAGTTTGTGATGTGTCGGGTAAATGTGGATCTGTCGAAGGATTGTGAAACAAGGTATTTTTTATGCAGAGTGTGAATTATGGTTTCATTAGGACTGTGCAAATATAATTGTGAAAGTGTAGGTCAGGTTTGGTTGTGTGAACTGTGTAGATTTAAGACCTTAGTGATAAGCCATGAGAACACTATACTATGCATACGTAAAGAACTGGAACTTGCTAGATCTGAAATTGAAAGCCTGAGATTGGGTAGTAAATATAGAAGCAAATCACCGGAATTTAAGGTGTATTGCAGTCAAAAATGTATGTGTAGTTTTGGGTGTGCTCGTGAGAAATTTCCTGAATTGGAGCTGAGTAACAGGTGGTGGTGGACGCGGAATCTTCCCTGGCTATGCCAGAAAAAGTGCCTACTCCGTCATCGCGAGACGAAGCCTGCTACCAGATCCAAGCCAGGAAAGGGATCCTCTGATGCCAAACGTAGGGTGTTAGTTTTAGGGAGTAGTCATGCTAGGGGCATCAGAGAAAGACTCCAGGCAAAATTGGGGTTTTCAATCAAAATGCTAGTCTAAGCCATGTGGTGGGGAATGTAGAAACTTTTGCAAAGGATCTCGAAAAAGGAGATCATATAGTAATAGTGGGGGGACCTGGAAATAGTTTGGATAGGAATCTCAATTGCTCAATTGAGATGGACATGAGCCACATTACCAAGGCCAATAGCCACACTAATGTGAGCTTTGTGAATTTTTTCTGGAGATATGACAAGCCTTGGATTAACAGGAGGGTGAAAGCACTTTAAACACATGCTTGATCAGATTCTTAGTCGAGAGGAAACAGGCCACATTAGTATCATTGACGTGTCATCCATTGAAAGGTATGTTTACACTAATCATGGCTTGAATTTGAACTCTCGAAGCAAGGATATGCTGATGCATTCCATTGCTGAGAGTCTCTCATGTACAACCATGGATAGTCCCAGTAATATTCCTGCTCTAGTCAATAGTAATGTTTCTGCTTTTTTAAAGTAAATCAGATAAATAGAACAGTAAATTTTTCAGAAATAAAACAGAAACCAGATAATCATTTTTCAAAGTCATTAAAAAAAGAGAACTTACTCAGAGTATTTCACCAAAACATTCAAAGTTTAAGATATAAAGTAAATGAGTTATTAATTAATTTCAAATCTGAAAAGTTAAGTCCAGATATTTTATGTATAACAGAACATCATTTAGAAAAACAGGAAATTTTATATTTTTCAATGGATGGTTATAAAACAGCAGCTTGGTACTGAGACAAAAACTCTCTAAAGCAGGTGTAAGTATCTTTGTTAAGAATAATATAAGCTTCAACCTAATTGATCTTGAGAAGTACTGTCTGGAACAAAGGTTTGAATGTTGCGCTGTTCATATTAATACAGTAAACCAACTAATTATATTAGCGGTATATGGAGCACCCACAGGAAATCTTGACAATTTTCCATTTAACCTAGATATTATTCTAAAACTACTCTGCAAGCCAAAGATTCAATTTATTTTGTGTGGTGACTTGAACATAGATTTCTTAATAGACAGCAATCAAAAGATGCAAATTTGTTCACTATTAAGATCATACAATCTTATGCATACAGTCAACTTTGCAACTAGAATTCAAAATAATTCCAAAGCGGCTATTGACAATATTTTTATAGACATGTCTAAAAAGGAGTACCATGAAATACAATTCTCTGTCAACAGACTTTCAGAACATGATGGACAATTCATCAAAATTGATTATTATACTCCCAATTCCAAAAAAAAAAAAAAAAAAAAAAAAAAAAAACAACTCGTAACCAGCTTTAGAATTATAAATAAAGAAAACATAATGTGTTTTAAAGCTAAACTCTCCGAGGAATCGTGGGAAGAAATGTTTAAACTAAATAATGTAAATGATAAGTTTAACTCCTTCTTAAACACTTTCATAAGAATCCATAGCTCCCGTTTTCTACTCCATGTAAAGAAAGTTAATTACAATTCTAAAAATGACTGGCTAACTCAAGATATAAAAATATCATGTAGACATAAAAGAGAACTTTATTTAGCAACTAGAGAAAGTAAGTGTGGTAGACATAAACAAACTATAAAATGTACTACAGAATTCTAAAAAGGGTTATAAATGCAGCTAAAAACTTTATTATGAAAAACAAATACAGAAATAAAAAAAATTAAAGCAAACCAAGTAACTACAAATGATCCCCAGCAGAGAGCAAATGCATTTAATGAATACTTCATTCAGGTGGCAGAAAATTTACTGACAAAGAAACAGCCTAAGAAATAACCAATTTGGTACCTTCAGGAATCCTGTATGGAAAATTTTACATCCTTAGAGATAGCACCCACAAGTGCAACAAACATAAAAAGAAACCTCAAAAGCAAGAATTCATCAGGATATGATAAGCACAAAAACATTAAAGATATGTGCTGACATTATTTGCAAACCTTTAAGTAATATATGTAACATATCCATCTTAACAGGAACATTTCCAGACATATTAAAATATTAAGTCATTAAGCCATTATACAAGAAAGGGCAAATCTCAGAAATGTCAAACTATAGACCAGTATCTTTACTTACAGCTTTTTCGAAAATCTTTGAAAAAATTATGTTTAAAAGAATTTATCACCATCTAGATAAGTATAATATTTTAGCACAAGAGCAGTTTGGATTCAGGAAGAGCATTTCAACTAGTGATGCCATTTTCAATTTAACAAATGAAGCTCTCAAGTCATTGGATGGCCAATTTAACACACTAGGAATATTCTGCAATTTATCAAAGGCGTTAATCATGAAATACTTTTATCAAAATTATTACACTATGGTATTAGGGGCAAAGGGTATCAATGGATTACATCTTACTTATCGAAAAGAAAGCAAAAGGTTATAATAAATACTTCAAATAATAGCAATGCATATTCTGAATGGTGTGAAATAAAGCATGGTGTCCCGCAAGGTTCTATTTTGGGTCCCTTATTATTTTTAGTGTATATAAATGATCTACCTGCAGTAATAAACAACAATGCTTATGCAGTTCTTTTTGCGGGTGACACAAGTATTATGATTAAAGAACACAATGTCAGTCAGCTCCCAGATTCATGTAATAAAATCTTCAACATACAAAATAATTGGTTTGAAAGTAACAAAATTCACATAAACTTTGAAAAAACTAACTACGTTAAGTTTTGCACAAAGCATAAAAACAACACAAACCTAAGAATAGAATATGAAAATAACCAGATTGCAGAAGCCTGTAATACAAAATTCCTAGGTCTTATGATTGATCGTAACATGAATTGGAAACATCATATTGATTATATCTTACCCAACCGAGCTCTGTTAATGCTTTGCAATCCAATCTTTAATTCAGCTTATAAATAAGAGCATATTAAAAACAGCTTATTATGCATATTTTCACTCATTAATGACCTATGGCATAATATTTTGGGGAAATTCAGGAAATGCTAAAAAAAGTATTCATTATCCAAAAAAAGGTAGCAAGAATAATGGCAGGGGAAAGATGATCAACTCACTGCAAACCACTTTTCAAAATGTTTGGAATTTTACCATTAGCCTGTGAATATATTCCAGCCATATTGTCATTGGTAATAAATAACCCAGAAAAAGATACAGATATTCATAACAAAGAGACCAGACATAGACAGGACTTACACAGACCAACAAATAATTTGCAGTTATTCCAAAAAGGGGTTTACTACAAAGGAATAGTTTTGTTTAATTCACTCTTCTGTAAAAGAATTGCAAAGGAACAAAAACAAGTGTAGATCAGAATTAAAAAGATACCTTAGTACTCGCATCTTCTATACAGAAGAGGATTTCGTTCAATCAAAAAATACTGGTAATAATGTAACATTGTAAATATAATAAACACAAATATTCTAAGAATGCAAGTGTACGGGTAAGCTTTTGGAAACAGACATGTAATTGAAAATTATGCAAAACTGACACCTCTGAAAATTCATTGACAGAGTTATTATTTGTAAATAAATGTATTAATAAGTATGAATAAATATAATTCTTACATGACCTACATCCTAGAGTTTGGACTTTGAGTCTAATCTCATAATAGGATGTACAGATTGCAATGGGGGTGGGTGTGTGCCTGCTTGTGTGTACAGGACATATAACAGTTCTTATAGTGTTCTACAATAAAATAGTTTGAAAGTGAACCCTTTATAGGAGGATTTCTATGTATAACAAGCGAAAGAAAAACCAGTAGATACATAAAATAATCCCCTTTAATGTTTTATCCCTTTCACTGTATTCAGAGAATTTGTTTCTCCTATCAGACCCTAGAACTTTCTTTTCAATTCTTTCAGGTGTATAGGCTTGTTGTCCTTTCTAGAGCATTCATTTCTTTTTGTTTTATTCTGCTTTTCATATTGCTTATATCCTAAACAATGGATTTTCAGAAAAGTATAAGAACTTTTCTTTAATCTTGTTTAATCCTGGCCATTATAATACAATTTCTTTTCTAATTTTCTGATGATTACAATTCCATTAAATTGTTTTTAAAACATCAGCGAAATCAATTAAAATGTAATATTTATGTGACAGAATAAATTGAATCATAAATGAAACAATAAGCTTATCCACACATGCAACAATACATTGTTGAACTGTTTACATCTAGACAGCAGAGTCATGTGTATGAGACATGCAAAACGTATCTCACTTTGGAAAGGACATTTTTATTCATAGGATATTGAGACACATCTCAAGACTACCAGTGTCTCTCATTTTCTGCTACTGGCATCTCAAAAGATGTAGCTCACTTTTATTCATGCCACCCACTGTTCCCAATAACATTTGCAAGCTGTGAGAGAACGTAGGCTTTCACGGCCGGAGTCAGTGTAACTAAGAGATGTTTCCGGGCTGTTTTGCCATGGTCTGCTGGTGTTAGAGGTCCCAGACGTTTCGTCCACAACTACGGTGGACATCTTCAGTGGCGCAGTCAAAGTTTTCTTGGAGAAGGTTTCGCTGCGTCTGAAGTGTTGACTGTCGGGATCGCTACTTTTATACTGGCAAGTGGGGGGCGGGGCTTGGGCTCTCCGGCGAATGTGGCTTCTGATTGGACTGCTTCGTAGCTTCTCGTTTGATGACGTTTCCTGCTTTCAATGATGGGATGCCAATTCCTGTTGAGTTTTAGTGCCTCTTCTTTTTTATTAAAATTGCTCGGATGCTTATAAATCTCTATGGCCTCTTGCTGTAGTCGTGCATGGTAGTGTGTTGTAGATGAGAGGATAGAGGTGTCTTGGAAATTTATAATATGCTCGCCCTCTGCCTCAATAGCATGTAGGGCGACCGCGGACTTTTCTGTGTGGCCCAGTCAATGGTTTGCTTTGTGTTTCTTTGATTCTAGTAGTAACACTGCGTTGTGTGGTTCCGATGTATACCGAGCCGCAGGAACAGGGAATGCGGTACACACCGGCTGATGACAGCGGCTCCCGGGGATCTTTGGATGAGCGTAGTAAATTATTTAATTGCCTCATAGGCTTAAAAACCATTTTGACATTGTGACGGCGCAATATGCGCTCGATCCGGTCGGTGATATTATTGAAATATGGCAGAAACACCGTGCCCTTACTTTTTGGTTGGTCTGGCTTTTGAGATGTGGACTGAAACTTGGCAGGGCAGAAAGCTCTATTGATTTCTCGGACGGAATAACCATTAGAATGTAATGCCTGTCTTAGGTGCTTGAGTTCATCTTGTAGCTGTTCCGGTTCACGGATGCGGGTAGCCCGATGTTTAAGTGTCTGGATCATAGCTCGTTTTTGTCATCAGCCGGTGTGTACTGCATTCCCTGTTCCTGCGGCTTGGTATACATCGGAACCACACAACGCAGTGTTACTACTAGAATCAAGGAACACAAAGCAAACTGTCGACTGGGCCACACAGAAGAGTCCGCGGTTGCCCTACACGCTATTGAGGCAGAGGGCGAGCATATTATAAATTTCCAAGACACCTCTATCCTCTCATCTACAACACACTACCATGCACGACTACAGTGAGAGGCCATAGAGATTTATAAGCATCCGAGCAATTTTAATAAAAAAGAAGAGGCACTAAAACTCAACAGGAATTGGCATCCAGTCATTGAAAGCAGGAAATGTCATCAAACGAGAAGCTACGAAGCAGTCCAATCAGAAGTCATGTACGCCAGAGAGCCCAAGCCCCGCCCCCCCACTTGCCAGTATAAAAGTAGCGATCCCGACAGTCAACACTTCAGACGCAGCGAAACCTTCTCCAAGAAAACTTCGACCGCGCCACTGAAGATGTCCACCGTAGTTGTGGACGAAATGTCTGGGACTTCTAACACCAGCAGACCACGGCAAAACAGCCCGGAAACATCTCTTAGTTACATTTGCAAGCTGCTTATTTTCCTAACCTAGGCACACAACTTCTTGAATGTGATCAAATTTTCCAGGATCAGAAGATGTTCAAAGAATTTCAGGGCCTTTTGACTGGCCTGTATAGCTATACAACATTTCTCTGACCACAAGCGTCAGAGTACATCGTCCGGTACACAATACCTGAGGAATGGAAAATTCTGCACTGTTGAGTATCACGCCCCAAAAGAATTGCATCCATGCATGATTATGAGGAAAAGAGTAGTAGCCGTCTTCCTCATCCCCCCCCCTTCCCCTTCATCGTCTTTGCATGGCGGTGGTGATTATTATTATCATATTATTATTATTATTATTATTATTATTATTATTATTATTATTATTATTATTATTATTCACAGCACAAGATCAGAATAAAATAGCCAATCTACTTTATCAAACACACCTTTTTGGCAGGCAAAGATTGAAAGAGCAAGCCACCATATATAATAGTAGTCACTATCAAAAGTATCAGAACATATAGGCCATTGTAAATAGCTGTGGTGAACAGAAAGAAAGATCAAGACATGAAAACAGCCAGTAGAATCACAAAGAAAATGTGTAATGAGTAGAACTAAGTTAAGAAGGTCTGTAATTGCAGCAATCTTTTTACCCTGAGGACACTCGCTAACTGAACCCCACAGGATGATATGCAATGATATCACAGAGTATAAGAAATGGTTGGGGAAGTAAATCAAGAAAGTGCTCCTCAGCATCAGAAGAATTAGGTGGAATGTGTAGGGAGCAAATGATAAACAAAATATATGGTCAGGTAACATAAGAACATCCTGTAAATCTGTACCTAGCTAAATAGAAGTGCAATACTGGTCCTTACACACTAAAATAAAATACTCCATGGCCATAACCACCATGTGATACAATTTTATTTTTCCGAAAAGTCATAACACTGAAAGTGCAGGTGGTCTTCAGGACACAGTTTTAGTTTCCTGAAGAGACACACTTAAAGGTTGGCAAGTAGAAGAGAAAAGGTCAAGCTCACCTTATGAGAATGGTAACCATCCACAGAAAAATGACCATAAAAAGGAAATGAAGAAAAGGGTACTAAAAACAAACCATGAGGGGGGGGGATCATGGAAGCGCTTGAAAGTCAGACTCTGCTTCTGTATGTCCAAGCTGTTTCGAAACACAACAGTTTTCCTGCTCTTGAACTTAAGATGCCAAGTTCTTCTTCCTAGGGTTTGGTGTCAAAAGTGGTTTACAAGCTTTGATTTTAAAAGAGTATCTGTAGTGCTGACAAAAGTAGACACTTAGCAACAGCTTTAGGTGGCTACTAGAACAGCTATTGGAGACTAGGAACCACAGGATATGCAGTCACTGCAGTAATGTTGGTAGTTGCCAGGGATGGATCTCCGGAACAATGGTGAACGACTTCTGGGAAGAGGAGAATGTTGCAACAGGAAGAGGTGCTTGCAAAATGTCCAGATCCACAACGCATTTAGATGGAGATTTTAGTTCTTAGAGCTGGCAGAGGTAGTGGAAGACAAAGTGGTAGCCAAAGTCTCAGGTGTGTGAAAAACACCCAAGCAGTATAACCTCCCAAGATTGCTGGATGTCAGAAGTAGAGAACACAGTGAAGTTTTGGCCGATGAATCATCCACAGGGGACTCAGTAGGTCCCATTCATAATGCAGAATGTATTCATGTAGGTCTCTTACAGATATTAGGAGCACTATGTGCCTGATTGGTATTCATAGTTGGATCTGCAGGATTGTCTAAAGGTAAGGCACCAAATGAATTATCCTTAGAGCATATTTCTGGAATTGTATACTTTTCCTTATACACAGGTCAAGAGTATGCAGGAAAGACACCAGTGCAGTTCAAACATGTAGAGGGAAAGGCATCATGTCGATTGTTTCCACACTGAGGACATAAAGGCTGCTGCTTACATTTCAGCATTGTATGTCCAAACCTGTACATGAAAAAATAGTGTAAAGGGTTAGGAACATATCACTGAATGTTCATTATCTCTTATCCACTTATTAGTGTGATAGGTGTCGCCCTCTGTGGTGTAATGGTTACCATGCTAACTTCATACATCCAAGGTTGCAGGTTCAAACCTGGTGGAGGACGATGGATTTTTTCGGGCATAAAAATCCTTAGCATGACTTCCTTCAGAAGGGAAGTAAAGCCGTTGGTCCCGTGTTGTAGATTTCCAGCACGTAAAAGAACCTCAAGCCTGATAGAGAAGCCTCTGAGCACAATTAAGCACTCTTTCATGCCCAGTATAGAATGGGATGCTGAGAACCATAGCAGTTAAAGAGCGTCCATAAATAACACTCCATTTTTTAGTGTGATAGGAAGCTGAGTCAAGTTAAATGTAAAAAACACTGTCCTCTGAGGCATTTGTTCTGAACCTTCTCGCTGCATGAGCCACTTAGCTGCACTGACACCTTGACTATAGAGATAAGTGATATGTCCTCTTCAGTGAGAATGTCTAAAGCAGATGAAGTCACAACATCTCGATAGACATTCAAGAGAGCATGAGGCTCAACAATAACCCCATGTTTTCCAAAGGGTCATTACTTGTAGTAAACAAAGGCTCTGTTGATGATCAGACTCATTGCGTTGCCAGGTACAGGACCATCAATTTTGTCCAATGTGGCCTGAACCACAAAGAGGTTCAATGAGTTAAGAGGAATTTGTTCAGGTGTAGCTGAATGCACGAGTGTAGCATGGAATGTCAGCAGCAGTGCCTTGGAATGCAATATCAACCATACATCTCTTCTTAGAAAAATTGTTCAAAAATCGTTGGTAAAATCCATTCTGTATTGGATTTCATGCACAGAGAGATACCACTAGGTCCATCTATATCCATGGAACCTCATGACTAGAGCTCGGTACCAGGGTCACAAAATTGCCGGATTGAGGTTCAGTGCACACAGAGTATAACTGTGATGTGATGGAGTAGGTGTGATCTCTACAGCCTGTTTTGGAATGTGTTACACTATCTAGCTTTGTTCACTGCCTGGCCTTCCTGCAAGTAGATAAACCAGTGAACACTGAAAAGAGAGAGTAGAATGAAAAATTTCGAAAATAAGAAAGGGTAGGCGTTCCTTTGTTCCTGAACAAACTTCTGGATGATTCAAACACATTTTGAGTGTCAGGAAAAGAGCCTTTTCTTTTGATGGAATAAAGATATATTTTGTAATTCACTGCATTGAATTCTGAGCGAGTTTGGTTAATTTATGCTCATTATCTTTTCAAAGCTCTGCACATTATTATCCTGAATTTTTGTATCAAGCTTTATACTTTCATTTATAAAACTACAAGGCATTTTTATTTACTAATCATGTTATGAAACAATTGTTTTATTATTACTGTATGAATTAGAATGATGAATATAATGTCAATACTTGTAATGAGCTACTTTTTTTTTCTCCACATATTGGCCATCAGGCAACCTAATTGGAGAGAATGATTTACACAGAACAAAAACACAGAACACAAACACAGAAACACACAACCCTTAACATCCATGACCATAGTGGGATTCGAACCTGTGACCCTTTTGTGGTGGAGCATCAATGCCAAACAAGCCAACGATCACAGGTACTGGGGCCAGCTGAGCTACTTTTGGAACAGGTTATACCTCAACTTCTCTCCACTACCCTCTCTATTGCTGACTGCTCTGTGTGTTCGTAACTGCGCATGCTTCAGAACCCAAAACTGCACTCCATTCATAATGCTTCCAAATATGATCAACCTGAGACCCCACATTGCCCTGGCTTATCCTTGTAAGGATTAGGAACTTGGAAGTTTCATGGGTAGAGATGCTAACACAACCTCCAAAATCTGCAGGGCTGGTGGTTTGGGACCTTGGGAGCACCAATCCTCTATTAACTGAAATAAGCCTTGGTGGAGGGAGTAGAAACAGTTTATTGTACAAGATCCATTGGCCTGAATCACCATTAGTTTTAACCACTCCTCACAGATCTAGGCAATGAATATATTGGTATTTGATATCATGATGGCTATGCAGAGAAAAAAATACTTCACATGTTCTTTCAGCTTTGTACTAAAATTACTATATATTTGGAAATGAAAGGTAAGGTGACGCCTGCATTAAGTGACAGCAAATGAATATATTGTCTAGCATCTATGGCACATTTATTCAGTCATCTGAATGACCTAAACTACAGGGAAAAGGTCAGTTAATTACATGAATGGCTGACAGAGCAACAGAATTCAAATGTAAACTTAACCCTTTAACTGCCAAGACATTTTCTACTTGCACATCCCTCTGAGCCAAAATATTTTTCAATTTTTAAATATACTCTAACTGTACAATAATATGCATAAAATAATAGACATATTGTCTAAGACTCAGCCTTGGGTTTGCAGACTGATGTAGATGGCCCAATTTCCCCCAAAAAATTAACCTTCAAACATGTAATATATGCCACATGCAACACACCAAAGTAGAGGTTGTCCAAAGGGGCTGTAATTTAGACAAATACTTACTGTGTAAGTAAAATAATTTAATACTAATAAGTTTTGCGATGCTTTCAAAAAGTAAAAGTATCACAATGAAAATGATAATCAGGGTTATCCAAAATTATGTGATTAAATGTATTTTAAATAGAAATAACTGTCTATACTTAAGTAATATAAGAGAATTTTGTGACAGTATATTAGCCCACTGTGTATTTTATTAGTTTAATTATTAGTTTTGTATAAGTTTAATGTAAGAAATATCTGCTTCAGTAGAATGCAGAACCTTAGGGCATAGAAGCTTCTATTATGCTCGCCAAGGTTACTGTTACTGTGACTGCAAATGATACTCTTATTGTTACTCTTACTGCAATTCTGAAGGTGATAGTGATTATGGGTGCTGTTGCAATATATTCTGCTTGATATGACCGTCGACAATAAGAACTCAGCACGTTGTAGTTGTGGGTGAATGGCTACTCAGGGCATTTATAGCAGAAATTTGCACAAAGTATTACTATGCCAACGTTTTCAAGAATTTTTATGTCGGGAGCCGCTCGTAGGGTTAGTGCCTCAACCAGCAACAACGAAGAATAAAAGCATTCATTTAGTGAAATTAAATCTTGAGTCTACCCCGTGTTACATATCTTACTTATTTTTTCCCCTTGAGGAGAGTCAACTGATGTTCTACAGGGACAAGCATAGTCAGCGCTGCAAAGGACTTTCAGAGGTATGTACACTTTTACTTATAGAGTATTTCATGGGTGCTAATCCTTGACCAACTCCGAAGTAGACAAACTTATTAGTGACATATTGGCGCCACAACGAGATAACAGTGATAAATTTTTATGAAGCAGTATAATAAATATATTCTCTGAAACCATCACTTTCCAGTTTAATTTAGAAATTGGCCTGTGTGTAAGGAGGATGTAATACATAATTTTTGTTTCCCCCATTTTTCTGGGTTTCACTGTGGTATTTGAACACACATGGCCTCTTCTACTGGGCCAATGGTTGCTGTGGGAGGTATAGATGTTGGAAAGTGCCTTTCTGTCAGCCTATGGAGTTTGTCACCATATACAGATCATCCAGATTTGCTACATTTTTTTGGTGTGTGGAAGCTTTGAAATATTTCTGTGATGAGAGAAAGTTGAAAATCGGCTAGAGAAATATTTTTCCCAGTTTTCACATTGTATAAGACATGTGCATTTAGCAGGGTGATATCTAAAAGGTGAAAGAAAAAATGTTTGTACTATTTCAGTGACTTGCAGATACATTCAATAGAACTAATCATCTAATCATCTTATTATAGTCAATGGCACAGTTAGGTTTGATTATCGGTGTGTTTGCCTTTTTATCAATCTTCCCTGTCTGTCTCATTGCATCACTATGCATAGTGGTCAACATACAAACCTCTCGTCTGTCCATCCATCTCTCAGTGCTAGCATTTTATCTGTATGTCTAGATTCTGTTTGTCCCTTCTTTAGTTTATCAGTCATTTTAGGCATTTCCTTCCTGTTGTTTCTTACCATGCCACATGCATTTACTCCATGTGTATGTAGCCAGTTATAAAGCAACAGGACTGGAATACCAATTGTCAGTCCACAAATTGTGTCCTTTATTTAGGTATTTAGTTACAAGAGTTTGTACTACAACACCAGAAATTCCTAAATCATATGATTTCAATTTATGCAGCCTGTCTCCTTGAGTCTGAGTGTCGCTGTCATTGCAAGTTGAAATGAAGAAGTCAGATTAGCAAAAGGTATCTGTTTCTTGCCATGTAATCTGAAAATTGTGGGGTAGAAATTAGAGGGTCTGTTGTTCAGTATTCTGCATAGGTCAGCTTTTTTACTCTGGTCATTAGCATTGTAAGTCCCAACAAAATGTAAATAGTTCTGCAGGTGTAGTTTCTGACCAGGACTGCAACTACACAAAGGACAGGCAAACATTCTTCTCTTTGTGCATTGTGTGGCTTCTTGAAGTGGATCATTTTTGTCTTTTTCATCACTATCACTTTATTTCCATGGCATGACTATCACTAATTTCACTTTCATTTTTATTTCTTCATCACTGACAAAATCAGACATCACACTGCAAAGCTGTGCCTTTTAGAGGGAATGAATTGTTTGAAAACAAGGTGAATCTTTGCATTGACAAGAGCCTGGCATTGTTCAAAGGTCACAGTGGCTAAGGGGCAATTTTGTTCCACAAATCATGTTTTTGGCGACAATTCAAGTATTTCCATCAATTTAAACGAAAACTTCAAAAATTTGGATGCTTTCAAATTATTTTTTCTTTTGAATTTATGCAGCTAATAGCTGAAGAAACTAATAGACATTTCAAGTTTCTTTGTCAGAGACAACCACAGATTTGGCATAAAAGTTTTTGTTATTTGCGACTGTAAAACAGGGTGTATACTTGACTTTATTTTGCATATAGGGGCAATCACAGACATTGAGCATCATTTCTGCTTCAACAGATTCACAGCCACAACACCACCTTTGTCCAAAAGGCCATGATTCATGGAGTGGGTACCAGAAAGCAGTGGCATCTGGTACTACAATATGTACATAAACATTCCCTGCCATGTGTTGTTACAGAGGCAATCAAAACAATCTATAAGGATTTATCAAAGGAAGATTTATTGCAAAAATGTCTGCATTGTTTTACACAAAATATGAATGAGAGTTTTAACAGTTGCAGATGGGAAAGACTGCCAAAATCTGTTTTTGTGGAGTACTCTGTTTTAAATATACGGGTTCATGAAGCAGTTTTGACATTTAATGATGGAGCCAAAGGCAGATTTAAGTTATTACATGCAATGGGCATCAAAGTTGGCAGCAACACAAAAAGTGCAATCAAGGTCATTGATCAACAATGCATATTATCTGCTGAAAGGGCATCACAAACTTCATAGAAGGAATCCCAGCTCAAAAGATGTAGAAATACAAATCAGGAGGCAACACAGGATGCAGCTAATGATGTATGCACTGGAATGCACTAAGATGAGTCATACTTTGAAGTTAATTTTCAATTGCAATTATCTCAAAGGTAACGTTTTTGAAACATTGGTTCCTTTTTCAAAAAGATAAGCTATTACATACCTTGAATTAGAGTTATATTTTTAAGTGTAATATATTTTTTAAAAATTGAAAATGTTGCTTAAAAAAGTTATGTTTAAATTTTGTTACAGACAATAACATTTTTAGAATCAGAAATATCACACTTAGCTTAATTCCCCTGTGTTTATATGTAATAAAAATTTCAACTCTCTGCCACCACTGGTTTCTCAGAAAAGGGAACATAAACATTTCCAATTTTTGCTATTTATTTAGCAAACATGTTTTTTAAGTTAAGAATTTTTTTCAGACTAACTACAAAATATAAGATCATAAAAATTTAAAGAGCTATATGTGCATATATCTAGATAATACAGTATTTTTTTTTTTTTTTCACTGATCTATAAATTACAGCCAGAGAAATCCACATTTCTTGGATTAGCTGTATGTCCATATAATACTCACACTAGCCACTGGTCTTAAACATCTTCATAAATTTGAGCTGTTTCTTTCATTGAGACACATTTGCTGACATTTCGAAATAGCAGAATATTGTCCTTTCTCTCTCTTGGCATGCTTTCACATTAACACACCATTAAACTGTGTACATTACACAGGTTCCTTTTCATGCTGAAAGTCAAGATGATATGGAAAATATGAAACTGGTACAAACTCAGTGTTCAACAAAACTGGAATTCGTCCTTTCTGCAAATATCTGATTTGATTGGAGCTTATTAATCTGCAGTGCAACCAAAAAATGAAAGAAACATTCTTTAATAGGCCTAATCTAATGGGGTTCTATAACAATTTTCCTCATGGAAGCTTTCCCCAACTTCATCATCATGGAGCTAAAATCTTATGTATGTTTGGGTCAACATTATGTAAACTGCTGAACTTAATTGTACCTAATGCTTAAATTCTGTGAAAGAAATTTATGTTGTACAATAAATACTAGATGACTTCTCTACATAATATTGACAATTTTCATTCCACTATGTAAATGACAAATATAAAGTGTTGGTTAATTTCTGACTTTGAACTGCTAAATGAAGTTAAGAACCTTTGCCTTTTGCTATACTCTTTTCAGTTTAGTGTGAACCAGATTGCTGTACTGGCTGTAAGGTTTTAAACAACATGTACATGTAGGACAACGTGTAAATAAATATATAGCAGATTAAATGTCAACTGGCTAGAAAGAGTGTATAATATGGTAGTTGAAGCAAAAATGCTATATGGAATTGAAGTATGGGGACTAGATAGTGGTTGAGAAGTTGTAGATACAGTGCACAGAATGTTCTGCTCTGCCAAATGCAGCAGTAAAGGAATTTGCTCAAATCGAAATGGGACGAGTGCGAAGGAAAGGGGTGATTATGGAGAGAGCTCTTAACTATTGGTACAGAATACTAAATTTATATGAAAGCAATTTGTAAAGGCAATGCTTAGAATATCAAGAAAAGAACTTTAGAAAAAATGGGGTGGAGTTATTTAATACAAAATAATTTAGAAAATAGTGGATTGGGGGAAATTTGGAGAAAGAGGGAAAACAATGCAAATGATTTTTGGAAAGGAGCTAGGAGGAGATTTGAAGATATAGAAATACAAAAATTGTTCAGCAATATATGGGAAAAAAGATCATTAGAAACATATATACAAAAACACACATAGAAAAGAGAAGTGTATGTGGATAAATTAAATAAAAAACAAAGGGAGAGTATTGCTTGGGTATGAGCGGGTGTGTGGAGACTAAAGAGTATGAGAACAGGACTCAAGAACCAATGCCCAATATGTGGTGAAAAGGAAAATATGGAATATATAGTTGTTCACTGTATAGGGACAGAGCTTTGGAAGAAAAACTGTATAAATGGCGAATGGCTGAAAATGGATAGAGAGATAGCCTTAATAAAACTTTTTGGTAAGGATAGCAAAAAGGTAGGCATGTATTTGGCTAAAGCAAAAAAGAAATGGATGTGGTCCACAAAAAAGAGAAGTAGATGAAACTTAAGTTTATAGATTGTTTAAAAAAAAAAATAAATAAATAAATAAATAATAATAATAATAATAATAATAATAATAATAATAATAAATACCCATTGTTATAATTATTATTATGATTAATCATCATCTTTATGGTTAAAATAAATGGAATATATAAATATAAGGAAACTTGGTTAGGAACATGACAAGATAACAGCCTGGGCTGATGTGTAGCCATATTCCTTGTATGGGTGCTTAGTACAAATAAATAAATAAATAAATAAATATATATAAATCTGATAATGTTGGATTTTGCCCAACTTCCACATTTTCATTACAGTTACGCTGCCTCTACCACCACCATCACATTTTACCATTGAACCCATACCATATATTTCTACGCTCCCTTCTCCATCAACCATTCAAAACATGAATTATTCTAAATTAAGTAAAAAATAAATAAATAAAATAAATAAGGGACTTAATCAGCTTAAGTGTCCCTAGTTTGTTCAAAATATATGGCAAACCTTTACATTTCATTTAAAAATTCTTCTTTTTATGTATGTCTTTTAAACATGTTTTTCTTTTTATATATGTAGATGGTATGCTAAATTCCAAAATTAAGTTCCAAAAATGGGAGTCATTTTGCATTTGAGGCTGTCTTGTATTCAGATAAATATGGTAATAGATCTTTTCATAAATATTTAGTAGGTCTACCAAGAGCATCACCAAAGCATGGAGCAGCTCAGTTAGAACTGGGAAGGCTTTCCACCAAGGTCAAAATTATCACAAGAGTTATGAAGTATCCATACAGAATTTCCACTCTACAGGACAGAGATATTATTATAGAATGCTATAGCATTCAAAGAAAAGTAAATAGGAAGGATCATGGTCAGTAAACATTCAGCAATTTATGGAGAAAATAGGTATGGGAAGCTCATAATTAAATGCAAAATATAACAATCAAGGCTTTTGGAAAGTAGTAGAATCAAGGCTAGACGATATTGACAGGATATTTTTAGCAGTATAAGAGAGAAAATATTCTTGAGAATATATAGAGGAATAAAACCAGTTTGGGACAGCAAAAAGTACACAGAGATATGCAATAAACTAGCAGCAGCGGTAGCGGTCGCGGTCGCCGCGGCGGTGGCGGTGGCGGTGGCAGTGGCGGTGGCGGTGGTAGTGGTGGTAGTAGTAGTAGTAGTAGTAGTAGTAGTAGTAGTAGTAGTAGTAGTAGTAGTAGTAGTAGTAGTAGTAGTAGTAGTAGTGTTTTAGGGTGCAAAACTGCTTGGGTTATTAGCACCCTAACTAGGGAGAGAAGAACGAGAACAGCAGTTAAAAACTTGAAATGATGTAAGAAATGTCGCATGTGCAGAGAAATTGACATAGATTTCCATTGTATATTATATTGTAATCAAACAAAGATTTAGAGAGATCAAATTTGGCAACAAAAATGGGAAAAATTGGATGGAGAAGTAATCAGGAATTGTTCGCAAAAGGAGAGAAAAATATAAACATTATAGGTAACTTCTTGGGTGAGATCAGAGAGAAATCAATAAGAATGATTAACAAGAATAGCAAAGAGATTAGAGAATTAGAAAAAGGAGGAAAGAATTGCAACAGGATGTAGGCCAAGGTCCACTATATACATAACCATGGTATTAAGGTGTATGGTGGACTAAGGGAAAAATCAAAATAGCAAATCTAAGTAACCTATAAGAAAACTGTAAGAATATATGGACAGAATTATGGTTAATAAAGACATATCATATCATATCATATAGCAGATGCAGAGTTGTAACTCTTAAAAGCGTCCTGTTTTTAAAAGGTTTGTTTGCCATGTCATTGAAGTTTGGTTCTCTTTGCATGGCCAGGAGTAAAACAAAAGAAAAAGGAATGACAATCTGTCCCCATTGTCTGGAGTATTAGCTTAGTGTTCAACTGTGCAACAAAAATTATAAAACTAATAAACTGATTGACAAAATCTGAAGAAACACTACAACACGCAAGCCAAGGTTCTTTCTGCTTATTAAAAATGAGAATTTTATCCCCTTTAATTACACTGTTGGAATTGTTTAAAGCAAAAGTACATATACACACAGTTTGGAAAGCTTCCGAGTATACAATGTTTATATGGCTTGAAATTGTGTATCCTAGCATACTTGTTTAAATATTTGTAGTAATAAAGTAACTTACATGTAGAGTATTCAATTGTTTTGTTGTTGTTATATAAGTTGGGTACTAAAATAAATAGGTTTGAATTAGCAAACTTTAACTTTAGTTTATGCGACTTTAAATACCACCTATATAAAGAATAAGCTTACTTGAATCCTGTGAGTCACCACTGAAGTTAGCTTGCTGGATCTGTTGTGGCACTGGAACTTCTGGAGCTGCAATTGGTGGAGTCATATAAGGCAGTTCCTGATTAGCAGATATATGACCTGCAATTGCTGTGGCTGCCTGTATATCTGGAACTGCAAGAACTAGAGAATTATGGGATGAAGATCTCCTTGTTCGTGGTGGAGGAACTGGGTTACCTAGTGCTGCTAGGTGGCTTGATGATGACCTTGGTGAAACACTTCCATTTCTGTGAGCTGCATTTGGCTCTTCACTCCTAAAGGAAAAGGAAAGAATCCCAGATTTTAGTTTAATACTGTTCAACCTCACTTACAGATACATTTATACATTTTTTATATATTTTAACTTTTTACATACCAAGCTTGTTCATTTTATTTATTCAATCTTTTAGCTATATATTTTCTCATTAAGATATGACATTTTTTTGCTCTCTATGTATGAAATATATTATGGCAGGCTCAAAATTTAATGGGAGCTGATAGCTGAGCACTACCAAAGAAGTGTGATGTTGCCACACGTTAAAGGGAGAGGTGAAGTTACAAACAGTAATAAGACAAACCGAAAAAACAAGTTATAGAGTATCACTGTAGTACTCGAGCAGACATAACTTGGTGTGCATGCTAATTTAATTGGATGTTTTGTTGACAAGCTCCTCCTGCCACCCACCATTACATTTTGTGCCTGACATAATTTACCTACTGATTTATACATTATGTTTATGATTAGTTAACATATATAACACATGATTTCTGTATACTGTATTCTTGCTGTTACAACACTAAACAGTGGACATGATGGGTGAAGGATCAATAGTTTTGGAATGCACGTTGGCACACACATGTTAACAATATGAGGTCATTCTTCTCCAGGTTATATCTGATAATGATGGAGATGAAGTATGCTTAAATAATGCAAGTGTTACCCAGTGTAAATAGCAATTTAATCAAGAAATTACACATTATGCATGTTAAATACTGTAATTAGTGTATTATATTTGTGTGTTTGTTTTGTTGAGCAATGCACACTTAGTTGCGGCAATAATCTACTAAAACAGTTCCATAATATAATTCACTTTTACATTCTGATTTATGCATTATTTTAGCCATTCTGTTACGAGTACTTATAACTCAGGCTATACGTTAAATGTGAAACTACACTAGACTATTGCACTAACCCATTAGTGGCCACTAGAAGAAAAATAACATGGTCGGTGTGTGAGATTTTCATAAACCATTTATCCTTGTTTTCTGTCTACAATATGCAACATCTGAGGCAGTAAATTAGGGCTGTAGTTGGAACAGCAGGGGGTGGTATACCAACTACCTAAAAACTAAGCACATTGCCAGTATACCGGCAAAACTTTGTCATTAAATAAAATAAATAAAAAATTAAAAAATATGTGAAATTAAATGATTTCAAGTAGCATGGCATAGAAACACATTTTAATTACTGTATATATTTGTGAGAAGGTATTATGGTGGAGTAAACCTTTGATTGCAGACGAGTCTGCTCATGGCTGTGGTCACTCATCATATGCAACAGAATAGACTGGACTATCAATATTAAAAATGTAGGAACAAAAAGTGCTGCTGGTGCTATCTGTGAACATGGCTCCTCATTCTATATTGGTGCCATCTTGTCAATTAAATAAGTCTGGCAACATTGCCTCTTGCCAATTCACATGTCTTCAATGATGCACACTCAAGAATAAGTTGCTAGAAGAGGAGCCTTTTAAATTTATATTTTTATGACAATTCCTTGTAATCTTCATATTGCTTAAATAGGGACACAGAAAGCTTTAGTATATTCATGTGAGAAAAATAATTACTTAAATTTAGCTGCTGTACAACAGCTATTTCACAACTTACTATATACCATAGTTGAACATTTTGGTTTTCATTAGCAAGCACCAAAATATGTTTGTTCTTTGTTATTTATTCAGGTTCACCAGATACAGTAGTTATAGCTTATGAAATTGTCAGATTCTAAGGAAAAATGACTTTACTTTATTGATTAAATAGTGGTAAAATAAAACCTTTTAATGATGGCAATGACATTGAAAACAGTGTTAGTGACAACTAGCAAGGCCCTTCAAAAGGAGGAAGTGTCTTGCAGAACAAATATATTCCCTTGAACCAAATAAGTTCAGAGTTTGTAGACTATTGAGACTGTTGGTTGGAGGGTCTGGCATCAATGTTTGGCTCGTTTACTCAAAAACCACCTAATAAGACCATTTTTATACTGGCAAATTCATTAGAGATTTTTATTTATACTTTCTACAATATGAATTGATTACTCTACTGGTGGAGTGGCATTGCAGATCCAAATAACATGTGGTACCAACAATGGGGCACCACCTTATATGACCCATTGTGTAATGCGTTAACTTAATGCCACCTACCGAGAATTGCTTGGCTCAGCTTCTCTGCTAATCTAATCCTATTAGAATATCTTGATGTTTCATGGACTTTCACTGTCATAAAGGAAGAATTCCACTCACATAATTTAGGAGTTGAATTCTTTCCTCACAGTTCAGTTTCCCTGAGAAGTCTATGCAAACCTTTGAAACATCAGAGTCCTATCCTTGACAACCTGCCTGGAAGCCCAAAATCAATTTACAATTTAATTGAATTTTATTTAAATTAAAAAATATCAGAGATATATTTTATTCATTTCCTTTGTGCCAAACTATCAGTTTCATTGAACTGTAACAAAAAGTGTACACCTTCCTATGCCAGTATTTCACTCTAAAACTTCACCACTAAAGCCCAGCATGCACACAGCTGGAACTCTAGTCATAACACATCAAGAGGCACATAGCAGCTAATTCAACCACAGCCAATGGCTGCCTGAATTGCATAACTTCCAATTTTTAGGATGAGAAGATTCATCTAATGTTCACATCAGCTTGTGTCCAGAAATGGATAGTTTCCAGGGTAGAAGGCACCAAGGACATTATCTCATAACTTGCAGTGTTTATTTTGTGTTAGAATATCAATATTGAAAGTGTTAAGTGAAAACAATTAAAGGTATCTTCTGAAAGGTATTTTTGTTACTCAAATGTTTGTGTCCAATAGCACTACTAGATAAAACGTGCAGCAATAAAAGACCTGTTTTGTTCTCACTTTCATATATATATATATATTGTTGTCCAGTGCTTTATATCTGTTTCTGTGTGAAACTAAACCACCACAAAGTGTTTTATAACTCCAACAGTTATTTATTAGCCTTAAAATTCATCAGGTTAACATATTTGAAGAACAAAGAAAATTGAGGTTCGCAGTTCAAGCACATGGAAGGAATAAAACTCAGAATGGATTTAGTAAAGCAAATCAAACAATTGAACAGTAAAGCTGAGTGGCTGATGTGGAAGTGAAAAATACAGAATTTACTGGACTACCATGATGAAGCTCTGGATGTAATTGATGGTAAGCAGAAGAAACCTGATCGATCCATTGTTACTGGATGCAGAAGAAGCCACAGTAAAGAAAAACAAGCTGGTGTTGCATCTGTATAGGAAACTCAACAGTTACGCAAAGTCTATGATTATCAGTGCAGTGACAGATGCTGTTTATCAAAAGATCTTGGATAAAGAATTGGCTCATGAAGCATGGGAGGCACTGAAGCAACATTTCCAGGCGTCGACCAGTCAGCTGTAGCTATGTACAGATTTTTACTCATTTAAAACATTCTAGTTATTGTGACAGTTCTGCTCTCCTAACTGGGTGTTTTAAGGGTTTTTTTTTAAAAAATGGTAACTCATGAACTGTTTGAGATAATAAACTAAATAATCAATGTAAACACAATATTTTTAGAAATTGCATAAAAATTTGGAAGAATAAAAATTAAATAATGACTTTATAAAAATAAAAAACTCTACAAGCAAACTTATAACATAAAAAAAAAAAAAACACAAACAAACAAATGCATGATTTTCATGGCTCCCTATTTTTTTTCCATTAATGTGATGCTCTTCTTCTGTAACAATATATATTTAAGAAATATACTACATATTTTCTTGAAGGGAAAATAATTGCATAAGAAAATGCATGAAAACATTACATGTACAAATTACTAATAATATCTTCACATTATCAATAAATTACAATGTAGGAAATTCCATTAAATACAATTTAATTTCTTCAGCATCATTTACACTCTCAAAAAATTCACTAAAGCCTCCTCAAGATCCTGAATCATTGAAATAAATGTTCAGCATTTTTTCTTTGGTAAGATTACGCATACTTGAGCTAGCCATCTGAAATATGTATGCAGTTGGATCTGTAGGCATGCAGGCTTTTAAACAAAACATACTATCATTTGTTTTTTTGGTCTCATCTGCCATGTAGTGGATTCTTTCATTAAATAAAAGATCCGGCTACATAGCACAACAAACAAAATGCAAGCATCAGCCGTTGTAAATTTTCTGTGTAGTTTTTATACTTCCCTGCAAGCACAGCCCGTCACGCGTCGTGAGCATTATGTGTGGAACTGCGAGTATAGCCTGCAGTTAGACCAGAAATTGTTAACTGGCCTTAAGGAGAAGATCGTTTCCAAGCACATTGCCAAGTTAGGAAGCATGTTAAGAAAAATATAAGCTTCAACCTAATTGATCTTGTAAAGTACTGTCTGGAACAAACGTTTGAATGTTGCGCAGTTCATATTAACACAATAAACCAACTAATTATATTAGCAGTATATAGAGCACCCACAGGAAAACTTGACAACTTTCTACATAACTTAGATATTATTCTAAAACTGCTCTGCAAGCCAAAGATTCAATTTATTTTGTGTGGTGACTTGAACATAGATTTCTTGATAGACAGCAATCAAAAAATGCAAATTTGTTCACTATTAAGATCATACAATCTTATGCAAACAGCCAATTTTGTAACTAGAATTCAAAATAATTCCAAAACTGCTATGGACAATATTTTTATAGATATGTCTAAAAAGGAGCACCATGAAATACAATCCTTTGTTAATGGACTTTCAGACCATGATGGACAGCTCATTAAAATTGATTATTATACACCCAATTCCAAAAAAACAAACCTCATAACCAGCTTTAGAATTATAAATAAAGAAAACATAGAGAGTTTTAAAACTAAGCTCTCCGAGGAAACATGGGAAGAAATGTATAAACTAAATAATGTAAATGATAAGTTTAACTCCTTCTTAAACACTTACGTAAGAATTCACAGTTACAGTTTTCCACACCATGTAAAGAAAATTAATAACAATTCTAAAAATGACTGGCTAACTCAAGGTATAAAAATATCATGTAGACATAAAAGAGAACTTTATTTAGCAACTAGAGAAAGTAAGTGTGTTAGACGTAGACAACACTATAAAACGAACTGCAGAATTCTAAAAAGGGTTATAAATGCAGCTAAAGAACGTTATGAAAAACAAATACAGTCCTCTCACAATAAGCCTAGAACTACATGGAACATTATTAAAAAAAGAGACTGGTAAATGTCACTTGAAAAATGATATAAAAGAGATTAAAGCAAACCAAGTGACCATAAATGATCCCCAGCAGATAGCAAATGCATTTAATAAATATTTCATTCAGGTGGCAGAAAATCTACTGACATCCAATTTTGAAGCTTTAGGATCCTGTATGGAAAATTTTACATCGTTAGAGATAGTACCCACAAGTGCAACCGAAATAAGAAAAGTAATAAATCCCTGAAAAGCAAGAATTCATCAGGATACGATGAAATAAGCACAATAATATTAAAGATATGTGCTGATATTATTTGCAAACCTTTAAATCATATAAGCAACATATCCATGTTAACAGGAAGGTTTCCAAACAGATTAAAATATTCAGTCATTAAGCCATTATACAAGAAAGGGCAAATCTCAGAAATGTCAAACTATAGACCAGTATCTTTACTTACAGCTTTTTCGAAAATCTTTGAAAAAATTATGTTTAAAAGAATTTATCACCATCTAGATAAGTATAATATTTTAGCACAAGAGCAGTTTGGATTCAGGAAGAGCATATCAACTAGTGATGCCATTTTCAATTTAACAAATGAAGCTCTAAAGTCATTGGATGGCAAACTTAACACACTAGGAATATTCTGCGATTTTTCAAAGGCGTTAATCATGAAATAGAACAGGAGTTGGATATTTAGACGCAGACTGAAAAATTCAATGCCATACCCAGGATTTGAGCCAGGGATATCCTGGTGTCTAGCTGGTTACTTTACCACTTAGCTACTATTGCAACATGCCGGCATAGCATTAAATTTCTCAATGGACTCGTATGTTTCCTGGCAAACCACAAGGGGATCTCAAATTATTTTAAGATGACATACCCCTATGGCAAATTACAATGTCCTAAGTACTTCAAGGCCCAGAATTCATAGTATAGAATACCATTATGGATAATTGTGATAATCTAATTGTTTTCTCACACAAATCACGTATAGGACAGGAGTTGGTTAAGTAGAGTCTGATTGAAAAATGTATTGCCATAATTAGTATTTGAATCTTGGATCTCCAGGTCTTTAGCCAGTTGCTCTGCCACTGATCTACCATGACAGCATCCCAGCAGAGCATTACATTTCTCAATTGACTCATACATTTCCCAGGGAAGCACAAGGTAATCTCAAATTATTTTGAGATGGTGTAGCCCTATGGCAAATTACAATGTCCGTACTTCAAGGCCCAGGAATCAGAGTATATAAAACCGTTATGGACAATAATTGTTATAATGTAATTGTATTCTCACACAAATCACCTGTAGGACAGGACTTGCTTTGGTACACAGATTGAATAATGCATTGCCATAGGCACTGTTTGAATCATGGATCTCCAGGTCTTTAGCTGGTTGCTCTGTCACTGAGCTACCATAGCAGCATCTCGGCATAGCATTATATTTCTCAATTGACTCGTATGTTTCCCAGGAAAGCACAAGGTGGTTTCAAAATACTTTGAGATAACATATCCCTATGGCGACTTACAATGTCATAATTACTTCAATGCCCATGATTTCTAGTATATCCAAATATTGTGGACAATTATGATAATTTAATTGTTTTCCCATAGAAGCCATGTGTCTGAAGGAGTTGGATAGAGTCAGACTGAAAAATTCAATGCCACTGCCAGGATTTGAACCACAGATCACCTGGTCTCTAGCCAATCTAGCTCTGTCAGTGAGCTACCATAGCAAAATGCCAGCATAGCATTAAATTTCTCAAATGACTCGTATGTTTCCCAGAAAACCACAAGGTGATCTCAAATTATTTTGAGATCATATACCCCTATGGCAACTTACAATGTCGTAAGTACCACAAGGCTGATGATTCATAGTATAGTCAACGATTATCGACAATTGTGATTATTTAATTGTTTTCTCACAAAAACCGTGTGTAGGAAAGGAGATGAATAGGTTGAGTCAGACTGAAAACTTCAATGCCATACCAGGATTTGAGCCACAGATATCCCAGTCTCAATCAGGTTGCTCTGCCACTGAGCTACCATGGCAACATGCCGGCATAGGAATAAATTTGTCAATTGACTCTCATGTTTTCCGGGAAAACACAAGGTGATCTCAAATTATTTTAAGATGACATAGCCTTACGGCGAATTACAATTTCCTAAGTACTTCAAGGCCCAGGAATCAAGGTATAGAAAACCATTTTGGACAATTGTGATAATTTAATTATTTTCTCACACAAATCACGTGTAGGACAGGAGTTGGTTAGGTAGAGTCAAATTGAAAAATGTATTGCCAGTATTTGAATCGTGGATCTGCAGGTCTTTAGCCGGTTGCTCTGCTACTGAACTACCATAGCAGGTTCCTGGCAAAGCATTAAATTTCTCAATTGACTCATATGTTTCCCAGGAAAGCACAAGGTGATCACAAATTATTTTGAGAAGTCATACCCCTATGGCACCTTACAATGTCTTGAAGTACTTCAATGCCCTAAATTCATGGTACATTCAAATATTATGGACAATTATGATCTTTTAATTCTTTTCTCACAGAAACCGTGTGCATGACATATGTTGGATAGGTACAGTCAGATTGAAAAATTTAACGCCATAGCTGGGATTTGAACCATGTATCTGTTAGTCTGTAGCTGGTTGCTCTGCGACTGAGCTACCATGGCAACATGCTGGCATTGCACCACATTTCTCAACTGACTTGTATGTTTCCCGGCATACCAGAAGGTGATCTCAAATTATTTTGAGATGACATATCCCTAACGCGACTTACAATGTCATAAGTACTTCAAGGCCCAGAATTCATAAGACCAGTTGTGATAATTTAATTTTTTTGTCACAGAAACTGTGTATAGGACAGGAGTTGAATAGGTAGAGTCAGACTGAAAAATTCAATGCCAAACCCGGGATTTGAATCATGGATAACCCGGTCTCTATCTGGTTGTTCTACCACTGAGCTACCATGGCAACATGCCGGCACAGCATTAAATTTCTTAACTGACTCATATGTTTTCCGGCAACCACAAGGTGATCTCAAATTATTTTGAGATGACAAACCCCTATGGTGACTTACAATGTTGTAAGTACTTCAGGGCCCGGGAATCCTGGTATAGCCAATTATTATGGACAATTGTGATAATTCTATTTTTTTCTCAATGAAACCATGAGGAGGAGGAGGAGGAGGAGGAGGAGGAGGAGGAGGAGGAGGAGGAGGAGGAGGAGGAGGAGGAGGAGGAGGAGGAGCAGTAGCAGTATGGCTTAAGTGTGCACAACTGCATAGGTTATTATGAAGAGCTAAAAATTAAAAGGCATAAAAACCACTAAAGTAGGAGTACTGCACAAGGGTTAAATCCAGGGAGATCATAAAAAGGCTATCATAACCAGACTAAAACTGAGGGACTGAAAACACAAGTAGGTAAAAAGATAAAATGATAAAATGAAACACGACTGTACATTCCGCAGTGGCAAAGAAAAGTAAAAAGTCGCTCACATGTACCAGGTTTGTTGCCTAGCAGGGTGGGGAGGTCAGTAGGTAGACACAGCGATTCACGGAACACAGTTAAATGGCGGTACTCCAATAAAAAGTGACGCACCATCAAAGGCTCATTACACAGAGAAAATTGAGGAGTGGGTTCTACATGTAAAAGATACTGATGGCTAAAACAGCAATGCCCAATACGCAGTCACGCTAAAATCACTTCATCGCGGCGACATGCACGTGAGGAAGTAGTCCAGGGGACAGGAAAGGACTGGACCTCTCTGAGTTTGTTCCCACATACACCGGACCATTCAGCGAACCAGCGTGAAAGAATGGCCCGGCGCAGGCAAACACGAGCATCATTTGGAGGAACAGTGGAGGTAAAAACAGTAGGATTTAAAATTGCAGACCTGGCAGCTGTGTCCGTTTGTTCATTCTGCTCACACCTGCGTGGCCAGGAACCCAAACAAACGACACGCTGATGCCAGCATGAGCGAGTGAGTGAAGGCAATCCTGAATACGCTGTATCAAAGGATGGTATGGATACAGCTCACGCAGGCCATGTAGTGCACTGAGGGAAACGCTACAGATACCAAACTGCCTTAAGTCCCTGGATAAAAAGAAAAACCTGATAGATACTAAAAAGTTCGGCAGTAAAAATCCAACACCGCCCCAAAGATGAAATGCATAACTCCACGAATTAAAAACAAAAGCACATCCCACAGCACGGTCATCCTTTGAACCATTCGTGAAGATAAAACAATGGTTGGGAACTCTGCCTTCAACTCTAAAAATGCGGAGCGGAAAACCGAGGACACACCGATTTCGGCATGGATGCCAACCGAAGGTGGACCGGGGTGTCGTAGCTTAACCAAGGAGAGGATGAACATTCTCCCAGTGACAACAGAGGCGGTAGCTGAACATCCAAGTGCCGAAGAAGCTCACGAAAACGAACCCCGGCGGGAAGCAAGGTCAGCGTATTAACAGCATATTGACGGTCAAGAGACGTCAAAGAATAACTTGAAAGACGGGTGATCTGGCAAGGCAAACAAAGCTGAAAAGAAGCATCTCACGCCTATGGCACAGTGGAGGTTTATCAGCCTCCACAGACAAACTAATAACTGGACTGGTCGGAAGCGCACCCAGCGCCAGACGAATCCCCCGATGGTTAACTGGGTTTAAACAAAGTAAAAACGAACGACATGCTGAAGAGTACACAATGCACCCATAATCAGTTTAGAGCGAAAAAGTGAACGGTAAAGCTGTAATAGCTCGGTGCGATCAGCTCCCCAAGATGTGCCGTTACTGTAGGACAGGAATTGCATTGGCAGAGTCAGACTGACAAATTCAATGCCATAGCCGAGATCTCCAAGTCTGTACCTGGTTGCTCTGCCACTCAACTACCATAGCAACATTGCACTAAATTTCTGAACTCATTCGTATGTTTCCCAGCATACCAGAAGGTGATCTCAAATTATTTTGAGATGACACACCCCTAATGAGACTTACAATTTCATAAGTACTTCAAGGCCCAGGATTCATAGTATAGCCAACTATTATGGACAGTTGTGATAATTTAATTATTTTGTCACAGAAACCATGTGTAGTACAGTAGTTGGATACGTAGAGTCAGATTGAAAAATTCAATGTACTTTTCACTCTGACTTTACCTATCTAACTATTGTCCTACACACAGTTTCTGTGAGAAAAAAGTTAAATTATCACAATTGTCCATAATAGTTGGCTATATTATGAATTCTGGGCCTTGAAATACTTATGACATTGTAAGTCGCCCTAGGGGTATGTCATCTCAAAAATAATTTGAGATTGCCTTACTTTTTGCCAGGAAACATACGAGCCAGTTGAGAAACTTAATGCTATGCCAGCATGTTTCCACGGTAGCTCAGTGGCAGAACAACTGCTTAGAGAGTGGGAGATTTGTGTTTCAAATCCTGGCTATGGCATTGAATTTTTCAATCTGACTCTATCCAAGTCCTGTCCTACACAGGGTTTCTGTGAGAAAGTAATTAAGTTATCACAATTGTCCACCTGGAGAGCTGATGTCGGCAGATGTATGTGGACATTTTGATGAGTTGTTTCAGAAGAAGTGGTACCTTGGTTTGTTTATAGATTCTTACAGAAAGATTTGCTGTGGCTATTTGATTGCAAAGAAATCAAGAGTTCAGTGAAGTTCTTAAGAACTTTCTCATGCATGCTAAAATGCTGAAGTTCACAATAAAGGAAATAATGGTGGGGAATTCAATCACAAAGAGATTAGACCTATCCTACAAGCCAATGGAATCACACAACATTTAGCTACACCATATACATCTGAGAAAACTGGTATGTGCATGAGGGACAATAGACTTGTGGCTGAGATGGCCAAACACTGGAAGTACTCTACCCCAGAAATTGCTTATTCAGAAGGAATGTGGGCTGAGTTAATTTACACCGCAATCTACATTTTGAACAGAAGAGCCAAGTCATATGATGAGGGCGTCAACCCATGCACGCTGTAGACTGATAGAAGACCTAGAATAAAGTGTCTTAGGATAATTGATTCTACCTGTTATGCTTATGTACCCGCTCAAAAACGAAGAAAGATGGATAAGAAAGCTGTTAAGTGGCACCAATACAATAAGGTGATGATGTAGGCTTCAAGATTTGGATAAAAGAAAGTAATAAAATAGTGCAGTCAAGAGCTGTAAGTTTGAAGAAAAACCTTCAGGCTGCATCGAATGTGTCAAGTTACCATTTCAAGATATAAAGAGGGGAGTAATAAATGAAAAGGAATCTGAGTCCATTTCAGAAGAGAATATAAAAGATGATGCTAGTGAAGATAGCATGGATACAGACAAATATGAACTAGGAAGTGATTCTAAAAATGAGTTGAAAAAGGATCAAGATAGTCTTAAAAAGGAGAATCCAGAGGGAACACTAAAAGTTAGATTAAGAGAAGCCAAAACACTTTCAGGACTTTGTTATGGTGGCAGAGAGTTTTCTCAACCCAACTGAGGATCCTATGAATTATGAAGGTGCACTAAAAATGAAGATAGTGTTGAGTGGAAAAAAGGCAATGAACAGAGTGAAGGAAAACCAGACATGGAAACTTGAAGAATTGCCACAAGATGCTAAAGTAATACCGTGTAAATAGGTTTTTCAATGGAAACTCAATACAGATGGCAGTATAAACAAGTTTAAGGCTAGGCTTATTGAAAAAGGTTTCATTCAGCATGAAGATTGATTATAGCCCAGTACCAAGATGACTATTTGCCCATTTTTTAGTTTTGCTGCAATTGGAAGACTGCATTTTTTATAATTTGCTGTATCAACAGCCTTTCTCTATGGAGAATTTGAAGAGACCCTCTACTTGGCACAACCAAGAGGCTATGAAGATGGCACAAAGTTTACAGATTGCAGAGAAGTCTGTGTGGCTTAAAGCAGGCCCCAAGGTGTTGGAACACAAATTTTAAGGATTTCTTGTCCAAATTAAGTTTCAAACAGAGCAAAGCTGATCATGTCTGCTTGTTCTATCTAAACATGGAAAACTGACTCTGTTGATTCTGTATAAGGGTGATGGAGTAGTTGTGGCTGATGTTCAACAAGATTTGAAGAATTTCTTTGAGAAGCTGAAGGCAGGGATCAAGATTGCAATATTGGCTGCACATTTCTTTCTTAGTTTACAAATTGATTGCCATGAAGATCGTGGAATCAAGATTCGTCAACATGCCTATGCACTAAGTATTCTGAGACATTTCAACTTTGCAGAATACAAAGCGGTATCCACTCCAATTATTAC
The DNA here is from genome assembly GCA_030762935.1 of Hymenopus coronatus. Lineage (NCBI taxonomy): Eukaryota > Metazoa > Arthropoda > Insecta > Mantodea > Hymenopodidae > Hymenopus > Hymenopus coronatus. Next base: position 313,013,122 of record CM060900.1, on the reverse strand, counting down.
TGATATATGGTGGACTTTGTGATGGTAATGTGTTTTAACAATTGAAAATTAGTTGAGTTGATTTTGTAACAATACATCACTTACTTTTTATTTCGGAAAACATTTCGGAAGCCATGGCTTCTGAAACATGTGTTCCGAAATAAAAAGTAAGTGATGTAGTGTTACAAAATCGACTCAACTAATTTGCAATCTACTCCAATGTTGAAAACCCCAGAAGTTCAACATTCAGGGAAAGAAGAAAACAAGAACTAGAAGTTCCCTTACCAAGAAGCAGTTGGCGCATTGATGTATCTAATGCTTGGAACCAGACCTGATTTAGCTTTCAGCATAAGTTTTTTGTCAAGGACACTTGAAACTCCTACTGCTGAAGATGTATCGAGATTGAAGAGAACATTCCAGTATGTAAAACGAACAGCTGATTATAGAATCAAATACAAGTCAGATGTAAAGAATATGGCTTAGAGAGCTACAGTGTTGCAGATTTTGCTAGTTATACAAAGACACATCAGCTGACATCTGGAGTTGTCATCAAATATGCTGGAGGAGTCTTCTTTTGGCTGTGTCAATGACAATCCATGGTAACTTCATCAACTGCAGAGCCTGAACTACTGCCTGCTCATGAGGCTACAAAGAAAATCATTTGGTTACTTTATTTAGAGGACTTGTTACATTACAAGACATGCCTATTTTGCAAATAGACAATTTATCAGCAGTGAAATTAACCACAGAACCAAGCATATTCCCACAAAGTATTTCTTTATCTGTGAGAAGATGACTGATTGAACACTTGGGGTTCAACATGTTTCTACAACAAAAGTGGCAGATGTGAATACCAAACCAGTACCCAGGACATGATCAATGATTTTGTGCACTAAAATGGGACTGTTGTTGAATCATTTTTCTATGTAGCCTTTAATTTTTTCTTTAACAAGGGAATGTGTTGGAATATCCGTATTGAAAGTGTTAAGTGACAAAAATTAAAGGAGTCTTCTGAGAGGTATTTCTGTTCTTCAAAGGTTTGTGTCCCTTAGCACTGTTAGATGAAACATGCAGCAATAGAAGAACTGGTTTGTTCTCACTTTATATACGGTTTTTATCTGAATATATGATGATCTAAAATACAAGATGACCCCCATTTTTCAGAACTTAATTTTGGAATTTTATATAAACAGAAGGCATAATTTTTAAATGAAATATAAAATTTTGCTGAATATTTTGAACTTACACTTAAGTTTTTTTTTTTACTTAATTTGAATTTGTGCAGAAATTCACATGGTGGGTAGGAATGAGGGAGGGAATATAATGGAAATGATGCAGTAGTATGTGAGCGATCGGAGATAATACACCATTTTAAAAAGCTTTACCTTAATTCAAAATCTTCTCCGGCTTCTCACCAGGTAAAGACTTGGCTTGGTATCAAGCCAAGTTTTTACCTGGTTAGAAGCCCGAGAAGATTTTGAATTAATATGTCGCCAGGAAAGCTTCAGTTCTTATTTTAGCTTTACCTTAATTAATTATTCGAATTCACATGGAAATACATTTTTTGAGTGGGAGAGAGATGGAGCTAGGAATATGGAAATGCACCGACATTTTTGCAATGGGAGAATGTGACAACAGTAGCAGTGACAGCAACATAGCTCTATGCCCAAGCAGGTGGAAACAGTCAAGAGGTAGCAAGGAGTACCCTGACCCACATCACCTAGAGCTATTTTTTGGCATTTGTGTGAGCATGGGGCCTTTGAGATAGATGAATATTCAGGGTAGCCACAGACTGTGCATACACGAGATACGGAGGAACATGTTCTCCATGATATAGAGAACAAACCTGGTACAAGTTTCAGGCACCTGGCCTGCCAACATGGTATAAACCAAAGGACAGTTATTTGTATCCTATATATAACCACTATTATCCCTGACACCTCCAACATGTGCAGGGATTATCACTGAAGGATTTTCTTCTATGAAAAGGATTTTGTTGCTTGTTTGTGCAATTGGCCAGCACCATTATAGGATTTCATCTTCAGTCTTCAGAGTCACTTCACCACTGAAGTGACTCTGGTAGAGCTGGCATCATTACCTCCATAATCGGCATCTGTGGGATACAGAAAATCCTTACAGAATAGTTGAAGTGTCTCATCAGCAGTGGTTCAGCATCAATGTTTGGTTAGGAATTATTGTATTCCCCCTACTTCGACCAGTTCTTCTGCCACAATGCCTGAATAAAGAAACATATTATCTGGACTTCCTGCAAAACACTCTGCCTCCAATACTGGAGAATATGCCTTTGGAAATAACAACAGGCAATGTGACTCCTGCATGAGGCAGCACCAGCCCCCTTCTGCACTAATATTCACTGACACCTCAACACTATCTTACTCAGATATTGGTTAGGATGTGGAGGCCCCGTTACATGGCCTGCTTGATCAGTGGATTTAAACCTCTGGGTTTTTACTTGGAAGGGCATCTGAAAAGTATTGTATACAGTGAGCCTGTTCCTGATGTTCAGACCCTTCAACAGTATGTCCACATAGCCTGTGACAATACTTGGAACCAGCAGAACATTTGAAAAATTGAGGTAATCTATGATGCGAAATGAGAACGTATGCATCATTAGTTGTTGTTATTGTTAAGGGTGACAATTTCAGATGAAAAAAGGAAGGGAAAAGGTGCTCAAATAAGGTAAAGAGGGACAAAAAGTTGCTGGTTTATTCAACTAATTCAATGATTTCTTTTTTTTCTATTTTAGTTTATTGAATTACAAACAAATACATAAAATTATCACTCATCAAAAGAAGGAAAATACATGAAGCTGTTGTACTTAAAGACATTATGTATCTCTACATTTTTAAAAGTAAGTCTGTTTTTATTAGGAGATAGAATGCCTTTGTAGATGCTAAAGCTTCTTTTGACATCCACAGAAACCAGTGAGGCAAACCTTGCATTCACTAGGAATGGCAACTCTACAGATGTGGTGAGTTCCTCGATGTTCTGAATTCTCTTCTGAAGATTTGATTCAAGTTTGTCTTTGGCAAAGCCATCTAACTGCTCCCTTACATAAGTAAAAATATCCCATTGTTTTTCCTTTCCTGACCTTATTCTACTAATTGTTTAATAGCTGCAGTCATGCACTTGTAACTATGCACACAATATAACTCTGTCTACAAATTATGTATTTTCTCGGGGAACAGAAATTGCTGTGCCTTAGAAATTGCACCTGCATCGGCTGGATCCAAAGAAAGTTCAAACTCTCTAATATCATCAAAATTCTTACACAACATAGCAGCACACTCAACCCAAGATCCCCAGGGAGTAATGATTGGGAAATTTGGAAGGGGAGGCAACAACACGACTCGGAGCTTTACGTAGAATCTTCTTCAGGGCAGAGATGAATTGATTTGTGATGTATTCATTCTTTATGGATTCACAAACCATGTAAAAGGCATGAGCCAAGCAGGTCACATGCTTCAACTTAGGAAATAAAGGTTTCAATTGATTAAAAACTGAAACCCACGTACGCAGCATGGTCTGTAACCACAAGAAGTTTTTCGAACTCGATACCAGTAGGCCAGAGTTTTTGGCAGAAGTCTATAATTGATTGCATTACTGTATTGGCACTTGCTTTCTGCAGCTCATACATTTTTAACAACATGGGCTTAACCTTTTCCCCTGCTAACGCAAAACTAAAATGTTCAAAGCATATCATTCTATTGAGCCTATAGTTTCATTCACAATGATTCCCACACTGCAATCAGACACTTTCTCAATGATTCTTTGTATGGTTTCTTGGTAAACAAGTTCCATCTAGTTTTTTCTTAAAATTACTCTCATCGGGCATTGACATCTTTGTGAATTTTTCAAGAAATCCCTTGAGGTCTGGATGATTCACCTTATTGAGTGGAATTCCTGCTTGTGTAAGAGCTGCATACAAATCAATGTTTAATTCCTTCAAATTTTGGCTTTTTGAAGAACACTGTAGAAATATATTTTGTAATAGAGGTTGCTGCAATTTGCTTGCTTGAAGAGTCTTATACATTTGACAAAATTCCTGAATCGCAAATAGTTGCATAACAGTTCCATCAGTGTCTATGAAATTTTGTTTGAATTTCTGAGTCAGAACAATAAATTGGGCACTGAACTCCTTTGGCATGGTAAAATCTAGTAGTACACTCGTTTAATAATGTAACAATGAGCTAACACCAGTTCACTTGCTAACTCAATGCAACTGTCACACAGCTCATTCTTGCACCCACTCGCTCACTTGCTGCCCACACTCTCTTATAACACCACAACATTTGCCAGAATGTTTTCATTCATGCTGGAACTGCAGTTTCAGGAATTTCTAGTAGCTTTGAGCAGCACCCAGTCTCAATTCTTGGAACTACGCGGGTGCAGTTACTGCCATCTCTGTGTGACCAGCCACCGCCTCGACGCAAACAGATGACGTCTCTCACAGTAACAAACTCACATTCGCAAACAGCAGGCTACTGATCCTGGTGGGCTAGAATCACCCATTGTTAATTGCAATATTAAGGACTACTTTATAGTGGTAAAGCAAGATAAAGGGATTTTGTCGAACACACAATTATTTTTCATTGTTGCAGGTGTGCTTTCATCTCCTTTGCAGCATTTACTGAAGGAGGTAAGCCTACTATTTGCATGTACACAGAAATCTGAGGAGACATTAATTCAAAGTTAAAACATTTTGTTTTTATTAAAAATCTTACTGAATAAACTGGAGTGACCCTTAAAAGAAAAAAGGGGGGAAAAGGGATAAAGGCCCAAAAAAGGGAAAAAAAGAGTGTGAAAAAATGCCTCTTTTCACAACTAGAAACCAAATTTCACACTGTGATATCCAAACAGTTTTAATTTACCCTAAGATAAAAGGTGCACACCTAGAAATTCTAACCCTTCTTATTAATTATTATTATTATTATTAATATTATTATTACGATTACTATTACTACTATTATTATTACTAGTGGTCATTGTCATCGTCATCGTCATCATCATCATAATCAGTATGATTACTATTGCTGCCACTGCCACCACCACTAAGATCCTTTAAACAGTATGGCACTGAAAAACAAACTAAAATGAAATCCATAAATGTTTCAGGATTTAAGTTATACATTTAAGCTTTCTGCCAAAATAACGAATCTGCCTCATGCATTATATCATTAAAGGTTTATAAAACTAATGTGACAGCATCAATTAACTGGGGTCACTGTACTATGCTAGTCTCTCATGTCTGGTTAAATATTTTATTCAGTATTTTCCCTTAGTTTTTTGGATGAATAATTTCAAATATTTAAATCTCTAATTTAATCTTACATGTGCATTTCATTCATAACCCAACTTGAAATTCAGCTTAGGTGCAAAAATTTTACTTTCATTGCAATTGATGAAGGAAGATACAATATTTATGTCAAGCGGACTAAACATTTTATCAATTACAATCATGTAGCTAGATAGTTGAACATGAACCTGTACTTTTTTAACATTATGTTTGTAGGATATATTCAAATTTTTCAAATTGAAAATATATATTAAAGATGTAACAATAATCACTCATGAATTTCAATATAGCATAACTGTTATCTGGATTTCAGACATGAACACAATACATATTTTATTTCTCCAAAAATGTCATTATATAAAGTTAAACATATATAATACAAACTGAATAATTATATCCTTCCTTAAATTCAATGGCTGCCTTACAAATTTGAGGCATGCAGTCAATCAGCTATTGCAGGTATTTTGAGCCCATATGATTCCATATGTCCTTAAAACATTCCAGAGATGTTTTTTGTTGGACATATAAATTTCCCCGATACATTTGACAACTTCATTCCAGACCATTTCAATGGGATTACAATCAGGGCTTTAGGACAGCTAGACTATAACTTTCATTACTTCCTGTTTTTACTTTGATGCAATGTATTTCTTGCTGAATTATAATCAATGTTTTGGGTCATTATCCTGTTGCAAGATGAACTCTTTTTCTATTAAGAACAATCCATAGGATAGTGTATGATACTGAAGTATTCAGTGGTAGTGTTTCTGATCCACACATCCTTATATTTTTGCAGTGTATCCAACACTATCTTCTGAAAAGCATCCTCAAACCATAATAGAACCCCCACCATATTTAACTAGGTAGAACACACTACTGGGCCACCCTTTCTCCTTAATATTGTCAAACAAATATCCTTCTTCTGGTTCCAAATATCTTGAACTTAAGATTCACTTGAATAACATTTTCTTTCATTCTTAAGATGTCCAATTATTTTTCTATTTTCTAGCTCATTCGGGTCACTTCTTTCTATTTATGGCTTCAGGAGTGGTTTCCTTGCTGCCACACATCCCCTCAAACCGACTTCAATCAGTCACCTTTTTACTGTTGCAACACATATTTGTGGTGCTGTTTTGAACCTAATTCTCTTGCTGGTATTTCTGATGAATTTATCATCACTTTTAGTTGCTTTACATGAGTGTTCTGGCCATGGTATGTCCTTATTTCTGCCTGTTGTCATCTGGTGATGAAGAGTGTATTGCACTACCCCTATAACACGCTACATTGTTTTGCAATTTGTGAGTTGATAAACATCATTGTCTGAGTGCTACGATTGCAGCACATGTTTCTATTCATATCTCCACACTTTGAGCACACTGCCAACTCTCACTAAGGAACTGAAGTGCAGGAACTAAATAGCATGTATCTTAGGCAATGTCTGAAGTACGCTACAGGCATCACAACACTACAAGGAGCAAGTGAGCCTTCAGTCGTCAATTAGGTAAGTAAACATATCAGCTCATGTAACTATTGCTTATGTACACGTTCTTTTGGAGAATACTAAATCTAAACAAACACATAAATCTGAATGTTTACAAAAGCTATATTATTCCTTTATTCCTCTACCATATCTACAATAAATTAGAATTAAATTATGAGGTGTATTGAAATTGAGTGGTAGTGTATCTTTAAACTAGTTACTTACTGTGATGATCGCAAATCTTCGACACCTTCAGATCTGTATGCACCAGCCTGTATGTCATTAGAGGCTCCCACCTGTGCATAAGGATGTTCACCTGAAAATATTAAGTTTACTCTCAATGAGGTGTTTAATACTCAAACCAATATTGAAAAGAATGCCCAATTTAGTCCCAGGATATGAGAAGCATTTCCTTCCAAATTTTTCCCCTTATGTTTTTCAGTAAGCAGTAAAAACGGGAAAGATGACAGACAGGGTCTGAGATTTAATTCTGGGCTAGTTAGTGAACCTTCTTCACTTGGAAATGTATGAAGACACAAAACAGTAAAAAACCGTTTTTTCACAAGACTTGTGAAATAAACAAAATAAAAAATGATGAGTCTATTTTGTGGTGTTCTTTTTGAATGATCAAGAAGCAGAAAAGCCTGAATTAAATCCAGAACAAAAAAAGATCAGCTTTGGGCAGAATTATAATTTTTTTAGCTCACACTGCAAATTAATTTACTCATTTTCAATATCTAAAGCATCTCACTCTAAAAGTGCCATAAACCTGTTAAATTAATAGAAAAAATAACAGTGTGGTGTAACTGGGAGGTTTTATGCTTATTCCTAAAAGAGATTATAGTATTAGGGCAATATGCACAATTATCTTCAAGATACTTTGAGGTTATCAAAGAAGTCTTATATAAAAAAAAAAAAATTAATCCAAGTCTACAAGAATTTCAAATACACTATTGTAATCTTTAAGAAGGCTTTGAGGTATTGGTAAGAAATGGCAAAGACTGGCCAAACCGAAAGTTAAGCAACTTTGACTCTTTAAGCATTCTTCCCCTGATTTTTGCTCATAATGGTGGCTATTCCTAACCACAAATTTATTTTCTCAATTTAATGAAAGAGGAAGACTTAGGTAGTAAATGACAGCAGTCACTAAGATATTTATCAGAGCATAAAAATCCACTAGAGTAGGTATGGGCAAACCCTAAATTACTTGACATGCAACTCACAAAGTCAGCTAACACCAAATAGTTTGGAATAAACTTGTAGATGGAGAAACAAATAAACAATAAGCACGGCAGATTCTTAGATAAACAGCACTGATTTCTTTGGTATACAGCTCAGATTACAGTAAAATAATACAAACATTTTATTCTTAATTGCATTCCTTTACATTTGCAAATATTTTGTTATAATTTGGGTTAACTTGGATAGGGATATTTTCATCTAGCACCATCTTATGTTTGTCAGTTAAATAAAATCTGTATTTTGAGTTAGCATAATTCATTTGTGGAAACAGCTGCTCACACAGGCATGTAGAAGCAAACATAGCCATCATTTTAGCTGTAAACTCTCTTAACTGTATGAGTTTTGCAACTTATGTTTACCACGGCACATATATTTAAAAAAACATTATTTGCAAGGATATTAATTGTAACTGCAAATCCAGCTTTACACTAGTGGGCCTAACAGGTTCAACATGCATAGGATTTACTTGAAGATCAGAATTATTTCCTGGCAAATTGTTTACTCTTTGGATTTTCTAGTAAGAGAAAATATTTGTTAAAGAGACAAAATGATACAGCTGGTCAGATTTAAAAATCCCTTCAACAATCTGGAAATGTACATTATGAAACTGAGCATAAGTGGATCTCAAGCACAAATAGAATGGAATTAACTGCACTTGTTACTATTCATTTAGGCATTTTAAAACAAGTTAAGAATTATTTCATGACTAAGCTAATCAAAATTGTATTTGCAAAGTAAAAGCGCATTAAGAAATGCCTTTAGAGATGTGGATAGTAATAAAGCTTTTACACCATCACCCTTTTAGGCATATATTATGTTTACCAATATTGGCTAGACCATGCTAGAAGCCCAAATTATATCCAAAAAGTTCATGAGCGGAAAATATCCCAGAAAGAAAATTAGTGCTAAAAAGGCTCCAAATAAGCTAACTCTAAACTTCTAATGTAGTTTCATTCAATACTATCCATTTTGCTACAAATATTCTATCCTAAGCAGTGGATTAAATTCACACAGCTTAGATATCAAATGTCAATACATTTTATGCAAATTTCTTCAGAAGTAACTTAACAAGCACAATGATTTAATTAAACTTATATTTAAACTAATCTCCAGTTGCATGAAATCTGAATGCTTAGAGAATTTGAAGAACTGAAAAGCCTCATTGTGTCCTCTGTTCTTAAAACTCCACTAATGGCAAAATAGTTTTGTTACATTATTCTTTGTGAATATGTACAAAACAACAACAACCTATACATCACTATAATCTCTAATGCAAGCATGGATATTTACTGGTTCTTGACCTTCCCACATATGACAGATGTTGTGGAAGTGTGGTAAGGCCTATTAGCAAGCAGTGGCAAATTCCAATTGGAAAGTCATCATGGTTGATTCTAAGCCTTTACACAAAGATTTGGCCTTCCTTGTTGACAATTGCTTTTTTAAATTGGGATTAACAGGGGGAAGTAAATAAACAAACAAATCTCAAATTAACTTAACCACATAGGCAAGAGTTAAAATGTATGTTGCAATTAAACCTTTCCTGCTGACAGGTGTATTATGAATATGGTACTTATAATAAATAAATAAATAAATATATATATATATATAGTATGAAAATTGTATGCAGAATTTAGTAATATTATCAACAAGTTTTCATAAATTCCTTTAACCAAATAGGAGCAGTGGTAAAGCAAGTATGCCAATGCTGACATTTTGCATATGATTTTGTTGGGTAAAGGTAATTTGAAAGATATTTGTATTCCTAGGTTTATCACATGGTTTTATGGGCATTGGTATTGCTTCTCTATACATGAATGACTGTTCTCTGTCTTGTGTCATGATTATGAATTACATTATTAAAACTATAATAGTCATTTCCATTGTTTAGATTTCATTTTGCGAATAATAACATTTCAAAAATAAAAATGTATGGAAGAGGTAAGATTTAAAATCTTTTAAATAGTGGTCTGCATGAGGACCTTAAATTGGTTCCTCCCATTATCCTTAGAATTATTTTTGCATTGTAAACAGTGAGTTGTCCCAAAGAGTTATACTATATTTCAAACCAGAATGAATGTATGCAAAATACTCATTCCCGAGTGTATATACTAAACATCATAAGTTATAGTATAATGTGTTCATCTTTTTATTTAGTTGCTCAATGAGTGTGGTCAATTTTAAACTGCCTTGAATCCAAAGACCAAGAAATTTAGTGGTATCCCTATATTTGATTTCATTTTTGTGACACATCAGTTTTATTTGTTTGGCACATTTATTTTGGAAAAGCTGGAAGTGAATTAGGTGTACGTTATCTATGCTTACTATTAAACTCTTTTTTTTTATTTCTAATTTATTTATTTAAGGTCACTTTATAACAACAAAGGTCATCAGCGACCACAATATTCTTACGAGATCAATGTATACACAAAGTATAATACAAATATATTACAACTGTGGTCATAAACTTAACTTTGAACTTTGGTAACAGTAAAGTATACTACATGTAAATTGGTAAACAATTATAACAGTATCAAACTGTGATTATAACAATTAAATCACATTATATAAAAGACATTTGTGATATCTCCATTAACTTGATAACTTTTCTGCATCCTTCGGTGGTGTTAAAAATGGAATACAGATCACTCTTGAGGTTTAAGTTCCTTCTGTCGTTCAGTAAAGCAGGGCACTCGAGGATAAGGTGAGATGTTGATACGACTTCTGGAGCTGAACATTTTGGGCAAGGATCTTTGGTTGATTTCTTCATCAGATAACCATGACTGAGGTTGAAGTGGCCGATGCGCAACCTGGTAAGTAAGACTTTTTGTTTTCTCCGGAATTTAAGATGTGATATTGCCAGTTCTGTAATAGATTTCCTAACCAGTTGCAGTTTTGAGGGCGTAGATTTCCACTGTTTGTCCCAGTGGTCGGCGATATGGCTTTTAAACATCTTATTTACATCCTGAAGTCTTCCATTTAATCCAGCTTCAATTTGTTGCAGCCTCGTAGCATATTTAGCTGCCACATCTGCCTTTTCATTTCCAGTAATGCCTTTATGTGATGGAAGCCATACCAATGAAATTTGAGAGCCATTATTGTAATGATAATATAATCGTTCTTGTATACTTTGAATGAGTGGGTTTTTAGAGAATTATTAGCAACAGCAGTAAGTGTTGACATGGAGTCAGAGAAGATCACAAGTGGTAGATTTTTTGAACTTTCTGTGCATATTTCAATTGCTTTGAGGACGGCCAAGGCTTCACATGAAAAGATGGAGAAGTAATCTGGTAAACGATAAGAGTTGGTTTCTGAAGGCGAGGAAGTGACTATGGAGCATCCAGATTTTGAGTCTCGTTTAGATCCATCGGTGTACATTTTGTAATGTTTGTGGTATTTCTGGTGAAGCAAAGAGATCATTGGCAGGATTACATCTGGGAATTGTTGAATAGTTTGGTATTTGCAACACCTCCAAATCAATGGATGGGGTAAAAGACTTCCATGGAGGGATAGGATGAAGTTTTCTCAAAAGAACAGAAGGTTTTTCAATTTGGAATTCGGTGTAGTATTCTAAGAGTCTTTCTCGCAGTGGTTTTGGATAACAAGGATGAAAACAATATATTTCTGATTTTGAAGCATTAAAAAGACATTTGTTTGTCAGATTACTTGGTAGCAGAACGTTGAATAGCAGAAATTGAGGTGCAATTGTTTGTGTCGTAGGTCCAAGGTAAAAAGGCCAGCCTCCACAAGTAAACTGTTGCTTGGACTAGATCTAAAAGCTCCCAAACTTACACGACATGCAGTGTTGATAATGGAATCAATTAATTGAAGGAGTTGTTTACTTGCTGAGCTATACACTACAGACCCATAATCTAGTTTGGATTGGATGAGACTTCTATACAAGTTGATTAGGCACTGTGTGTCACCGCCCCACTTAGGGGATAAGAATATTTTAATGATGTTTAGTCGGGATGCACATCTGCCTTGAGAGACATAATATCATGTTTCCACGTATGTTTCTGGTCGAATGTCATACCAAGGATTTTAGAAATATTTGTTCTACGTAAATTATGGCCACCAATCCTGAGACTAATGTTGGCTTGTAAATCCTTTTTTGTCCTAGAGAAAACCATATATTCCGATTTTCTTTTAGATATAATGAAACCTAAATTACGACTCATTTTCAACTATCACATTGATTAAAACTTCACTTGTCTCAAACTTCTGAGTTATTTAATTTTAATTCAACCTAAATTACTTGCCCATTTGTAGATTTTGTTCAAGGATTTCTGAATGATATGCAAGTCAAATGAATGTTTTTCCCACTGCACAAAATAGTAATATCATCTGCAAAGAGGAATACTTCTACTGGATGTTTAATCAGGTCACTTAGTTCATTTATAGCAATAAGGAATAAAGGTACACTCATTACAGAACCTTGAGGAAGACCGTTCACCATTTCCATAGTGGGAGACAATTTATCTTGGAAGCGCACTCTACGGTATCTATGAGCCAAGAAATTTATGATGAATGCTAACGTATTTCCTTTAAGTTTTATGTTTAAAATTATTAGCCTAGGTCTGAAGACCATTTCATAAGCCTTTTCAATGTCAAAGGTAGCCGCAACTGTATGGTGTTTCAATGCAAGGGCATCACAAATTTTAGTGTCTATATTGACTAAGTGATCACCTGTGGAAAGAAACGGCCGGAAACCACTTTGATAGGGTGAAATCAGATTGTTTGTTTCCAAAATCCATCTGAGGTGACTGAAGACTATCTTCTCCAACAGTTTGCACAAAGTACAAGTTAAAGAAATTGGCCGATAATTGGCTGCGTTGGAGTGGTCCTTATTAGGTTTGGGAATGGGAACAACTATGGCTTCCCTCCATTGGTCAGGAAAGGTTTGAGTCTCCCATATTAAATTAAACAACTGGAAAAGATACGTCAATTCCTTTTTGTGGAAGATTTTTAAGGAAACTGTTATGGATATCATCTGGTCCTGGAGCAGAAGGGTTGCTTTTATTTAACCATTGAAGAAGTTTGTCCATAGCAAATTGTTGGTTGAACTGATCTTCATTGCACTTACGTTGAGATTTAACAGTTTCATTAGTGGTGTTTTAGCTGAGAACCGTTTAGAAAAAATAGGATCGAAGTTGTTATTACTTGAATTATTGGCAAAGACATTAGCAAACAGGGTGCTAATAGCTAAGGGATCATTGTATTTTGCATCATTATCATCCTCTGGACTCCTAGGGAAGGAAAACGTTTTACACCCACTAACTGATTTTACCTTAGCCCAAATAGTTGAGAAGGGAGTTGCACTGGTGATGGAGGAGGTGAAATCATTAAAAGACTTGGTCATTGTAGACTTAAGGACATAACGTGCTTTTGCCCTAGGTTTTTTATATTCAATGCCATATTCTGTAGATCTATTTTTCTTAAACTTCCTAAAGGCTTTCTTTTTAGCTTTTATAATTCATTATTCCACCACGAAAGTAGCTGTTTGTGCACTGTTGCAGAACTTTTTGGAATAGCACATTCAGCTGCTGATGTAATTAGATTAGTGAACTGTTGAACAATGCCAGTAACATTATTCCTTTGCAAGGACATTGGCTTAGTTAAACTATTAATATTTTCATTTATATAATGTTGAAATAATGGCCAGTTTGCTTTATTGATGAGCCATTTTTCGTGAGTTTTATGTCCCTGAAGTGAGGGATTATCCGTAAACTGTATGTTTAAAGGATAATGGTCGCTGTCATATAGGTATTGATTACGAGACTAAGATATTTTTCCCGCAATGCCATTAGATGAAAAAGTCAAATCTATTGCACTTTCTGAAGCATTGTTCACATTAAAGTGCGTGGCTAAACCTGTATTTAACAGAACGAGATCATGATTATCCAGTCATTGTTCAATAATTTGTCCCCTTCTGTCTTTTTTTGATGCTCCCCATAGGATATTATGACTATTAAAGTCTCCAACGAGTAAGAACGGCCTGGGAGGCTGCGCAAGTAGGTTGTCCAGTTCATTGATACTTAAATTGTGGCTATTAGGAATATATACATTGCAAATGGTAACAATGAAATTTAATTTAACTCTAACTGCAGTGGCTTCAAGTGTGGTTTGAAGAGGAATGTCATTTAGAAAATGTTCTGACTGTACAAAATTTGCCACCCCGCCACTCGCAATTTTGGCATTTTGCCTGTTAGAGAAGGATGTTGTATAGCCATGCAATTTAGTGCAATGTTGTTTTTTAAAGTTGGTTTCCTGAAGACATAGTACCTTTGGTCTGAAATCATTGATAGGTAGTTTTAAATAGGCTCTTCTTGCATAAAATCCATTACAATGCCATTGAATCAGATCCACTATGATTGTATACGTGAAGATTCTAACTTTTTAATTAATCGTGAACATTGGTTTTTAGCTCAGTTGCTAGGTAAAGTTGGCAGTATGCGTTTCAACATGGTTACTAAGGCTGGTAGATTTTCTGTGAAATCTTTAGCAATATCAGTGACATTTTCGATACCCCTGGTTCTGTCGAAAAGGCTCAAAAGTTGGTTTATTGAAAAGGGAAATTCTGCGTCCTGAGATTCAATCATTATTTTGGTATTATTCCACATGCTTTGATCTAGATTACCTGATCTGGTTCTCTTTTTCTTTGATTGTTTATTTGACTTTTTCCTTGATTTTCCTGATACTTCAGTGCCAATTTCTGAATCAGAAAAATCAGAAATCGTGGTTTCTTTTTCACTTTCAGATAAGGAAATAGAAGAGGCCATATCAGAGCTTGTGGATGACAATGGTGTCTTCGTTTTTGCAGTGAGGTTGCCATGTTTTTCAGTTTCTATTTTGTTGTCGCCACCCATAGTGGCTGCCAATGATGTAACTGTCCACTCTGTATTAATCGCAGTTGGCTGGAGGGGGGGCCTTGGTTTGCATTGTTGCAGTCTCACTAGTACCAACTGTGTTACACGTGGGAGACTGGGGCATAATGCTGTTTTGTATTATTGCATTGTCACTAGCACCTACTGTATTAGTCGTGGGTGGCTGAATAAAATGTTTGTTATTCATTGTTGTGTCACTATTATGTTCTATGCTATGTGGGTTTGAATTCTGGTTTTCCGCAGAGGGACAGTCTTTTGCTATTTGGCCTTGCTGTTTACATTGGAAGCAAATAGGAATGTCAGAGGATACATATATCCAATGTGGTAGATTATCTACAGGCACTTGAAATGATTCAAGGAGCTTCTTTTCATCTTCCGGTGCAATGAAAGTTTGCCGGTGAAATCTCAATATATGAGACAGTCTGGGGTCGGAGAAGCCTGCTCGCAAGAAAGACATTGGTGCAAGGGTTTGTATTCCGAAAGACAACAGTTGGTTCTCTAGCACATAATGTGGAATGCTAGGGTACACATTAGAGAGAATTATCCTTTTATTACGGGATAGTAATGGTCTAATTGGAAACTCTTGGCCTCCTACTGTAATTGCCTTGACTTTGTTTATAGCTCCTCTGTGATTTTGTTATTGCTAAGATAAACACACAGTCTTTTGTTTGAGATTTTTGAAGCAAATTTTTTGTGAGATGGATTAACTTTAGTAGCTAACTGTTATACAAATTCAATGGTGGGAGCATAATCAGCTGAATCAATTACAATGGCATTTTCCTTTTTACGGAACAACATACTTTGAGATGCTTGAGCATAACTAACTGATGACTTACTTGTGCTGCTAGTTGGTTGAGCTCGCTGGGTGGTGGAATCCATTTTTAGGTTAGGCAACTCGAAAGCCGAGTTTAAACCACAATACTCACAGTTATTATTGACATATGGTACCAAACTTAAAGGAAAACTCTAAAGTTAATGGTAAACCACATCAAATAAGATAAAATATCCAGGAATAATAGTAATAACCTGAAATTCCGGAGAATAACAAACGAGATGTTAACTTATTTCATAGCCTTCTCGGAGCAATCTAAACTGTTTTTGTTGAACCATTTTGAAATATCATTAAACATTTCACTTGCTATTTTTTGTAAGTCCTGATTGTTGTTGCCTTCAATTATTATACTAGTATCATCTGCATATTGTATGGCTGTTTTTGCCATCATGTTCAACCGCAAGTTACACAAATAATAATAATAAAATGGGACCGAGAATAGATCCTTATGGGATGACAAATCTGATACCTTTATCATCACATACATACTCTTTAATATGGTCATTTTCAGTATGTAGAATTTCCACTACCTGTTTTCTGTCTTTAAGGTACTATTTAATCCATTCTAGAGCATGTCCTCTTATTCCCATATGTTCCAACTTTGTAAATAATGTGTGATTTAAAAGATCAAATGCTTCTGTTAGATTGAAAAAGGTACCTAGTATGTGCCCTTTGTTACCTAGGGTGTTTAGTCACAGTTTAGAAAGTCAAAGAGAGCATTTCTGTGACTTGTGTCTGCAGAACCCAAGCTGTGTTTTTGATATCAGATTGTTACTTTTTATAAATGCAATTAATCTTTCATAAAAAAAAATTTCTAGTGCTTTAGAGAAAAGGAGTAAGGATAGGAATAAAATAGGTCTGTTATTTTGTAAGTGGGTTTTATCACCTTTTTATGTAATGGCTTATCTTTAGCAGTTTTTAAGTTATCTGGAAAAACTGCATGTTGGAATGAGATGTTGCATTTATCTGCTAGCAGGTTTGCGAAAAGTTGGGCAAATTTCTTTATCAGAAACCTGGGACTTCATTAATTCCAGAAGAATACTTTTGTTGACTTAAATGTGTCCACTTTGTTATTATTTGTAGAGTTGAATGCATTCACTTTATTCAGAGCTAAACTTTCTGCAAGATTTATAAAATAATCATTGAACATTTCAGCTATTAACTTTGGATTGGTTAGTACTTTTGAGTCTTTTTTTAGTATTATATTATTTGCATTCAGACTAGGTTTTGTTTCATTTTTTATCATTTTCCATGTGGCTTTAATTTTATTTGGGCCAGATTCAATATACTTATTATTTGACATAGTTTGGTAAAGTTGCAAATCTGAATTTTTGGAAACATATATTGCCATGTTGTATATTATAAGCTCTCATATAATTGGTTACTGTAAGAGATATCACCATAAAAATGATTAAAAATTACATTTGGCATTGATTCCAACTAATTCATAATAAAAAAATAATTTTGAATATGTAATAAAAGGTTCTTTTTGCTCACTCTGCAAAACTGGAGATTTTGCAGTTTTGCAACTTTACCATTGGATTGATATGTACAGTAGTACATTAGTAGTAGATTTGAACCTTATCAATACAAATAACATCTTATTTTAATAATGCATTTATTATTACATTAGTAAGTCAGCTGACATTTTCAATTTGTCTAAATTTTAAGAACTTTGATTGTTACATTGTCTGGTATACCACCTTATACTCGTATTTTAAGATTATATTGATGCTATATAAAAATTCTCCTTGTCTGCTTATATAGGTCACCTAGTGGATTATTCACCAGTTTTGTCCAGAAACTGGACATGCTTCTGTCCATACTCTCACGTGAGAAAAAATATATTGCTATATGCAGAGATCTAAATGTCAATTTTCTTGTTGACTCGGCAGAAAAACATAGTTTAATTACTTTGCTTCAAACTTATAATCTGATGCCTATTATAAATACGGCAACAAGAATCACAAGTTCCAGTAGAACATGTCTAGATCAGATAATTATTAACACTAATGCTCTACCTTTTACAACCAGTAATATCGGGATTAGTATATCTGAGCATAATGCTGTCTTTCTTCAACTGCTGCCACCACCAAGCAAAATAAATGGTCAGACATATCAAAATGAAGCTTTTCTGAAGCGGTGTCTCTCAACTCGGAATATAGATTACTTCAACTTTTTATTGAGTAAAGAATCCTGGGAGGATGTGTCGAATGAGCAGGACACTAATAAAAAGGCAGATATCTTCATAGGATGTATAACATACCATTACAACATTGCTTTTCCTTATAAAAAATATAATTCACCACCAAAGCACTCGCAGTCTAGAAATTGGATAACAAAAGGAATTATTAAATCTTGCAACAGGAAAAGATTCCTTCATGAACTGCATAAAACTAGTATAGACCCTGCCTTCAAAGCTTATTTTAAACAGTATTGTAGTATTCTCAACAAAGTGGTTATAGAAGCAAAGAAAAGGAGTAACAAAGCATTTATTTTAAATAGTGATATTAAGGGTAAGGCTCTTTGGAATTTTGTAAGAAGGGAGGTAAACACATCTAACTATTCAAGTAAAATCATGTTATCTCTTGGTGGAGAACTAATCTCAAACTCTCAAAAAGTCTCAAATATATTCAATGAACACTTCACTAATATAGCTAAAATCTTATCAAGCTCAATAGGTAGTGCTTCCTTAAATCCAACCAGCAATATTGCTGTAAATAACAACACTATGTTTCTCTATCCGGTCACAGAGGACGAAATTCTGAAAATAACAAGGAAAAACAAAAGCTCTTGTGGCATCGATGAAATTCCAGATTCTCTGGTTAAGCAATCTGTACACCACCTCTCAAAGCCACTAATGGATATTTGTAATGCCTCACTTGAAACAGGATGCTTTCCAAATGTATTTAAGACAGCTAAAGTAAAACCTTTATTCAAGAAAGGGGAAAAAAACAATGTAGAAAATTATACACCCATTTCCTTATTATCTGTCTTTTCAAAAATCCTTGAGAAAATTTTGTACAATGGAATTGTTCCATTCTTAGAAAAGCATAAGATTATATCAGAAACTCAGTATGGCTTCATGAAAGGAAAATCAATAAATAGTGCAATTTTTTCTTTCATAGAAAATATCCTTAATACTAAGGACAAAAAAGAGCAAGTGTTAGGTCTATTCTTAGATTTAACTAAAGCATTTGATACAGTAGATCATAAAATTCTGATACAGAAGCTTGATGCCTGTGGTGTCCGAGGACTAGCCAACAAATGGTTTGTCTCCTATCTTGAAAACAGATACCAAATTGTTGAAATAGAAGGTGTACGTTCAAATTCTGCTGCTATAGAAAGCGGTGTTCCTCAAGGATCCATACTAGGACCAGTTCTATTTTTAATCTACATCAACGATCTTCCTTCTCACTTATCACCCATTTGTATCTCTTTGCAGATGATACAAACCTTATTTTCAGAAGTAGTGAAGAAAGACTTATGCAGGCAGAAATCAATTATACTATCACTGAATTGCAGAAATGGATGACAAGTAATAAACTTCATATAAATATAAGTAAAATTGTATCTCTTAGTTTCAATCAACAATTGGGAGTTCATAATCCTGTTCAAATTTCAATTTTTAATACATTGATTAATGACAGTCATTCTACCAAGTTCTTAGGGATTGTTATTGATTCTCAGCTCAGTTGGACAGAGCATGTCAATTTTCTTACTAATAAATTAAGTCGTATATGCTATGCTATAAGGCTACTAGCTAAAGCGTGCAGCTTAGATGTCCTAAAAACAGTGTATTTTGGTTATATATACTCATTACTGACATATGGAATCCCCTTCTGGGGATCTGCCAACAATTGTATGAAGGTGTTTAAACTGCAGAAAAGAATAATAAGAATAATCAAGCAAGTGAACCAATGTACCCCAAGTAAACCACTTTTCTTGGATTTAAGAATTTTACCATTACCATGTATTTATATCTTAGAGACAGTTTCCTTTATACATGACAATAAGAGAATTTTTAAGCTCAACAATGAATACCATTCTTACAACACAAGAACATCAACAGCAATCCATCTCCAACAACACAGATTAACTAAAAGCTTAAATTCAGTTTCCCACAAAGGTGTTAACTTATATAATAAACTCCCTGATGCGATCAAAGTTCCACAGAGCAAAGCATTTAAGAAGAAGGTTAAAAATCTACTCCTAAACTACATGTTTTATTCCGTTGATGAATTCATGAATACATCTTTTTGATTATGTGCTAAAAATACTTGTTTGTTTGAAAAACTTTGCCACATGAGCCATCCAGCTATGTATGTGTAAATAATCCTGATATATGGTGGACTTTGAGACAGTGATGTGTTTTAACAATTAAAATTTAGTTGAGTCGATTTTGTAACACTACATCACTTACTTTTTTATTTCGGAAAACATGTTTCAGAAGCCATGTGCTTCCATTGTCAATTCCTTTGAAATTTTAAATGTGTAAATAAGTTGATTTCTCTAACACTGAAACATTGTTTGTTGCATGGGTCCTGTTCATCTGAGGATGTACTTCGGCACAAGAGGAACCTTAACGACTGCCTCAAGACAAGATTAGCTTAGCAATAATTGTACTCGTTTTGATCAATACTGTAAAATATAATGTATATAGAAGTGTAAGAGATTTGTTAAATTATGTATTATTTGTTTTTGACGAAGCCATGAATTCATTGTATTTCTTAAGGTGAATAAATTCTATTCTATTCTATTGAATTTGTAGCTCTCTGTGTTTCTCTCTGTGTAACTTTACAAGGGAGTTTTGTAACAATAAATAATGTTTTACAATTTCTATCTTTCACTTCAGATGTAATAAGGCTTATAGACTATAACAGAATGACCCAAAGGAGTATGGAAATGAAGATTCTTTTGTCTATGGAGGAAGTTACTTACAAAAGCAATGACCACATAAGCAATAGTTGCTGCACAAGCAATTTTACAAAGAATTGGCATTCAAACAGATTACTTAAAAAATGTGGAAGAAGACAATTGAGGTGTACCTATGGTCAGTGGTAAAGCTGGACAGAACTCACGTGAATATATTCTCAGGAAACAGTTCATAGAAAGACATTTCTATTATGTAAAAGATTATGGTTCAACAATTTTCACAAAAAATTGCAATGTGCATATGATATGCCCATTTTACAAATGGGTGTTCATATTAAGACACAAGTACATAATTTTAAAGAAGGAACATATAAGGACAATTCAAAAAGTAAATTCCATTAAATTTTTAAGGAGAGCCATTTTATTTTTGGAACTTTTATTACAAAGAAAAGTAGTACATTGTTTTTCAAAATAATTTCCATTTCCATTGTCAAACACCTTTACAAGCTTTGAAATCTGGTGTGTAGAGCTATGATTGTAGCCACCCTGTGATACTCTCTTTGAGCTCCTTGACTGTTTCAAACTGTCATGAGCCGACCCATTTCTTCATGTTTGGGAACACATGATAATCACCTCAGGGCTATGTGCTGGATGGTCAAAACCTCCCACTTGAACTGTTCAGATTTTGAAAGTCTGCAGCTGTATGCAACGAGAACTATCATTGAAGAAAACAATCCCAAAACTAAAAATGCCACATTATTTACTCTGAATTTTTCTTCTAATTTTGACTAGTGTCCGGCAATGTATTCCAATAATAACCTTACTTGACCCAAAAAAACATAGCTATTAGCTTCTTTTTGAAAATGTTTGGAGGCATTTTTGTGGTTTCATAGGGTAGTTGGAGTGAGCCCATACTACTAACTGTAACTGTGTTTGACATTCATGTACTGAATGCACATTTCATCTTCCATGCCAATAAAACAATGATTATTTGAGACTAGTCACAGTGAAAGATTGTATACTTTCTACTGAGGAGTAGTTTTAAGTTATTCTTGACTGTGGTAGTTAAGCAGGTCCATACACCTGTTTCTTCCTTTCTTCCTCCCAAAAGAACATCTATTTCTTCCTTCCTTCACTTGAAAGCAATTTCCTTCCTTTCTTCTTCCTTCCTACTATTTTCCACTCTTTGTGTTACATCTTCTGCAAGAAGTTGTAGTTATTTTTCCAATGAAGCTGGAGCTTGGCATCGCATTCTGATTGGATTTTAGGCCGCGTAGTCCTTAGCTCCAATTCCTCATCCACAAGATAAAAGTGTTACGAGTACAGAATACACATATAATCCTTTAATGTAATAAAGCAGGACTTGTAATTTGTAACATATGCCCTCCATAATCTCTGTATTTCTATACTCTGTGTTCTGTGACAAGATAAATTGAAATAAGTTCTTACATGATGGAGTACCACATACCACCTTCATTCACTATGATATCTCCATTTTCAAATGTTAATAGTCCCTTCATCCTTGATGTCTTCATTTATTAGCTAATGAAGTTAAAAACATACTAGGTTCCAAATGAAATACTATTCTTGTAAGTTAAAATTAAA
Source organism: Hymenopus coronatus (assembly GCA_030762935.1). NCBI lineage: Eukaryota > Metazoa > Arthropoda > Insecta > Mantodea > Hymenopodidae > Hymenopus > Hymenopus coronatus. The sequence continues at coordinate 312,990,908 of CM060900.1, read as the reverse complement.
AGTTAAAAATAATGTCAGCAGCATGTAGAACATGAAGTTAAGAAATAAAAAATCACCTGACACTTAAACATACAAGGAAGTGACAGTGTACAGAGACACAAGGGTAATAAAATCTAAGTATAATAAGATAAGCTATATCCAAAGAGTCATACCAGTGCAACAAAAAATTAAATAAAATAACTAAAAAATAAAATAAATAATTAATTAATTATTTAATTAATAACAACAACAATAATAAATGACAAAATAAATCATAAGACACACACTAAAGCACAAAGAAGAGTCAGCCAGCAGCTGCGATAGGGTTATTGGCAATCACAAATACACATGTAACTGAGCCAAAAAACTGACATTGCATCAAAACATGTTTTGCCACCAATGGCTCATGATTATGAGCACAAAAAAGGATAGGACCAAAATATAACAAGCAACTGTGATTAAATTTATAGTAGCTGATATGCAGTTTGGCTAAAACCACTTACTTCCTTAAAGCAGGAGACACGAAAAGCAGTGTTCCAGGTACTAGAAAGGGGCTTAACCTCCCAAAGTTTATTCATTCTAACACCATGATATCATCAAGAGGATAGAATTATGTAATATTCAATTAAAATCATTAGAAGCAAGACAACAGCTAAAGCATTTAGGAGATAAAATTGCAGCCATGGCAGCAGTATCTGCAGCCGCATTCTCCGGTAATCCAACATGTCCAAGTACCCACACAAAGAACATGCTAATGATTGCAATGGCCAACAGGTTATGACACTCCAATGTGGATGCCATGCCCAGGCGAGTGCAGCCACTGCATTAAGGTTGAAGAGAGCAAGCATGCTGCAGCTGTCTATGTTTTTTCAGCAGTGGTTACAGATGGATGGGAAAGTGCAGGGCTGAAGAGGAAACAGCTGGCAGATGCAGTCTTAGGGCCACTCTTGGGAGAAGTAGAAGTAGAGGCAGGAATCAGACAAAGCTAGGGAGACCTTGCACCCAGGAGTAATGAGTACAAATCCTATTGTGCTCAATGCAATTCATTGAAGATCAAGGAAGGAGTACTGATCAGAATATGGGAGTCAGCTAATAGGAAGAGATGAGAGAGAGCAGCAGATCCTTCCTTGGAGTAAGGTTGCAGAATTCCTGGACAAAGTATGTGCTGGGACTTTGGAAAAACATATGGAACCCAACTGAACCATTGACAAACTCCAACAACAGTATTACTGGCTGAGACTATGGGCAGACCAGGAGCTTCAATCACGTGCAGAAATATAATATGGGAGCATCCTTCAAATGCATAGCCATTGACATCAGGCAACAGGCATCAAAGTAAGTGGCTGGAGGTGTACACCATCCCTTACCAAGAAGTCAGGACCATCAATAAGCTACCTTGTGGGAGGACTGTTTTGTCATAATGGGGCACCAATGGAGCTACACAGTGGCCTGGGCACCAACTTTGAGTCCAATTTCATGGGGGAAAACACGTAAAATCTCAGAGTGCACAAGATGTGCACAATACCTCTTCACCCCCAGTCAGATGGCATGGTTAGGCGGTACATGAAGACTCTAGCAGAACATTTGAGGAAAGTTGAGGCCAATCACCAGAGAGACTGAGATGTGAGGGTGCATAATTTCATGCAGACCTAGCACTCTTCAACCCATGACACCACTGATCAGTTTGGTTTTTGGCAGAGACCTGCACCTACCATGCAACCTGATGTTTGGGAATCCTCCTGGGGCAGAACAACCAGTTCCTGACTTTATGGAGCATTTTGTAGACAGACTTCATGACATGTATGAGATGGCCCATCAAAACATCCAGGTAGTGAGCGACTGGATGAAGACCCATTACAATTAGCCTAACAATAGCCTAACATTTCAAGCAAGGTGATTTGGTGTGGCTATATCGCCCTTTCTGGAACAAGAGACATTGCCCCAAGCTTCAAAAACTATGGCGAAGGGTCTACCTTGTAGTAAAGAGATTAAATGTTGTCATTTACTACATCCAGAGGCTACCCTGAGGGAAGAAACTGGTACTAAATTTGGATTGTCTAACCCGCTATAATGGCATTGGTCAGGACGACCAGCCCTGAAGAAGAAGCAGTGTGACAGTGTTGCCTGTGTGCTACCGCTCTCAGGTTTGCCTTGGTATGTGAGTCAGCACAGTTGGAGATCTTGGAATGCATAACAACAAAGGAAAAGCAGTGCACCTGTAACTGACATATGACACACCTGTTACATGCTAGATTCTTCCAGAAGCTTTGTCTTCTACAAGCTCCCAGAAAGTTCTGTACCATAATTTTCTAGCTATAAAAGCAAGAAGAATTGCAAGCCGGGATGTAGTGAGCCGTGAGTGACTGGAAAATTAGTGTGCAGTGGCATGCAGCTGTCAACTGTCTACACATCAAGTGATTTGTTTGCAGCAATGAACTAAAGGCTTTATTTGTAACCAACTTTTAGTTCAATAAGGAGATTTGTTTCAACATACAACATATCATGAGCTCATGAGATGAAATTTGCATGCATTTCCCCTAATTTTTCAATAAGATGCAATTATTTTCGAAAATAAGGCAAATAGGCATTTATAGGTATTATCAGCTAAAAAGGCAAAAATAGGTGGATATACATCTATGAAAAACAGCTCTAAGGGTATCAGGTTGAATTTCAAATCATTTTTATAACTATAATGGTTAAGTATAGGCATTTTGCTTCCTATCTGGTCTCTAGTCATGAGTAAAGGTACAACCCACACTCCAATCATTCTTTAGGCCATCATGCACAAAAAAATGTTGTTTCCAAACTGTTCCTTAATTTCTAAAAAGGCAAACTAATAATGAAACATGTCATTCCAATTCAGCATAGGCAACAACCCTAGATTGATATTCAGTAGGTAGGCATCTGGAATGGCTTAGTGGCCTGGGCCCTATTTGGGTACTGGATGCATTAGCAAGTGGTGGATATCCAGGACCTGATCAGAATCAGTTGAGCACTGATTCACCAACCAGGTTGCCTCCAAATACACCATGAAGCAACTCCTCAACCATAAGATGTTTGGTGACCCATGTTGATGGGGTGCATGGCACATGGGCTAGCTGAAGACATTTCTGAGTAATTTCTGGAAGTCTCCATATTACAAGAACCTTAGCTTCGTCTAGGTCATATTATGGGACTACTTAAAGGGGTTTTTCTATCTTTAGCACTTCAGCCTATGAGAAACCCAGAACATGTGTCTTGACAAGACATCAGAACACATAGACTCTGCCAGGCTTTCTAATGAGGGATCTGGTGGTAGTCAGAATGAGATATGAGGTGGGTGAGCTACTGTGGCAAGTGGTGGTCTGCTCATGACTTTGAGGAACCTCCACCTCCTCAAGAGTTCAGCAATCTTTTGGATTAGTGCAAGAGTAAGCTTTTATCTATTGATTGGATGTGGCTTCAATGCCCACCATAGCATTTGGGGTAGTATGGCATCAAGAGGAGTGGCATTCTTTGATTTCCTGAGCTTTTCTGATCTGGAGACCATTGTTAATTTTCAGAGGGAGGAGTTCCTAGACTTGACACTAATGTCTTTTGGGGCCCTAGGGGACGTTATGGATTGGAGGATTAGTCTGTAACCATCCTTATGCAACCATGGCATATCCACTTTGATCTCAATTGAAAAGGAGAGGACACCTTTACAGGAACCCTTGGAGGATCCATTGGGACTCCTTCCGGGGTTTTTGAGAGTTGAGGACCTGTTGTGTTAGGCAAGTTTTTCACCAACACCTTGGTCTCTACTTATAAAAGGAATTACCCTCTCCTGCAAGAGAGTCTTTCTCTATGAAATGTCACAAAGGACATATTAATATCGGACACATTTCTTTGAAAAGCTAGATAGGGTGCCCCCATGCTCCAAATCTATCTTCACACCTCTGCTAGAGATAAGAGGCTGGGACATCACTATAGACCACTTCGCACTATACTGACATCAGAATGGAACCTGTGGCTCCTTACTCCACTGCTCTATGGCCTGCCACTGACCACATGCCTGATGCCATCTCCTGGCCTCTGCCACTGCAACCACAGCTCCACAGAGAAGTCTGCTGGCAATTTTTACTGACAACTCAACACAGAACCATGCTGGTGCTGTCAGTGCCTCTACCCCATCAACTGCCACCATAATTGGCAACGCAACCACAAGCCAGCAAGCTGACAACATCTCCAAACATTACAGTCACTTCAGAACCATTGCTGCTGGAGTACCAGGCGCTGCAACTTCTCCTGAAGCAGCTTAGACAATGCTGGTCCTCACTCCTCAATGCCAAGTTACCAGGAGTGGCCCAACACCATTAGTGCACCTTGTCTTTTGGGGCAAGAATGACCTGAATGTTGCCTTGCAACCACAGCTGTCTCTATGGGTACTCAGTGGAAAACTGTTCAGCCTTGCTACTATTGTGGTGCTCCAAAAGTGACATCCGCCTGCAAGCAGCATGATCTGACCTGCCACCTGTTGCAGGATGGGCCACTTCACCAGGCAAGCCTATTACCCATCTTGTCCCAATATCCCAAGGCAACCACTGCCACCACCACAACCCCCCCAGAGGATGTATGCTCACATGCTTAGAATCACGCCACTGCTTCACTGCTGCCCTGCCAGGCTGAATGCTGCCATGGCCCTCTTGAGGGTGCATCTGCACTCATACAGGACTATGCTGCAGCCCAGGAAGCTTCATTAGATGCTACCAGCACACTTCTCGCTGCCATCCAGCTGGAGATGGCAAGATCAGCAAATGGCTCAAGACACTCTGGCTTACAGCCAATAAGCACCTTGCAGTCAATGATGCCAGGCAGGCATCTCCCTTCAGAAGTACGAAGCAGCATCCACACACTTCACCAAGCTCTGAATATCACTTCACCACATCACAGTCAACGTAGAAGAGGAGGTGCTTTTATTAATACAGTGCAAGATGTATAGGATAGAGAAGAACTTCAAGGACAAAGCAAATGATGACATGTAGCATATGGGGGTTTAGTTAGTTTAAATATATTTATTATTCGGGGGCTTAATAGACAAGCACTGGTGAAAGAAAAGTTTGTTATTAACAGTTTGGGAACAGTTTGTTAGGATGGTTTGGGTAGTTTGGTTATTTGAAGTAGGATGTCATTTGGAGAGTCTGGTCTGGTTTAACCTTCTCAGTGATCCGTCAGTGGCAATGGAAGGAACTAAGTCACATTCAGTGAACATGGGGAACAGTGTTGCCAAGTCAGTGACTTTGTCAGGCTTTGAGTATCAGTCTGGTGTGAAAATTTTGCATTTAGCGGCTAGTAGGAATTATGATGGATTTAAAAAATATGTTGGTGGTTATATGGTATATTCATTTTTAAAAATCACTTGATTATTTGAACTTACAGCAAACACCACTATTTATGTGGTGCTAGTACCTCATAAATTTCCATTACCTAGAGTGGAATTTAAATTACTTTAGGATCCTCACAGTTCATTTCAAAGGCTAAGGAAGCAGTGATTTCTTTGGCAATGGCAGTGACACAACTCCGGCCAATTAGGGCAAGCCATCCCTCTACCTGATCTTGCAATTGATGCAGTTGTATAATGAGGTGTGGTCACCGATATTGCCACAGAAACCACCCCTCTCTTAGCCTTTGAAGTGAATTGTCAGGATCCTAAAGCAATTCAAATTCTACTGTAAACATTTATAATAAATGGTCTTCCGTCTTTGTTTCCATATTGTTATGTTTGCTCATGGAATGGAGTCAGTCAAATGTAAGTGATAGTGAAGGTCTTTGATTACTTGGGTTGTTATTGCTTAAGCAGGTTTCAGAGATAGTTGAAACAGCAAATATGATATATCATCCTATAAACATGTGACATCACTGTTGTGTGTTCAAATTCAGTCAGCTGAAAAAAAGCACTTGTGATCCTAATGAATAATGAATGATTTTAAATGTTTAGAAATCCTTATTACTGTGTATAGACGCATCATATGGGTCCTTTATTTGAAACAGGTTATTGGCATTGTTGAGTAGTCAGTAGGTGTCAATTGTCCAGTCATTCAGTGTGTGTTCTGATGTAGTAAATAGATTTATGAACCTGAGCAGTTCATTTTCTACTTGGACTTAGGATGGTTGTTGTGACACATTTCATAATACTGTTCTAGCTTGAAACTGTAGCATTCTCTAGGGATATCTTGATTTGTCTCTTATTTTTGTTTTTTCAACAAGCTCAATGCTTAAAAAATAACAATCTTGTAGTTTTGTTGATCACAAAAAATATATTTATACACCTAGTGGTTTCTGGTGGTTTTGTATAAGCTTTTTGGTGGAAAATCACATTTCATTAATGGCAACAATCATGGGAAAAACTAGGCAGCAGTCTGCAAGTGTTTCTGCAAGGAAATGGATGTCTGGATGCCAAGTGCTAAATGATCAACCATCACCAGCCTGAGATGCTTTGTGTAGGTAATAAATTAGGTTTCTAATTTAAATTTATAATGTTGTATCCTACCTTTTAGCATAATTATTCTTCATCACTAATGCAATCTCAATATCTCTCATTCCCCAAGCATGCCACCTGCATATGTTATGCTTGTAGAGAATTATGTTCCTGTTGTTGGTGGTTGTTGTATAGGGTCTAACGCAATATATATATTTTGGTGTTAGACCCCAATTTTTGTTAAAATGTAGCTATTAAATAATGGGGAATTTTTTTTGATCCATATGTTTAAGGAAGTTGTTTATGCAATGTTCATTGTTTCAATAGGCTAGGGGCTTCATTTACTGCCATGAAAATTGCTTGAATGTGTATAAACTTTTTTTTTTTATAGCTCTTTAACTTAGGTGTAGAAAATTTAAAAATGTAGTGTGCGAGTCATTTTGTACAAAAAAAATGTTTGGGCTACTTATTTCCATCATGTTGTTTCATATATCTAGTTCAAACTAACAACTATTTTATTTCAGGAATATAATAATTGCTGTCTGGTGATATCATTTAGTATGTGAAAGTTCTAAATTTAAATCACAGGTTTTCTTCATCTTTTGTTCTCTTCTCTTCTTTTCTTTTATATTTCTCTGTTACTGATTTTCTTTTGTTCCCACTCATAACTAATAAATTATTTCTCCTGCAGCAAATGTGAAAGTATGGGAATGCAGTTATAAAAGTGTCAGAACCCAGTGAATTTTAATGAAACTAATTAATGAAAATATTTTTGGGTAAGTACAGTATTATGCAATAATTTTTTACTGAAACACAAAAGTAAGTGTGTTATTTAATTGTGACAAGTGAAAAAGTGGAACAATTTTGTGAAGTGAAGACTTAAAGTAAATTAATTTTTACTGCATGAAGAAGTTAAAATAAGTTGTGTAGTATGGAATTGTAAGCCACATAATATTTCTTTTCTCACTTTTTCCAAGCCAGAAATAAATTTAATATTTAAAAAGTAAAGTGTACTAATTGTAATACTTTTGACAAATAGGTAAATTTTTGGTTTGTTTTGCTATTTAAGCGTAGAAAAAAAATAATAGCACTTGGGTAAAAACAAATTACAACATACATTTGCTTCTACTTCATTTATTGTGTTTCTTTTCTATTTTGCTGTATTTCTGACCGTGTCTGTACTTATATCTCAATCTTTATCTATTTCATATTTGAACAGATTTTTCATTTTTTCTATTCTTCTTAGTAATTCCCTAACTTTAAATTTTTGTTTCGGAATGCTCTGTTAGTAGCTTAATGAATAATTAAAGTATATGATAATATATACCACACATACACACAGGCTGAAGACAAATACAAGTTTCTTCATATACAAAAAAGGTAAGCTTATCTTGTGTAAAATAATTTGCACTAAAAGTTGAATAAGAAGTATTACATTTGCACAAGGCAAACTTCAATTTTGTAATTCATCTTTTTAGCAATTCTGCTTTATTATTGATCATCTATGATTATACAATTTGTGCATATATTTAGTACAGTGTTGAATATATGCACCTCTGCTTTCATTTTGGGAATTTCTTTTTTTGTAATTCTGCATAAACTGATATTTCAGGTTGATTTAAATATGTTGAATGTTCAACTCTGGGAATTTTACAAATAGTTCACTCCTTTTGGATTCTGTAATTTTATAATTATGAGCACTAGGAATTTCACAAATGGTTCACTCTTTTTTTCATTGTATAATTTCATAATTATGAGCACTTGGAGTTTTACAAATGGCTCATTCTTTTGTGATTGTGTAATTTGATAATTATGCATTGTGCTGTTATTAATATTGACTTCCATGCACTATTCACTATTGTGAATATTATCAAGTGGCTAAAATTCATGTTGTGACAGCTGTATCTAAGTAGGCACCAGTGATAGCTCATATAATTAGAATTTATATTTTAATGTTATATGTAATGTCTGGAATTTTCATAGCAAATTTATTCAAGCCTCCAATGTAGCTGTGCAAGCAAACTTTGCACATAGTGATGAAGTTCATCTTTAGATGGCAACTCAAGTAATGTAAGTGCATCTGTGTTACCTATGGTTACTCATCATTATAATGCATTAGAAAATACACAACCAGTAGTGAGCGGACCAATAATTCAACTCACATATTTTGTAAATTCTGAAGTCACACCAGTGAACAATTTTCTTAGAACTTTCATCATCAGATGGCAGTAAACACCAACTCGTGGAACGAGCAGCATATGCTGACATTTTTTTCTTGTTACTTGAAGGATACTGCTGCTTCATGGTATCAGGTGTTTTGTCACACACATCCTCAACATGTTTGCAACTTGCTAATCTATCATTTTGAACAGGCATTTTAGTCATCACACCAGGACAAACTGTTGGAGATACCACTACAATCCTATTGGTCCTTATAAAGTGTGAATTTTGTGTGTATAAGTATGCAGCATTTATGTTTTAAATGCGTTGGTTTTTCAGGTATGTTGCATTAAAATTTTACCACTAATATTTGATTTTCTGCTGCAAATTGCTAGTTATGTGATGAGAACTCTACAATTTGTGAAGGTTTTAATACTTGCATGGCTCAATAATTCTGAATTTTGTTGCTTGATTTGATTGGCATTAAATGTGTTTTTTTAATATGTATGTTTTGAATGATTGATTGAACTGTAACCTATTTCAGAATTTTGTCATTCTTGATAATTGTGTATGAATACGAATATCTGTTGATTTAATGTATGTGATGTGTATGACAATTTTTAGAGCTGTGTATGTGCTAGTGTAAATATATGCACCATTAAGGCATGTTTAAGTAAGTTTGGAGATATAAAAATCATACAAGGATGTATGTTAACTTTTGTTTTGTTCTGTTGATAACTGATATCTAATGACTAAGTATTTAACTCTGGTGGCCTGATTGATGGGATTACCAAACAGGATCCATCGAGCAGCATCGCATAATATGGTGGTGTAATTCTAGGCTGTGTTTCAAATATACCCCTGATAGAGAGAAAATAGAAAGACAGAAAGAACAATGCAGCAGTATGTATGAATTATTTTGCAGTGTGGATCGAAAGAGAGTAATATGATTGTACATTCAGTGACTCCCATAAACATTCAGTTTTATGATATATGAAACCACTGACCTGTCATTACATTTAATTTATTTACACACTTGTTCATAATAAAAACAATAATTACACTTTTTGACACTCCAGGACATATACTTACATATCAAACAAACTTGACCTTCTTTTGTCCATATTCTAAACAACATAACTGAAACATTTACTGAAAAGAAGCGAAATACATCTACTAAAAACATTCAGTTTTCACTCTGGTACTGCATTTTGTGTCCACCAGTACTTAGTTGAAAGCCTCTTTTGACGCAAAACAGCATTTAAATGGTATGCTATACTAGACACTAACTTCTGAGTGTGGTCTGAACTAATGCTGTCCCATTCTTCCACCAGTCAAGTCTATTTAGTTCCATAGCTGAGAGCTGAGGTAATTGGAAAAGTTCTTATCCTGTGATCTAGTCCACAAGTTTCCAATGGGATTTAAATCTGGTGATTGCATCAGGGTTTGAATTACCTTGGGACAATTATATAGCAGCCAGGAATGCACTTCATGGCCATGTGTTTGGAATCATTATCCTGGTAAAACTTGAATGTTTACAATATCCCTAAATTATCAGCACTTTTCTGTAAACTGTCTTTAAGCAACTGTAAATATTTATGTTTGTCCAGAATACCTTCAATAAACATCAACTCTCCAGGTCCACTAGCAGAAAAACACCCCCAAATCATCACATCTCTTCCACCATGCTCCACAGTTGACTGCAGGTTTATTTTTCGTAGCTCTTGATTAGGTCTTCACCTCACCATAGTCCTCCCACCTGAGCCAAAAACTTTATAAGGACTCTCATCAGCAAAGATAACATCATTCCACCAGCTTTTGTCCTTTTCAATGTACTCCTTAGCAAAGTTTAGTCTCCTTTTCCTATTTACTTTGTATGGTTTCTTCCTGGCTACTCTTCCATTAAAGGCTTCTGCTTTTAGTGTCCTAATTGTTTATGGACTGACCTGCTTGTTCCACTTTTCATTCATCTGTGCGGCAATCTGTGGGACAGTTAATTCTGGATTTATCTTTATTTTTCTAACTACGGCACATTCTTCTTTGCCAACCTGTTAGTGGTACATATTCCACTGTCTTCATTTTTGTACCTCCTAACGATGTCACCAACAGTACTCTTGGGAATTTGTAACAGTTCTGTAATTTTGTACATTTACAGTCTTTGACATGATGAAATATACAAAATTGCCTTATTTTGAATGTGGCATTAGGTGCTCTTTGACCCATTTGACTTTGTGTTTGCATTCAACTCAAGCAACACACTACCACTCGGCTGAGGGACCTTTAGAATACTGAATGTTTACCTCTTTGCATAACTAACATAAAATCAGTGGAAGAGGGTTGAAACCAAATGATTATGAGCAGTGACATCTGTTGGTCTGGATGTAAATAAAAGTTTTCTTTCCTATCATACAACGCAGGCAAATTATTCTATATTGATAGTAAATTAGGAATATATGCCTATTTTCAAAAAATAAATTACTAAAAATATTGTTTAAATGTGTGAGTAAAGAACCCCAGAAATAATTAATTCAACAGAACTGCATCACTATGGGAGTCATTGTATACATGTGATTCATTTTCTTGAATTCTTGTTTCAGATTGTATGTGCCTCTGAAGTAATTATTTTGTTTTCTACAGAATTAAAAGAAGACATATGTGCACCACATGTATACACTAGCTTTGTTTTACCACATGTAAAGACTGTAGTTGGTACAGTTTTGATGGCATGGTTTGATGAAATTAGTGTTGTGAGGATCCTTTACAGCATGTGACGCGAGACAGCAAGAAAATGTTCTAAGTCTGAAGGGTCGGCAAAGTGCATGCGCAAACAAACAGAACCAACTGAAGTCTGTGAACTGTATAATGTCTTGCATAGCAGCCAACCTGCACATCATTTCTAAGAATTGTAGGCAACCACTGCAAAAAAAAATTCCCAGAAATCTGCACAATGAACTGTGCAGCACCATCTGGAAGTGCTTAACAACCAGCCATTTTTTAAAAGTTCTGACATACTGTAACATGTGGGTATTATGAAGTTGATATTTAGTTTACTTTATTCATACTGTTATATCACTTAGCAAGAAATGCTATTCTCTTAAAATGTCTTGAGTAATACAGGATGTAGTTTCCCAGCAGGATATACGTAGGTAGATCTTACCGTGTAACTTATGTTAGCTTCGTATTACCCCAGCGAATGCAGCGCATCCGGTGACGACAGATATTTAAAATAACAAAGTCTCAAATTGTAAAATAATTGCAGAACTAAGCTAATATGATTTCCCAATTTTTGCCCTGACCGGAAATTGGCAAAAACTATAAGCATAGTATTTTCCCGCATGGAAGGGCAGTGAATAGTTGACCGTTGACAGGATTTGCTGGATAAGGCGGAATGATAGTGATAGTCAGTGGAGATCATCATTATTGGCCAAATTGCACCTTCCAGCTGATGCGAAACATGCAGCGCTTTGTAAAGGTAGGGCCAAGTCGCCTGAGACATTTTTATGTACTCATATAATAGCAATAAATTTAACATTTGCAACAGCATGCCAAGTGAGAAATGATTATTTCAATGTGACATCCAGGGTGACCGTCACCCCAAAGATCCTTTTGTCATAATAGTGCTGGAGGCGCCAAACTCCCTGACTCAAGTTTGAGATGGGTGATTCCATCCTGTACCTCTATATTTTAGTTGTGACAATACTTTCCCTCAGGTGTTATTGCCTTACAAACATGGGGATGCGATCAAGCAGAATTTATTAGTGCAAGAAGGGAAGATTGTATATTAATGGAAATATTCTTACAGATTCTAATAGTTATAGAAATGGCTCCTCTGAATAAGGCAGATCTGTCAGTTTACCTCAACAATTTGGAAGCCTATCTTTAAGTATCATTTGACAAGGGTCTGCTAAGAACAAGAATGTTGTGTTCTGAATGCAATGCAGTCTTGCATCCCATTAAGAGATGGAACCATATATATCCCAAGTTTTGTTGCTGGTAAGAAAATGTTAAAATAGAGCCCTAATCTTGTGACTTTTGTTATTCATAATACGCAGTAAGTCATTTTATCACCATCATTATCATTATTATTATTATTATTATTATTATTTTAGAACTGGACATGAAAAAGTCACAGTCTCTGTGCAAATTGCAAATTTGCCTGGGCAAATTCTTTACCTCATACACTGCTTTGCATACAAACAGTCACACAAGGTGACAATACTGGAATGTTCCATTGGAGACTAATGTGCGAGTTCACACAGAGTATCTAATTGGTTTGGTTGGATGGCTGGAGTATTTGCTGCCCATCTGGTAGTAAATCTTTCTGTGCATTTTATAGATTTACTGGCAAATGCATACACAAATAATAATGAATCTCACCGGTGAGCTCTACAGCATCGCCTATCTAGGGGTGGCATTCGACACGAACATTTAGATGCTCACATATGTGAGTATTTGTGGCATATTGAAACCAAAAATTGTTTAGCAGAACCTTTTCAGGAACTTGTGGAAGACATTATGATAAAAGACTGCTAAGCCTTGTGTTACGTGATTCAAAATGGATGATTTGGCTGCACTGCATTCTTCAGAATGTCTACCTGCACTGTAAGTAAATAAAGAATTATAAAACTTCAGTTATGTCAAGAAAACATTTTCCGGCATGAAATTCTAGTAAAAAGTGATTTTAAAGACATATTAGATATGAAAATGTAAAACCATACTTAAAAAAAAACATTCGGCTCATGTTAAAATCCCACATCAGATATTGGGAAAGAAGAGCTGAAAATTTTATCAGAGTAATAATAAATAGTTATATGGAACATGTTGACAGTTTGTATGAGTACGTGTTTGTAAGCTGGATGTATGTTGGAGAACTCTCATGTGTGTGTTAAGTATGTGAGATTTATATTTGTAGTCTGTGCTTTATTTTGTACATGAACACCATTTTCTATTGTAATAATTTTGTTTTGTGAATATCTATTTATATGTATTTAAATTCTTGTACAAATGAGGATATATTACATATGAGAAAAATTAACTGTTCATAATTTTGTTTTGGTATCATATTCTAAACTTCCTTTTTAGTTTACTGTTTTGACACAAACAAACTAGTTTTTTATCCTCATTCTTTTGTAATTCATTCTCAAATAAGGTGTTGCATTTCAGTTGTAAGTGTTTTATTTTTATTAAGTTTGATACATAGTATGAAATTGGTGACACAGAGCAAGTTCTGCCTATAGAGTATGCAGTCACTGAACAGACTGCTTCAGCGACTGAGTTTCTTAGCTGGCACCTTCCCTACATCAAGAAGGAACTCGAATGCTGTACCTGCTCTTACTACTCACTCATTGGATCTTGAGCACAGGGTTCTATGACTGGAGAGGCGAGCTAAGCCACTCCCAGTTCTAAGGCAGCGAAGGTATTCTCCAAAGAATAGAAGAAAAAAAAAAGAATAAACAGCAGATATTTTAGCACGAACAAAGTGAGTTCAGCATTTATTTGTTCCTAGGCACAGACAGTTATTGGGGAGGGTGCTAGTTGCTTAATGTCATGAATTGTCACGTGTGTGGGGGGAACATAACATGTGTAGAAACATTTATAAAGTCTGGTCTATTATTGAACTCTTTGTCAAGATACCATACACATTTTCACACTGACTGTGTAGAGTCAGTGAGCAACACATGAGATTGTATTATATATTTAATGTTTAATTTGCAATGGGTAAAACTGCAAATAATATGTTTGTAAAAAAAAAATCAAAACAATTTTGGCAAGCACCATAAAAGACACTTGCAAACAGCCGCTGATAATTGTGTATTTTTTTTCTTTTATCCGTATCAGTTTGTTTATTTGAGTTTCTTTGTTTTATATACAATTGTAATTTGCTTTTCTTTATCACAGGGTCAGTGTTCTGGCTGCTAATTGTGTGTGTTTTTTTATTAGTATCAGTTTGTTTATTTGAGTTTCTTTGTTTTATATATAATTGTAATTTCTTTTTCTTTATCACAGGGTCACTGTTTTGGTAGCCGTGGAGAGAAGTGGTATATAGAAGGGTTGGTTGGTTAGTGTAAATATCTTTATTATTTGGATAAATATCTTTATTATTTGGAGGGTTAACAGATAAGTATTGTTGATAGAAAAGTTTGATAATGACATTTTGGAAAAGTTCATTAGGGCGGTTTACATAGTCAAGTTAATTGAAGTTGGATGCCATTTGGAGTGTTCAATCACAGGCCTGGTTTAGTCCTCTCAGCACCACGGATCCATCTGTGACAATGGAAGAAAGCTAAGCCACTATCAGTGCATATGGTGAAAACTAGTAAGCAGTCTGTGGGAGTTTCTGCTAGTAAGCGGATGTCTAGACAAGTGCTACATGGTCAATGGTCACTAGGCTGAGATGCTTTGTGTAGGTAATAAATTAAGCTTCTACTTTAAATTTATAATGTTGTAACTTTAGTGTGTACCAGTCCTCCTTTTTAGCGTAGTTATACCCGATCAACAGTGCAATCTTAGTATCTCTCGTTCGCCAAGCATGCTGCCCACCATTATGCATATGTTACATTCACAGAGAATTCTGTTTGTGTTGTTGGTGGTTGTTGTATAGGGTCTAACGCCACACATATATTAAGGATGAAACAGACATGTGTCACTCATCTAGAAGGATGAGTTGCTGGGATACAGAAACCATACCAGCAGAACATTATGGACATCACAACCTAATTTACCAGCTTACCTAAGCACATTTTATATCATTTTTCGAGTGACATTTACCAGTCTCTTTTTTAATAATGTTCCACATAGAGCTAGGCTTATTATGAGAGGACAATATTTGTTTTTCATAACAAAGTTTTTACCTGCATTTATAACCCTTTTTAGAATTCTGTCGTACATTTTATAGTGTTGTTGATGTCTACCACACTTAGTTTCTCTAGTTGCTAAATAAAGCTCTCTTTTATGTCTACATGATATTTTTATATGTTGAGTTAGCCAGTCATTTTTAGAACTGTTATTAATTTTCTTTACATGGGGTGGAAAACTGGAGCTATGGATTCTTACAAAAGTGTTTAAGAAGGAGTGAAACATATCATTTACATTATTTAGTTTATACATTTCTTCCCATGATTCCTCTGATGGTTTAGTTTTAAAACACTCTATGTTTTCTTTATTTATAACTCTAAAGCTGGTTACGAGTTGTTGTTGTTGTTGTTTTTTTTTTTTTTTTTTTTTTTGGAATTGGGAGTATAATAATCATTTTGACGAGTTGTCCATCATGGTCTGAAAGTCCAACAAAGGATTGTATTTCATGGTACTCCTTTTCAGACATATCTATAAAAATATTGTTGATAGCCATTTTGGAATTATTTTGAATTCTAGTTGCAAAATTTACAGTATGCATAAGATTGTATGATCTTAATAGTGAACAAATTTGCATTTTTTGATTGATATCTATCAAGAAATCTATGTTCAAGTCACCACACAAAATAAATTGAATCTTTGGCTTGAAGAGCAGTTTTAGAATAATATCTAGGTTATGTAGAGAGTGGTCAAGATTTCCTGTGGGTGCTCTTTACACCGCTAATATAATTAGTTGGTTTACTATGTTAATATGAACAGCCACTTTTTTTATTATTTGTAGGTATATCACATGTGTCATTGGAGAGAGTTTAACTTACATTGATTTAGTAATATTTTATTAATTAGTTTATGATACTCAGAATTAATTGGGATTTAATTTTTACATATTCTTGGAAGAATACAAGCCTTGTTACAAGCTGATTAAGTAATAGGATGGAAGTGGCTGGCCTCTTCTGATGGCACTCTCAGCGAGTTTCTGATGACACCAATTTCCGCTGGGCTACGTGCATATTCACACAATGTCATGGGAAACTTTTGCTCTTTGACATCACACTGGATATCCAAGAACATTTAAACATTCAATGCTGATTGGCTGAGACTACCCACTATCAGGGCATTGGTTCTCCATATTAGAAGTATGGCCACCTAGTTGGAAAGCCCTTCTAGGGCACTGTTAAACTTATTTAAGGGATTGCAAATCTGACCACTATGTCTTGACCATCAGGGAAACTCTGCTTTGTTGTGTGCATATCGGGGCGACACTCCAGGCTCAACCACTTAACCACTTGATATCTCATCTCACCCAAACACATCAGTGACACATTTCTTAAGGTCAGGTTTTATGTTAGCAACCCCCTTAATTCAGAATAATATTGGCCAGGGTTAATGGAATAGATTGCTATCCCCCACCTTTGTAAACTAAACATTCACAACTAACAAATTATTTAATCTTTCTCAATGTAGTAGCTTAAGTTAAGTTTGGTCGTTATTATTGCTCAGTCATTTGCCTTCCTTTCACCACCCTCAAATAGTTATCTTCACATCACAGAGCCTTGTTCGCGACATTTTACAGCTAAGTTGCTGACACTCTGAAACACAAAACATGATCTGCATGTACTACAAAAGAAGAGCCATTTAGTTGCTAAATCTATACATAAACCAAACAGCAGCAGCATTCCTATATAGGATAGGTCAAATGAAAGCTACGCAAAATTGTTTGGTAAAGCAACACTCAATATGTTGCTTGGTGTATAACTGCACATTCCATAATCCAATAAGTAATGGTAAACATGACATCACACTTCTCTTTTGTTGCATAAAAAAATTGCACTAAATAGTCATTGGGGGGGAGGGGGAGCAAGCTTGCCATTAGGTTAGTATATGATTATATAACTTTGATGAGTATTAATAACAACAGAAATAATAATAATAATAATAATAATAATAATAATAATAATAATAATAATAATAATAATAATAATAGTAACCATAATTTAAATGCTAGAAAGTATGAAGTTAAGTCTATGATAGAAGATGGGGTGTCATTCACATTTACAGTCATCACATAATTTTGAAAGTGATGAACTTTTGATATGAACACACTGATAACAATTAACTGATTGAGATGAATTTAAAAACACGAAGTGCAAGTAGCTATGGGATAACCAGGATTCTAACAAACTTCACTTATTTAAAAGTCCCCAAACTGGAATTTTTAATTTGCTGTCTTAAAACTGCAATCATGATAACATTGCTGATAATCATAAAATTTCAAAATACTCAATAAACAGGAAATTTCAAAAGCCGATCACAACATATTTTTTCCTTTATACACTGCATAGCCTTTTTCAGAAAAACAACAAGGGTGCATAGCAATGAATAGCATGGAGAATGATGTATACAGACATATAGATGACATGGCGGCTAAGAGAAATTCTTACTTTTCAGCTTGTCATATGGGTGTTCAGAATATGGAGAGAAGCCATTATCAGTCTGCACCTTGGTTTTGCTGTTACCTACAGCCCTCTCCAATGTAGTATGTTTCTGAGCACTTCTCGAGTTTGACCTTCTTGTCTCTATTAAAAGAATAAAAGGGACAGACATAAAATTTAGAATCATCATATTATTCATATTATTTACATTTTTCAGTCAAATATTCATAGTTTTCACAGTTAAATATAAATACTTTTCATCATTCTCATTAAAACACCAACAATAATTTTTGTATGCTTATTACTAAAGTAATGTAGATACTGTATTTATTTTTTCTCCTGTTATGGAAACTTAGTTATTGCTTTCCATTCAGTATTTGTAAGGTTTCTAGCAACATTAATGTCTGCTGCTTTGCCAATGATAAAAGAACATGTAGTGTTTTAGACAAGCATTTTAGAATCTAAAAAATTTTAAGAACTGACAGTATTGCTTTAAGATCCTCTGAACTGCTGTATAGTTTACAACTTCTTGATATATTTTAGAAATGTTGCCTTAAGGAAAACTAAAAGTTTTTGAATTCTCTTTAATTTTCACTCAAATACTATCAGTGTAACAGTTTCTTCTCCCCTTAGCTCAATGCTTTCAGTTTCTCATTTGTATGGTATTAAGGACATTCATACCAACAAATAAAAATTTGAACTGTTATCATTGAAATTGTGTTCCTCAGAGGAAGAATTAGGTTTTAAGGAATTACAAACATGTATAAAATAATTTTAATGTATAATACTTAAAAGCATTTGGGTAATTTAAAATACTCTGAACTAATTAGGATATACAGTGCTAATGACCTTTCTGGTTACTAAACCCCAGTTCCTTAACAGTAAGGAGAAAGAACCTGTACATTCAATGAACAAAATTGCACAGAATGGTTCCTTTGAACTGGCATGGACTTTCTAACGCTGTATGTTGTGAAATTGAGCATTATTAAGGTATAATCATAGAAGATACAACAAATACTCAGCTGACTTTGGTGATCCTGTGTGTTCCTCTATCTACGCGTTACTAATATAGCACAAGGCTAACTGGCTCATAGCTGATTCTCAAATAGATTGTCAAATAGTGTGTATCAGAATGTTATTTTTTAGTTTTGGTGCCTTTGTAAGCACTTCCCTTAAATGTAACTCGCTCTAAACGTGAGTGCTGTAAGTGAATTAAAATGTGATTTGCAGTTCTGGCAAAAGTTATTTAACTTCACAATGAAATATTTTCCATTAAACTATTACTTTACTGTAATCCATTTTCTTTGCAGTTTTCAAAGGGGAGAAGAATGTAACCAACAATATCATGATGTTTAAGTACACTGATAAATTGTAGTTACCAAGCTATGATACTTACTGATTTAGGTGACTTAAAATTCTGCATCTGAATTGATACTTTTTAATCATATTTTTGTGAATGACTGCTTGTAAGAGCATTTAAAATTGTGTACTACTGCTTTACACAGTACATATTAAAATTAATTTCAATATTTACTAATTTGCTTATTTATTTTGTAGCATAGTGGTCCTTAGGCCCCTTTCTTCACAAAAGAGTGATATTGATGTGTCAATATGCTACAGGTACAAAAAATAAGAAACCCTTTGACCATTTATGTTATCACACTGGTACCTATAAACTTAATTCAACTCAAAATCTGGTAGGGTAAATAGTAGATCAAATTATCTTACATGAGCTGTAAAATTAAGACACACACAGGGAGTGCCAATGAATTGGGCACTGGCTATGTTGTTTTTTCACTGGGTGTGTGGACACTTAATTCCACACTGCTGCTGTAAACAAGGTCACACTTCTGATGCAGCTTTGACCTTCTTTGGAAGTGTAGCATTGAGTTGTCAGTGAAGTGATGTAGTTCAGCTATTACAAGCTATTTTGTCCTGTATTTAGTCAAAAACTATTTTATGGCTTTTCTACTGCACAGTGTGTATTTATTCATGATTTGTGTGTGTTAGCTCAGTCAGCATGTCAAGTGAAAGTATGATTTGCTGTAAATTTTCTGGCCATAAAGGTTACAGGCTGTACAGCTATCCATAAACTTTACAATAAATTTCAAGCCACAGAAAGTGTACAGGATAAGAAATCTAAAAAACTGTGTAGAGCTCTTACCAAAGAAACATTAGATGGCCTCGTTTGGAGATTTCACCCCAAAAACTGCTTAGGCATCTTTCACAACAGATTGGCATTTCTTATGCCTCTGTGCGAAGAGCTACTAAATTGAAGTTAAAACCATATAAAATAACTGTGGCACATGTTCTTCAACCAGGTAATTCTGTAATTAGGTGCAAAATTTGTGTGTGGTGTCTCAATGTGCTAGTGACAAAGTTTAAATCCACCAAGTATATTTTGGTTTAAGTGTTTAATGTTATTTATTCCACTAAAATTCTTAATTTTAATTAATATATTCTTTTAAATATTTGAAGGCAAATGATAAAATGCTTTATAGAAGTTGTTTGAATCTTCTCACTATAGTTTTATATTACATTTAACTTGCAAAATAATTTTAATCCATGACTGCAACATGCTTCTGAATATTATCTCTCGGGCTCATGTTTGTTTTGGGTGATATTTTTGTATCATGCTACTTTATGTTTATATCACATCCTTCTCTGTTTTGATGCATGGAGAAATGTTTAGTTTAGGATACCTCAGAGCTCTTCTCAATGCTGGTGGTGCAATCAAGAGTAGTTTCAACAGTTCAGGTAATCACTTCTGTGATAGTCCAATATCTGTGATAAATGTTCATTATTCCTTTGTGCAGTAAGCACATTAGTATAATATTAAGTGTCTCAATAAACAAGAATGGGTAAAAAGGAAATGTGAGCACAGACGTGCATACAAAGATGCAGGATGGTCCAACAGAAAAATAACAAATACACTGGGTATTTTTGACTTTAGTGTTTTCTTTGCATTGAAGCAGAGAGAAGAAACTGGGTCCCATGTTGACCATCCACACAGTGGACGTCCAAGAAAAACATCAGCAGTGGAGGACAATAGAATTATACTTCTGAGCAAATGTGATAGGTGGTGTTCAGCTGTGTCCATCTGCAGTGTAGTAAGCACTACTGGAGAAGAGCCAGTATCAGTGTTCAAATAAAAAGTCACATGTGTGCAGCTTCGTTGTTTGGATGTGTAGCTGTGAAGAAACCATTGTTAAGCCATCAGCACAAGTTTAAAAGGTTGCAATGGGCCTAAGAGTATTGTAATTGGACCTTAAACAACTGGAAAATGTGCTGTGACTGATGAATCCAAATTTGAAAATTTGGTTCACTTCATCAGCAATATGTCCACTATCGCCCAGGTGAGAGAGTGCTTGAAGCTTGTCCCACCCATCTGTGCAATATGGAGGTGGAAGGAAGTAAATAAGTAAGTAAGTAAGCTTTATTCACCGTTTAAAAATTGTATACAATTTCATGGCTTCGTCAAATAATACAAGAAAAAGTATAAATATACATTAAGTCATTACATATTCAATTTGAGAAAAAAAGTAAACAGTTTACATACAAATGCATATATACAATTATTTACAGCAGCTTTATTACATATTTAGAAATTCCATAACAGAATAAAAAGAATTTAACAGGAATGGCCGTGCTTTCTTTTTAAATAACTTTGCATCTTCTATGGTTTTTAAGGCAGAAGGTAATTTCTTAAACAATTTAATCCCTGTGTGATAAGATGTGTTCTTAGCTAGGTCAGTTCTGTAATATTGAGTACATAGGTGCCCTTTGTGTCTTGTATGGTGAATTTTTCAACAAAATGTGCTTGTTTACACGGATATAATAAATTACTTCCAACATGTATATACAGGGCACAGTTAGAATGCATAGTGATTTGAATAAATCCCTGCAGGATGTTCTATTTGTTTTGCCCGTCATTATACTAATTGCTCGCTTTTGCATTTTGAACACTTTCTCACTTCCAGTTGAAGCCCCCCAGAATTTTATTCCATAACAAATATGACTCTAAATTTTTGCAAAATATGTGCTTCTAAGGACCTGTGCACTTGTTACTTGTTTTAAATTCTTTACAGTGTAACATCCTACACTAAGCTTTTTAGTTACCATATTAATATGTGCCCCCCATTTAAGATCTTCGCTTAGTAATATTCCCAGAAATTTTGTTTGTCCATGATATTCTACAATCTCCCCATCTACATTTATAAGTGGTTTTAACTGTTTCTGTTTTGGCTGGTGTGGAAACTCATGGTAACTGTTTTTTGGGTGTTTATTAGAAGCCTGTTCTTCTAGAACCAAGATACTAGTTCATTAGAAGTTTTCATTTAGTTCTGTTTCATTAGTTGATTTTATTAGGACATTTGTATCATCTGCAAACAGTACAACTTCTAAATAAAAGATCTGATGTGCACCATTCACATGACTTTCTCCATATCCCTGCAACAAATAATTCTAAAAAGGCTTATACTTCTATTTACTTTATGCTAATCAGAAAAAATTAGCAGAAATAGTCTTATTACTCGCTTCCTTGTAAGTAGAAGCGAAATAAGGGACAACCGTAGGTTAAAGTGATAGTCAAAAGCTGGTTGCTATGTCAATGAAGTTCCTTTGTTTATATGGATAGGAGTTCCAAGTTCCTGTTTGAGAAAAATATACGTTTTTCATAGCGGAAACCAAAAATAAGGAATGTCACAAAAACGACGAACTCCACGAAAAAAATGTATATAACATAAACTGTGTGTTTTAAAGTGCTCTACATTTTTTGTGTAATAAGTTTTTGTCCATCTTTTACGGTTTAGCAGTCATTCAAAATTTAGTAAAATTCATCCAGAATAACTACTTTTCAGAGGCTATTCCCAGAAAATTCAAGATATACATTTCATTTGTCAGGTAAATGTGTTTAATATCCGAAATTTTAATCAAAATCGTTACAGCCATTTTTGAGAAAATCAAAATTTTCGAAAAAAGTTCCATGTAAAGGGTAGTTGGGGGTGTGGGGATTTTTCTCAAAATCTTCGTGTCGCATCCCTGGAAGATACTAAACTTAAATACCAAGTTTGGTATTTTACCGACTTTTCGTTTTTGAGTTATCGTGTTCACAGACACACGGACACACATACACGGACCTTTTTGTGAAAATGCTTTTTTTGGATATTGGGGGCCCTAAAACATTTATTTCCGGTGAAATCTCGGTATCGAATTTTTGGTGGAGTGCAATACTTTCTCTATACACTATGTACATAGTGAGTATGGAGAAAGTAAAAATAAAAGAATTTGAGTCGGTTTTTGTAACACAAACATCACTTACCGCAGTAAGTAAAAGTAAGTGATGTTTATGTTACAAAAACCGACTCAAATTCTTTTATATTTTATTTAATCACATCACTGTCACAAGCTTCTATGCATATTTGCAAGTTTTGAGTACAACTTCTGCTTTGGGAACATTTAATGGCAGGTCATTAGCATAAAGGCCTCTTTGTAGGCCCACTTCTCTTCTTACTGAACCTTGAGGTACCCCTTGTTCTACGTGCCTCAGCATTAATTTAAATTTTGTTACTTTACCCATTGCTTTATCAATTTGATTAATTACTACTAGCGGAGTTCTCTGTGTTAGGTATGATTCAAACCATGCATTTGCTAAGCCTCTAATTCCATAAATATTTAACTTTTCGAGTAGAATGTTATGGTTTATTACATCATATGCCTTAGTAAGATCCAAAAACAATCCTACTGCTTTCTCTTTAGTTGTTATGCTGTCAATTATCATATCAAGTAAGGACTGGGCTGCCGTTTTGGTACATTTGTTGTGTTGAAAATCATGTTGAACTTTTGTAAGAATACTATTTTTTTCTATGAAACTGATAACTCGGTTGTACATGAGCTTTTCTAATATTTTTGTAAAGGCAGATAACACAGATATAGGTCTATAATTTTTTATGTCATCTGTCTGTCCTTTTTTATGCAAGGGTTTCACTTTGGCTGTTTTAAGTTTTTCCGAGAAAATACCTGTCTCAAAGGAAAAGTTAAACATGTAAGATAAAGGTTTAGCCATAAACTCTATACTTTCTTTTACTATGTAATCAGGTACCTCATCTACTCCTGCTGATAGTTTAGTGTTTTTATACCTTGCTACCTTAATAATCTCCGTTTCAGACATTGGTTTGATAAAAAAGGGAATTAAAACATTTCTTTATCTTGCTATCAACTGAATATTGAGAATTCAGGGAACTATATTTATCATTCAGTGCTTTATTTGGAGTGTCAGAGAAATAAGAATTAAATAATTCTGCCACCTGTAATGGATAATTAACTTTATTTATTTTTTCAGTTTCCTTTTTTATAATGTTCCATATTGCCTTACTTTTATTTTCTGAATTTAAAATATGTCTGCCATTTTCTAATTTTTTAGCATTCCTAATAACCTTTATATATATTTTCTTATAGGTGTTAATGTAGATATCGTTTTGACACCCCCCCCCTTTTTTACCAAGTCACATAAGAACCTTAACCTCTTTGATTAGACCTTGATCCCATTAGTTACCCACCATTTTTGCCCTTCATTCCCTTGTATTTTATTTTTTAAGGGAAAAACAATATCGAAATAATGGAAAAACGTTTGAAAGAATTTGTTGAATTTTGAAACAACTTAGTGTTCTGTATAAATATCAATCCAACTTTCTTTGCTCTGTAGCCATTTGAAGTAACCTAGGTTCAAATCATCATAGCACCTCTTAGTGATTTTTATATTTACTTTCCTCTGTGTTTCTACTATAACCTGTAATACTTGTGTTTTGTGATCTGATAGGCCTGTTTTAGTTACTGTCACTGGGTTTGTGTTGGATCATGCACTGCGCATTTTAGATTATATATACGAAAGAGGTTAAGTACTTCATTGCATTTTTGGTTCATTTGCAAGAAATTAATATTCCAGTCTCTGCATAAAATTAACCTTTTGTATTTAGTGGTTAGTTTTGTTAAGAGCTGCTCAAGGTTATACAAAAATATGCCAAAATCACTATCTGGAGTCCTATATATACATGCTATTGCCAGTTTACATTCAACTAATTCCGTTACAGAAAGTTCAAAATGCTTTTCTATTCTTAGGTAATGCAAACCCGTTAATTCCTTAAACTCTATGCCAGACCTGACAATTATAGCTGATCCCCCATGCAAAGTTATCTCCCTACAGAATATTGATGCAAGTTTAAAGTTCCTTACACTGTTGGTCAAAAGTTTTTGGACACTTGCTTCAGGATAACATATTTGTACATATACTGTGGTTGTATCATCAAAGAACATGACTAGGTATACTATAATGAGGAATTATCACTCTATGTGTTATCTTGTTTATATAAACAAACCCCAGACGCTTCAGTAAAAGTTAGCCACAGATAAATATTAGATGTAAGCTTGATAGAGGATTTGTCATTTACTCTCAGCCTTCTTCTGAGCTCACACAGCTTCTTGTTGTATTCTTACTTGATACAGTGCTTTATTCTTATTGGAATAGTTTTACCAACATTACTATAACATCATCATCCTGTAACAGTAAGTATTTGATAAATATTTATTATTATAGTTTTTATTGTGTTATTATGGTTTATTCTTTGAATTCTGAATCAATAATTTGAGAGAAACCTGTTTTTAAATTAGAATTTTTTACAAATTATTTTACGAAATGGGCCGAGGATCATTTCTCAGTTTGGAAAAGCGTTCAGCAATCAACACACTTCACGATGAAGGGTAGAGCATTTGCCATATTTCAAAAAGACTAAAAATATCACAATCTACTGTTAGCTACACAATTCTAAGGCTAAAAAATCTGGTACTAATAAGGACAGGAATTGAAGTGGAAGACCAAGGTGCACTTCTAGAACAGAAGACCAGTCAATAGTTTTGCTGAGTAAAAGAGATAGAAAGCTGACGTTAGAAATTCAGTCAGTTTTTAATGCCAGCCATAGCCAGGAAATTTCTATCAGCACTGTGAAGCGACGATTGATGTCAGCTGATTTGTGGGGTAGGGTGGCAGTGAGGAAACCACTTCTTAGGCCTATAAATAAAAAGAAGAGGTTGGCATGGGCAAAAGAACGTAAAATCTGGACCATTGAAGACTGGAAATGCGTTCTTTGGACAGACAAATCCAAATTCAAAGTTTTTGGGCAACAACGCCGTGTATATGTTCGTCGTTCTCCTACTGAGGAGATGCATCCTGACTGCATAACACCAACAGTGAAATGTGGTGGAGGCTCTGTAATGGTCTGGGGATGTTTTTCATTTAGTGAAGTAGGACAGCTTGAAGGAAATATGGATAAACATGGCTACCATGCCATTTTGAGCAGATATGCTGTTCCATCAGGAATGCATCTAATTGGTTCAGGGTTCATCATGAACAGGACAATGATCCAAAACACACTTTCAAATTGTGTAAGCACTATCTACAGAAGTAACAGGAGCAAGGAGTGTTGATTGTGATGGATTGGCCTCCACAATCTCTGGATCTGAATCCAATTGAACTTTGTGGGAGGAACTTGACAGAGAAGTTTGAAAAGAGTGTCCTACATCCATAAAAAGGTTATGAGAAATTCTTCAGACATCATGGACTAATATGGAGAACAGTGTGTGTGAGAAACTTATCAGCAGAATGCCCAGAATTGTGAAGAAAGTGATTGCAATAAACAGTGGATTTTTGATGAGAAAAACATTTAGGACAAAAAGACATCTTTTATGGCAAAATTAATTCATTTAAGTATTTATTGCAATATTTTATATGCTCCATCATGTTAAATCATATATTTGATATAAAAATAAATGGTTTCTTCTAATTTTATTGATTGATTTTAATTATTCCTTAATTTCCTGAAAAACAGCTAAGTGTCCAAAAACTTTTGACTGGCAGTGTATATTTATACAGCTTGCAGTTTGATTATCAAGCCAGTGTTCAGTAATACAAATTATATCTACATCCTTAAAATCTGCATTTAATAATACCTCTAATTCTGTCACTTTATTGCACAAACTTTGAATATTTACTTGATAAACCACTATATTATTCTGTGTGGTCATTCCTGTTGTACATGTATTTAGGGGTATATTTATTATTCTATCACTACTGGGAGCTTCTCTCTTATCTAACAGAGGTTTTGGACTACTTATTAATGAACTGCAATCCACCAACTTTGTTTCTAGTTTCCTTTACAGACTCTATCACATTGTTCAGCAATTTCTTAAATTTACTCAAACCCCTTCGATTAAGGTGGACTCCATCCTTTGCAAAGTCATTGTCCCATAACCATAGGTTCCCATCAACCACCAAGCAATCCTTTGTGGCACAGAGCCAGTCTAGTTCTTGATTAATTCGCTGCACTCTCCTTATGCCTACATCACGTCTATGCAAGATACCACTAACAATGATTTTTACATTTTTCTTTTTTTCCCTAATGCTGTTTATTAAGTCCAGCGTTTCCCCCATAATTTCCTCAGCCCTTACCCCTGGACCAATGTTATTCGTACCTGCATGCAGTAACACTATCTCTGGGTTTTCTTCATTCAGATTTACAGACTCCATTTGCTTTTGTACTTCCTCCAGCCTTATACCCGGGAAGCAACATACGTCATAACCTCTTTCTCGGCATGCAAATTTAAGAATTGAGTTTCTCACCACTAGCTCTTTCTTCTGTTTTGACATTGATTTTGAGTTCCACTGTTTCACCTTTTCCATTATAACTTCATCACTATCCTCTTCTATTTCCTTCAAAACTTCGAATCTGTTTCAGGTCTCCAATGTTGCTTCTATGAACTGCTTTGATGTGCCTTCCAATAATCCCTGCTTCGTTACTCTAGAGTATGATTTATCCGTAAACCCGCACTTTACTTTGTTGTTAAACTCTGCCTTTTCCCTTCTTAACTCCTTAATCTCATTTTGAGCATTTAATAAATCCCTGGTTGCAGGTTGATTACTGTGGGTAGTGACGCTATCATTCCCGCATCCCTGTATGCAGGCATCTTCCCTAAGTCCCACGCTTGCCAATTTTCTGGTTCAGAAATATCCACATTCGGGTCCTCTATTGTGGTGCCTTTATTTTCCCTTTGAACTGACGCTTTTCCAGTATTGGATTCAATTTCCAGTGTAGTTTTCTCGCCTCCGAAGCCATTAATTCCTTGAAAATGTTGCTTGCTTGAACACGTCTGTACACCAACCACATGTTATGGGGGTGTTTCAGGAGCAATGAAGTGGAGACTTAGTGAAAGTGTATGTTAGAGAAAAAACAATACCAAGAATCTGGTAAAAGACTTATTGAAAATGGTTTTGGTTTTCAACAAGATAACCACCCTAAACATACATCAAAGTTTTGTAAAAACTACGTGAATAGTAAAGAAGAGGGAAGAGTGCTAAAACACAGGACCTGGACCCCACAACCTCTGGATTTATTCCCATATGAATTCCTCTGGGAGGAGCTCGACAGGAAAAACAAAATAGATGGTCCCTAATAATGTGGATGAGCTATGGCAGTATTTTTTACAAGCCTGGAGAAGTTTCACAAAAACTGCTTGTAAGGATGCCCCGGATTTGTTAAGCTGTCATCAAAGCATTTTGATGAACAAAAACTGTGCATAATTACTTTACTGCATAGAAAAACGACTGTTTTCATTATAAAAACAGGTTTTATGTGAATGATGTTTGTATAATTCATAAAATATTCAGTGAAATTTGTTGTACAATAAAATAAATATTTGATTTCAACTATATTTGCATAAACACCACCAAAAAACATTTTTGTAAGATGAGTTTAAACTTTCTGCCGCTAGTGTACAAGGCAAAATAGAACCATTTTTAATGTTTTCATGGATGAGGCTCGGTTCCAACTTTATGAATATGTGTAAACACAAAATAATTGTTAACAGTTTTTCAGAGCTCCATCACAAAAAAAATTGGGGTACATTGAGCCATGAGCAGAGAAATAGTTATAGGCTAAATTTTTTTCAACCCAAAAGAACATGGTATGTCCCCTTTCTCTGGAGAATTACAAAATAGGGAATATGTTTTGCCTTTTTCAACAAACTCTGCAACGACTCATACATCCAATATTTCAATGAGAACAATTTAAAGTGCGTTTGAGGACAGAATTATTAGTAGAGATTTGTGGCCACCTCGGTGCCCCTACCTAACCCCATGCAATTTGTACCTCTGGGGTAAATTAAAACAAAGTGTATAAGCCCACACACCCTGAAAGAAAAGAAGAAAAAAAGAAGAAGAAGAAAACCAAAAACAAACAATATCTGCCAGGAAATTGCCAGCATTTCTCAAAGTGAACTATGGCGGGTGATGAATAGTTTCAAGAAGAGGTGCCAAAAAATGTGTGGACAGTGATAGTGCCCAGGTTTTAAAGACGTTATCTCCATCATCAGCTGCATGTCCACAGACACATGGAATAGGATGCTATATCAGTGTCAGCAGTCTTCATACCTTGCAATCTAGTGGAGAACCTCAAAATTTACTGTTTTCATTTTTGCAATTTACATTTTTTCTCATACAATGAATTCAGTGCTTTGGTATGTTTTAAAAGTGTTATTTCATATTAATTAAATTAAATTAAATTAAATTAAAGTACCTGATTCTGGCACATTACTAGGATGAGCTCAATCACCTTCAAGATTTTCAAGATACAATAATAGGCATGCATCAAATGTCTGCAGTTGCTCAAAAAGCTAATTTAACTTTTAATCTAAATCCATGCAGATGGTATAGCAAAAGAAAGTCCCGTGTACAAGCAAACGAGTACGTATACCTCGTAATTGAAATTCAAAGCGAGCAAACAAACCTAAGCACATCAATAGTTGGCGCTATACGCGTGTGGGTAGCAGCATAATGCTTTTTTAAAAACTTCCGCTGCGCGCTATATGCCCTTCTTGCACGCAAATACCCTCAAGGTCACGGACTTAGAATATTTCAGCCTGGTACAGGCAGAATCACGTACGAGAGTGTATAGGTGTTCTATCAAGATATTTCTCAAAAACCAGATCAAAAGAAGAACGCTACTTGCCGACATACGCTTTTTGAACCTATGCCTAAGACACCGCGTAACGCCGATTTTTGTCAGAAAATTCATAAAATTCGACAACAACAGTATGATACAAAAAGCCGCAGATAGGAAAGTTATCACACTTGCAAGAAACAAACACTATGCCACGCTAAATAAATTAGAACTCCAGCTATACGCGTCACATATGAAACTTGTGCAAAATGTAGGGGACATCATTTGGAAAAACATTCAACAAAATCTTTTAGAAAAACTCAATAGAATAATGCACGAAAAAACAATGAAACTTAAAAAGCAATTGGAAAAACTAATTAGCAAAACGATGCGGAAAAACCAAACCCAACTCAATATACAGTCAAACAAACCAACTAATGTGAACGTAGTAAATCTTTCGGAAGAAACCTTCAATAACGAAGAAATTACATTTTTAAACAAGGGCTTCAAAACTTGCACTCAATTCTCGACCAACGTACAAGATTATATAGCGGACATAGAAATAGCTACAAAAGAACTAAACCGGATCGATCAATTAACAATAAAGAAAGAAGTTGCACCTATACTGCAGGAAATCAAAGACGCAAAAATACAGAAGAACAAACATAAACAAATAATCAGGTCCTTAAACAAAAAACCGGTAGTTTTCTTAAAAGCAGATAAGGGAAACACAACAGTCATAATGGACAAAAAAGGTTACATTTCAAAAGTAGAAACCCTTTTAGAGAATAAAGAATATACAGAAATAAGTAAAAACCCATTAAACACACTGATAACATCCTTAAAACGTACAATAGAAAGAACAGAAGTTATACCTAAACTAGAAAAATTCAAAATGAAAGAAGCAAACCCAACTCTACCACGTCTTTATGCTTTGCCAAAAATCCACAAACCGGACAAACCCATGAGACCAATAGTCAATTGCATAAACTCTCCAACCTACAAATTATCTAAGTGGTTAGTTAACAAATTCAATAGCTTCCCCGAACACAACCACCTTTCCATTAAAAACTCCATAGAACTAATAAAACATCTAGAAGAGTACAAAGCTTCAAACAATGAGTTGTTGGTTTCGTTTGATGTGAAATCATTATTCACCAGCATCCCAGTCGACAAGTTACTTGAAACCTTCAAAACATGGCTCAGGGGCATAGGCTTAAACCAGAAAGAAATAGAAGACTTCCATACTTTAACAGAACTTTGCATCAACCAGAATTATTTCCAATTCAATGGTAGATTTTACAGACAATCATCAGGCTTAGCGATGGGTAACCCACTTTCGCCCTTTTTAGCAAATCTGTACATGGGACGACTTGAAGTACATATAACCTCCAGTTTTCCGAATATATTCAAAAAATGGTTTAGATATGTTGATGATGTTTTTGCGGTGGTCCCCAAAAAATTAGCAGAAGACTCTCTAAAATTACTAAACCTACAGGACAGGTACATACAATTCACAATGGAAACAGAAAAAGACCAAATGCTACCATACCTGGACCTAAAACTAACACGGAAAGAACAAAAGATCACTTATGGCATCTACAGGAAGACCACACATACAGACAATTACATAAAACAGAATAGTTTCAACCCAGAACCTCATAAACAGGCAGTCTTCAACAGTTCAGTACACAGACTCCTCAGCATCCCACTTGACCCAGAAGAGTACAACACAGAATACCTCCAACTAAGACATATAGCCTCAGCCAATGGTTTTAACCCAGACATCATTGACCAAAAAATTAAAAAACATAAGGAGAAATTAACCTTAAAACAAATCACCACTTTGTCCATACAAAAACCGAAAGTTATATATAAAAAATTCACCTATCACCCAACAGCAGATAGGAAATTCAAAAAAATTTTCAAGAAATACAATATAAGTTTAGCTTCAAGTAACCAATTCAACATAAAAAATGCATTGAAAACAGACATTAAAGACCCCATACCTACAAACCAGAGATCAGGCATCTACAGAATTGATTGCAAGGACTGCAAATCATGTTACATTGGCCAAACAAAAAGAAGACTGGAAACAAGGCTAAAGGAACATTTCAGACATATCAAACAGAAACAAACAGATAAATCGGCAGTAGCATACCATTTTTGGACATCACATCATGAAATACAAAATGACATAAAATTGCTAAAACCTGTAAACAACCCGGCAGAACTTACAGTTTGGGAGAATATTCTCATTACACAACAAAAAGACCAACTGATGAATTTTGAAATACCGCCACATGATTTTGAACTTCTACTGAGAACACCAGATGGCTCCACCGTAATAGACCACAGAGCACAAATACCAGCCATCAGTCAGACTTCAACTGAAGAAGAGGGCAATTGCCCTTGAAACATATGTTTTGGACATATACATATAAGTGAGGTGAGTGTTACTATTCCGACTCATTTTCAACATCACAGTGTTATTTCATATTTGAAGTTCTCTCGGGCTTCCAGCCAGGAGATGATGAGGCACCAACATTTTGGGAGAATACATTGTTCCCATTTTCAGGGTTACTGAATGAATTAACTGATGTGATCTTATTAATATAGATTTGTTCATAGGTTCTGTCGGGCCAATCAGTGCCAGTGAGTTGCTGTTGTTGTTGTTGTTGTTGGAACCAGCAGAAAATTTCAATGCCACAGCCAGGATTTGACCGCGGTTTTCCTGCTCTCCATACGGTTGCTCTAACCCATGAGCTACTGTGACAACATGCCAGTATGACATTCAATCCTCCAACTAATTATCCAATGTAAGGAGCATTAGCAATATAATAGAATAGCTTAATAGTTGGCAATAACTAAATCAGTATTACCTGGATACTAAATACTTATGAATACAAGTCACCATTACGATGTTCTCTGTAAGAAGAAACTAACCTGATGGTTGAAGAGGTAAAAACACATGAATCAGTTGTAGGATTTAATGTCATACTGGTATGTTATTACAAAGCTCAATGATTAGAGCAACCGTACGGATAGAGGGAGAACCGTGTGGCATTGAATTTATCAGCTGGTTCTTAAAAAAAAAAAAAGCCTTACTCAGTGTAAGGAGCATTACCAATATAATAAAATAACTTGATAGTTGGCAATATCTATGTGAATATTATCTTAATACTAAGTATTTATGAATGAATGTTGCCATTAAGGTGTTCTCTTAAATAAGAGACATATGTTTTGGTTGACCAGGTAAAAGCACATGAGTCAGTTGGGAGATTGAATGTTATACTGGCATGTTGTCACAGTAGCTCAATGGTTAGAGCAAGTGTACAGAGAGCAGGAGGAACATGTTCAAATCCCAGCTGTGGCACTGAAATTTTCAGCTGGTTCTTAATAATAAAAAAAAACACAGTAACTGTTTGGCAGAGGGGTGCTCTCTCACACACAGGTATGGATGTTTGACTATCAATAGATGTTCCATGTTTTTTTTTTTTTTGTTTTCTTTCTCTCTCCAGATTCTATCTAGGTAAGTAAACTTGTTCCAGATCTTAAGTGTTTTGGAGTTTTCAAAATGTATACAACAGAATTGTTTAGTTAACTGAAGCACTCTCATTATACATTAATAAACCTAATATTCATTTCTAATGGAATAGCTGATAATGACCAACTCTAAGTAAAGCATTGCTTTTACATTTCATATATTTGATATTATTTCTAGTGATGCAAGATTTGAAAGAAAAAAATCTTGCTATTACCCTGTTAGGGTGCTACTTTATCACAATTTCATTACTATTGTCATTGCTGATAACATTTGTTTGTCAAGGCCAAAAGGCCAACATGATCATTATGTAATTTAATTTTGCCACTACTGAAACACAATTTAGTAGCAACATTTGCTAAAACAAAACTATTCTAGCAACAATTATAAATCTAAATTAAATTAGCAAGTGCTTACAGATGTGAAAATATTGACAGTGGTCTTTCAGACCATAATGTGGTTCTGCTGCATACGCACATTAATTTAGAAACTGCATCACCAGAACAAATAACATGAAGAGGATCTATAGCAAAGAAAACGTAAATTATTTGAATTCCCAGCTAGGTAAAGAAAACTGGGGTAGTATACTAAGTTCAACACATCTCAATGAAAAGTGTCAGCTGTTTCTTACAATTGATTCAATCTTGCCTTTTCACTAAAGAGGGTTAAAAAGTGTGAAAATAAAAAAATCTGGATGGCTCACAATGGGGATATTAACATCCTGCAGTAAAATTAGATTGCTTAGCCAAATAAATAAAACTTCAACTAATGATACTTTTCAAAAAATACTACTAATCTATGCTTAAGAAAGTAATTAATGAAGCTAAAAAGCAGTATAACAGCAGATTTATTCTAAATGCACCAAACAAAAGTAAAGCCTTCTGGTAGATAGTAAAGAAAGCAATGGGAACATATAAATCTAATAATGAGAAAATCAATCTCAAGGGTGCCCAGAAACCGAACATATAAATCTAATAATGAGAAAATCAATCTCAAGGGTGCCCGAACATATAAATCTAATAATGAGAAAATCAATCTCAAGGGTGCCCAGAAACCAACAGAAGTTGCAAATGCTTTTATGAGCCAGTTTTCAAACATGATTGGAAACGTATACTCCTCACAACCCATACATAAGTAACCCTCATACATTGATAACGAAACATCCACTTGCTCTATTTAAGTCCAGTAAAGAAAATTGAAATTATTGACGTCATGAAAAACCTAAAAAAACAAATATGCATGTGGCTCAGATGGTATACCGAACTTCTTGTTAGTTAAATCCTTGTAGTATATATTGCTGAGCCATTAGCAGATATATATAATGCTTCATTAAGCTCTGGAACTTTTCCCCTAATATTCAAAATAGCTAAAGTACTTCCCATCTTCAGAAAAGGAGACAGAGATCATCCTGAAAATTATATACCTATCACAATCTTGTGTATTCTTGGAGATATTAGAATGGATAATATATAATGGAATGGTATCCTTTCTTGAAAAATGTGCTGTGTTTACCCACTCTCAGTTTGGTTTCCGAAAGGTAGGTCCATTATGAATGCTCTACACTTGTTCATAGATGATATCCTTAAAGCAACAGACCATAATCAGCGAGCAGTTGGTATACTTCTAGATCTTTCAAAGGCTTTCGATACAATCAATGATGAAATATTATTGGATAAACTAGATAAAGTCAGCGTAAGAGGCATAGCGAATGATTAGTTTAAGTCCTATCTTAGCCAAAGGGTATGTGAAGATTAATGTTTGCCATTCTATTTCAGCACCTTTAAAAGATAAGAGTTCCCAAGGATCCATTTTGGGACCCATTTTGTTCTTAATTTATATAAATGACTTGCCATCAAATTTCAATGATGCTGGAATAACTTTACTTGCAGATAACACCAATATTACATATAAACAGTAACCTCTCTGCCCTGAAAAACAATATAAATCAAAAGAACATAATCCTACATGATTGGCTGTGGAATGTAACTTAAATGTAGATAAGACAACTTTTATAAACTTCATGGGGTGCTAAGCCAGCAGTGATAGAGGAAGGTTGTGTTTTGAGAAGTGCTCCTGCGGTGAAGGAAGAAGGATCTAAGTCACGATGGGAGTGGACATTACAGTGTATAGAGCAAGAATTGGACACTTTAGAAAAGTAAAATTGGTGAATAGTAAACACAGTTTTGGAGAGAAGATGACAAACATATTGGTTTTAGCAAGTGTTATAACTTTGTTGTTAGTGATTGGAGGAATTGAGGTAAACCCCGGCCCTGCAGATATAATAACAATGCTGGAAAACCTGACTGAGAAAATGAACAAAATAGAAGGCATGGAACAACGAATAGGTAAACAATTGGAAAAGATGGCAACAGATATCAAAGAAGATGTTAGAGTTGAGGTGCAGGAAACAAGAAGGGAAGTTGAAATGGTTAAGGAAAGAATGGAAAGATTGGAAGAAAGGGAGAGAAGATTTAATTTAGTGTTCATAGGAGTTAAGGAAAGAAGGTATAAATGGCCAGCAGAAGAAATATTAGAAATAACGAAGGAAAAGCTGAATTTGGAATTGTATAGATGGGAAATTATTGAAGCTTATCGAGTTCGAAGACAACTTGGCAAGAGAGCAATTATAGTGAAATTTGCAACAGCCCAATTAGTACATGAAGTACTTAAAAGAGCCAAGAAATTAAAAGGAACAGACATTTTTATTAATAAAGATTTATCACCTAAGAAGAGAGCTCTGCAAAGAAATTTGGTACAAAAAATGAAAGAAGCAAGAGCCCAGGGAAGAAGAGCTTATATTAGAAATTTCCAATTGTGGATTGACGGAGAAAAGACATCTCATCTGGACAAGAAGGAGCTAAGAGAACCCCAATCAGGCACAGAGGAAATTACTCAACAGATGTCAACGCCAACTTCAGGAAGTACAACAGGAAGATCAAAGTCCAAGCAAAAAGGAATGGATGTGGGTGAAGACGGGGAAAGTGTGTGTTTGAACAGAAATCTGCCTGTCAGCATGGATATGAGAACGGCATATGCAGATAGGACGTCATCCAACATCCTTAAGAGAGAAGTAACAGCTGACGAAGTAATGACGTCAACAGAGGAAGCAACAGGAGGAGGAGCCACCAGAGTGACGTCACCCAAGAAAATAGTGTCACCGAGAAGAGGGGAAGTAATAGCAGCACATAATTTGGCTTCGAAGGGAAAGAAGGCGTGGCAACAGAGTAGCGGGGAGAATACAGAAGGGGAAGAAGATAGCATTATACCATCTGAACATGGCAGCATTCTAGTTTTAGACAGAAATAAAGCTATTCCTTCTGGAGAAGGGATACAATTAAGGAGTAAAAGAACACTAGAAACATTTAGATTTAGATCAGGCTCACAATAGGGAAGGGAGAATATAAGGAGGCTTGGATTCTGGAATTGTGAGGGAGTTAAAAACAAAATATATGCAGGGAGTTTAAATCAATTATTGACGAAACTTGATTATCTCATGGTAGCTGAAACATCGTTAAAAGAGGACCAGGTTTACGTAAAGGATTTTGATTTTGTAGGGATAAAAGGAGATAAGGTAGCAAGAAAGGGGAGGGCATCTGGAGGCATAGGCTTTTTTGTAAAGAAGACGTTAAGTAAAGGAGTTAAAGAAACTTGGTCAAGGAGAAAAGAAATACTATGGATTGTATTAGAGGAGAAACAAATAGTTGAAAATTTTATATGTGCAGGCATAGTATACAATCCTCCTCTTCCTTCGCGCTTTCATAATCCGGACCTCCTTAAACACTTAGAGATAGAAATAGAACATTTAAAGGAGAGATATGGTAATTCTGAGATTATATTAATGGGAGACTTTAACATTAGGATTGGCGAAAATGATGTTATTGGAGGGAATAGGTGGATGAGTAATGATACATTAGAGAAACCTGAGAAAATTAGATTCAGCAAAGATAAGATAGTTGACAAAGGCTATATGAAATTTATAGAATTCTGTGAATTGAATGCCTTTGATATTTTGAATGGGAAATATGGAGAAGATGTGAATGGAGAATATACGTATGTTAGTAATAATGGTCAAAGTGTGATTGATTATGTATTATGGCCAATTAATATGGGGTATTTTAAGTAATTTTAAGGTGCTAAATTTAAGTTCCAACAGTGGGCATTTTCCATTGATAGTAGACATAAAAACATGCACAGAGCAAATAGTCTATAATTTAAGGGAAGAAAAGTGTAACATAGAAGAATACAGTAGATACAAATGGAAGGAGGAATATTGCAATAACTTTAGGCAGACACTAAACTCTAATTATGACCAGATATGTCAGTGTGGAATAGGTTTTATGATAAAGGAACAAGAAATTGAAAGTGCTATGGATATCTTAAATATCATTATGCTAAGGGCTGGGGAGGAAATGAAAATGAGAAAGAAGGTTTACAAAAGAGATGAGGGCTGGTTTGATGAAGAATGTAGAGTAACTAAAAGACAAGTCAAACAGCTGCTCATAAAGTGGAGGGTATTAGGATACATAGAATTAAAGAAAGAGTATATGCAAGGGAGGGATTTATATAATTCATTACTGGAACAAAAGAAAACAAGCTGGATGAAAAAAATATGAAAGTAATTTGATACGAATCCTAAATGAAAATAATGCAAATGAGATATGGAAGGTTATGAAATCAATGTATAATAAATATGTAACAAAACCAAGTATAAAACCAGGAGAATGGATGGAATATTTTAAAAATTTGTATGGGGAGAAAAAGAGTAAAAATGAGATAGGAAATTGGGAAATAGGTAATAACTATGTAGATATACTCGATGATATAATAAGAAGTGAAGAAATAATTCAACAGGTGAAAATAATGAAGAGAAATAAAGCAACGGGAATAGATGGAATCCCAGCAGAGTTCCTTACTGAAATAATAAACAGAGTTAAGGTTTTAGTAGACTTATTTAACATACTTAAGGTGAAGGGTTATATACCAGATAAGTGGAGGAAAGCAATCATACATCCAATATACAAAGGCATGGGTAGTGTTGACAAACCAAACAACTATAGAGGCATTGCATTATTATCAAATGTAGGAAAAATTTTTACTGGTATTATGGCAAGCAGGATACAAACATGGGTTGAAGAATATAATATCCTCTCAGAACTTCAGATGGGCTTTAGAAAAGGGAGGAGGACAGTTGATAACTTATTTATTATAAAAACACTGGTAGATAAATATTTGAAAGACAAAAGAGGAAAGTTATATATGGCTTTTGTGGATTTAGAGAAAGCATATGATAGGATAGAGCTTCAACTGCTGTGGCATAAGTTGTTCACTAAAGGAGTGAGTAAACAAATGGTGGACACCCTTAGAGCATTATATAAGGAAAATACTTTTTGTATAAGAGTGGAGGAAGGGGCTGTAACAAGAGAAATCCAACAAGAGAAAGGCCTTAGACAGGGATGTAAGTTGAGTCCAGTCCTATTCAATTTATACATAGATGATGTATTAACAGAAATTGGGAGAAATAATAACTCGATGCCAGTAATTAATAATATTCAGATTCCAGGATTACTGTTTGCAGATGATCTAGTTATAGGTGCAATTACAGTGAATGGCTTGAAACAATCCTTGCAAACATTAAATAATTACTGTAAAGAGTGGAGTTTAAAAGTGAACCAGGACAAGAAGCAGATTGTAGTGTTCAAAAAAGGGGGAAAATTGAGCAAGTATGAAAAATGGAAGAATGAGAATGAAAAGGAGTACAGGGTAGTGAGAGAATGTATTTATCTAGGAGTTAAAATTGATAGTGGTGGCAATTGGGAAAAGCAAAAGAAATTTGCATTGGCAAAAGGAAAAGGAGCTTTATCAGCTATTAGAAGTTGCAAATACAAAGCACCTAATATAAATATTACATGGTTAGAAAAAGTGTAAAATATGGTGGTTGAGGCAAAAATGCTATATGGGATAGAAGTATGGGGATTAGAAGGAGGATGGGAAGGCATAGATGAGGTGCATAGGAAATTTTGCAAAGAAATACTGGGGTTACCAAATGCAGCTGTTAGGCAGGTAGCACAAATAGAGCTGGGTAGAGTGGCAAGTAAGGGAAAGATTATGGAAAGGGCATTGAAATTTTGGCATAGAATATTGAAATTGGAAGAAAGGAATTTGTTAAAACAGTGTTTAGTATATCAAGAGAAAAGTTTAAAGAACAAGGGATGGGTCTTCGAAATAACCTGGAAAGTAGTGGGTTAGGGGAAATGTGTAGAAGAAGAGAAAATAATGTGAATAACTTCTGGAATTTGGCAAGGAAAAGATTTGAGGATATAGAAATACAAAAAATATTTAGTGAAATAACTGAAAAGAGATCTTTAGTTTCCTATATACCAATGAAAGTCTCATGGGGAAGGGAAAAGTACATTGATGTGACAAATAAAGAGGAGTGAGAAGGTATTGCATGGCTGAAAGCAGGAGTATGGAGATTAAAAGGTTTAAGGAAAGGTATTCCACAAAATCAATGTCCTATATGTGACGGAAATGAAGATATGGAACACATTTTATTTAAATGTAAAGGGACTGAAATTTGGAGAAAAGAGCATATTAATAAGAAATGGTTTAAAATAGATAGAAATGTAGTAGTAGTTGAAATGTTTCAAAAAGATAGTAAGAAGATTGGACAATTCTTATGCAAAGTGAAAAATAAATGGATATGGACAGTAAATAGACAAAATGGTGTAATAAACTAGAATTAATAAACTATTGTAAAATATGAGTATGACCGGTAAAGAGCCAGGGCTGAACACCGGTCATATTCACCTGTATAAAGCTTAGCATAAATAAATAAATAAATAAATAAATAAACTTCATGCCAGGTAAAATGTGTACAGAGCTACAAATTTGCATTAATAGTAATGCCATAAACAAAGGCAATGAAACAAAATTCTTAGGAGTTTGAATAAATTCAGAGCTAAAATGGAACATGCATATTGATTATTTAGTCAGCAAATTATTCAAAATCTGCTATGTGTAAAGTGTGCACCACAAACGTATTAAGATCCATGTATTTTGGATATGTTCACTCCATTTTAACCTATGGTATTCCAATATGGGGCATATCCACAAATTTATGTGCTGTCTTTAAATTACAAAAGAAAATATTAAAAATAATAAAGCAACTTCCTATGAAAACACCAAGCAAAACAGAATTTAAGGAATTAAATAACTTACCTCTCCCTACACACTTGAAACATTATTCTTCATTCACAAAAACAAATTCTTTAAAACAAATAACATGTATCACGCACACAATGCTAGATCTTTGAACTATAAACATACCACATTCTGCCATACAAATAAGACTGCAGTAGCATTTCCTATTGTGGAACCAACGTGTACAATAAACTACTTGGACATTATAAAGAATTGGTTTACAGTAAATTTTAATATTCACTAACTGAAGCTCTCTTAGAGCATTTAAAAATATAAATTTATAAATATTGCTACTTGTACATATTACTGTAAAATTTATACAACATATTTAACATATAAAACATATCATCATCATCACCATCACCACCAACACCACCATCATCGATATCATCATTATCTAACATACTTCACTTACATAAATGCCCCTTACTAAAAGTGCATAGTTCTTTCTTCCTTGATCCCCCTTCAAATTATAACAAGTAAATGATTATAGAAAATACATGGTTTCTTAAATTAAGTTTCTATCAGGACTAATATCCTACAGAGTAATTGCGCTAAAATAACAACTTAGAACATTGTATAAGTCAAAAACATGTCAGTGACATGCTGTTTTGGTAGATAAGCACACTGGCCCCACACAACTCTGTGTCTCCCACTCCACTGGCTAGGGGGTGAACATGGCCCAGGTTTTTTTATGAGGGATTGAACGTATATCTGTGATTGAAGTATTTTTACGCGTAGTTCATGATTTATATTCTCCTGTGTTATGGTTATTTTGATTGTTCTGAAAAGCTTGCACCCTGCTAAAATTTGTCCTTTAAAAGCCTTCTATTGATGATTTTCGATTACACAATAATGTGGTATCCGTCACCTGAAATGGTGAGAATTTATCAGGTTCCTATTTATCTGATGTTTGTCATGGTCACAGCAATTAACATACTGAGAGAATCATGCCCTAGTTTGACAGTACCATTTAGGTGATTGACATTTCTATTTTTTAGGTTATCCTGAATCCTATAGTGGTTCTTATAATTCCCCTGGTCAAATAATTAGGATTCTGTTGTTGAGAGATATAGTTATGCTGTATATTATTTAGTTCTGTCCTAAAAACTTCTGAAAATCATCCAATAATAATGCTCTTTTATCATTAATTTCGCTCTCTGGCTTAGATTTTGCTGGAATTGATGCGCAGATTGTTTACTACTTTCTGGACTCCATTTTAGTATACTATTTTAACATTTTTAGTTAGCCTTAGGTTTTTTTTTAATTGCTGTTTTGGATTACCAAGTTAGGTTTTAACCCTTCAAGTGGCATAAGATTGGCTCCATAAAATAAATACTACCTCAGAACCATAATTGTTTCTACAATTGGTGAATAAATGAGAATTGAGAAGCTTGCTTCATCATCCACTAAAAGTTTCTATACCAAACATTAAGAAATCGGGTACCTGTATAACAGATTGATTGTGAAGGTTGCCAAGAAGTATACATAGGAAAAATACACAAAAAAATCTACAAACTTAACTAAGGAACACTTAAGAAGCTTATAACCAAGGCAGACAGGTAAGTATGGAGGACATCGGATTTTTGGTTAACAGAGCATGGCCTAGAACATGAAATAACACATAAGAGCTGTAGCTTTCCTGGCAGCGTAAATCTTCAAAGTTCTCTCATTTCATAAAATTGGCAAGTAAAGCCTTTAAAAATAGCTCTAAAAATGTATGGTTTCATCTGCACCATTCTATCATAGAGGCAGATGGCAACAAGCGATGATGATGCAGACAGGAGAAACATTGCGCAACTGGCTCCCAGTTATTACAATTACAGAAGCCTATATGTAAATTAACCTATAATTATCTGATTCTAAAATTCAAAGGCTCAAAAGCTTAGAGTAATAACAATTTTAATGAAAGGGTGTTTTGGAACAGTGATACGTATGAATAGAGTATTTTATGAGTTGGGTTTGTAACACTTAAGTATCACTTACGCATAATTTCTCCAGACCAGTTTCGATGCCATGTAGGCATCATTGTCTATGGTTTCCAACTGAATTTCCACAGGGTGTTCTGTGATGAAGTGTGACAGTCCCTGGTGGCTGGGTAACGAACTTCCACAATATGTTTTGTGGTGGCAATTCAAAGTTGAATACATGGTGTTAATTTTTAATGATATGGATTTTTTCCCAGACATAGAGTTCTGCTGCACATCTGGCGGGTTCTTTTTTCTTCCAGTTGTAGACATTTCTTGATATTTTGTTTATCGAAGTCTATGTAGAAGAATGTGTAAGGATAATTTTTTCTTACCTTCAGGACGCTATGTGTTGTGGAGCACATGGTGTCTGTTGATGAACTAATCCTCTCTGTGCGACTTGTTGGCCGTAAATTTAAGAACAATTTTAATGAAAGGGTGTTTTGGAACAGTGATACGTATGAATAGAGTATTTTATGAGTTGGGTTTAAAACACTTAAAAATCAGGGTGGGGCAGGGACAGGGACAGACACTAGAAATAATAAATATAAGATACAAGTTTATACTGACGGTTCTAGCTTACCAAATAACAGTGGTACTGGTGCAGGTGCAATATGCCCTCTCTT
The DNA here is from genome assembly GCA_030762935.1 of Hymenopus coronatus. Classification (NCBI taxonomy): domain Eukaryota; kingdom Metazoa; phylum Arthropoda; class Insecta; order Mantodea; family Hymenopodidae; genus Hymenopus; species Hymenopus coronatus. Next base: position 312,947,728 of record CM060900.1, on the reverse strand, counting down.
CTCTTTCTACAAAAGATTAAATTTAAGTACTACAAATTTTGATGGAGAGATTTCGGCAATACTTATACATAAACTTGAAAAAGTTGTAGTATTATCTGACTCTAAAGCAGCTATTATATCCACAACATCTGATGTAACACTAATAACTTAAATATTGCAGAATGCCACAAAATCATAAAACAACTAATGAATTTAAATAAAAGATTAAAACTTCAATGGATACCAGCACATTGCGACATACAGGGTAATGAAACAGCTGACTTTCTAGGCAAGGAAGCTAGTAAAATTACTTAATTCTTCTGATATCACTATCAAAAGAATCATTATATCAACATATAATAATAAAATTAAAGAAGATAATGTATTACAAACAAAAGGAAAACCATGGGAAAATTTATGCAATAACATGATCAGAATCACTACATTACCAAGAAAATCCTCTGTAGCAACTTTTAGACTCCTAACAGGCCATGACTGTCTGAATGTACATTTATTCACGATCGGTATAGTGAGACCTCTTCTGTGTCCTTTCTGTACACTCAAAGAAGACATGGATGGAAACCATCTACTGTGCTGCCCAACCTTTAGTCGACTTGATAATATGACATCAAAATATTGGAATGCAAGAGAGCGAATGGCTTCACTGCCAACTGCTCAACATTAGGCACCAACCACCAACCAACTCCTTCGAGAATATGAAATAAGCATTATTAAAGGTCATAAAAAGTTATCATCCAGCTGAGACTGGATCATGAACCATAATTTTGTATGGCAACACTATCCATTACTCCAAAATAGTTATCACTCTTAACTATTCAAAATGCCTAATAATTTGTTTTCAACTGGGAGGGAGAAATCAGGGGACATTGTCACCATTTTGTATTGGTAACAGAGCTGGTGCCTTCCTGTTAAATAAATAAAGTCCCTTAAGAATAACAATTCCTCCTACCGCCGCCACTGCCATCGCCACTGCCACCACCACCACCTCCACCATTATTATGGAAAACATTTGAAATCAATGCCAGGATTCAAATCACAAATCTTTGGCTTTCCAATGCTAATGCTTTGCCCCTGAGCTCTCATGGTTGCCTGTTGCCAGCCCAACAGAATCTAGTGCATCTGATTCTACCTCTAACCCTTGTCTACACAACAATAAATTCTTTCCACGTTTCTGAGAAGGGACTACCAAATAAGACAAAGCATACCACTAGAAATGCCACATGAGCATGCCAATAGAAATCAGAATAATCTTCACTTGCAAGCTGCCAGAACAATAAAAAAGATCAACTCCATACTACATACAGGAATCCTGATGTATAATTTAATCTCAAAAAAGATAAATGACAAACATCCACCGAAGTTCAGGAAGCACATTAAGAAGTTTTTAATTGAACAATGTTTCTACAACATACAAGAGTTTTACGAGTTCTTTAGGCACAATTTAGAATGCTGTAAATAGAATCATTATGCTGTATATAATTGTTAATATAATCATTACTGCGTATAGTATTAGATAAATTACAGATAATTGTAACTTGTACTTGATGAAGCCTTGAAATTGTAATATATTTGCAATTGGTGAACAAAAAAAAATATATATATAAACAAACTTGTTTAATTCTAACACACAATGTAAATGAGAAAATGTTACAACCACTTGTGACAAAATGGCAAAGTGAACTGGTAAACATAAAATGAAATAACAGTGCAAATTGAAAACAAAGTAAGTACAAACATTAGGTATAGACAGACAGTGAAAATGACAGTGAAAACACTTGACAGCAGAAATTTACAAGGATATTTGATATTAAACCTCTTAAGCTAACCATCAAGTAAATAAGTTAATTTGTGTTTTTCATACAAAAAATGCATTACTTTTATTTGTTAATGGTAAATTGGTATTGTTAATGATTATTGGTTGCTCCTGTTCTTGTTGTGGTTCTTCTACTTATAATTACTATTAGTATTAGTATCAGAAACATACACTAATTAGATTATCCATTTGGCTTTTCTATAACACCAAGACGATGACTACGATGATGATTATGACGACACATTGATGTATCAAACTAATTATATAACAAAAGCATATATAAGGAGCACCTCCACAACCCAGAGACCAAGCAGCATCAAAGCAATGAAGGTGAAAGTGCATCAATAAAAGAGAAAACAGTTTTATTGGCAAAAAAGATGAAGGCTACAATATTTTGGGACTCCCAGGAAATTATGATGAATCACTATTGGGAGAAGGGTAAAACAGTGACTGGCTACTATTATGCAGCATTACTGTACCATCTGCACCATAAATTGAAGCACAAGCAGCCAAGATTTTTGTCAAAAATGTGCTCCTTCAACAGGATAATTTACTAGCTCAGCATCGACCAATGCAATGGCAAAAGTGCATGAGGTGGGCTTCGAATTAGCTCCCCACCCACCCTATTCTCCATATGCATCATCTGACTTTGTTCCGTTTCCCAACCTCAAAACTTGGCTCAGAAGGACTAAGCTTTAATTTAAATTTAAGGGGGCTAAGTTTTAATTCTCAGGATTTCAAAACTCCTAATTAAATGGTGCTAACATCCCAATATTAAATTGTTCAATGGAACAATACTTCCTCTAAAAAACTAAAGGTATGAAGATGCACATACAAGCAGGCGCATCGTTCACAACATCTGTCCCAGATTAAGTCTTTAGGGCCCTAATAGGTATTTTAGAATCTTTATATAATCTAGATAAACAAGCAAAGAAGAACATATCTTAAGATCCAGAATGATTAAAGTACATTATACTTCTGAAAGTATAAATAATTTTTAACTTTGGAGTGCAAGCTATTGATTCAACCAACCCCATCTGGGATTGTGCACCAACAAGCTCAGAGAATCTGCACATGCTGATGCTCTTAAATGCGGTTATTATTCGGAATTTGATTTAAAGGGTTCAATAAAAATTTAATTGAATATGTGAACACACTTGCCTAAATCCCATACCATAAAAATGAAGCATATGGTGGCCAAGGATACTAGCACAATAAATATGTATATAAAATATTAAAAAGAATTATCGCAAGAGTAGAATACACTAAGTAATATATATCAGAGTTGCACATTCTGTACATAACCTACAAGTATATACAAAATAAATAGGAGCAGAGCTAAACAAGAAAAATGCATTTATTTGAGGAGTCTATTAATTACACTAAACAACACTTACTTCGGATTTTTGCCGGAACATGTTTCGAAGGACTAGTTTCCTTCATTTTCAACCAGGCATCGACTAATTCCTTGTGGTGAAGCTGGCAATGTAAGTGCTTTCTCCTCTGGTAGTTGTTCAATGAACTTGCTAAACACAGCTGTCTGTAGAACGTCGAAATTAAAAACTCTGTTTCTATCTTTTACAATGAAGATGTATTACTGATATATGGTGGACTTTGTGACAGTGATGTGTTTTAGCAATTGAAAATTAGTTGAGTCGATTTTATAACAATACATCACTTACTTTTTATTTCAGAAAACATGTTTCAGAAGCCATGTGCTTCCATTGTCAATTCCTTTGGTCGACTGCCGGCATTGCCAGCATTTTTTCACCTTCAATGTGAAATATTACAAACATACATCTGGTTTAGCTATGGGCAGACCACTGTCACCAATATTAGCAGATCACTTCATGAATACTTTGGAAACTAGGATAAAACAGGCATTAAAAGTTAAAAGCTGTCAGGAATTCAATGAAACTTTTGGAATCTTGGATGTTCAAAACCTGCCAGCGGTATGTCGACGACATCTTTGCCATAATGCCAAAAAGGCACATTGATGGTGCCCTAAAACTTTTGAACATCCAAGAAAAAAGTATAAAATTTACAGCACAAATAGAAAAAGATAATCAAATACCATTTTTAGATCTGAAAATAGTAAAATTTGAAAATAGAATAAACTTCGGTATTTACAGAAAACCTACTCAGACAGACAATTATATAAAAGTCAATAGTTATAATCCAAGATCACATAAACAGGAATTCTTCAATAGCCTAGCACATAGACTGGTTAATATATCACTTCTAGAAAATGAATACAGGGCAGAATACCATAAAATAGTCGAAATTGCAAATAAAAATGGTTTCACAAGATCCCTCCTAGAAAAAAAAATAAAACTAGCTAAAAAGAAGAAATTCCTAAAAGAAACAACCACTCTCTCAGCAATAAAACAAAAAATGAGCTACAAGGAATTCACATACCACCCATGGGCATTTGACAAGTTTAAAAAAATACAACATACCAGCTACCACAGTAAACCGTCACAGCTTAAAAAATGAATTAGGCTCAAATCCCAGCAAAGAAAAAAATCGGGCATATACAAAATGGAATGCAAGGATTGTAATCAGATTTATATTGGGAAAACAAAAAGAAATCTAGAAACAAGATCCATAGAACATTTCAGAAATATAAATAAAAAACAATTGGAAAAATCAGCAGCTGCCACCCACTTTTGGACAAAACACCACAATATAAATTCAGAACCAAAACTTCTAAAACACATAGCAAGAAAACAAGAGCTGGCCACGGGAACACATTTTCATTGTGAAAAATAGAAATAGGGTTTTCAATTTTGACATCCTACAGAAGGATGTGCTTAGCAAGTTCATTGACCCACCACCAGAGGAGACAGCACTCACAACGCCAGCTTCACCACAAGGAATTAGTCAATGTCCGGTTGAAAATGAAGGAAACTAGTCCTTTGAAACATGTTCCAGCAAAAAAATCCCAAATAAGTGTTGTTTAGTATAGTTAATCGACCGCTTGCCAAATAAACTCCCCTGATGTTCAAATTATGGTACCACTATGCAGATTACATCTTTGCAATAGTCATAGAAAAACACCTAAAAGATGCACCGAACCTCCTAAATCTGCAAGAAAAATCCATAAAGTTCACAATGGAGAAGGAATGTGATGGACAACTACCATTCCTCAACCTTAAAATCATCAAAAATGAAAATCACCTAACATTTGGCATTTATAGAAAACCTACCTACACCAACAGTTATATAAAACAAGAGAGTTACAATCCCATTCCCCATCAGCATGCCTTACTCAACAGTCTTACACACAGATTGGTAAATGTACCAATTGGAAAAAAAGAATACCACTGTGAACTTGCTAAAATATTGAACATAGTTACAGAGAATGGATTCCGGGCAGAACTGGTGTACAAAAAAGTTAATAAGGCCAAAAATAGAAAGAGAATTAAAGAAGTCAGTACACTCACTCAAAACCAGAAAAAAAACAAGATCTACAAGAAGTTTACATACCACCCTACAACTTTCTACAAATTCCAGAGAATCTTCAAACGACACATCATTCTAGCCCCAAGAAACAATTACTCCATAAAAAACATTTTAAATTCTAAATTAAAAGATGATATCCCACAAGAAAACAAACCAGGAATATATCAGTTCAGCTGCAATGACTGTCAAAAATATATATTGGCCAAACAAACAGAAATATAAAAACAAGAGCAAAAGAACACCACAGAAACATTAAACTCAAATAAGAAGACAAATCCGCGGTAACTTGGCATTTTTGGAAAGAGAAACACACCATAAATAGAAGCCCAAAAATACTCAAAAACATCACAAGGAAGACAGAATTAAAAGTTTAGGAAAACATATATTTGGAAAAATAAGAACCACGTTTTCAATTTTGAAATCCTGCCAGACAACCTACTGATATAGAGGTTCATCAAACCACCACCAGGGACAGAGACAACCACCACAGAAAGCAATGTCAGCAGTCGACCAAAGGAATTGATGGAAGCACATGGCTTCTGAAACATGTTTTCTGAAATAAAAAGTAAGCGATGTAGTGTTACAAAATTGTCTCAACTAATTTTCAATGAAGATGCCTTCCCATGTTGCCAGCTGCTGCTTTCCATTTTGTGTTTTAGAAAATTTGGTTCTGAATTTATATTGTGGTGTTTTGTCCAAAAGTGGGTGACAACTAATGATTTTTCCAATTGTTTTTTATTTATGCTTCTGAAGTGTTCTTTGGATCTTGTTTCTAAATTTCTTTTTGTTTTTCCAATATAAATCTGATTATAATCCTTGCATTCCATTTTGTATATGCCCGATTGTTTCTTTTCTGGGATGATGTCCTTGATATTTGAGCCTAATTCATTTTTTATGCTGTGACGGTTTACTGGTGCTAGTTGAATGTTGTATTCTTTGAAAATTATTTGAAATTTGTCATATGCTCATGGGTGGTATGCAAATTTCTTGAAGCTCATCTTCTGTTCTGTTGCTGAGAGAGTGGTTGTTTCTTTTAGGAATTTCTTCTTTTTAGCAAGTTTTATCTTTTTATCTACTAGGGATCTTGGGAAACCATTTTTATTCGCAATTTTGATTATTTTGTTGTATTTTGCCCTGTATTCATTTGTTAGAAGTGGCATGTTTACCAGTCTATGCTAGGCTATTGAAGATTGCATGTTTGTGTGCCTTTGGATTATAACTATTGGCTTTTATATAATTGTCTGTCTGAGTAGGTTTCCTATAAATACCAATGTTTATTCTACTTTCAGATTTGACTATTTTCAGATCTAAAAATGGTAGCTGGTTATCTTTTTCTATTTCTACTGTGAATTTTATACTTTTTTCTTGGATGTTCAAAAGTTTAAGGCATCATCGATATGCATTTTTGGCACTATGGCAGAAATGTCATCGACATGCTGCTGCCAGGTTTTGAACATCCAAGGGAAACCTTTTGTGATTGTGATTCCCAATACGCTCATGAAAACATCTGCTAATATGGGCGAGAGTGGATTGCCCATTGCTAATCCTGATATTTGGTGATAAAATCTTGTCTGAAACTGTAAACAATATTCTATTAGTGGACAAGTTTATCTAATGGCAATGTGTCCCTCTTATAATTCCATGTTCTCTATGTTTTCTGAGCTCATAGGAGTTTTTGATGCTGAGGCTGTCAAATTTTGGAAAGGAATTGAACTTGTTGGTTAGCCATTTTGCCAATTTGCAGGTTGGTGAATCTGTACTGTTAACTATGGGTCTAATTGTAATGTAGGGTTTGTGAATTTTGGGTAACCCATACGCTCTGGGTAGGGTTGGATTGTCTGATGTTACTGTATATTTATTTGGTATTATGCAGCAGTTTTTTTTATGGTGTTTTCAAACGTTTTCACCCAAGATTTTAGTGGGTTTTTATTGACAGCTTCACATTCATTGTCATTTAGCATTTCCTTCATCTTGCAGATAGCTTTTAAAATTGCCTTCTAGGAACAATTAGCTGCTCTTCACATGTCCTACCCCTTTTGTACAAATCTGCACAGTTTATTTATAGTGCTAACTGTATACATGATTATAGTTTGACCTTAACCCTAGTTAGTTGGTCAGGCCATAAATATTAAATATACAACATTTCAAGCTATTACTAAATATTTCATATCCTCCAAAATTAATCTAGTTTCCAAGTTTTTCATTCACCATTTCCATTTCATCCTGACCTTCCATAAAACTCTCCTAATTTAGGTATCTCTTTACAATCCTTAAAAATCTTTCTAACAGCAATCTGGTTATTCCTCATTAGCCATTTCCTAGTTCTTAAATTTTCCCTCCAGTTATTTGTAGCCCTGCACTGAAAGATAATGTGAACTTTATCTTCCTTCACCCCACAAATTAAACACACTCCAGAGATAACCTCTACCCTCATTCCCCTTAATTTCCAGGTGCCTAATCTAAACCAGGCTTCTCTTTCATTCTTTTTACAAATCAAAATGTACTTCCCTTTCTCTGGGTCATTTTTTAGCTCTCTGTAAAACACCACTGAACTTTTCTCTCTCATTTAAGAAAATAAAATTTGTCTATCCATGTCTTCCCTCCTGGATCTCACTTTCTTCCAAAATATCCAACAATAGCCCAAAAAACTCCTAAGCCATTTATAATTAATGTTCCTTGATTTTCTTAGGCAAAACACCCAAGTTTTTTTCTTGATATATCAGGCATATTTTCAGGAAGTCAGTATCAGATAGCTCTTGGATCTGAAATAAATATTTCAATACTTTCTCCTTCATTAACCCCCTGACACCTACCTTTCCTATTTCTATTAAAGCTGCTGCATTTGTAGTATTATTGGGAACTCCCAACATTAGTTTGCAGAAGCTTCTTAATATTAAATCCATATTATAGCAACCTTCATCTATTCCCAAAATTTCCCCTCCATAAACCCATTAGGCCGATTGCTAAAACGTGGCATAAACCATGGCTTGGGATCATGGGTTTCAGAACATAATCAGAGACTCAAACAGTGTTGAGTTGTTAAAACGAAGATGGGACATTGTCCAGCCAACAGGCCGTGTCTCTAATTTTATATTTGGCAACACTGGTTGAGCAGAAGACGATAAAACAATGGCATTTCAAAATGCAGCGAGGATTAACAAGTTGTGGTTATGCAAGATGGAACGTAAATTCATCAATATTATGCGCCAAAAATGGTAAGTTACGATTCACATTACTGTCTAAGTGACAAATAACTATGTAAAACTATACCTAACTAGTGGTAATGAGGAAATCAAATGCAAATATTGCTACATTACGGCTAACCAAAAGAGATGCATTTTAAAATCAGTGCATCAGATAATATAAGACATGTAAAACTTCAGTGTTTGCAATGTGTTTCGGTAGAAATCAATTGCTTTATTGAACTTTAAAGACCAAAAACAATTCTTAAAGCTTTGTAGCACCACATTATGACACTACTCTAGAAATAAATTGTTTATAGATTTATAGGTAATTTTAGTGCTGCAAGGGATCGAGCTAATACCATAAAATTGATTTATTCTACAGAATAAATAGCTTTTGCTTAAGATATGTTGGGTGTTCAAGGATATTTTAAACATACTGCTGTAAGAGAGTAGGAGAGTCAAGTTCATGCACTAATTCAGTAATGCAAGGAGCTTCATTACCACAGTTTAGGTTAAACCAAGCAAAATGAATGAGCTTCCTACATTTGCATTGACCATACCTAATGATTTTATAAGTAAATCAGATGTTAAGTAGCCTTATTTACATTAAGATTCTATCTTTATTTTTCAGATGAACTTTTAAAATGGCAAAATAGTATTTGTGAACAAATTGCAGTTGTACAGCTAAAATTAGCCTAGAGAATACCACAATGTTTACAAAGCTTAGAATTTGGTACAGAACATCAATATAGTTTTAAGGTAAGGTTACATAATAATTGGCAGGAACAACATTATCAATATTTTAAGTACTCATAATATTTCCTCTGATTTTGTTTACTTTTTACTTGATAAAATTGAATATTGTCAGCATGAATGTTGCATGTACAATATATTCATGTTCTTTTCAAAATTCAGTATCCAGAAAATTATTTATTCTTATTTATTGAAACAATAACAACTCCCCATATTTATGGGCTGCCAACAAGGACAGAGTAAAGCAGACAAATTATACATTAACTATCTAAAATAAAAACAACTTGAAACTCTTCTATAAAGATAATGAAATATTGACAGTTTTCATTGTATAGCAATTGAAAAGGAAACTAAAAGCAGCAAAAGGATTATTAAACATAAATAATATAAAATTAACATGCAATAAATAATTTATATCAAAGAAATATAAACCATGGAAATACTAAAAATGGTTATTATATAAATGATTTTGAAGAAGAGATAGTGAACCTCTTATTGCAGATATGGCAATTTCTTTTATTTTTACCTTCTTCAGTCCAAGCTTCTTCCAGGTTTAGAAAAAAGGTAAAGGAATGGTGCCCCGAGCTCCGACCATCAGACCAATTACATCTATAATATTCAGATCGTATTTTGCCTTGAAGTATGGAATTGTGGGTGTGTAAATATCCCTTTTCTCTTTGTCAATGTCCTCTGCTTGTCCTTTGAGTTTTTCAAACCTAACGGTAGGATCGATGATAAATCCTATTTTTGTGCCTTCTCGAATTGCAATCATGTCAATTCATCTAGTGCTACCGTTAGTTTCCAGTCCACGGACTTCTTCAAAGACTTTATAGTTGTTCATTCGCAGTTTATCGGCGATCATTGAGGGAATTTTGTGATGGCGAGAGTTGCGTAATAGTTCTCCATGAGGGCAAGATCCCAACACGTGTCCAAGTGTTTTTATCTCTCTGTGGCATCGCCGACAGAGGCTGTTGTCTTGCGATCTGCCCAGTATGGAATGCACGGCGGATACATTAGCCGTCATTTTTATAGATTCGCGCCATTCACTTGATGTTAGGCCATCACGGTTTCAAGTCCACGAATTTGCTGGCTTGTATTCTTTGAATAATGCTACACTGAGTCCTTTCTGAGGAAGTTTGGCCCAGGCATCTACTCTTTTTCTTGAAGTGTCCTCCTGCTACGTCGAATGTCAAACAGTTCAGTAAAGGGATTCTTCATTGAAACGTCTTCTGTTAAATTTAAAATCTTCAAGGATTTATTCATCTCGGCAGTAAGGTCTTGAGTGGTCTGTACGTATGGATTGGAGGATTGAAATAAATTTTTGCACAAGTTTATGTGTTGCAGATATGCCTCCCACGCTGCTTTGAAGAGACCAAGCCCTTTAAATTTCATGTCAGAATATAGCATGTGATCTGGTACATCCATAGGTAGCTGTAATATTTTGTTTTAAGGAACTTTTGATAATTTTATCACAGTTATTAAGAAATTTGTTTGGTATTTTAGTCAGATTAGTGGTTTGGAAAGGGTAAATTATGGATGTACAAATGGAAGAGTTAAGAACTTGAAATTTTTGTTCAGCTTTAAGCAAAGGGGAGGACACTAACAGATCTAATTTGTTGTGAAGTTTTTTAATTACACCATTCTTATCAAAATCCAGCACGTCGGTGAAGGTCACGCCCAAGTATTTTATTGAATCTCCTGGGGCAATGGTTTCAATCTTGCAGGCCTGGTCTACTGTTAGAGTTGTGTTGACTATATTTCCATTTTGGATGTGAAGTCCTGTGCATTTCCTTGGGTTGACCTGTAACCCTATCTCTTCAAATTGCTGTATTACAAGGCGTGTTAATTCGAGAGCGGCTTCCTTATCTTTCCCGATGATGACTATATCATTGGCAAATCCCTACCGGCATATCTGGCATGAGTTTAAAGCCATAGTGATCGCTTACACTCTCCTCTGATAGCTCATCCAGAATATGGTTAGTAGCAAGATTGTATAAACATGGAGAAAGAGGAGATCCCTGCATGACGCCTCGTGAAAGAGAAATTGTTTTTGTTTTGCCTGCAGATGTTTCAAGTTGTGTATTGTTCCCAGTTTGCAAAGCTATTATTATATCTGCTAACTTGGAAGGGATTCCTTCGGACCTTAGAGTCTTATTTAAGTGATTGTGCCCAATGTTATCGAAGACTTTTGTAACATCCAAAAATGTCAATGTAACATTACCTTTATGTTGTTTAATGTTATTTAAGATTGCTCCGATTATTGATGTATTGATTAGTGTACCCGGTAGGTTGATAAAGCCATGCTGATATTTGTTAAATTCAACATAGGAACGAAGGCGATAATCCAAGGCTCGTTTAATTACCCGTATTACGACAGAGCAAATAGTAATGGGACGCCAGCTAGAAATATTATTGGTGTCACCATTTTTAAAAAGCAATATTGTTCTTCTTTCTGTAAGCATAGTGGTACCCTACTGGTCTTTAACATTCTTATTGCAATCTTTGCTATTATTTCACTATCAGTATCGTCCTTTATGGTTCTAATAAGCACGCGATTGGGACCAGGAGCTGTGTCAATTGCAATACGTCAAGTAGCTGCAATTATTTCATTTTTAGAAATTTCATTATTAAATGTGTTGTCTAGTTCACAACGTTCTACTCTGGTAATTTTGGGTGGATAGTGTGCCCTTTCAGCTGAATTTTCTGGACAGTATGTTCTGGTAAAAAAATTGTGAATATCGTCTTTAGCGATTTTAAGCATTTCGCTTTTTGTCTCTAGAACCTGTCTAATAGCTTTTCGTTCATTGATTATAAAATAGAAATTGTATTAATTCATAATTATACTTATTTTTCCTTCTTTCACTATCCCTTTTGTTTGCTCTTTCTGGATTACTTGAGTTTTTGTGAAATTTCTGCTTACTTATTAAATTTTTCTTCCTAGCTTCGTAATATTTTGTGGCTGGGTGTTTAGGACCCGGTAGATAGTTTATAGCTCATGCTAAAATCAGTATAAAACTTTGTACATTTAAATCAAATACAGCGTCTTCAATGTTATCTGAAAACATAATTTGCCATTAAGAAAGTTCTGTTTTGAATTTATCCAGAGAATCTGGTGTTTTAGATTCATGTATAGAATTTTGGTTCACAGGTTCATTTTCATCACTTTTATTAATATTACTTGTATTAATTTTATTATTTTGGACAGCCTTATACTTTTCTCAAATTTTGTTTCTACGTATTTGTGGATGTGAGCGACTAATGCGAATATTCACGCCTCTTTCATTTTGAAAAAATCCCTCACAATGTGGGCATTTAGCTTGTAAAGTTTTCTCACTATTGCAGAAGCTCAAATGTAATTGCAACATCAATGCAATGTAATGTCACTGGAAAGTGTTTTCCTTACATGGAGAACTTATTAATTAGGCATGAAGAGCTCACAGATTTCAAATAAATATTCAATTAATAAGAGTTACCTGGTAGTTAAGGAAGTAAACAAATCCAGCATCCAGATTTGCAGATTCACAAAATAAATATTAATAACTGTCATCACATGAAATTTGTTATGCTAATATTTCTTTACACACAGTAGTATATATTTTAAATGTTGATTGGCTTAAATAACGAATGGATTGATTTGTAGTATTGATTTAAATATGCAGTGCAACATAGGTTACATTCATGTTATGTATTATGTATTATGCAACTATTTATGATTCATTAGTGGCAACCAGTTTATCACAGACTAACTTCTTAAAGCTATGCAATTATTATATAGAAATGCTACAGAGAGAAAACTTCATGTTAAAAGCAATTATTGTTTAAGCATTTGGTATTTTGTCTGTTCTTTTAGATGATTTCCAAAGATATAACTGAAATGACTAAACACATTAGAGCATGATAGATTTTCATTGTATAAACAAAATGAATCTTAAATACATAACTTCTTCTTCTTCTTCCTCCTCCTCTTCTTCTTCTTCTTCCTCCTCCTCTTCTTCTTCTTCCTCCTCCTCTTCTTCTTCTTCCTCCTCCTCTTCTTCTTCTTCCTCCTCCTCCTCTTCTTCTTCTTCTTCTTATTATTATTATTATTATTATTATTATTTGTTTCAGGAGAAAAATAAGCAGCAGGACCTTTCTGGATTATAAAGAAGAATATCAATCAAAATGAACATTTTTAATATAAGACGACAGGTTTTTTATCCTTTCAGTTTCAATATGTGTATGTGTAGTAAAAGATTATATTTTAAAACAAAAACAAGTAGCAAAATATATTGAATTTAGAGTTGTTTAAGGTTTCTATGTAAGAATATGTCTACAATGTAGTCGACATCGACCCTTCTTGTCCAGATTCCAAACAACATCTTCAGCAGGTTCCTTGCCCAGTTATTTTTAAACGCTGTTTCTTAATTATTATATTGTCTTCATTTTCATAGTGAAACTGTATTTGGAGCAGGTCAAGTGTGTATCATGTCACAAACATACCTAGCATATTATGTCAACCCCTGCTGTTCTTGCTAATTGGTATGGTTGGTGAGGGGTGCATTGGGTAAAATTAAACAAAGACCCAATGCATTTAGTTATATGAATATTATACAGAATGGTAATTTAATTATTAATCTGCTTGTTCTGGCACTGAGTATTTATAAGTCCAGTAATTATGCTTGAATTGGAATATGATCAGAGATTAAAATTGTCTAATGTAATACTTCTGAAGATGAAAACACTAATTAGAATTACTAATTCAGAATATTCTCTCTAGTAATTTTAATTCATTTTGAGGTTCTGCGGCACAAGAATTCCCATTTTCGCTACTTTAAATCTTATTTACATTCCAGGATTAGAAGGTGTAATGGCTGATCATATCCAGAATGTACTGTATAAATACACATGGAGGTTAGAGTGTATGGTTTATCATGACTAATAACATTAAACAGATCATTAGAAATGAGAATTAATATTGCAACTGATTGCTGCATGCAGTCTAAAGAGTTCATAATTTTACATTAAATGATTGCTGAGGATTCAAAACAATTGTGTTTTCATTAATGAACCTCATATGAAATTTTCTCTAGTTGCAAGCACTGTTATGTACTATTAGAGATGTAATAAATTCCTAATCAAAGTTCTGGAAACTAAACACTGAGTTTTGAATTGTGTAAGCTTTTTGTTCTACACATTTGGTTCATGCCTAGGCAAGACGATCCTTTAATAGGTTTCTAACACATGCAGATATGTTGTGATACTCTTGCATAATAATTGTTTACTGATTTTGTTCTTTTAGTGTGTGGTTCATATTGTACCATTCACACATTTGCATGCCTGCTTGATTCATGGAAAGCTGCTGCAGTAATTAGTTCTGCAACAAATATTTATTCCAAATAACTTTACAAACAGTGGTGTTTATTGATATGGGGCCACTTATATACATACGTCTAAACCCCTATCATAAAATACATTTACGTTTAGCTTAATATTATAGTTAAGTAGTTTTATCCTTTGCAATGACATAGCACATATTCTTGGACCTACAATTTGTAATGATTACATGGAATTGCAAGAGATTAACGTTGTCATTTATCATTGAGTTTTCTTGGTAAACTTATTTTTCTTAGACATCAGTGTATATGATGTATACAATGTTTACAAACATTCAACAAATAAGTGTTATGCTTGAATATTTCTTTCCCTTCTTAATAACAGACGAATTATTGTACACAACTCAAGAGTTATTAATTAATAAACTGAGAGCAATTTGCCAAATGTTTCCCTCAGTGCATAATTATCAGTCTCAATTTTCTTAGTGCATACATTGTATTAGGCATAATACAATTGATCATAACATTAACAGGGACCTATGAAATAAGATTGATATTTAATTGGGTAAAAATGTAGGGTGATTGGAATACATATACACGCAGCATCCTTAAGAAATAGTTTAAGTAATAGCTGAAACTTCTACAGGCGATCCATATTTGAAAGTGTTGAAAATATCTCGTTCAGATGTGAATGCCCCAGATAACCGAGGTTTTGATTTCTTCTTGGGATCATTAGGGTTTTAGCTTCAAGATCCCTCAGCTACGCCCTCTCGTCCTTCCGCAGTTGCAGCCGCACTCCTCTGCTCGTAAAAAACATCCTTTGATTACGCTTTGCAGCTTAGAGTCCTAAACGTTTATAACTTACCAGTAAATAGCCACAAAGTGGCTCTAATGACAGAATAACAAAAGTACCTATCAGATTCAGATCTCGTATTGAAATAATATCAAGTGGTGTAACCAACATATATAAATATCTTTATTACAGTTGATTGTCTGCATAAATAATACATTATAACGAAAATGAGGTTAGCTTTCTGCTTAAATTTGAAGTTTAAAACGTGCGTTTAATAAAGCACTTTTAGATTGGAATAATATAAAGAAAATGATTATACGTAATCGAGAACTTCATACACTTAGAACAGTTTGGTAAATGTTGCTCTCAGCATATACTTATCAGTCTGAATTCCTTTGTTACATATAATAAGCAATTAAATGTTAATCAATAGGAATTGAGATTATACCACTTTGTTGTAGTTGATCATCTGACAAAAATAATAGATTAGTCTCATGTTATGTGAAGCTAACAAGGTTAGCTCAGTCCAATCGAATTTCAGATATTTAAAATGTCCGTGAAATAGACCAAAGTAAAACGAAACGAGTTAAAGCATCTGCAAATATTAGGTTATTTTTGCTGTAAAATGGTCCCATATCTGTGGAGGCCACGCCTCAAACCTACCCTTGCCATGGCTCCACTTTTTCGACACGTATACAAGCTATGTCTTTTACTTTGGCAGGAAACCTCATTTTATCAACTGATTCAGGAGTTTAAACCATGGCCATGGTATAGGCCACGTTTTAGCAATCAGCCCATTGAGATTCAACTAAGGCAGAGTAAAGCCTTTCAAACCATCTAAAAACTCATTCCTGGCATCATGTATAAACATTTCTATATAGCTGTTATGGCCATTCTTCCCTTAGCCAGTGCAGTTCTTTTTTGTTTCTCCCATCCTCCATTACTATTCAATTTTATACCCAGATATGTGAACTCATTAACAATCTTTCATCTTTTCGCAATTATTACCCTTCTAAACACCAACCACACTTAACACAGAATCTATTTTAATAATATAACTTCTGTAATATATCAATCATATTGACACTTAGCTTACAGCATAGCACATCTCTATCGACCCTGTCATAAGCTTTTTCCAGATCAATAAATATAGCATACAATCTACCCCTTTTCTTTGCTAAATATTTACCTATTATTGTTTTAATTATACATATATTATCCACTGTTCATTTTCCTGATCTGAAACCTGCTTGAAATGGGGATATCTTTTTATTTTCCTCCGCCCAATTTTGTATTCTCTAGCTATAATTCTTGTGAAAATTTTCTCGAAATTGGATGGCAATGCAATTCCTCTATAGTTATTAGGCTTTCTTTTGTTTCCTTTACCTTTGTAAATGGGATGTATAATTGCTATACGCCAACTTTCTAAAACCTTCTTCCTCTGTTTTATTACATTCATAAGCCTTGTCACACATGATATTCAATCTGCATAATTTGACCAATCTAAATCAAATTTTGGGTAAATATCTAGGCAAAAATTATGGACTACCTAGCAAAAAGTATATCCTCTCCTGATTTTCAAACCTTTATAAGAAATATGCACCATATGTTCTATCAACACATTCATGTTTAAGCAAATGGCAAATATTTTAAACTAAATTTACTACCTTAAAAGACTATCTCTGCCTTAACTTACAATCTCTTATCAATAAATATGGACAGTTTACCCATATAGATAAACATTGCAGGGCTGTGTATTGGCACTTGAAAAAATTAGAGAGTAACTTGCAACTTTCATTAACTACTCTAACTTTCAACCTCTTGAATAGAAATCTGGACCACTTGATCTCATTGAACAAGTTGTTTGATATTTACATTTAAAGGCTAAAGAAAAATTAGACAACTTTACAACTATCAAAAACTGCCTATATTCTTAGCTACTTAAATACAAATCTGTTTCATTTAAGTTATTATTTACTCATTAACATGCTTTGTGTTTAACTTCTTGAACAGCAGTATGCAAACTGAAGGACAGGAATTATTTTATTCATAGGTAGAACAATCTATCAAAGAATCCAGTTATCCAATTTGAAGCAAGCCTTCTTCCCTCAAATATAATCTCAATTATCCAACCTAGAAATGATGGTGTAACTGACACTAAAGTCCTATTATAGTTAGTACAATCTGTAATAATTTATTGCAAAAATCAATTCCCCTATTCCCAGAACCACTTAAAAAGTTAGTGTCCCTGATGCTGTTAATTGGAATAATCAAGACAAAGTGACCTATTGTTTCATGAAAGCTTGTTTTCCTGCAAGAATATCATC
This sequence comes from Hymenopus coronatus, assembly GCA_030762935.1. Classification (NCBI taxonomy): domain Eukaryota; kingdom Metazoa; phylum Arthropoda; class Insecta; order Mantodea; family Hymenopodidae; genus Hymenopus; species Hymenopus coronatus. The sequence goes on along the minus strand of CM060900.1, from coordinate 312,930,080 downwards.
AGACACTAAAATTGACATTAAAAAAAAATTTAAAGGAAATTTCTTAGCTTAGCATACCAGGGAAGCTTGCATATGAAACTTTGACAAACTTGCAACTGGGCCATTACATGCATAAGTGGACATATGCCAAACATTTTTAAAAATGCTTTAAATCATTTTTTGTATTGTTTTGTACTTGCTTCACCATTGTATTTAATATTTCTCACATAAGCATTCAAGATTTGTATTTTAAAATTATTTCTAATGGTAAAGGAAACTCTGTACACAAAAGACTTTTTTAGTCAGACCAGCAGATGGTTGGCATATTTCTAATTTCTGTCCAAAAATTTTTAAGTCATGAGTATGGCAATGTCCATAGCACCAAGACTTACAGTAAAGGAAATTCAATAATTAGTCTCCACGCAGTTCATTTTGTATATATTATGTAGCCATTTTGAGACTAAGTGGTATATGTCAAACCCATAACAAAATAAAGATAAAAGTTTACTTACTTTATTAAATATTGAGCTTAATGTGATTTCCAAATGTGAATGTAAGGTTCAGTTTCACGTACATTGATTCTAACTATACATTAACTGGCTGCAAATTGCTTAGTGTCACAAAAATTAATGCTTAAATCTGTCACACCTCGAACACCAACTTACATATAGGTATTTCTTAGTTGTTCAAGAGAAGCGCAGCTTGAATAGTAGCGAATTTTAAAATATGTTAGGCCTATATTATTTTAAGCTTTGCATCTTATCTGTGATGATTTGTTTTTTTAATAAATGAGTCAAAGAGTCTAAGTAATCAGAGAAAATGGGTGAAAAGTGATCTGCATAAATAAAAGAAACTCCTGAATAAAAAACGAGAGTGAGCTAGGTTAAGAAGAAAGAAACATAGAAATGTACAGCAAAAGGAAATTAGGATTAAAACATGCAAAGAACGCAGAGTGGCAAAGGAAACAGAAGATAAAAGAGAAGAAAAATCAGGATAATAGGTGTAGTCTGCAGTCTTTATCTCTGGGTTCATTCAAATCTCCAAAACATTAGACAAAGCTGTCCAGAGAGTGAGCAAGTCATTTCCAAAAAGATCCAACAAATCAAAAACAATGCTCTCATGCACGATACGTAACAGAAGGTTGTTCCATTTTATTTGAGAGATAATAGTAGCTGGTAAATCATCACATAGGAAAAATACTAAGTGTAAAGGATCTAATTATTGGAAAATGCAATCCTCTTCAGAAGCATATCATGATTATCACAAATAAGGAATCTTGTGGAATTTTTGTGAAGGAAAATCCAGCTGTTATCCCTGGAATATCCAAATTTTACGAGTTAAGACAACATGATCTTCCTTCAACAAATCTGTCTCATAACATTTGCATCTTTTGGTACCATGCAAATTTAAATTTCCTTTTAGGATCACTGAAGTTCTTAGCCATCATTTCCCCCAAAATAGATTTACTAAAAATAATTTATGTTGAAAAGGAGACATGACATGAAACTGCAATGCACTTAGAGGCAATACTGAATATTTTTGACATTTATAAGTTATTGCCCCACTTAAGCTCGTATGACTTTGGATTTGCTCTCCCACTCCTGTAATTGGTAAACATGCTTATGTTTATCATGGCAACAGTTCACTGCATGCTTCTGCAGTCTGCTGGGTCAGTCTGAGACAAGGTAATGACTTCAAAAGTGGCAAGAGCTGATTGTGGTTATACAGTGGTTGGACTTTCAGATGCTGGTTACAGCCTTTCAATGAAGGTGGAAAGTTGCAAGTTAAAAGGTCTTACCATAAGTAGGTCATATTTGGGTCGTATAACACAGCTACATTGGAACATCTTATTGAATAATACACAGCAATTGGGTCTAGAACGATGTAAGAAAGCACATGGACATGTTTTGAAAGAGCAGCATATCAGAAAGCAATGCAAGAAAACTCTATGAACACCACCTGGCAGGTGAAGAGTGGCAATGGGTAGTTTTAATATTATTAAGTAGAAGGTTAATAACAGTGATGGTTTATCATTAGAAGAAATGAGTTGGACTTGTTAACACTACATCACTTAATAGTATTCTTACAGCAAGAAATACTATTAAGTGATGTGTTAACAAGTCCAACTCATTTCTTCAAATGGATAATTTCTTTAGATGAAGTTGGATTTATCTAAATTACATAAATAAACCTCAGGAATTTATTACCATCAAGTGGGCCTAAAGGGGCACTCCAACTTCAATCGAGAGAACAAGGAAAAGTTTTCCAAGGGATTCATGGTGGTTGCAGGATACTGCTCTTGGGAGAAACTTGGAATTCACAGAGTTGCCAATATTGTCAAAATTAATGACGATTAATCACATCAGCATCACAATAATAATAATAACAACAACAATAATAGTTTGTTAAAGATGCAGTCAATTGCCAACATCATATCAGCGCCAACAGTATGCAGGAATTTTGTCCTGCAGGAGCTCTCTATAACATGTAGCCTATTATCAAAGGAATGTCATGAACCCAATCGTTGATGAACAGATTCTCCAGTATGGTGACAAAGTCCCAAATGTTTTGATCTACATGGATAAAGCATCAATCAAACGTCTGGGTCTTCCGAAGAATTACTACCACTGGAAAGCTGTGGAAACAGATATCATCATGATACCATTTAAAAGTATCCCTGTAAAGTCTCCAGATGCCTCACTATTAGATTTTTGCAGATTTGGACTGCTGAACTGAGCCAAGCTTCTCGGCATCCCACCAAAATTTAAGGCTTTGAAAAGGATCCCTCTTCCTGTTCTTAGATGCAGTCTTCTACAATGGAAATTGTGCTGTAGAGCCATAGTTAAAGACCGTGTACACACATTGAAGAGAATAGGGGTGGCAAAAGGGTATCTTGCCATGAGAAAACATAAGTAAAAATGTCTGAGCTTAAGTAGGGAAATCGTTCATAATTTAGACACAATCATTGCTTTTATACAATGGGGTGACATTAATATCTATCCAAAAGTCATTGAAAGTGTAGGTCCAACAGAGGATGTATTGAACTTATTCGGAAACAGTATCTGCTAAGTATCACTTTGCAAATAAGGGTCCAACCAAATTCTTTGAGGAACAAAGGCAGATTCTGCCTAAAGATAATAAGTGAATTTTGCTATTTATTCACAATCAAGTGAACTGGAGATAAAACCACCCTTTTAGTTTCCAAGGATGACCTCAAAGCACGAAGTGTGCATTAGTAGAATATCAAGGGAAACTGAATAAATGCATATACGAATTAAAAGTAAACATTGAGTCAATTAATGACACTCAACAAAACTCACATTGAAATTTCCTGGAACATGTTTCGGAGGCTAGTTTCCTCCATTGTCAACTGGGTATTAACTGATTGTTTGTGGCGGAACCACTCTATCCATAGTTTGCTCTGGTGGTGGGTCTATGAACTTGTACAATGAGTCACCCTGGGAGATATCAAAATTGATAATTCTATTTTTGTTTCTCTAAATGAAAATCTGTTCCCAAGTTGCCAGTTCCTGCTTTCCAGTTACATGTTTCAATAATTTTGCTTCTGGGTTTATGTCATGGTTTTCTATCCAAAAATTGGTAGCAAATGCGGATTTCTCTAGATGTTTGTGTTTTATGCATCTGAAGTGTTCCTTGTTTCTTGTTTCCAGGTCCCTCTTGGTTTTCCCAATTTAAACTTTGTTGCAACTGTTGCATACTATTTGGTAAATTCCGGATTTATTACTTCACAGGTTGTGAAGTACATTTTTTATGTTGTATTTATTAACTGGTGCCAATTGTGTGTTGTATTCTTTAAAACTGTTTTGAATCTGTTAAATGTATGTGGATGATATGTAAACTTATTGAAACACTTTACCTCTCCTTTTGTATTGAGTGTGGTTGTTTCCTTCAACAATTTATTCCTTTTTACTGCATTTAGTTTTTAGTCTACTATCAACTTCTGAAGCCATTTATTTCTGCAATTTCAGCTATTTTTTGTATTCTGTTTCATATTCATGTTCTGAGAGTGGTATTTCCACAAGCTATGTGTTAAACTATTGAAAACTGCTTGTTTATGAGATCTGGGGTTGTAGTCATTCAATTTTATGTAATTGTCTGTTTGTGTTGGTTTTCTGTAGATTTGAAAGTGTATTCTGTAAGCATTTTTTATGATTTTTGGATCCAGAAGTGGAAGCTGTTCATCCTTTTCAGTTTCTGGTATGAATGTTACGGTTTTTTTCTTGCAAATTTAACAGCTTTAGTGTGTCCTGCAAAAAAGAAATCCATGACATGTTTCGGGATACTTCAATGTGAGGTTTGTTTAGTGTCATTAATTGACTCAATGTTAACTTTTTATTCAATCTCAACAACACTGTCATGAAATTCCAAAATATTAAGCATAAAGGATTTTTCCAAAGTGAGCCTGAAAGAGGGGAAATTTAGATGACAGTTTGTAAATTTAATAACAATCATAACAGAATGTTTAAGATGAATGAAAAAGATGTATGCTTTGTGTTTATAAAGCAAATTTTAAATCATATTTCAGAAACAACAATGAAGGTGATTGGTACAGAATGTAGTACTGAAATCCAACTCCTGTCTTACACACGGCTTGTGTGAAAAAACAATTAATCCAATACCAATTGACCATAATAGTTGGCTATACTATGAATCCTGGGACTTAAGTACTTACAACATTGTAAGTCGCCATTGGGGTTGTCATCTCAAAATAATTTGAGAGCACCTTGTGGTTTACCAGGAAACATGCGAGTCAGTTGAAGAATTCAATGCTATGCTGGCATGTTGTCATGGTAGCTCAGTGGCAGAGCAACTGGCTAGAGATCGGGAGATCCGTGGTTCAAATCCTGACTATGGCATTGAACTTTTCAGTCTGACTCTACCTATTCAAATTAAAATATGTTCTATATTAAGCATAAAACTATTGTATTGATTATTTAATATAATTTTATAGAGAGTATATAAGCTATGTGTTTGTTGCAAATAAAACCTTAGAGTTATATCCCTAAGGATTGCACAGCGAGATTGTCCATTGTCACACCCATAATATATGCTGTCACACCTACAGCTACTCAATAATTTACTGTAAAAGACAGAAACATCTGCTTTAAAACATATACCCCTAACAGAAAGACTGGTACACTTTTCATTCAACATCCACTGTTTAATTTTGCAGAGTTTCTTTCACACTACACAGAAAAAAAGTTGATATAAAAAAGGGCTAATACATGTGGAAAGCCGTAAATAACATTGTTAAATAATTTGAGGCAATTTTAATATCTGTGGTGTTTAATGTTTTAAAAAACATGCATGTATGTGCGCACCCCCCCACACACCCACCCCCACACGTATGCATGCACGCACCCACACACACACAGTGAAATGCTCTTAACATTTGTAACACTGTGATTTTTTCTTAATTTTCAAAATATTTCCCCAGCATTATTTCCACATTTTGTGGCTTTAAAATAGTACTAAATCTGATAGTATATTTCCATGGTGGAAAAAGGCACACTCAGCATCAACATTGGATGGTGGAATCCCTAGTCCCTGGATACTTTTTCCAACAAATATTGGGTATTCATTCCTCATTGTCTGCAATATTGCCACAATATTAATTTGGTCCCTATTTACTGCTGCTTTCTTAATGCTGGCCGTCAAGGCAGTATACCCTTCAGCTAGTTTATGAAGCAATAAATCTTTCATCACAGGCATGCCAACAATGACAGAATGCAGATTTGGACCAATGAATTTGTTAATATATTTTGTTCATCAAATAACTTCCCCCATATTAGTGATGAACCCTCGCCCTTCATCCACACGTTGTAGCAGTGATAGTTTTGTGTGACATTTGTGTCCTAAATTCCGGAATGTTTGTTTAATGCTGTAATTCTTGTGAATTAAAGTAACAAGTTTTTGTGATTCTTCACCCAGCACACTACTACCTACTAACTCAAATGTGCCAAGAATATGCCCAATCTTTGATGTTAGTTTTGTCACATATGGGTATAAATTACCTTTAAGAACCTGGATTACATCGATAACTGATTTACAATGTTCCAAAAGAAAGGATGCTGAGGCCACAATCACATTCACATCAATTTGCGTAAGGTTTCTGAAATATGTGACTGCATAGCTTTGCTCTTGAGTGATGAAGAAAATCCCTTAATATCTTTAACATGTTTCTTATGGTATTCTGTAGATTTGAACCATGAATTCCATAGAGTTAATACAGGCATTGGAAACAGAGTGCACTTGCTCTCATCATTTACATATTTCTGCCTTAGGAAGAAAAGGAAGCAGTGTTTTCTCTTCCTTGTGTTCATAAACATTGCCTTTGACTGGGCAACACAGGTATTGAGCTCAGGAAGAAGGTTCGACCACATGCTGGCTATAATATTCAATCTGTGTGTCCAGCATTGAATGTGCACCATACAGTCTGAAAATGGTATTCACAGTGAATCCAAACAGGCACCCATAGATTGTGCTGAGTCTGAAACAACTGCTACAACTTTATCAAATTCAATACTGCAAGACATAACAACCCTTAATATGGCATGAGAACATTCTGCTGCTGTTGCATTTTCCAGGACTTTGACCCCACCCACATATGTTAGGAATGTAATTGTAGGAGGAGAATGTTGCTTTTTGGCCAGAAAAAATTTATTTTGAGAGTAATTATAGGCGAGCTTATCAACACATTATAGAACTGGTCCTAAGTAAAAAGAAGTGTGATTTCACATGAATTGCTACTACTGTTCATTTTTAAACAATACTAATATAATCTGTTTCTACCTCACTAACCAGGGATTTCATTGCTATTCAAATTTTGTTTGAACCTGCTGCTTGTGGTCATTTTATTCTGTTTTTAACTACTGCAGATAAAATAAATCACCATGCTCAGTAATGCAATTAAAATATGGTTATAATATAACATGAATCCTCCTTCCTCTTCCCTAAATAAATAAAATTAAAAAAAACTTACCTAATGACTGTATCACATTTTTGTTCTCTTCTACAGTTGCATACAATTCAGAGCTTGTATCCCCATTTGGTTCATTTCCTTCCCAAATAACAGCAGTATTATCCAATGGCAGTCTCTCAACAGGAATATCTGGAAGGCTCCGATTAGCAGTAGTGGATGTTCTGAAATACACAACCAAATTTCAAAATAAGAGAGATTTGATTCAATTCCATTTAATTTTTTTTTTACAACATAATACAGAAAAGGGGGCATATATATATACATATATATATATATATAACAAGATATAGCATATATCTTAACAAACACTGTCATACTTTTCACTCTTTCAACCCACACATAAAACACACACACTCAAACATATATTTCACATAGAATCATTAAAGGTATCTTCAAAATACTCATCAACACTATAGTATGCTCTGTTTAGCAGAAGCTTAGTCAGTTTGAATTTAAACTTCGCAGGTGATACAATGTTTTTTTAAGCTGTATGGAAGCTTGTTAAACAATTTTAGCCTTAGGTAATCATTCTTATGTTCAGAAAGTTTTAATCTATGCCCTATAACTATATAATTATTCTTTCCTCTTGTCTGGTAGTCATGGATATAGGAATTTTTATTTATTGTGTTTCTACCTAAACATTATTGTTCACAAAATAAATATGAAACAATGAATAAATTTAATTTTTCAAAATAAGGCTTACATGTGTTATTTTAGCCATATACCTAACTGCTCTTTTCTGCAGGATAAAAATGTTATTAATTTGATTTGGAGGTATTTTCCCACAGCTCGATGCCATAGGAGATAGGTTAATATATTATTGTGAAGTATACTAATTTACTAGTGTCACCGGAGAGAAAATTGGTTATATATCTCGAAACAAATGCCCAGAACTTAATTTACTTTCCAATTTATCAATATGGTTATTCCAAGTAAGCTTATCATCAAAAATTAAACCTAACCTATTAACCTTTTTTACCCCTTTTTGACCAGACTATCACAAAGGCTCAGTTGGGGTTCAAAGTAAGGTCTCTTAAAGGCATAGGTACACAGCCTGATATCATTAAAATACTGTATTTGGATATTGGAGGGCAAATTTATATTTATTTCTAAATTTACTAGGTCACTATTACTAAATCCTAGTATGGCATCATCTGCATACAGACACTGCTATATTATCCTGTACCACAGAATGTCAATGTATAAAACAAACAGTAATGGTCCTAAAATAGGGCCCTGAAATACGCCATGTTTTGAGACATAATGACCTTGTTTACAACTCAAGAGTACATATTGCATTCTTATTCAGTAGTATTGTTGTATTGACACAATAAAATACTTTAGGTTAGCAAACTGTAAGTAGTAGCAGTTTCAATACACAATATCATAAAGGTGGTGGAGTAGCCATCTACATAAAGAATAGGTTAGATTTCACACTACTAGACTGGGTTAAGGATTGCCAAATAGATATGTCAATGGGTTAAATAAATTAACTTTGAATGTAGACTTGAAAGTAACATTTTAAAAGATTGATCTAAAACAGAAAACATGTATTTTTTTTTGCTATATCACTCTTATGTGAAACTTTTTCATTTTTTTTTTTTTTAACAAAAAGGAAAACTCATGTAACCTATGCCAAATAACCCTGTCATCACCCACGTGTCCCTCCACACATCCATTTAACACAGGCACATTTGAATGCAGTTGCTGGGACTTATTCATTACACATATACACATTGCAGAGGACAGAAATATGACTTTGAATGAAACAGTATTGAAGCTAACAAAGTCTTTTCCAAGCATCTGTCTGACTACTGGATCCAGCTATTTTTGAATTTCCACTTATAGCCAGGTGAATGTGGCAATTTTTCCTTGCACTCACTCCATGAAAATACAACTTTGCTATCCACTAGCCAATTACCATGTGATATTGCAATATTCCTCCCCTCCCCCACTGTTTATTTTTTCTAGTTTTCACCCTGACCTGCATCCAGTCAAATATATCTGTACAGATCATCTGATATGGCTTACCTTTCTTGGATAAGTTGGCCACCAATGAGTTTAAACCCAGAATGTATGAATTCAAACCTCATAATGAGTATAAACATTGTGTTTGGATAATAAAAAAGTCTAGAATCCCTCCCCATTCATTCATAGCAACATATGCAAAGATTCAATGAGAGGTACAAACAACAAATACAAGGTGTGATCAAAAAGTTTCCAGAATGACTGTTTTGTTTAATCTGCACTGTCACCCTCGAAGTAGTATCCTTGGAAGTTGATACACTTGTCCCAGCACTTCTGCAACTGCTGGAAGCACCTCTGGAAGCCCTCTCCTTTCAACATGTTCAGAGCCTTCTGAGATTCGCAATGGATGACATCAGTATCCTCAAAATAGTGTCATTGGAGCTTTATTTTAAGTCATGGGAAAAGAAAAAAGCCGCTGGTGCCAAATCTGGAGAATAGGCAGGATGGGGAACAGTATTCATCCTATTTTAATCCAAAAATTGGCGAACAGAAAGGGCTTTGTGCACGGGCGCATTGTCATGATGCAGGAACCAGTCACCACTCCTCCATTTCTTTGGCCGTTTGCATCGCACATTCTCCCTTAATCTTTGCAGCACTTGTTTGTAGACACTTGATTCACTGTTTGACCCTGTGGCACAAATTCCTTATGTACAATGCCTTTAATGTCAAAAAACACAATCATCATTGACTTCACTTTGGATCAAACTTCTCTAGCCTTTTTTGAGCATGGAGATGAAGGATTGTTGCTTCATTTCTTGATCGTACCCATAAATCCATGTTTCATCACCAGTAAAAATTTTCTCCATAAACTGTGGGTCATTTTGTAGCTGTTCCTTAAGATCTGTGCAGTCAATCACACAGCTTTCCTTTTAGTCATTTGAAAGCGGCTGGGCACGAACATGGCAGCAATTCTTCTCATGTCCAAATTGTCTTTCAAAATGCTTTGAACACTTCCAAAGGAGAGTCCTAATGAGTCAAAAAGTTCTCTTATTGTAATGTGCCTATCATTTAAGACCATATCCCTCACCTGATTGATATTTTTTTGTTGCTACAGGGTCACCCTGAACAATCTGCATCTTTAACTGATGTCACACCACTTTTAAATTTTGAAAACCACTCAAAGCTTGAGTTTTGCCCATAACTTCCTCCCCATAAGCTGTTCTTAACATTTCATAGGCTTCTGTTACAGTTTTACCGAATTTAAGGCATAGTTTGATGTTCTTTGTAATCTGACATTTTTGCTACGCGGAAAAATTGCAGCACATGTAAAATATGTGTTCACTTCAGAATGTCTACCTCGTCACTGCGTGGTCACAGGAAGTCACAGGTCCTCTCATTTTTATTGGGAAGGAATGCTGCATTTACAATCTGGGTAAGAATTAAAGAAATCTCAGCATCAGCATTGTTGTGAAGCCATTCTGGAAACTTTTTGATCACACCTCGTATATTAAATGAAGACAAGATATATACACGATATGATATGTCTTTATTAACAATAATACTGTACATATATTCTTACTATTTTCTTATACCTTACTTAGAGTTGCTGTTTTCATTTTTCCCTTAGTCCACCATACACCTTAACATCACGGTTATATATAGCGGATCTTTCCCCCCCTCCCCATTTTCTTTCCTCTTTCACCTTCTTGTTGCTTTTTCTTATACATTTCTCTCTGATTGTGCCCAAAAAGTTATCTATGCCTTTTATATTTTTCTCTCCTTTTGTGGACAGAGCCCTCATGATTACTATTTCTCCATCGAATTTATCCCATCTTCATTGCAAATTTGATCTCTCCATATAGCTTGATTACAATATAGTATGTGATGGAAATCTTTGTCCACACATTGGATATTTTCTTACATCTTCATCATGTCTTACACCTTTCAAGTTTTTAACCCCTATTCTTGCCAATGCAAATCCTTCTCGTATATTACTCCCTAGTTTATTGCATATCTCTTGCAGACTGTTTTTATTTCTCTATATATCCTCAAGGATATTTTCTCTTGTACTACTAAAAGTATCTTGTCTATCAATATCCTCTAGCCTTGCTTCTACTACTTTCCAAAAGCATTGCTTGTTATATTCTGCATTTAACCATGAGTTTCTCAAACCTATTTTCTCCATCATTTCATGCATTTTTACTTTACCATGACCTTTCCCATTTACTTTTCTCCTGAACTCTAAACCATTCTTTAATAATATCTCTATCCTCTAGATTGGAAAGTCTGTACAAATATTTTAATCGATGACGTAATTTCCCACAACAAGGCGACGCTCTCGAGCTTGCAAGTGTTATCTCATCCACATGGGTAGTGTGGTGGTATCGTGTCTGCTTCGCATTCAACAGGTTGCTAGTTCGAATCTCGCTTAGGGCGAGTTACCCGAATAAGTTTCTATTTTTCCCATGGTTTTTCCTTAGCCTGAGAAGATGAATGTCGAGTAACTTTAAGCTCCCTGGATCCCAAAATCATTTCACTAATTTCATTTATCGTCCAATATGAAAAACCAGGTAAAAAAAAAGGCTCATCTCGTCCATCTGATGATATAGATAGATGTTTGCCTCCTAATCTGAAGCAGGAAAGGTTGCTGCATAGCATTATCAGGTTTAAAATGAATTATCAAGTGCATTTTGTTTCATGATCCGCTGTTCTCATCACCATATATGGTCGTAAGCGTATACGAACGCCAAAAAGAGTTTGATAGCGAAGGACTGTATATTTTTGAGGTGAAAAGCGATCCGCTGTTCTCATCACCATATACGGAATTCAACACGCTGGAGGCCCTAAATGCACTATATATTTTTGACGTGAAAAGCAAAATAATTATGTTCAGGTATAGCAATATTTGTATAGACTGGAGCGGAAGAGACTTGTATCAAACACTTGCAGGAGAGTACACATATGCAATAAAGAAAAGCCAAAGGGAACTGCAGGAAATAAACGGCAATTGTTTGTGTCTGACTCCCTTACAACTGCAAAGAAGGTGAAAGCTAATTTTGGAATTTAGAATACCGTCTACATAAAAAGAAGCCACGATAACTTACGAAATTTAAAGTTTTGCACTGAAGCTGATTAAGTCTTTTTTGAAACCTAACTCAAATTTGCTGAAATACACGTAAAGGGCGGGGAGGGAGAGGGAGGGGGGAGAGAGGGGGAGGGGGAGGGGGAGAGTGAGAGGGGGGGGGTCGGAAACGAAATAGTACCACTAGATGTGTTTTTAAACCAAGCGCACCCTCATGTGTGCGAGATCCATCAATTCGTTCCTATTTTCAGAGCAGGATGGATCGCTTATCCATCGGTCGCATCGTCCCCGAGAGACGAATGAAAGCGATGGATAGTCCCTTAACCCAACTAAATTGTAAACAACCGAATCGTTCTTCAATTCAGCGGAAAACAGCCATCGCAGATTCCATTGGTGCAAACCATTGTCCATGGGTTCGATGAATAAAACACTTGTGTGCAATAGTGTTGACAACGGCAGCAGAGCCTAAACAACGATGATGGATAAGATTTTCTTTTAAGACAACATATCTAACATAATACATTGTTGTAAAAAGTGTTACCTTATCCCAATTTGCACGGGAATTCTCGTAATGGTTTACAGAGAGGGAGAGGGGAGAAATGTCCCGCTCTGTATGCAATGAAAGATGATAAACTGCAGCGGAAATGGAAATGGCATTTTATTTATGGACGCTCTTTAACTGCTGTGGTTCTCAGCTTCCCATTCTATACTGGGCGTGAAATGCCGCTTAATTTTGCTCAGATGTCTATCACGCTTGAGGTTATTTTACGTACCGTAAATCTATGACACGGGACCAACAGCTTTATTTCCCTTCCAAAGGAAGCCATGCTAAGGATTTTTACGCCCGAAAAAAATCCATCGGGTTTGAACCGGCGACCTAGGGTATATGAAGTCAGCATGGTAACCATTACACCATGGAGGAGCTTCAGAGACGATGATGCATAATATTTTCTATTTAGACAACATACCTACACATCGTTGTAAACATTTTACCTTAGTATTTGCGCGAAAATTCACATGATGGGCGGAAGGAAGAGGGGAGAATGGAAACCTTCACCGTATGTGTAGGCGAAGATAAGCACATAGTTAAACCTCTTTTACCATTTCACCATTGGCAGCTGATACATAGGCAAAATCGCCGATGTAAATGGAAATCCTCTATTTTTATTTTAGTTTCGGAGAGAAATGCAAATGGTGTTTCAATACTTTTTGTTTATATTTATTTACTTCCTAAATAAATACAAACACATTTTTTCCAACAAGAATACTAACAAGTAACTTGACGGCGTGAAATGAAACGCAAAAAATACACTTGCCGTATGCATCAAGACCTTGGTCATACAATTTCCGCCATGTGTCACCACTGCCGTACCCGCGAAGTTTGAAACTTACTTTTTCTCGCATGCTATTCGGAAAACATAACGAGAATGCAAGATGATCCTCCCAGCTCTCAATATTAATATTTTTGGGGGAAAAAACATTGTCTTGTATTCGGATAAATACGGTGTATTCATCTCTGGCATAAGCACTGATATAACTACTTGTATACTATGTTGTTTAAATAACTCAAATTGAATACAAAATACATGCTTCAATGACTATTTATTGTGCTGAATTTTAAAAACCTATATTTTGGAACTGATGCAGGTAGTTGAGATATTCCCACAGCACAAATGCTCTGCTCTGCGTGTGGCCAAGTAGAGGAAGGAGGAAGTAAAATCGGCTGTTAATGGTCAAAAGCTGTCCATTATGTGCCGTTTTGTGTTTATTGTGCTGCTGAGGTTGTTGAGCTATGCTGCTGAACAAAATGTATTTCTTGGTGGTATCGAGATGCTACAAAATGCAAATACAAGTGTTCTAGAGCAGTAAGGCAGTCCTTCAAGATTTTGACATTTAGTATGACAATGTTGCTGTCCTTGTCACAGATTCTGTAAGGTACATGACTTCATGTGTACAAATGTGTGACGTGCTCTGCCCTGCAATGATGCATGTGCAATGCTGGAACCACAGGATCAACACTGTGGTGAGCAAATGGTCTACACAGTTACAAGAACTAAATAATTGTGTGACAAATGCAAAAATGCTACTTTTGAATGCCAGAAAAAGGAAATACTAATACATTTCTTTACTCCAGAAGCGTTACTTGGAAGAGGAGATGAAGATAACAGCTATTCCATGGTATAGATCTGCCTCCTATGTGGGTGATCATCTACAAGATTTGGTCAACTTCTGCAAATCGTTGGCCTTGCCAGATGGAGGTCCTGCTGTGTACTTTTTTTCTGAATTGCAAAATGATAAGGTTGCAATCATCACCTTCCTTAGAGAGCACAGCCAGATGATTATTGATGCCACAACCACCTTAGAAGGATCTTCATATCCCTCTTGTCACACAAACTATAAAGTAGAATTTTTGATATTCTCACAACTTCAGATTGGTGGTGTTTGGACCTCAAACAGATGCAGCCATCAATATTTTCAAATCTGAGGTAAGGAAATAAGGCACATCTTTGAAAATATGGGGCTCTCTCTGAGTCAAAATTGACAAGACTCGCAAAAATGAATCCTGCACAATTATTCATTGTGAATATGGGCAAACTGTTTGATGAAAAAAAACATTGTCAGAAACAATGAAGCGACACTATATTGAAAATCTCAGCTGCCGTGGAACTTCTTAAACATCTGGACAGTAATGTGCTACTTTCTGGGTAGTTATGCATTCAGACAATCGTTAAAGAAGCCGTTCTAAAGGATGAAGCCATGAATGTGCCTAACATCTTGCTCAGCATGAAAGGAGACCATTGCACAATTATTGAATACTGTGTGAAGGCATTATGGGTAACATGCTCAAATGTAGATAGTGAACGTGTAACCTCCTCATATGGACATATTTTGTCAGACTTGAGAACAAGTGCTTCTCCAGAAACTTTGGAAATGGAGTTGAGCGTGTATTTTGGAGTTGAGTAAAATAGCTTGACTTTTGTGGTGCGTGCGTGTGCGTGTGTGTTATAATTTTTTTAGTTATTCTGGTAATGCAGTATTATGGTAAGTTAGTATGTTTTATGTATGGAATTTAATTTGAATATGCATGCCTTCGTATGGGCGGTTTCTTGTGTGCAATTTAAGATATAGTCATATATATTATGGTTGGATTTGTGTGTATTTAAATAAATAAAAATAACTTTTTTATTTACCATTACATGAAACTATTGGTTATTTTTAACCCGCTGAGAGCTAAATTTTTATGCCGCTTTCCTTTGAACTTATTTACCATTTTTCAGGGGCCCTATTGATGAGTGTACATTATACCTCTGGATCTCCTCTAGAATATCGTCAACATAAAGGTTAAATAGCACTGGACTAAAATTACAACCCTGCTTACTCTGTAGACATTCAGTTTTCTTCTTGTTTGGCAGTTTTATACAAAACTTACTCTTCTGATATATTTTACATATTAATCCTATTAATGTATGACTTACCCCTTTGCATTTTAATTTTTACCCACAAAGCTTCTCAATTATGGTATTAAATGCCTTCTCCACATCAAAAATACCATATATACCCTCCCCCTTTTGTTGCTCAAGTATTAGTTCACAATTGTCATAACTACAAAAATGTTATCTGTTGCTCTTCTACCTGCTCTAAAACCTGCTTAAAACTCAGATAACTTCTTCTTCTCTACCCAGTTCTGTAACTCCTTAGCTAGAATGCCTGTAAAGATCTTACATAAAATAGAAAGAAGGCTTATCCCCCTACCCCTACAGTTCTCTGGGTTGTTTCTTTCACCCTTGCCCTTATATAATGGTACTATTATGCTTAATTTCCACCACTTGGGAATCTCTCACCTTCGAATATTGTATTAAACAGTTTTATCACTATTTTTCTCCTAGTTCAATCTAATGCCCAAACCTTCCAAAATTCCCCTGGAATACTGTCTTATAGCCTCTTAACCTGCTCACAAAATTCATTACCAGTAATTACCCTATCTAATTCATTTATTACTTGCTGTCCCCCATACAGTATCTATTCAGCTCCCACTATGTTATCCTGACCTAGTAGTGTTTTAAAATATTCACACCACTTATCTGGGTTTATATCATCATCTCTTGTCCAACTTCTGAATAAACTTTTTTACTAATGAGCACATTTTCTTTGCTTCATGAATTTTTGCTGTTTTGTTTAATGTTACACTTATTTTTATCTCCATTCCTGCCTCTTGTCTTCAATCAGATACCTGTAAGTCCATCTAAGGGTCAAGAAATTTTCCTGCTCCTCTTTTTCTCCTGAGTGCCACCAGTTTCTCAACTCTCAACTCTTGCTTTTTTTTTTTTTTTTTTTTTTTTTTTTTTGCAATCTTTATCAAACCATTTCCTTTTACTATCTTTATAAGCTTCAGCTTTCATTCCTCCCCCTGCCTTTCTTACACTGCATTCTAATGTTCCTACCGCTTCCTCAATTTTATCAGAATTTAATAAACTTTCTATTCTCACTTGTAATATCTTCCCACTATCTGAACTTAGATAATTCCTTACAAAATATTTCTTGCTTATTTTCCCTCCATTTAAATATTTCCACAACTCTACACAGCCCTCTTTGCACTTCCTTTTCACCCCTACTTACAGCAACTTAATGTTACTGTCTTAATAAACTCAAAAGTCCAAAATCCAACTCTCAATATCTACTGAGTCCATTACATAATCTACCACATTTTGACCATTCTTATTTGTGAATGTGTATTCCCCTTGTAATCTAACCCCTTCGACCCATTACAGATCATGAGATTATGTTCATCACAAAATCTATGTTTTCTCCTTTATCATTGTTGATACTGTACCTATTCTCTATTTTAAAACCCCTTATCATAATCACCATATGGGTTGTTCATTTTGATCTGCTGTTCCCCTATTCTTGCATTTAGGTCACCTGCAATTATTATTTCCACTTCACCATATTTACTTTTCAATACTTCAATGCCCCAACTTCTATTCTAAATGTAGTTTTATCATAGTACTCTGATGTGGTGAGGGGATTATACACAATAACAATAAACATGGACACCTGTTTGGTAAATGCCACTAAATGAAAGCCATAAGACTGATTTATTTCACAACACTTTTTCTTCTTTAACCTTGAACCCCTTATCTTTCCTCACAAAACACCCTATACCACCTGAAACTCTACCTCTGATCTGGCTTTTCTCACTATTAACACTATAGAAATCAAATCCTGGTATTTCTATCTTTATTCTGCTTTCTTACCATGTCTCCACTACCATTACCAAAACACCATTAACACTTGTTGTATTTCCCCACTACGCATTTTCTGTAATAGTCCCACCATGTTCAAGCTCACTAACAATAATTCAAATTCCTATACTGAACCATTACTCACAAATGCAAACTTCTGTAAATTTGCCTACCTTCTTGTACATACACAATCTTTCACTTCCAAAATACTTCCCACTGGCATTGAAACTACACTTAAACCTGCTTGGTTCAATACATCCAGTCCAACTGAGCTCCCAAGGTCTCCCTACATGCATCTTCAATCAGCTATGACTCAGGCTGCAACCATCTTGGTGATGCCACTAATGATTTACTTCCCTACTCCCTTCGCAGTGAGCTGATGGTGATATTCGCTGTGATCTTGGTGACCTAGGTCCCAATTCTCTCTGTAAATCTGTTGAATGCCCAATAATTCTTCTAAAGTCAGCTGCACATATTCATATTCATTTATTTCATCCTTCAGATCATGTATACATGATATGGACTCGTCAATAAGTTACATAGGAATATAACAATAAGTTAAAAAACGCACGCACGCACGCACGCACGCACGCACACACACACACACTCACACACCCACTCACACACACACACACCCACCCACATATGCATACAGCATTTAGAGTCACCACACATATCCATACTGCCTTAATTAGTAAGACTTATTTACATATTCCATAACTGAATAAAATGCATTCTCTAATAGGTACAATTTGAGTTTTTTCTTAAACAGATTTACATTTTCAATATTTTTTATATTAAGGGGTAGCCTATTATACAGTTTTATTCCATTATGATTTACACTGTTTTTGGCTAGATTCGTTCTGCAATATTGCACATGTAGATTTCCTTTCTGCCTTGTACTATGATAATGAATCTCTTGGTTATCTGGTAACTGATGCCTTATTCGTCTGATATGATGGATAACTCCTAATATATACATACTTGGTGCAGTCATAATCCTTAACCTTTTGAACAGTTCCCTGCACGGAGATCTACTTGATTCGCCAGTCATTATTCTTATGGCCCGCTTTTGCAACCGAAAAACTTTTTCAGATTCTGTTGATGCCTCCCAGAACATTATTCCATACCTTATATGACTATGGATGTATGCAAAATAAGCACTTCTAAAAACTTGCACACTCGTCACTCTTTTCAATGTACTCAATATGTAACATCCCACACTTAGTTTCTTGGTTAGCATATTTATGTGTGTCCCCCATTTAAGATCTTCTGTAATAATTATCCCCAGGAATTTAGTTTGATCTTCATATTTTATGATTTCATTGTCTATTTTTATTTGCGGTTTTGCCACATTTCTATGATGACTCGAATGAAAACTCATAGCAACAGTTTTTTGTGTATTTAATAGCAGTCTATTTACCTCAAACCAGTATATCAATTTCCTTATATCCCCATTTACTTTTTTCTGAAGATCTCTGTCATTGTTTGCTTTTAGCAGCAGGTTTGTATCATCAGCAAATAACACCACTTCAGACTCCTGAACACATAATGGGAGATCATTTACATAAATCAAGAAAAGAAGAGGCCCCAATATAGATCCCTGTGGTACCCCCTGTCCTACCTTCCTCTGCGTAGATTGACATCTTTCTATACTGAGATGTCCTTTATTCAGGTTGCTAATTTCTACTACTTGAGATCGATTCGATAGGTAAGATTTAAACCATGCATTTGCTATTCCTCTAATACCATACACCTCTAACTTTCTCAGTAGTATATCATGATCAATCACATCATATGCCTTCGTTAGATCAAGGAACAAACCTATTGATTTCCCTTTCTTTTCAATAGCAGCAATAATTTTTTCAACTAGGGCGCAAACTGCCGATTCAGTAGATTTTTCTTGCCTAAAACCATGTTGTGTATCTGTGAGAATTTTATTTTTCTCCAAAAAATTACTAATTCTATTGAACATTAGCTTCTCCAAAATCTTGGAGAATGCTGATAGCATAGAAATTGGTCTGTAATTTTGTAACACATCTTGGGGTCCCTTTTTATGGAGGGGCCTAACTTTAACTGTTTTTAATTTATCTGGGAAAACTCCTGTCTCAAAGGAGGTATTATAGATATTCAGTATTGGTTTTGCTATTTCCTCTACACAAACCTTTATTACTAGATCAGGAATCTCGTCTAGACCTGCTGAGAGCTTGCTTTTCAGCCCTTTTGCTGCCCTTATCAGTTCCTGCTCATTTATAGGTTTAATAAATACTGAATTCATGCATCTTTTAACCTTACTGTTTTCTCTTGCTTTTTTAAACCCTGTGTCATATTTATCTCTTACTAGTTTATTTGGACCCTCAACAAAATATGTATTAAACAATTTAGCTATTTTAACTGGATCTTTGATTTTTTGCCCTTCATGCATCAATTCAAATTGGTTTATGCACAAATTTCTTTTCCTGGTTTCCTTATTGATTACTTCCCAGATTGCCTTACTTTGGTTTGTTGCTCTTTGAATATATTTATCATTTTCCAGTTTTTTTGCATCCCTAATAACTTTCCTGTATACTTTTTTATATTTATTTATATAACTTAAGTTTTCCCTTGACACCTTTCCCCTTTTTTCCAACATTGATAGGAATTTGACTCTCTGTGAGGATACTTTTATACCTTTGGTCACCCACCCTTTTTGGTTTTTGTTCTTTATACTAACCTGTTTCAGTGGAAATGCTATATTAAAATTGTGATGAACTGTTTCTATTAGCTTATCAAATTTTGCATGTACATCCTTTTCTTCATAAATGTCATGCCAACTTTCTTTGCTTAATAGGTATTTAAATTGCTTTTGAGTTTCTTCATTAAAATGCCTTTTACTGCTTGTTATTCTACTTTTGTTCAATGACTGACTTGATACTTTTAGGATTTGTGCTTTGTGATCCGAGATACCCATTTCCATTACCTGCGCCGGCTGATCATAGTTCATATTTGTAGCTAACACATCAATAAGTGACACCGAGTTTTTTGATATTCTAGTGGGAACCTGTACTGTATTAATTATGTTGAAAACCCTGAATAAATTTTATATTTCCATGCTTTTTTGGCTTTGCTGCAGTAAGTTAATGTTCCAATCCCCACACACGGCAATATTTTTATACTTTTTTGTTAACTTCTGCAGTAGCTCATCTAATTTTTTTATGAATGTATTGAAGTCACTATCAGGTGTCCTGTAAATGCATGCTATTACTGTTTGAGTTTTTGTTATCTCAGTGACTGAGAGCTCGAAATGTTTTTCTACACTTAAATACTGCAATTCTTTTACATCTTTCACTTCTATTTCTACATGAACAAATATCCCTGATCCTCCATGCATATATTTGTCCCTAATAAATACTGATGATAGTTTAAAATTGGCTATATATACACAATTTACATTCTGCCCAGTGAGACATAGTACCTGTACATTCATTTCCTCCGATGCCATTAGTACCTCTATTCAGTTACTTTGTTACTTAAGCTTTGAACATTTAAATGGCAGATTTTTAAACAATTTTTCTTACCTGTCTGAAATGTTTTGCATGCTATTGTCTGCTTTTTTTTCTTCCCCTCCCCTTTTCCTACTAATGGTATCAAGTTGAGTACAAGCCTTTTGGGGCTCCGTAGTGATTTCCTTACCTTCTATGTTTGCCAGATAACCATAGACTCCATTTTTTTCAGCACCGCTCACTACACAATTTGGTTTTTTTTGCCTGAGATGGCTTACAACCCTACCTAACAACCTGCCAAATTTACTCACCCCCCTTCTGTTCAAATGTAATCCATCACGACCCAAGTCGTAGTCTCTAATCCATGTATTTCCATCCACATACATACAGTCATGTTCACTGCATAACCATTCAAGCACTGAGTTTATAGCGTCTATGAAGCGATCATCTTCATCTCTGCGGCGTAAAATAGCACTAACACAAATCCTGGCACATATTCACAGATCTCTCATTTTTCCGACTCATTTTTACCATGTAATATGATTCTCCTGCATTCATGTAGAATGCTAACAAATTTCCTGCTTCACTCCCTCAATGTACAGATCAATTCCTTTTACGAAGGCATCTTCCTGCATCCTGCATCTCTTGTTTCTTCATTTCCATTATTGCTACCAATTTTCATTTCCATTGCCTCTTACCCAAATCCTGTTCAATAAATATTCATGTGCTGTTTCTTAACACTTCCCATTTAAACTTCATTGTAGCCGTTTTCACAATTATTGGTCTTGGTCTCAGCCCCTTTCTTCCAATTCTGAAACAACAGTTATCTCCCATCCAACCATATTTAATTTCAGTTTCTCTTGAAATAGGTTTTCTATATCCTGCCAGGCTCTTCTATCCCTTCTCTCTTCAACCCAAAAGACTATCAGATTTAGCTTTCTATTTCCTTCCACCATATTTTCCAATCGTATCAATCTTCCTTTGCTTTCCTTTATCTCTTTCTTTACCTCACCTTCACATTTTCCTTTCCATTTTGATCTCTTCAAACTTTTTCCCAATTTTCTTGCCGATCCTATTTTCCGTGCTTTCTATTTCCTTTATATCTTTGGTGGTAGTTTCCAGCATCTCGCCTATCTGTTCTAATGCTGGTCTGGGATTCATTTCCACACCTCCAATTACTAGCAGAGTGCATATCATGAAGATATACCAAAAGTTCTTCTCTGTCC
Source organism: Hymenopus coronatus (assembly GCA_030762935.1). NCBI lineage: Eukaryota > Metazoa > Arthropoda > Insecta > Mantodea > Hymenopodidae > Hymenopus > Hymenopus coronatus. The sequence goes on along the minus strand of CM060900.1, from coordinate 312,908,097 downwards.
ATCACATCTAATTTGGTATGTTTACATGTCAATACCCATCTTCTTCGATTGTATGTGCATTTGCTGACATGTCCATCTCCCTTCGCAGCTATCAAGCAACTCCTAAAGCTGTACAAGAACAATGCTTTACGAACAAACATATTTCAAGATGGTTAGCAGGGAGCCTAAAATAGTGATACGACATGGGAAGTTTTACAGATTATTATGAAGCAAGAACTCATAGCTGGGATCATCACAAGGAGGAGTACAATGGATGGGTGCATACCATCACCCATCTCTCCACAAAGCTATAACCTCATACTTTATATGTGAGGATAATGCACCAAAAGGCAAAAACATGAGTAAAATTTTAAAACCTACAAGGAGCTACTGTCACAAGTGGATCAAGCTGAGACTTTTTTTTTTTTTTTTTTTTTAAATAAAAGTAGGTCTAAAATAAAAACACTCGTGTCTCTGCTTTCTCTCCCATATGCCCAAGTTTGACAAGAAAAAGATTATTTACAAATTACAATTATTCCACTAATAATAATTCCTTAAATATATTGGTGTTTAAAAATATTAAACAAAAGAACTTACAAAGATGAGCAATTTATATCTCTTCAGTTCGTTTTCATGGTCATCCTACCATAGGGATGACACCGGCCAGCTGATTGTTCAGCAAAAGACAAACCTAAAGTGAAGCATTTCAGCTTAAAAAAAACTTTTAATTGCTTTCCAGTGAATAGAGGCTCTTTGGAAGAGAGAGAAGTATTTTTATTTTCAATGTATGAGGGTTGTTGGATAAGTTTGAGTTGCAAACAATGTACATCGCTAGTGCAACGTGGTTCTGACACAATAATTAGTCATCCTTTACGAGTGCACAGGTTGCGTTTCAGCGCTCTGAGTGGAGAGCTGTGTTGTGGATGACTATTATTGTTGTTCCCATGCAAGACATTTTGAAGATAGAAAAATCCAAGATTCGAGCAGTGATAAAATACTTTGTAAAGGAAGGTAAGAAAGCAAACAAAATTCAGCAAGACTCTGCTTCTTTACATTCAACTGTTCCTAAGTGGACCAGCAAATTTAAATTCAAAAACACATCAGACTACAAATTTCTGAACATTTGGCCTGTTTTCAGAAAAACCAACAAGATTTTTTTCATGACCACAGATAAAGTATGTCAACTGCTATACATTAGAAACAAAACATTGGAAGCATGCTGATTCTCCATTTCCAAAGGCAGCAAAGGCTATATGATTAGCCTGAAAGGTTTTGGCATCAGTTTTCTGGGAAGCAAAAGGGATTCTGCTGATAGATTATGCTCCTAATGGTCAAACAATTGAGATAACTCTATGCTAACCTCTTCGACTAATTACATCAAAAGGTAAGCCAGAAAATCCCAGGTTTAGCAAGGAAGGTCACCTTCATCAGGACAATGCGCACCCGCACATATGTGTCATTGCATTGGCAAAAATACATGAGCTGAGGTATGGTCTGTTGCCTCATCCCCCTTACTCACCTGGTACAGCTCCATCAGACTTCCATTTCTTTTCTAAGTTCAAAAGTTTTCTCAGTGGATGGAGATTCTCTTCAAATGAAGAACTGATAGCCACAGTTGAAAAATATTTTGCAGTCCTGGAGAAATCTCATTTTCGAGATGGGATCAAGGCATTGAAATATCAATGGCCCAAATGCATTAGAGTACATGAAGGCTACATTGAAAAGTAAAACCTAGTTTGGATCAGGTCACTTGCTATTTTGAGTTTCATTCTGATAACTTATCAAACAACTCTTGTATTTTCAGTATAAAAAAATTACAGCTCAATTTGCAACATTAATTTCACAGTAACTCCTTGTTTGTAATACATACTCCAATTTTATGAAGACAAAAAAATTCATAAAAAAATCTAACATACATTTCTTATTGTCATAGAGGTCCTGAAGGTGTATATTATACTCCCTCCAATTCTGTTATCAAAGGTGAGTATAAAATATACAATCTGACATAAACATTCTAACATTTTTGTTTTGGATATCCAAGTACTGTGCTGCAAGTCAAAGATGTATATATTTTTCAGAGTTACAGCTTGGTGGGCAGAAGCAGCCGCATGTGTCCAAATGCAAAACATTCATGTATGTATGCTTAGTTTATTTCATTCATCTCTAAGTAATATATCCTCATTATTACAGGATAAGGAATAAGGAATCTAAGAAGCTAAACAAGAAGAAATGAATCATTAATAGGCATGTTCTAGTCTTTATCTTTGATCCTACTGTGACTACGCATTGAAAGGCAAATGCTTACCTTGCCACCTTGAATTGCTGCACATGTAGGATGGAGGGCCCCCCCCCGACTGCTTTAACTAAATCCCCTACATTGTCACAGATGTAAACTTCAAAGAATAGAGACAGATGAAACAGTTGAGAGCCAAGTGTACAGGTGTAAATGCAAAGCAACTAGAATAAAATTGTTAATCAGCAATTGAAACAGATTCTGTTACACTGGTGTCAGGAGTGAGGTTGTATACCAAAATGGAAGAGATGATGAAAATATTACAAACTGAAATTCAGACCATGAAACATGGTTAAAGAAAATTAAGTCTGCAATAGAAAGATGGACATGAAAATGGAATCTGGTATGGAGGAAATGAAATCCAGAATGGAAAAGATGAAAATGAAACTGAAATCCAAAATAGAGGAAATGAAATTCAGAATGGAGAAGATGGAAGAGATGCAGACAGAAATGAGGATCGAAATGAAATCTGGAATGAAGAGAAAACTGTAATGGAGAAAAAACAAGGATATCACACAAACACCTGGCCAGTTTGAAGGTCTTGAAAGAGGGAAGGTGAAAGGCCATGGACAATGACTAAATATCCTGGAAGACCTTGGGGAATGCATTAGTGATCTGGAAGTAAGAGCCGACAGTAGCATCAAGGAATGCAGTGATGGAAAAGATGCTCGACAGAAGGCTTAAAGACCCAAAGGTGAAGATACCTGCACAAGAACACAACTGTGCATCAAGCCACCCAAATATGATGGGACATCAAACTTCAAAGTCTTCTACTGAGAATTCTCCAATGTCGCTGCCCATAACAAATGGTTAGAAGAGGAGGAAGCAGCAAATCTGAGTCAGCCTTCAGAGGCAAGTGGCAGAAATTTCAAATGCAATTCTAACATCAGCAATGTCTGGAGAAATCCAGAGCTCCTTGAGAACTAATTTGGGAACCATCACTTAGCTACAGCCTACTGTAGTCAGCTCAAGTCATTGTTGCAACAGATAGGGGAATTGGTGCAGCAGGAGTTCACCCTGGAAACTGAACACCTAATAGATAAAACCCTACCTTTTGGCCTCTGCAATGTGCCAGTCACCTCCCTGCATCTCCTGGAACCAGTGATAAGAGGGATGACCAACGACTCTTGCCTGCTATATTTGGATCGCATCTCGTTGTTGGCAAAATCTTTGAAGACAATCTCAAGAACCTGACCAAGCTACTGCAGTGGCTGCAAGCAGCTAGTTTGAAGCTGAAGGCGAAGTGCCAACTCTTCTGCAACAAGGTAAACTACTTGGTACACATAGTCTCACCAAGAGGGGTGGTCATGGACTAAGAGATGGCTCAGGCTGTAGGAGATTGGCATGGCCCTAAAGATAAATGAGAGTTACAAAGATTCCTGGGCCTAAGCAGCTACTAGACCCATTTGTCAGAGGTTTTGCCAACATTGTGAAACTCCTCATTCATCTGACTAAAGAGTACCAGTCCCAAATTTCATCAGAAGAGGTGAAGGATGTGTTACAGACATAAATCAGCACTCTGCAGTGCACCTGTCTTAGGATTTCCACGACTGAGCAGTGATTTTATTGTGGACAATGACACCAGCAACACTGGTATTGGAGGCATTCTATTAAGGTCCAGAATGGCCAGGAGCAGAAAATAGCCTACTACAGCAAGATATTTTCCAAGGCAGAAAACAACTACTGCTTTACTAGTTGTTAGCTTCCGACAGTAGTAAAGGTGATGGACCACATTCACAAGCACCTGTATGATCAGCCATTTCATCTGAGGGCTGACCATTCTGCCCCCATCTTGCTATGGAGCTTCAAGAACCTGGAGGGACAGACGCCTAATTGGGTCCAGATGCTCTAGAGTACAACTTCAATCAGAACATCAAAAAGGAAGGATCCACTCCAGTATAGACCTTGTTCAGAGATGTGTGGCTACAGCACTAAGGTAGAGAAGGAGCATGTCACAGCTGTGCATGCGATTTTGGCAGTTCGTGCAGATTGATAGAATATCATAGTTCTGAGGAGGGAGCAGCTGGTGGACTTCACCTTGGTGCCACTTCTGAAACTGGAAGAGGGACTAGACTGAACTGGGAAGACATTGCAACCAGAAGGATTCTGGTTAAGTCATAGAGTCCAGTGAGACACACTGAAGACCAAGGAAGACATATTGTTTTAGAGTTTGATCACAAGATGCCAATACCCAGAGAGAGCAGTTAATCCTCCCTGGAAGTAGAGTGGTGGAAGTCCTGGAGGAAGTACTTGCAGACTTCAGGACATTTTGGACACAACTGGACAATAGAGAAGCTTCAAAAATGGTACTACTGATTGAAGTGGAAGCTGAGGGGTGGTGCCACCAATGCTATGTGTGGGTGGCAAGTGCAGCCAGAGCAGTAGCAGACCAGGAGCTAGGGTCACATTCAGAGTACATTGTGTGGGCAATCTTCAAATGTATTGTCATCAAATAGGTGGATCATTCCATCCATGTGTTAGACAGGGGTAACAAGCAAAGAAGTTAAAATATAACATTAATACTTACTTTGACATGTGACCAGAGGTATACATCATTTCTAACCAGGAAGCCAACACCACCACAAACTACCTCATAGAAGTACTGTTCTGCCAATTTGGGATACCATTGTAACTACATAGCTATCAAGGCAACAACTTTGAGTCAAACCTGATGGGGGAAGCAGTGGAGTGACTTGAAGTGTACAAAATGTGCACAGCAACTCTCCTCTCAGTCAGATGTTGAGTGGTATATCAAGACTCTAGAAGAAATTTAAGGAAGATTGTGGCTAATCACCAGACTGGAATGTCAGGGTGCTACTTTTCTTGCTGGTCTACTGCTCTTCAATGCATGCACACCAATGGTTTGACACCAGCCAGTTTGGTCTTTAGCAGGAAGCTGGGTTTGACATCAGCCAGTTTGGTCTTTAGCAGGAAGCTGGGTCTAACATTTGAACCAGTGTTTGGGAGTCTCCCTGGGGCAGAATAGCTAGCAATAGACTATGTGGAGAATTTCATAGACTGACTTCACAACATGCATATGGTGGCTCATCAGCACATCCAGGTAGGAGCAACCAGATGAAGCCCATTATGACTGGCAGGCCAACAGCCAAGGTTTCCAGCAGGTTGAGTTGGTGTGGCTCTATCGCCTTATCCAAACTAAGAGATGCTGCCCCAAGTTTCAACAACCATGGCAAGTGCCATACCTCATGGTGAAGAGGATTAATGATGATGTCTACTTGCACCCAGAGGCTGCCCCAAGGGAAGAGGCTTGTAATACACCTACATCATTTAGCCCACTATGATGATGCTGGTCAGAATGACCAGCCTGAGGATGGAGCAATGTAACTATGTGCCCAAAGGCATCACCTATCCTGCTATCTGAACTGTTACTACTACAATTATTATTACTATTATTATCATCATTACTATTATTATTATTATTACTATTATTATTATCATTACTATTATTATTACTGCTATTATTATTACTATTATTACTATTATTATTACTACTATTATTATTACTATTATTATTATTATTACTATAATTGCTATTACTATTGTTATTATTATTACTATTACTACTATTACTACTATTATTACTATTATTATTATTATTATTATTATTAGTAGTAGTAGTAGTAGTAGTAGTATTATCATCATCATCATTATCATTACTATTATTAGCATCACTATTATTATCATTATCATTATCATCATTATTATTATTATTAAAAACAGAATGGCATTGTACATAAATGTACAGTAAAAACAATAATGAGCATCCAGAATATTGTTAAAAGTATACACATTAAAATAACTATGGTTAAATTAATATTGTAAAAAGGATATACCATTATACATACACATTTAAAGACATATACATTAAAATAGAAAACTTAAGATAGAAAATTGAAAATACCATGAAAAGAAACAAATGTACCTATATCACCAAAAGAATATACATACTATTACTTCTACATGTTTAGATTTGGAGACATATCTGAAACAGGAGAATTGGAATTATGACTCTTTGCTTCCTTTCTTGCTGCTGCTGTAGATGGAAATTCTAATGCCACCTAATTGTCATTAGATAAATTACCCTAGAGTGTAACTAACTCAAATAAATACACAAGTGATAGCAAGAATTTCTGGAAATTAAGAGTACACATCATATTTGACTACCAAATATTGTTGCAAATAAAGCTATTGTTCACAAAGAAGCAGATTATAGTTTGATACAAAGTTATTTATCGTTGAAGTGAGATAAAGTTGACAGCATAAGCTATTATCAATTATTCCTCTTTTATTCTTTTTATGGAAGTTTGTAAACAGTGTTGTTATATTCATTTGATGAGTCAAATTGCACTAAACAACACTTACTTGGGTTTTTGCCGGAACATGTTTCAAAGGACTAGTTTCCTTTATTTAAAAAAAAATATTCCTCTGCCTACTTGATATTAAAACTTTGTAAAAAAACAAATACATTACACATTTCAATTTAAGTATAGGTTGCAATAGGTCAATTATTTTAAATTAAAATGCAATAGACTACTTTTTTAAAATTCATTGCTCCTTTCATAACATCACGAAGCTGAATGATGATAGCATTTTAAAAACACCTGAAAAGTTGCATGCGCAACTTTCTCTGCATGTGCAACTACACTTAAAAAAAGATAGAGAGAGAGAGAGAGAGAGAGAGAGAGAGAGAGAGAGAGAGGGGGGGGGAAGGAGAGAAAGTGACACAAAGAGTTCATAATGAGATAGGCAGTTGCAAAAATGCACATATTATATAATTCATTGTAGGTAATAGGGAAAAACAGTGGTAATTTAATGTGATATACTTCTTTTGTGTAGTTAAATTTTATCATATCTCTTTCAGTGTACCAGTTATAAAAATTCATTTAGAATAAAGATGACATCAGCAATGTCTTGTTAACTCTCTGTTGGCTGCACCCTAATTTTGACATGGTCGGTCATGCAGCATCTAGAAGGCGCCAGTAACTTTTTAACTAGTTTTATTTATTTTTGTGAATGCATTTCATTATTTTTATAGCAAGGTCCATTAATTTGTTTATTTTTTATTTTCATGACACTACAGTTTGTATTTAATCCTAATAATATATTAGTACATTAGCTTAAAAAAATTAAACATACAGTGTAGTATTATAAAAAAAAAATAGGCAGCAGGTGTTAAAATATTGCATGACAAAAGAAACCAATTTATTACATCAAAATATAACATATAAGCTATTTTTACTTATTGCAACAAAGGACGATTACTTATTGTCTCTTTTCTTTCTGTTTTCCTATTTTACAAGATCCTTATTTTTCCAAATCCAAAATTGCAAAGCACTCATGACATATCTTTCTACCATGTTCCAAACAAAAATACCTTTTATACCTCCTGCAGCTATGTCTTGTCATTCTGGTGATCCTCTTTGGTTTAGCAAGATTCCATGTGTCACAACGCTTCTTTTCAGAAGTTCTGCTGCTACTTCCTGTGCACTTTGAGTTTCAGGTTGGTACTTTTGGAGCTTCAACTGTAGTTCTCTATGCAGCCCATACATGCTCCTGCTTAAAAGTTCTTCTGATACCAGTTGCTTGGACAAAGTTCTAAGGAACAATCTCCTCCTGTTCACCTCTAGCCCTTTTCCAGTTGCTACTATTTAGTTAGTGTTTAAGGGCACTCAACTACAAGGTCATCAGTGATTGCTACTATTTGAGTGCTTATGCCAGCTATATTTAGCATGGCAAAGAAAAAAACTAGTGGCCAACGTTTAGTATTTCTGGCCACACTGTAGCTCACACACATCTTATTCAAAGTGTAAACTCCACTCTTTGTCTCGTAGAAAGTCAATAACACAGGTTTAGCACTTTCTCCAGTGTGATCATCAATTGAGTCCTTGTATGCATACTTGAAACTGCGAGCAGATTTCAATTTTTTTGAGGAATGTAGGAGGCCAGAGTGGTATCTTCACCAAAGCCAAACATTGAATACTTAATTCAAAATCTTCTCGGGCTTCTAGCTTCTAGCTAACTTAGCTTCATCCCAGCTCTTATAAATACCAGTCTCCGCAAGCTCAAACCATCAATTCACCCTGAAGACGAGGAAGATGCACTTCTTCGAAACGTTGGTGTCAAGCCAAGTTTTTGACCTGGCTAGAAGCCCGAGAACATTTTGAATTAACACGTCGCCAGGAAAACTTCAGTTCTTAAATTGAAGACTTAGTTTCCCTATGTTTTATGCCCAATAACTCAGCCGGCAAACATCTTTTGTTCTTTTTTATTGTCCCAACATGTGACAATCTATGTTTCTTCAAATCACTAATGAATTCCATATCAGTAAACCAGTTGTCACTGATTATATTATGGCCAGTATTATAAACAGGCTGCACCAAATGCTTAGCAACTTCTGCAGGTTTGTTGCTTACAGAAAAAGGTCCTTCATTTTGCTTCCCAGCATAAATTTCCAAATTATACAATAACAAAGTTTGGCATTTCGAAGAGCATACACAAGGTCTGTTCAAAGAGTATCACAAATTTTTAATTTCTGTGGGCTAAGTAAATTCGATTTTCAATTGTTTTGTGGCATTATGTTAGTACTCATGTCCCTCACTTATGTTGACAAGCTTGGCCATTTTGAATGTTCAATTAGTTGTTGACAGCTATTTTCCTTGGATGTGTTTTGGCTCATCTTCCAAAAATGGAACAAAGAATCTCTACCAAATTTTGTGTGAAAAACAAAATTAAGCGCGCAGATGCATTCCAAATTTTGACTGTAGCATATGGTGAAGCTACCTTGGACCAAAACAATGCTTATTGGTGGTACAAAATGTTCTCAAAGGGTCGAGAAGATGTGAACGATGAAGAGCATCCCGGATGCCCGAGCTCGTCAACAGACGAAAACATTGAAGAAGTGAAGAAAATAGTATTGGCCAATCGTCGAATCACCATTAGAGAAGTTGCTGAGGGCTTAAACGTATCGATTGGCTCGTGCCATTCAATTTTTATCAATGATTTGGGCATGAGACAGGTCACCGCAAAATTTGTACCAAAGTTGCTCAATTTTGACCAAACACACCATCGTATTAATGTTCCTGAGGAGCTATTGAGCTCTATCCGCGACAACCCATATTTGCTGGGTGACGAATCATGGATTTATGGTTATGACATGAAAACTAAAGCTCAATCATCCCAATGGATGCTGCCGCACGAGCCAAGACCGAAAAAAGTATGCCAAGTTCGGTCAAATGTGAAGGTTTTGCTTACAGTTTTCTCTGATTGCAGGGGCATGGTGCATCACGAGTTCTTGCCACAGGGTAGAACGGTCAATAAGGAATATTATCTGCAAGCTATGCGCAGATGCTCACACACCATTGCTTGTGCGCGAATTTTTGGCCAAAAACAACATACTTATGATGCTGCAGCCATCGTACTCCCCAGACCTGGCCCCCTGACTTTTTTTTGGTTCCCAAAACTGAAGAGGCCCATGAAAGGACAACACTACATCACGATTGAGAAGATAAAGTTGGCATCGAAGGAGGAGCTGAACAACATCGCAAAAAACGATTTTTTTAAAGTGCTTTGAAGATTGGAAAAAATGTTGGCACAAGTGGTGGGGATTCTTTGAAGGGGACAAAATAGATATTCATAAATAAATACTTTTTGAAAAAACACAAAATTCGCAATACTTTTTGAACAGACCTCATATTTTAATGCTGTATTTGGCTGGCTTTGATAGGATGTACTGCTTAAATATTCAGCTCCCATAAAAGGCTTCAAGCTTTTCATCGATTGTTACACATAACTCTTCTTACAGTTTTCAAAAAAGAATGAAAATATATCCTGGATTGCTGCTAAGTTTTCCAAATTTTTTCACTCCTCTCCCGTAGTTCTATCGTCAAAACAGAGGTGCCGAAGAAGGAATTTAAATTGCTTCAAATTCATTACAAGATGGAATTTTTCAACTCCATTACCATCTGTAACCCAGAGGTCTTCTAGTATCATTCTATTTGCATGGAAAGCACCAGTCAAATACAGAAGACCCAAGAATGCCTTTAGTTCAGTAATATCAGTCACTTTTGCATTTCTTTCCATTTTAAAATTGGCTTTTGTATCGATTTGTATGTAGGACAATAGTAGCTAACATTTCATCAGTTATAAATATTTTCCAGCAGTCAAGTATGTCTTTGGCTCTATGTGCTTCACGGATAACACCTGGTAATCTAGTGTGTATATTTTGTGAACTTGTCCTATGTGTACATCTGGGTTCAGGATGCTTTCCCCACTTTGTTTTTCCATCCCTTCCTAAGTAGAATAGAGTATCTCTAGTAACAGGTTCATCTTCTGTGCCACTTTCCTCTGTGTCGGAATTTTCCTCTCTTCTCTCGGTTGGCAAATCATCAGCATCAGTATCACTGTCTTCTTCACATTGTTCTTCTAGTTGTCCGTCATTGACATCAGCACTTTGCAGTAAACACAGAGCTAATTTTAAGTTGTTTGGGTTGCTTAGATCATATGTCTTAGGTGTTCCAGACATTGTAAAAGAATGGGCGAGTTCGGTTGTGTGGCATTCAGTGGATGCAAATGCTGAAATTTGCAGCACATGTAATCCCAACCAAATGGCTTATCAAAAGACCAGCAATGCATTGTCAGCCAAGAAAGTAATGGGAGTGGTGGCCTTTCAAAATCAAAATCTAAAAAGCAGTGCAGCAAAATCAGAGGGCTGGTGCTTTTTGGATGCACCATGACTGACGGAGGGTTAAATATAATGTTCTTTTATAAGTAACCACATCCAATGACATTCATTATGTTTTGGGGGTGCAGAGGACAGAAATGTGATTTAAAAGAAATAGTAATGAAGCTATCAAAGCTTGTTACAACAACTTCCAGTAGTGTGCTTATTCTTGAATCCTGCTATTACTGAATTCATACTTTAATCACGTAAATGCAGTGGTTTACCCTTGCTCTCATTCCAAGCAAATAGAACTTTTATTTTCCAGTCCATATATATCAAAATAGATAACAAGTATTCCTGCACTTTCCATACCACAGTTTATTCCTGGAAATGTACATTCACATAGTAGTAAAGGTAGTTTTATTCCCTTGCATACAATTAAATATAACACAGTTTGTTTAGTCCATAAATAAATACCTTTCGAAAAAGCAAATGCATATGCACATTCCAAGCAAGGTGCAAGATCTGGTGAACGTGGTGGAAAGGGTAAGAGCATCAGATCACCTTCTGTTCCGCATCCCATCCATCGTTGTGGAAGGTCTTGGTTTAAAAATGCTCTGACCTCACTGTGGAAATGAGATGGTGCACCATCCTGTTGCAGCATATAATCGTACCTGTCATTACTCAACTGGGATAATAGCCATTCTGGGAGCATATCCAGGTAAAGTAAGGCAGCCCTTATTGAAGAAGGACGAAGACACACCTTCACTTTAGGGGAGTCTCGCACATGTTCCACATAAGATGGAGGTTCGTTGTACCCCAAATGTGAACGTTTTGTTTGTTCCCCTTTCCATTCACATGAAAAGTAGCTTCGTCACTGAAACTAATCTGTCAAGAAAATCATCTTCTAAATGTTTCTGCAGTGTCATGCAAAAGCTGTTATAGCTTGACACAACTGTAGGAGATATGGCTTTACCTTTAGGTGCCTTTATAACACATGTCATATGTGGTTTGAGGAACTTGCAGTTCTCTGCTGCAACTCGTAGTTAATTTCTTAGGACTATGGAGATAAATGTCCCTAATCTGATTCACATCTGCCTCTGACATAGAAGGACGCCCGCTGCGTTACCCTTTGCACAAACAACCTGTATCCACAAATTGTGCATACATCTGTGAACAGAGTTGTCAGAGGGAACCTCCTTCCCATATTTTGTTTGAAAATAGCACTAGACTATGGTAACAGATTGGTGGTGGTGATATTCAAAAGTACAAAAAACTTTCTCCTTACCACTATTCTGCCACTATGTTAAATACTGCTGTTACTGCCATCTGGTGCTAACTGATGTCACTATGTCACTACAGTTATGCAGAACAAAACTCTGAGTTTGTCTAACCATTTTTATTGTTAATAACAATAAAAATGATATGTTTTCAGCATTTTCTAAAAAAAATTCTTAAACCTTCGACAATCATTTAGAATAACCATGTACAACGATTTTGACAGTGGTACATTGTTACTATCAACCTCATGACCTTTATTATTATTATTATTATTTGCATGCTACTTCTAAATAATGAAATACAGGTGGCGGACAAAACACTGGCCCTGCTTGCCCTCCAATTATACACAAACTGTAGCCCGCCACAAGCAGAGACAACAAATAGAAAAACATGTAATAACACTAATATACAACACTTTCCCGGTTTTGATGAAAATAGGCTACTTATATGGAAGAAAACGCGCTGATTTAAAAAATGACAATATTTTTCACGTAACACGTACGGTTATGTAATTCGGTATTTTATGTTTTTAATATATTGGACTGCGATTATAAATATATTTTTGCAGCAAAGGATGAAAAATAAAGTAACGCACTTCATGCCATATATATATTTAAAAATAAACCACCCCTTGTGGACTTCCCTGTTCTGTATCCGTTATCTTGCTAATGCAATGAGCAACAGACGAAAGACAGCTTCAGTGCCGAGTGGCTGGGGTTTATTTATCAATGGGTGACTGTGCAGGCAATAAAACTATCAACCATTGCATGATAAACAGCCACCTGACACTCACCCTTCAGGGGCTTATGCGTCTTAAAATCTCAGAACTTTAGTTGCTTTCTATAACTCGCTGTGATCGGTATTGCGGTTTCCGGAAAACATCCATTGTTATTTTGTATTGTTAGTACGTGTTGTGTATTTGTATACTGTTCACAATGGCTTCTAACTATTCTAGGAGGAAATGTGTGAACAATCCAAATAACTTTTGTTACATATGTGGTTTTTTTTCTTGTTGCGGAGACAGAAAACTAACATTACACCGTTTTTTGAAGAAAGTGTATTTTGCATATTTTAAAATTAAACTAGGAGATCAAATTCAAACATGGGTTCTGCATACTGTTTGCAAAACATGTAGTGCAGGACTAAAATAGTGGTACCATGGAAAACAGAAATCAATGAAGTTCGGGAGTCCTATGACATGGCAAGAACAAAAAAATCAGTATGATGATTGTTACTTCTGCATTTGTAAAGTATCGGGGTACAATAGGACAAATAAAACAAAAATTAAATATCCAGATGACCTTGCTTCAGCTATTAGACCTGTGCCACATGAAGCAGATGTCACTATTCCTATTCCACCAGCTCAACTAGAGGATACTGAGAGTTCAGTCACTGGGTCAACAGAAAATTCCAATACAGATGAGGATTTCTCAGCACACACTGGTGAAGACAAGTCACAGCATTTTACACAAGAAGAGTTGGACTTAGTAAGAGATTTAGGTCTTATCAAACAGAAGAGCGAATCACTTGGATCAAAGTTGAAAGAAAAGAAAATGCTGGCTCCAGACACCACATTTTCCTGGTATAGGAATAGAGACGAAGAATTTACAAAGTACTTTAAGATGCAAGATCTACCTGTTTATTGTTGTGATGTACCAGGTTTAATTCAACAACTGGGAATACCAATATATGATGGTAAAGACTGACATTTATTTATACTTCGAAAAGAAGACTAAAAGCAGTTTTATTGCACAATAGAAGTGAATTTCCCTCAATATCTGTTGCATATTCTGTGTTTCTGAAAGAATCATGTGAAAATCTTCAAACCATTTTAGAAAGAATTACAAGAAACATCAATGGTTATTCTCCGGAGACTTAAAGGTGCCCAGTATCATACTAGGACAACAATGAGGATATACTGTGCGAATGAGACAGTAGAAACAGGGTTGAACACCGGACAGTGCAAGAATGGCCTAAGAGAAAAAGTTTAATGCTAGGAGAGAAAAACGTCATTCGTGCCAGTCTAGCTGATCCGAAGAAAATGTTATTGCATCCTTTGTATATAAAATTACGTACTATGAAACAATTTGTGAAAGCATTGGACAAGAATGGTTTGTGTTTCAAATACCTGAGCAGTAAATTTTCTGTGATGTTCAAAGCTAAGATAAAAGAGAGTATATTTGATGGACCTCAGTTAAGACAATTAATTAAGAAATAACACATTTTTGGACAACATGAATGATAGAGAACTGCAAGCATGGTGTGCTTCAAAGAAGTAGTGAATAAGTTTCTTGGAAATATAAAAGATCCGCGATACAAAGAAATTGTGCAAAATAATGCTACAAAATTTGCGAGCTCTTGGATGTAATATGAGTTTAAAGCTTCACTTCTTGAATTCTCACCTAGACTATTTTCCTGATAATTTGGGATCCCTCAGTAGTGAACAAGGTGAAAGATTTCATCAAGAAATCAAGGAGATGGAGAGGAGATATCAGGGTCGGTGGAACATTTCGATGTTAGTGGACTACTGTTGGTGCTTGAAAAGGGAAGTTTCTCAACCACTACATAAACATAAATCAGCGCAGCCATCCTTCTAGCCAAGACAAAAATAACTTCATGCCTTCTTTTGCAGGTAAGTAGGTTTTGTTATGTATTTAGTGCAGAGAAATGTTGCATTATGTATTTAATTTATAATGCACATTTTTTACATCAGAAAGAGTATTTTCAAAATCTTTAATTTGTGATTTGTGAGAAAACCTCACGTGATAGAGAAAAATGGAAAGCACCATTCAATTTAGCACATAAAAGTTAGTTAATATCATCTTTCAGATGGCAAACCGACGAACAAAATATAAATTTTGCAGAACAGTGTAATTAGATAATAAAGAAATAATTGTGTGGAATGACAGGTCACCCTATCCTGTTGAAAAACAGCATATGTACATTCATGGGGTCAACTGTACATAAAATTCCTCAAATATTTGCATATACACATCAGCGTTTACCATTGTTTAAAAAATATGGCACCCACAATCCGACTTGCTGACATGGTACACACACCAATTTTTTCACCATGAAAACATTCCTCATTGATGTACGTTTGTTGACTAGTATCTGGTGGTGTTCTGGGAGTTCACATGTCCTGTCAGATAGAACCAGGCTTCATCAATCATGAAATACAGCCAGCAAATTCAACATTCCACTATCAATTATTCAACATAGTAATATACAGTAATTCATAAGTTTTGCCTTATCCTCCTCCTTCAGTTCCTAGACATATGTCATTTTGCAGGGCTTCATCTCTATATGGTGAAAAACATGTTAACAAGACCTATGTGAAATGTTAACTCAAGACCATTTATATGTTGACTTCTTTGTACTCTGGATCATTTGTGCTTGATTATCCACAATCACAGCAGGTGTACGAACAAACAGGGCTCAATTTTTTATACATTTGTAACTGACCCTGTAGTATGCCACTTTGTCACATAAGCCAGTATACTCTTTGCTGGCATGGAAACACCAGGAAACTTACAATGTCCCATGTTTCCTAAAATGAACCAGCACATGCGTATGCCTCCACTATTGAGATTCTTTCTTGAAGAGGATATATCCTGCTGAAATATTTATTTCACACGTCTTAACCAAGTCACAACAGCTTTTGTACTGACAAATCACAATGTAGTTGCAACAGCTTCACAACAATTGCTAACAATTGGTGGGTGACAATGAGCAGTCTAGTACTCGGCCAATTTTTCATTCGTCACCCTGTACAAATGTGCTTCATTAACAGGTTGATTTTTTTAAAGGTGTTTAATGCCCACTTTTATTACATATGGCACTGCAGGCAATGACACTGATAATACATGGAAAGAAGATGGAGCACCAGTGGAATGTGTTGGCAGGGGAAACTGGAGAACCCAGAGAAAACTTGTTCCTGCGCCACATTGTCCACCACAAATCCTACATGTAGTTTGACTTGGGATCGAAAGATGAGTGGTCTAACCACTTGGCCATGGCGCGATCTTAGCTAACAGGTTGAAAGCCATTTTAATGGCTTTATGAAACAATGCCATTAAAACTATGACTATGAAGGGGACACCCACACCTTGATCCAATGCAGATCTTTGGTGCTTACCACTCCCAAAGGAAAAGATGAGGAGAAGGAACTGTAGGAGGCTGAAGGTTGCAAACAGGGTGACCAACAGAGATGCTCAGAGGTCCATAATGACTCCAAGCTTAATGATCTACTCAAGAAAAGCTTGCTCCCCTCTGGCAGAACCAAAGGAGGACACTACTTCCCTGAAACATCCCAAAGACGGCTGCCATCTGATAGATGCATGAAGAAATTTGGCCCCATGCTAAAGTGATTATGAAGCTTACTTTGGGGAGTCCTCAGACGGCTGCAATCTGATAGATGCATGAAGAAATTTGGCCCTATGCTAAAGTGATTATGAAGCTTACATTTGGGGAGTCCTCAGCTTGATTCCTGTGCACCAGACACTCTACCCATGGGCTTTCACAATTTTTCCTGGTTGGCAAGGTGAATACCGGAGGATAGAGATATGCAGACACCCCTAATGATTCTAAGCTTGATGATTGGATCATACCTGAAGACTACTCAGAAAAGCTTTACCTCTGGCAGAACCAAGGAAAACTCGTACATCTAAGGTGGCTCACAGAAAGCTACCATCTGGCAGGTCCAAGAAAAACTTTGCCTCAGATACAACATGCAAACCACACATTGGAAGATCCTGGGTTTGACTCCTGGGGGCTGGCCACACTGGTCATATGTTTCTGCAGCTTTCCAGGTTAGCAAAGTGAATGTTGGGGGGAAAACACACAGAAGTCCTAACAATTCCAAGCTTTATGACTGGGCCACACCAACACGTTGCTCAGAGAGTCTGCTCCCTCTAGCAGAACTGGAGAGAACTAGCTCTACTTGAGGTGACTCAAAGAAGGCCGCCAATTGGCAGAACCATGAACTTTGGTTCAGTGTTACTCTCATTCAGGAGGTGTAGGTTTCAATTACTGGGGGGTCGGCCACACAAGGTGAAAGCTGGGAAATGGATTTTCTACTATCCAGACCAACTTCATACATCTAATGGGAGGTTGCCATTGGGACTAGCCATGTAATTTAGCTTCATACGTTACCAAGGAGCAAAATACTTTCACGGCTCCTTCAGAAGGCAATTTTCTTTGATTTGCCGCATATGGGTAATGTTTGCCCTCAGTTCTGCCACAGAGAATGTTCCTCTGAGCAGCCAAATGGTGTGAGCAGGTCAACGGCAGGAATCATTAGGGACCTCTGAGCATCTGTTAGTTGCCTGCCTGCAGTTTCTTCATTTTGTCAGTTTTTCTTAGGAGCACTTTTCTTAGTAAGCACTGAAAGTTCCACACTGGATTGGGATGTGAGGTGCCTCCTCTGTCCCTGGTCCGAGTGATAACTAATCGTTTTTGTAAATTTTCTCAACCTGTGGGATAATTAAGTACTTTTGTATTTTAATACTGATTTAAAAGTGGCACATATAGATAATTACAATAATAATAACAATAATAATAATAATGATTTTGATAGAAACAACAATATAACATTTTCAAAATTGTTGTGTATAATAATCCTCTATTAGGGTAAATAACTGATGAGCAACAGCATTCCATAAGAGAGAGGGAAGGGGGGGAGAGGGGGGAGGGAGGAAGGGAAGGAGAGAGAGAGATGGGAGGGAGGGAAGGAGAGAGAGTGAGAGAAGGGTGGGAGGGATGGAGAGAGAGGGGGGAGAGGGAGAGTGTACTCATGCAAGCACATATATTCATTGAGCATGTTTATTTATAAATTAAAAAAAAAAAGTGACTTATTTAATTCCAAATCTCTTGACCTGTTCCCTTTTCTCACACAATATCTTTCTCATTACTATTCCTCTTGTGTATACAAGTTACATTTGATCTGATTATTATTTAAAAGGCAAAGGTTTAGTAGTACACAAACTTATGCCTCTTCCTTATGCTTAGCTGAAAATAAAACCAAGAAAGTATTGCCAACATAATGAATTATCCAGTCAGCATGAAATTTTGTATATTATTATCAAAGGATATTTATTTATTATCTGTGTTACATTTAATTGGTGTGTGTCAGGGAAAAAAAACACCCTGCATTAGGTGAACGTACATTTCCAGGAATAGACCATCAATATGAAAGTGCAGGAATATTTTTAATACAATTTGATAAATTATTAAGGAGTGGAAAACGAAGTTACATTTGCTTGGAATGACAGCAAGGGAAAGCCACTGCATTTACTTGGTTAAAAGTATGAATTCAATTATAGTAAGTTTGAAGAAAAAACACACTAGCAGAAGTAGAAGTAGTTGGTTCCAATAGCTTTTTATACCATTTCACTCAAAATCACATTTCTGTCCTCTGCATACCCCAATGTATAATGAATGACACTTGATGTGATTATGTAAATGAACTTTATATTCAATAATGCATGCCTGAAGTTGTTTTTATTCTAAATGAATTTGTTATAACTTGCCATTCGTCAGTGAATATGTTCCAGCTGTATTGTTATTTTTAATAAACAACCCAGAAAAGTTTACAAAAAATACAAATCTACATAATAAAGAGACTAGACACTGACAGGACTTACTAAACCAATAATTAGTTTGCAGACATTTCAAAAATGGATTTACTAAAATGGTATAGTTTTCTTTAATTCTCTTCCATCTGCTATAAAGGAATTGCATATGAACAAAAAGAAGTTCAGGTCAGAATTAAAATGATCATTACTCAAACCTTCTACAAGGGGGATTTCATTCAATCGAACAATACTACTAATAATAATTAACGCAGTGTTGTAAATATAATATACATGAATATTCTAAGAATGCATATTGTACAAATTGCTTTTTGTGGAAACAGGCATGTAATTGTAAATTATGCAAAATTGACACCACTAAAAAATTCAATATCAGAGTTAATTGTTGTAAATAAATGTATTAATAACTATCAAGACTAATCAACAAATGTAATTTCTGTCTTGATCTACATCCTAGAGTTGAACTTTGTGTCTCATCTCAAAACAGGATACAAAGATTGCATTGTAATGTAAACAGAAAGAAACAGGCTAAATCTTACTACAAAAAATATGTACATCACAATTAAATCACCAACACTTACACATTTTACCCAAAATGAAATATATAGATAATATATCCATTTCTGCAAATGTCCATCTCAATATTAAGTAGCTGGAGATATATATAAAAACACACACACACACACTTGAAGGAATAGTTTATTGAATGTCTGAGAAATTTATGTGAATGTAACACCTCAAGTGACTTTGAAAGGACCGTCACTTTTGCTGTCATGGAAAGAATAATGAAGTTTGAAAACCAACATGTAGCATTCAGATTTAAAGGGGGGGGGGGGGGACAGGCAAAAGTACATTACCTTCAGCTGAATTTCCAAAGCTTTTAATATAATGTAATGAAACCTGGCAAGAACATTTGAAATGCCATTATTCACTAATGATTAAAGTTTGAAACATTTAAATTGTATGTCAAGATAACTATTGATAAAGTTTAAAATGTCAATCTTTAATGGGATATTTTACCGTATTCAACCTATCAATTGTAATAAACATTTGTGGTTAAAATCCTTATGTAGTAATGATAAATTGTATGCAGCAAAATTTTGATTAAGCTACTAGTTTCTCTAACAAAAAGTTTTTAAAATGTTATTTGAAAAAAATCCTTAAACTCTTAGTATGTATGATTATAACTACTACTATTTTCAAAATATCAAAAACTGCTGCAAAGAATTCTTATTCTACACTTTTGTCACATAGACCTTGTTATGCCATGCAACATTCAGGTTCAATCAATGTTAATACTTTTTTCTAACAGATTTATTTTAAGAAAATTATGGCACAGATTTTTGTTTTTGTTCTGCAATGTTAACACCTTGACAAAGTATAGCTTTTGTTGTTCTTTGTTTACTGTACTTCTAAAATCTGATTTTCTCACTTCAAAATTTTGAGTTATATTATATGCTAACAGTGTTTATTTACTTTCTGAAAGCAGTAGATTTTTAACTAAAGTATAACTGCCAACTCTTACAGACTGATTTTGCTTTTGCCCCCAAATTAGAAAATATATGGGCTACAAACTGCAAGCCATTTGGTGTGAGTTGAATTGCATTCTGCCTTAAGACAGCCTGTTTCACAGCTGGAAATATGGTGTTGGTCTCCACCTGCTAGACCCATTGGGTACTTATATCTCACCTGTGGTTTAGGATGGGGAGCATCCAGGTTAAATACTGAGTGGATGATAACAGAGCAGGTAGATACACAAGTGTTCAAGTAGGGTGATGTGATTGCAGTGGTGGAAAAATGGATAACAAATTAGCAAGCAATAAGTATGGAGGGTTATGACTATTTAGGAAAAAATGGAGTGAAAAGAAAATGAAAGAAAATAAGAGTGTTTATCACAAAGGGAAGAAATTTTGGAGCAAAGGAAATAAGGGTATAGGTGCTGAGGGAGTGATGTGAATCATGTTTCAAAGTGACAAGAAATTGCCAAAACTTAGGTTTGGGTGTGGTATATAATATAGCAGGGATGTCAGACTTTTATGATGCAAGCTTTTATAGTAGAGAAAAAATATGGAATAAAAATTGGGAAAAGTTACCAACAGAGATAGTGAACTTAAAATTTTTGGAAACAATAAGAAAGAATTTCTGAATCAACTACGTAATTATACAGGAAAGTAAGAGAGAAGTGGGGGAGGAAAATTACCAAATAAAGAAAAGATCTTAATAATAAAACTAATGAGGTTGTAAGTATAAAACAGATAAATAGATTAAGTTAATAGGGTATAAAAATTGTATTAGAGGGAATGGTACATATACATAAATAACCAGGGTGTTAACTGTATGATGTTGTTTTTGTTGGTGATTTAATGTGCAGGATTTTGATTTATCAATTTTTCCCTAGTCAATACAGATTATTTATCTTCCCATCTGGTACAGTTTTCCCCAATTCTGTGCATTCCAGTAAGTGCTCTCCATTTAAAATGTTGTCAGCATTAGAGATCTTACATGCAGTGTCATTCATAAAACCAAACCTATGCAGATGTTCTGCCAAGCAGTAATGCCTGGAGGCTACTCTGAAGTGAGCAACTGCTTCTTTTCTTGGGACATTTTTTATTTTTTGTATTATTTCTTTTATGTTGGAGTAATTTTTATTAGAAATTACCTTCTGAATATTGTGTTGGTATTTTTGTTGTATATTAATTATGATATTTTTTTAGTTTTTCATCTAATCTACAAGACTTTTTAGGTTTTGAATGTAGCACTGCACTCTTTTTAGCCAGAAAGTCTGCAGTCTCATAACCAATCACTCCCACATGAGCTCGTATCCATTGTAGTATTATCTGTTGAAATTTTGTTTGGAGAAATCTATAATAAGATCTCACATCCTTAATATTATGAGATTCATATGGACTATCATATCTTTCTATTACTTGAATGGCAGAAACTCAGTCTGTGAGAACTACTGTATTTTCTTTTATATCAGTCCTATAGTATATCTGTTGCAATCAATCTCATTGTATTGCAATCACATCATCAAAATTTGTGGATTGTCAAAGCAATGTAAAATAATATGAAAAATATTTACAATATATACCACCTCCCACATTATTTCTCAATTTTTCTGCAGAACCATCTGTATAAATTCTGACTCTGTTCCAGGTAATTGATTGTGTAGATGTACAAGTGTAACAATTCTGCACCCTTCTGGTGAGTCTTCCTGTTTATTTAGGTGTTCTGTCAACTCTTTATTTATTACTATCTTAATAAAATCCACTTGATTAATTCTAGGAGGATGAGGAGTGTATTTTCCTGATAAACTTAGGTGATTACAATTCTTCTCTAAAAAGGATTTGTTTGTGATCTGTGTTTTTAGCTTGTGTTCTCTAGGTAATTGTTGAAACCATTGGTGTTTATTCGAGTTTGTTTTTAATTTTACATATAGTTTGTGCAGCTTGTATTTCAATGTTGGCTTTCATTGGGTTGTTATTTGTTCCAGCGAGAAATGCACTAACTGGTGGTGTTTTCACTACTCATGTTACCAATCTTCAACACGGATTTTGTAATTTCTCAATCATATTAATTTTGTCTTCAGTTGCAGTTAATAGCAGTTCACATCCATTTTTAATACTGGTTTTATGTAGCTGCTATATGTTTTATTTAAAACCTCTATTAAACTGCCCAATTTAGATATGGCTAGTCTCTTCAATATGTTGCTTCTTTTTGTAGCCATTTGGGTGACATTTTGCACATAGTCTTTCATTTTTAATTTTCTATCTAGTGCAACTCCCAGATATTTAATTTCTTCAGCATATTCTATTTGTTTTCTATTAATTTACCGTTATTCCCCGCCATCAAAATGTTTCATGGTGTAGACTTGATATCTAGTTTTTGCAACATTAATGGACATATTACTTAATTTTACCCAATTTGTTTATTTAACTAACACATTTTTAATTTTTTTTTCCAATCTGGTATATACACTCTTGTTGTTTTTTTCAGTTGTCCATACAACTACGTCCTCTACATACATTGCAATGTTTATTCCATTTTCTTTTATAAACTTTGGCATATCATTAACATATATATTAAATAGTATAGGACTGGATACTGTATCCTGTGCTACACCAGTTAAAAGTTGGGTGAATTTGGATAATGTATTCTTCCATTTAACTGCATTCCATCTTCGTTGCAGAAATTTTTTATACCATATAATTATATTATTTGGGCAGTTCAATTGTATTAGTTTTTTAATTAACATCTCTTTCCATACAAGATCAAATGCTACTTGAAAATCTTTAAATACTGCTGCTACTGACATATTATTAGCTAGTTTATTTTTCACACCTTCTGTTAATCTAGATACTTGGTGAACAGTTGAATATTGTTTTCTAAATCTAGCCTGTTCATCTGCTAATACATTGTTTGTTTCTAGATAGTACATAAACTGACAATGCCCGATACTCGAAAAGAGTGTCTATAGGCTGCTAATAAATTACAATTACAATTAATCTATTGACAACCATTTTGTCAGCTATTTTTTCCAGAATTTAAGTTAATGATATGGGTCTATAGCTTTTTGTTTCATTTGTAGGTTCTCCTGGTTTCAGAATTGGAACTACTAGTGCTTTGCACCAGTTTGATGGCACACTCTCTTGTTCGTACCATATTTTATTAATAATTTCTAATACCATCTTTTTAGCTCTTATTCCAAGATTTTTAATGTACTCTGGATGTATCAGATCTGGTCCTGGTTGTTTTTTGTTTCTTAGTGTCTTCATTACCTGTTCCAATTCTTCCAAATGGAACTTTGAAACGAGGAACTGTTTGCATTTTTTCTATTTCTATCATCTTAGATTTTTTTAATGTTCTGTTATCTTTTAACAAATGTTTTCCTAGTATATTAACATTCTTATAATGTTGATTAAATTCAACATCTTTTCTGTTGTATAAATTTTTGTTGCCTTTTTTAATATATGTTTCGTTTCTATTGGTGTACTTTCCACTTACATTGTTAATATGTTTATGTACTTGGGTGCTGTTAATTCTGTAATCCAGCCCAGATAAATATTTATCATAACACTGTCATTTGGATACAATTGATTCTCTTCTATAAGTAGCATTTTTTTTTTTTCTCCATTCTATTACATCTTCCTTGTTTTTGGTGTTTTGAGCTAGATCTCTAGCACTATTTCTTTTAGCCTTGCAGAAGTGTTAACTGTATATGATACCAAATTCAGCAACTCAGGAAAGTATGTATGAAGTTTGTAATAGAAAAGATTATATAAATTATCTATCAGAGCAGGTAGAAACACCCAGTGTTTTAACTGTTTTTTTCGTTTTCTAAACATATTACTTTACTCACTTTTGTAATTAATATTATATTTATTGCATGTATTAGTACAAGCTAAAGGCAGAACACAAAATACTGCCTAGAGTCTTAGTTTGCAACTATTTGCACCATGAAATGTCACCTAGTCCTTGTTGTGACACTCAAGATGGGAGGTTCTATCTTTGTTTATATTTTATTCCAACAGGCTAATTTTAAGAAAAAGATGGCACAGAGTTGTGTTTTTGTTTTGCAATGTTAATAAATAAATGGCAAAATTATGCCTTTCATTGTATTTTACGTTTTGTAATTTTAACACCTTATTTTCTCACATCAAACCTTTTGATGTGAGAAAATAAATTTGTATTAAATTTTGTATGTACATTGATCTTGATATGTAAGAATATTGTGGTCGCTGATGACCTATGTTGTTATAAAGTGACCTTAAATAAATAAATTAAAAAAAAATTAAGTTCATTATTATATGCTAACTTAGTGTTTATTTAGTTCTGAAAGCAGCAACTCTCACAGATGACTAATTTTGTTTTTGCCCCTATATATACACAAGCTAAAAACTGCTAGTAATTTGGTATACAAGTCAAACTGCATTCTGCCATTAAGACTACTTCACAGTCAGAAATATGCTGTTGGTGGAGTGTTACTTGACATCAGTGCTTTTATCTTGCTTGTGGTTTAGAATGGGGAGGGCCCTTAAATAATTAGTGGTACAGCATGCCTGGATCATGATGGGACAGGTAGAAGCACCCTGTATGTTAATGTTTAGCACATTTTCCAAACATATCACTATTCTCACTTTTTAACCATTACTGTATTTTGAACAACACTTTTTGGTATTATTTAGAATAAGCTATTATTTTAGTGGAATAAAAGCAATATAAATTAAAAATAACCACAGAGCCAGTGAATGTTTAAAAAGCATGTGTTGCACTGTTAAGATATTTAATTGTTTAAGTGAATATAAAGATAAAAAATGAACAAAATACTATTGGAATATGTGTGCAAATGTCTAATTTGTCAAGTAAAAAATCTTAGAAAAACAATTGAATGCAAAATTTTCTTACATCCCCCTTAAAATATTTGCTCATAAATGCAATACTGTCACCTACATCTCACTACAGTGATTGCAGAGATCCTGCAAGCAATTAAATGTTTGTATTCCATATTTGGAAACCTATTGCCACCACTCAAGTGCAAAGAGTCTTTCCAAATTTTCTCTTTGAGACATACTCTGCAAATCTAAGCATGTGTGATAAATACCATTAACATTCATTTGGTGATGTGCATTTTTTTCTTTTCCCTGTATTTTCAATCTTCTATTTCAATTTTATTTCTGTGTGTATGTGTGTGTGCATGCATGAAGTGGCATGTGTGTGTAATAAACAAAAACCTAGTGCATAAAAACTGGAGATCTTGTTATAACACACAATTTATGTTTTGTACAGTTTTTTTGTAGAGCTAGCCATTATAGAAATATTCCCTGTTATTGGTTTGTGTTAAAATACTTAAAACATTTCTCAAATGGAAGTCATCATCTGTTTCA
This sequence comes from Hymenopus coronatus, assembly GCA_030762935.1. Classification (NCBI taxonomy): domain Eukaryota; kingdom Metazoa; phylum Arthropoda; class Insecta; order Mantodea; family Hymenopodidae; genus Hymenopus; species Hymenopus coronatus. The sequence continues at coordinate 312,882,387 of CM060900.1, read as the reverse complement.
CATCTCTTTAGTTTTTCTTCTGGCCATAACAATCACATAAGAACAGGTTTTAAAGGATTTGACCGTTGCGCTAGTCTAGAGTATTCTCTTATTTCCGTTCTACTTGTAAGGACCTAAGTAATAACACCATTACTAGTAATGTTTATCTTGATTAGCATTATGTAGATAAAAGAATAATCTTTTGCAAGAATAGCTTGTTTGCAGAACAGATACAGGAAACCTTGTGAATGGAACACATCAAATATCTATGTATCATTAGCATGTCTTTTGATTATCTCACCCCAAAAACATGATTATTTAATGTGAAAAGTAAAAGAGAAATAAAGGAATCCAATTTATTTTAACATAGCTGTTTTTAATGGACAACTTGTTTACATTTTTCCTTATGTTTTTCACTGTTTTACAATCATCATTCTGCTGTCTGCTGGTTGGCATTGAGGATCATAAATAAATACCAGCATATGCTTATCAATGACATTATTACATTACTTAGAACTAAAAATACACACATGAATGTTTTCCACCTTACCTCTGCTGCCCATCAAGCTCCAAATATGAAAAGTACTGCATCTTAATTTTGCAGCATTTTGGGGCATCTGAGACACAGATGTAAGATTATTTATTTTAGATTACAAATTCTTACACTCACTTACCTGTCATATCTTCATTACTAGCATCAGGACCTTTATAACAAAATTTATAAATTAGATTTGCTAAAATTAAACCATGTAATAATGTAATACCAAAGTTTTAAAATTGTACTCACATTTTTGCCTTTTGGTGTGTTTCACAATTATCCTCAATATGTAAAAAGATAAGCTCTTTGTGGGGAGAAGAGTAGCGCAGGTGATGGAATGCACCCTTCCATTGCACCGCTCCTTGTTGACCTACCCAGAAATGAGCTACTGTTTCATAATAATCTGCAAAATCACCCTGCATCACATTACTATCTATTTTAGGCTTCTCATTAGCCATTTCAAAATATGTTTGCTTGTAAAGCATCACTGTTCTTATACACCTGTATCATCCAACCCCTCTCATCACGATTATCACGTTATTTGTTGTTTTCCCTCTTGTATCTTTAGGCATGTTGATATGATGTCATGGAGAGTGATTCTAGATATTAGCATCATTCAAACACTATTTTTTTTACTCGCACAAGGCTCAAATTCATCTATGCTGGACTTGATCCACTGACAGCCAACCTACCCATAGGAAGGTATGCATATCAGATGGAGGTACAAAGAAAGTTATACTTGATTGGATGTAAGAAGGGAAGGAATATTAATTGCAATATCATTAGATAATTGGTGAGTACACACAAAAGTCTATTTACACAGAATGAGGGCAAGGGAAAATTGCCACATTTACCTGGTTTAGTTTGAATTAAACAATAGCTGGATCTATTAATTTAAACACAAGTGCAGAATTTCAAGTAGGCAGTGGTCCAAAGAATTAGACAGTTTTCTATACTGTTTTGATAATATGTGATTAAAAATCATATTTTTGTCCTCTGCAACGTATGAGTGCGATGACAGTCAGGGATGATCATGTAAATGATGTTTCTATTCAATAATGGGTGCAATTCTATCTGCACATTAACTGCTTTGGTTCTCAATATTCCTGGCATCATCCCATTTCGAACATTTCATTCACATATATTTTTCCTTCCTTCAAACCATTTCACTAACTATAATTTATTAGCCTTTTATTATCATAATTGTCCTATCCATCCCATAAAAATATTCATGTCATTGCCCAAACACTATTTTTACACATATAGCATCACAAACTCTAGCAGTCCATTCTAATCTTCTCCATTTAATTAAATGCATATTTTAAAGCTTATCAAATGGCTAGTGGCCATCTTTCCCCCTGTACACAGCATCACTCTAACGCCAAGCATTTAATTAGCCACATCTTTTAAAAGTCTCCAATAAATTAGATGCATCTTTTGAACTTTATACTATAAGCCTACGTTCAAATGTTATAACACTAGGAGCAATTTAAGTTTTCTTACCCTCACTGGATTTGAACCATTACAATCTATAGGACTAAGGTCCATTCTATCATCAGTTAAGTATTAGTTGTATAATAAGCTTTTTCCCAAAATTTTAGCAGCAATACTTCCAAATTCAGTTTATTAGCCATGCCAAGATTTTCAACCAATAAGTTCAGCATTCTCATCTACAGGAGAGCAGTCCATTCTATTCTTTGGCAGCAAGCCATTAAGATAACCGTACCTGCCATGTTAACAAAATGTTTACTTTCTTACCTGGATGCAGTATCACTTTGAAATTTTAAAGGAATCCAATATTCTCAGCATTCATAGGACTATGGTCCATCATTCTCCAAGAAAGTGGTCCATTTTTATAATCCATTTAATTAGGTGTACATTTTCAAGCTCTTTCTCACAATTCTAAAAGCAATACTCCCAAATTCAGTTTTTAAAACAACCCTGAATTTTGAACCATCCTCAGCATATTGAGCTCTATGTGGCTGGTTGTTCTTTTCAATGAAAGTGATCCTCTTAATTATATGTTAGTTTTAAAGTTTTTCCCGCACTTCCAGCAGCAATACTTTGAAAGTTATGTTTATTCATGCATGGCTGCACAGATGATTGCAAGTGTCGGGAATTGAAGAACCTAAGTGGAGGGCAAAAGACATCCAAGATTGTGCAATACATTGGTTGTAATGAGAAAACAGTGAAATTTAAAACAGCTCTGATTACACTATAAAGATACCTGAGTTGGAAGTAATAGTGACAACACATTTTTTATAATCGTCTGCATCTATGCACAGGGATTAGACCTTGAATGTCCTGCTGGGAGTTGATGAACATCACTCCATTGACTAGATGGAATTTCATCCCACAACTGAACTGAACTGAACAAAACAAAAGTAAATAGTTAAAGTGTTTTACAACAGGACGTAAGCATCACAGAGAGCATAATTCAACTTTAATTCTGTTTTTCGCAGTTTCTTCTCAGTGATTTCATGTATACTTTCTGATTTTTACTTTAATGCATAAAGTCATCAGCAAGAATTATAAAGAGGACTTGTTAAGAGTGTCTCTGCATTAAAGTGGTCAAAATGCAAAATTAAATGTACAAAATATGCTGAATTTGATTCTAGGTTGATGACGCAATTCTCATTTCATTACATTAATCCCTACCCTCAAGAGCCTGGAAATTTAAACATGATACTGAATGTGAGTTAATCAAGAAGTACAGTTTTAATGTACATTCCAACAATTTAAGCAGTTGTTATAGAAGGTCAAAGTGGTAATAACAATATTACCACTTCCTAAGTAAGTAAAAATACAAATAAAATGCTTTAGCAGAAAAAAATAAGATATGCAATACTGGATTTTCAGAGAGGATTTTCAGTATAAAAGTAAAATAAATGTGAAATTAGGTACGTGTATTCCTCTTCAATAAACTATATTCAAGACATTAAGTAAACATTTTAGTCAGTATTTGTGGTATATTTGGGTTAGATAAGATAGGATAGGTTAATTAGTATGATGTGCACAACAGGATGTGTACTTCCTGAAATGATTCATAACCAAATCTAAAATTAGAATCAATTACTACTTAATGTTATTTATATTCTAATACTTTTGCAAAATCCTTTTTAGCACCCTGAGGAGTTGTGCTTCAGTCTCAACTTACAGACTTGAAAAACTATCTTAATCAAGATGTCAGGTAATTTTTTTAATTTAGGACAAACTATAATATTGAATTTAATATTTTAGCATTGACTCCTAATGCTAATGACATATATAAAATAGTTGTAAAAATAAAATTTGTGTTTTCATTACCTCCTTTGTCAGATGAGAAGGGAAACTAAATATCGAATAACTGCGTCAGAGTTTAGCATCATCTTGCTTTTATTCTCATGGAAACCATTTTTCGCAAAATGCATTGAGCATAGTCTGTGTTATTTCAACGGCACACATTTTTCATACCTCAGAGTGCCAACCACCTACCAGTAATTATGGTTTACGTATTGCAAACCTAAAATAAATTATCATTCACTTAGTGATGGAGAAAGCCCATGAGAATAAATCGGAATGACTTTGGAACACAAATTGCAAATGTTACAATTTATTCTTACCAATGGAAAGTGATCTCAGAATCATTTTCTGGCAGTTGGTATAGTTATATGCAGCATACGAATGCACCATGTTCACTATTAAACCCTATTACCTTTAAAACATCTCACTTTTAAACCTCAAGCATACTGAACATATGGCAAAAAGCATATTCATGCCCTTTAGAGGCACCTGCACGAAAGGTGTCAATTAGCAACAGCAACACTAGTGCCAGTGGCATGTCTAGGTAATATAATTCCAAAGTCTTTGTGTTTATTAGACAACTATGGGTCTGAACCAACATACTCAGTAGCCTAGGACAGCAGGCTATTTAATTACATCCATCATTCAAAATCTGATGTGAATGCAAGCAATCCATCTAAAATCATTCTTTAATGTAGTGATACTGTCCTCCATCACTACTTTTGGTGGCAAGCCATTAAGGTAATTTATTACATATGTTTACATCACATGTTTAAACCGTTATCAGGCCATCCCTTTTCTCTTTTTAATTTTAAAGACCCACCTATATCTACTACCAAGTTAAGTACATAAAGTTAGTCTGCTGCTACACTACCAGCATCAGTAACATTTCAAAACCAATGGACATCAGTAATTCTAATAAATATTTCTCTGGTTTTTCTAAAAATCCTAATTGCTTACCCCATGAAGTACTCTGATTAGAAAGTCCTGTTCCTTCAACCATGTTAAAACCAAAATATTACATTTATACCACGAACTAATACTTTACACATAAGCAAATCAAACATGTCATGACAAAAATTTACATGAAGAAATTAAGTTTGTGTAAGCAGCATAGTACAATACATAAGATTCCACACTATTAACAAAATGGAATAAGTACTGCACAATGATAGATATCACACTGCAACCATTATAGGATGTAAACAGTACTGTTTCTGAAATATACATGGAAATCTTAAGTTAAACTGTGAGTGGTACAGCAAGTATGGCTCCGTAGTCTGAGAGGTGTTTTACACTTCTTAAAGAATAGAATGTTTAATAAGTAAATATAATACTGGTTCTCTCAACCAATGATGTTTCAAATTTTAAAATATAACTTGAGCTCCAGAATTTCTGATTATCATATTATAACCAGTGCAACTTTTGGAGGTGTGAAGCTAGATTCTACAGAAAGCAGCACTTGTAATAAATAAGCATACATACAGAAAGATTTATGTGTATTAAAGAGGAGCAACAAACAAGCCAGTAAGTAGGAAGAAGAGACATAAATGGAATTTGGAAAAAATATTAACCCAAAATATTTCTGTAAAGCACTATTACATAACTATAGTATGTTCAGGAAGCCTCATAAAACACTACCATTACTGTATATTATTGGCATGACCTTAGCCTCACTCAATCATCTTTCAACAAGTTGAAATGGCAAACACAAATCTCTTTTGCTGAAGGGAAGTTAGTCACCAGTAGGGTCCAGATTTTTAGGTTTCAACCTATTTTTTCCCTTGTTATTTAATTAAGAAATTTCAAGACGTATATTTGTTTCACACTTCCTGAAGCAGAATATATGAATTTCATTGCCAATAAAACACCCAAACAAGAATTGACACCTATTTTAACCCAAATAGATGTTTTGCCTTCTTCAAATGAAGAATGTTATTTTCCCATTGAAACTTGTCAATGACTAGATCAAACAAAACCTTTCTGCAGTGCCAAGGCCAAGAAATAGCTTGAGTGTCCCTTTTATTCCCCTTGTACATATTAAGATCAATTTTTCTTTTGTAACAAAGCTAGTCAACAGTTGGAAAGTGCAACCATGCCACTCAAGGTGCTCTGAATAACATTGGTGATAGTTGCCGAAAAGAATTACCTGGAACAATGGCAGTTGCAAATTTGTCAAAGCTGCAGAAGATTCTTGAACACAATGGTGGTTTTGAAGACATGAAAGTCATCAAATTACTATTACAGAGAGAATAATATAGAGGAAAATTATCCCTGCTGCATTAGCATATAAGCTGTACATTCCAATGATATCTTTTTCCATTGAAAAGGCTTTTCCTCCATACAGGAATGTGTTACGTGATAATAGGAAAATGTTTATGCCTGAAAATTTGGGTGTGCATGTAGTTATCATCCTGTGCCATGGTGCAGTGAGCTAGAGCATGGTGTTCTAGTTCATAGCCATGAATGAGCTCAGGTTCAACCCCTTGCATGGGGGTGCAGATTTTTAAGTCCCAGATATAGGACTGGTGCCCACTCAGCATGAGGAAAGTGAAGAGATATGATAGCCAAGATTCCAGCTGGGGAATGTGTGATGCAGGTCACATCATCCCCCCTCCCATATTAGTTGGATGAACATCCATCTGTGCCATACATAAGTGGGCTTGAAGCCAGCAGTAGGGCAGGTAGCCCCAGGCTTGCAACAGCTGTAGCACAACAAGATTATTATGTAGTTATCAATTACAATGCAAAGCAAAAAGAGTGGTTGGGGTAACAACAACAGTAATAATAATAATAATAATAATAATAATAATAATAATAATAATAATAAGAAGAAGAAGAAGAAGAAGAAGAAGAAGAAGAAGAAGAAGAAGAAGAAGAAGAAGAAGATGATCATCCTAAAAAAGAAACAGTAAAATAATTCCCAGTGTGTTTTTGCTAAATATTTTTGGTGCCATAAACTTTTGTTTAAAAGTTCATAAATAAATCTCACAAAATTAAGTGAAGTGAAACATTATTGATGTGTGTAGTAATTAAGAAATCAAGACCTAAAGTAATTTTAAGCATACAAGAAATCTAAAATGAAGGCTTATGCCATGTAAAAATCCAGGTCCTAATCATGTTGGCTACACAAACCTCCTCACACAGAACAGACAATAAATATCACACAAAACACTTATGAACTGGTTTAACATGCCTCTACCAGCAAAAGAAACAATGATTTCATAGTAAAGAAAGGAGCTATGACAAGTGAGCAAGACCAATTGAGAAGTGGAAGAATGAAGTCATGCCTTGAAATAGAATAAAATATTATTTTAGCTTAATGGAGGTTAGTATGAATGTTGTGGAGCCTTACATTGAGGTGCCAATTTGAAACAAAATTCATTTCTGTTATGAGTCAATATAGTGTGGTTCTTTTTCAGACATAATTATGGCACGCCAGTTGGTAGATTATGAGAACCCTTATGAGATCTCATATAACTATTCTGAGTAGACAAAGGCTTATAGTTAGCTTAAATGAAATTAACATTGTTGCTACTGATGTTGGCTTTTTGTTCTCAAAGATTGACAATTTTTCTGAAACCAAACATGAGTTCTGACAGTCTCATTTACCATAATGATTAACTTCTACTGCAATAGCAGATTACGTTCTGACAAATTTATAATAATAAATAACAAATATTCAAACAATTTATTTATTTAGGCTCCAACTAATAAGTTCTGTTGTTAATCATTTATTATAAATTGTAGAACCTCTATTATTCTTAAACTCAATGAATTATCATTTTACTTCTATATACCAATTGCACACAACACAAAAAGTGAGGTATAATTTATTTTTTTATCAAAATCCTCTGCTCATTATGTTATGTAACAGCTGTATCTATAATTTCTTGACTATAAATATTATTGACATTTCTAAGATATAATCGCTCTTAAGTAAGTGATAAGTTAATAGTCTGATGCAATTTTTATCTATATAAACAGCAATGAATCGTTTTATTTTAATGTAATTATACTTCTCTGTATGTGAGAAGAAGTTCTCAAATGATCTTGTATAAGAATCTGACTCTGTAAGAGGTGTTATGTGAGAAACTACTTGAAAGAGATCTCGAAATAGAGCATTTTAAATCTCCTCCTGGTAATGTCTTATAATAAACATAACAAATGTTATATTATTACAATACTAGTAAACATTTCAGAGAAACTTTTAAATTTAAAACATTGTTATGTTGCAGCTACTCACATGTTTTATAACAAAATTGGGACAATACCTATTAACCCATTAATGCCTGAATAATTTTTATGTTAATTTTCAGTAATTGCATTTTATGTTTTGTCTTTAAGTAATTCATATACATTGAATAAAATACAAAAGAAGTTATTTGCTGAGTTTTGAAAATATTTACAGCATCCTCTACCTCGTATTATTGGCTATCATTTTGACGATAAATTCTCACTCTACTTTATTGTTTATCCAATTCTACTACAACACTATAGGAATCTGAATATTTCATTTTAGTTAGGTATTGAAAAATGTGAAAATTGACAAAATTCATCTTTTACATCAATGCTTTCTCTGTCTGTAAAATCAGATAAATGATAAAAACATCTAGCGGGTATAAAAGGGAATAAAGCATTTGATGCATAATCCCACACTACACTTTATGCACTTTGTTCTCATGCTCGATTTACAGTTTTCATTAGCACTAGCATACCTTTTTCTTCTTTTTGTTTGCTGCACAAGGTGGTCAGTTTTGTTAAATCCTACATCTGATATGTGACCGCTATGATATCCATGGGACTGCTGGTCTGCCAGCTCCTTTAGGATCAGTCTTATATCTCTTGAGATAGACAGTAGCTATTTCTCTTCTGAAATTCAGCTGAGATATCCTTTGTCTTCCAACTTTGCTGTACAAAAACCAACTGTTCTGAAACAGCCACATCTAGCATTCTTGTAAACAAAGACCAGTACACTTTTTGCTTTGTATTCCAATGCGAAAGCAGGCAATATTCTGGTACATTTGATGAGTACTTTCCATATAGTTGTTGTACTTGGCATTTAGCATTGGCCTTGGAATCATTCTATTATGCCTCTGTGAAAATCTCTTCACTTGACCAGCTTCTCGTGCCCACATGTAGTAGAGATAACTGTCATTGCTGAGTTATCCATCCAGTGGATATAAAGCAGTCCATCATTCTTTTCCAATGTTGTCCCATAATGCTCACAATCTTTTGTAGAAAATATTTTATTGTTTTCCAAGGGATAGATAACCTTTAGGAATTCTATTTTCTTTAATAGTGCCAAAGCCTGAGAAATGAGAAAAGTAATGACCTATAAAATGAATTATCTATGAAGAAGCTGGAGCTTCTCCTTGATACTTCCTCAAGCACAACAAGTAAAGGACCTGCCGCCTTACCAAATAACTTGTCATAGTCAGCATTGGATTTTGGTCTTTTACTCTGGTACATCTCAAAATTCACTGAACACCCATCCTTGGTGTTCAGACTCCAGATTTTGTAGCCAAACCTAAAGGCTTGCCATGAATGAATTGTTTGCAACCACGATAATGAAAGCTCTTTCCTAAAACAATATTGACAAATATTCTTGTTACTAAGCATAACTGCCTAACATTACCATGAGGTAACATTGAAATTAGGAAGCCATAGCTTCACCTGTTTTTAGAAGAATCATTTGTCACTCTCAGAAAACATACATTGCAGTATATAAGCCTCCTTACTACACAGAAATTATGCACATTATAATTCAAAAAATTTATAATTACACTTATTCGAAATGGATGTCAATTTTTGCTCCACATGCAGCGATAGCAGTTTTCAAACAGGCTGTATGTTCTTATTGTAACAAACATGACAGTGACAATTGCTTTATCTTAAGCATGGTATCTTCCTAGAGGGATAGGCAGTCATACCACTCCTCCAGCCTTGGTTTTTAAAGTAGAGTAACAACTTTAAGAATATGTTATGTACGTTACCTATGACAAAGCTAGGCAATGGGTTAAAATTATAATCCTTACATATATTGAAACTACATGTTATATACAAACAGATTTAAATTTGTTTCTTAAAAATGGTTTAACCTTAACTGTATCCCATATATATAGATTCGTTTTCTTATTAAAAACAAAATATAAATATATGACATTTAGAAGGTTACCATGATGTAACTTCATAATTATATTATAACAAAGTGCTTACTATGTGTGCACCTTTTCTTGGGCACTAGTTTTATGGGGTAAGGGAAGAAGAACTCACTTACTTACCTGCCTGTCTTTATGCAGTATTGTCAACCAAACAAAACTTCTTTCTTTGAGGCCCTCAACCTTTATGGTGAATAAGTTATCTAATTTACCATGAACAAGCTGAATTATTAAATGCAACACAACACAGCATATGTGCATGAACTCTGGGATCTACAGACAAAATGAAATCTTAGCAATGAAGTCACTAGATAACAGGGTGTAAATATTTTTGCTCTACCCTGCTTCTGAAATTGCATGTAACCTACCTAATGAAGACTAGGGAGCTGAGCACTCAAGAAAAGGAGCATGCATAGTCTTTCAATGACTGCATCCTAAGAAAAGGAGCATCCATAGTATTTCAAATGACTGCAGAACTATTTTGACTCATCTCTTCAATGCTCATTTGCACAGTTTTCGGTTGTTTTAGCTGTCTGAAATCCAATGGTACTCTCCAAAATTCCTGTCATAACTAAACTCTTCCAGCCCCGGCTGCTCCAATTATGCAGCAACAAACTTCTAGGACTTGAGGCCATTATTGCACATGTTAATTTGCAAAGGGGAGGACATCTGTGACAATGCAGTGGGCTGATGTTAGGTGTATGTCTTCATCTCTCTACAATGTGGCCTACTATGTAACACACTTCAGTACACTTGCAACAATTCAGGGCATTCATGCATTTGAGCACATAGGCACACTGCTCCCTCCTCAAGGCCGATTGTTTAGACTAGTACCATTGTATAAGGCTAGACAAAATAAGTGTGCCACAGGCTTTTCCCTCGGGACAGCCTCTGGACATGGTAAAAGACATCATTAATGCACTTCACTATGAGGTACAGGCCTTTGCCATGGTTGTTGAAGCTTGGTGAAATACCCCTTGGTCTGGGTAAAGTGATATAGCCACACCAGATCGCCTGCTGGAAACCTCAGCTGTTGGCCTGTCAGTTGTAATGGGTCTTCATCTAGTCGCTTGCTATCTGGATGTGTTGATGTACCATCTCATGGATGGCATAAAGTCAGTTTACAAAATCCTCCCCATAATCAATTGCTAGCTGTTCTGCCCAACAGGACTCCCAAATATTAGGTCACAAGTAGATGCAGCTCCCAGCAAAAGATAAAACTGGCTGCTGGTATGTGTTAAAGAGCAGCAGCCCAGCAAGCAGGACAGCACCCTGACATTTAAGTCTCTATAATTGGCCACAACCTTCCTCAAATGTTCTTGCACAGTCTTGATACACCACTCAACCATGACATCTGACTGCAGGTGGAGAGATGTTCCGCATACCTTGTGCACTTCTATGTGCTCCAATGTTTTCCTCATCAGGTTTACCATAAAAATGGTACCCTGATCACTGTGTAACTCCAACAGTACCCCAAAGCGGAAGAACAGTACTTTTACAAGGCAGTTCATGATGGTCTTGACCTCCTGGTTAGGAATGGCATACACTTCCAGTCACTTGGTGATGTAGTCCATTGCCATCAACAAATACTCATTACCCTAGCTGACACAGGGAATGATTCCACTGTGTTGATAGCAATGCATTATAATGCTGCATGTGACTCCCACTCCTGGTCTCTGGGCTGCAACCTGCCACACACATAAATGACCATAATAGCACCAGATTTCAGTGCCTGTCCATAGTATCATTGTTACAGCTTTGCTGATTGTTCGATTGCATGTACTTCCTCCAGGAATTCCAACACCTTAATCTGAGGGTGGATCTGGGTCTTCCCATCAGGAGACTCCCAAGTTCTAAACACTCCTAAGTGAGTCCCATCAGGCCCAGTAGGATTTATACATACTACTCCTTGGTGCAATTTCATCTGAGATCAGCCCAGTTCCTGCCCCTACTTCTCTCAGGAGTGACCTCAAGTTGGCATCTGCTAGCTACTGCCTTCTCAGGCCTGCACTATCCCATTCATCTTTAGGCACCACCAAAATCAACAACCAGTTGCAACATGTTCCTTCTCCTCCACTTTAGTGCAGTGGCCATACTCCTCAGGATTATACTCTTGTAGCCTCTGGACCCAACAGGCTGCCTGACCCTCCAGATTCTTGAAACTTAAGACTTAGGTAACAGTAGAATGGTCAGCCGTAAGATGGAATGGCTGACCATACAGGTACTTGTGGAAGTGTTCTGGTACCTCTACTACAGTCAAGAGCTCTCAACAAGTAACACAGTAGTAATTTTTTTGCCTTGGAGAGCACCTTGCTGTAGTAGACTATTACCTGGTCTGGCCATTCTGGGTCTAGGATAGAATGTCTCCAATACTGGTGTCACATGTATTGATATCCACAGTAAAGCAACTGCCCAGCTGTGGAAATCCTAAATCAGGTGTAGAGCACTTATAAGTGCTTGGAATGTGTTCTCTGAAAGACCAGCACTCTTCCATCAGAAGAGTGAGGTTTTTTGAGATGTTGGAGAAACCTTTGAAGAAAAGGGGATTACTATCACCATCCAAGTCTTCTCTGAGTCCATGGCCAATGCAGAAAGACTGACACTTCACATTTAGCTTTAAGTTAACGGCCTGCACTACCTTATCTTGGTAAGGTTCTTGATATGGTCTTTGAAGTTCTTGCCCAAGGTGATGTCATCTGGATATTTCAGGCAGATATCATTAGTCAACTCCCTAATCAATGACTTAATGACAACAAAACGTGGCTGGTGCATTGAAGAGACCAATGGGTATAACCGTAAATTGCCAAAGTCTTTGGCCTATCTAGAATGCAGTCCTCTCTCCCTGTCTCTGGGATCTACATTTGTTAGTATAGTGATTTCAAGTCCAAAGTCGAGAACCACTCGGCATCATTTGTATGTCCAGGGTGTTGTCAATTCGTGGTAAGGGAAAAGACCTTTCTGGTTTCAGCATTAAATTTCTTGTAGTCCATGCCCAATCATAGTTCTTCTTCTCCTTCTGTTCCTCCTCTGCCTTCACCAAGACAACAGAGGAACACCAATGGCTACCTCACTCTTCAATAATTCACCAGGATTTTATGTCCTCTCATGTCCTGTACTTCCACCTACTTCATCAGAAGAACATTTCATGGTGGTTGCCAGATAGGTCATACATCTGAGGTGTTGATGTGATGGAGTATTAAGTCAGTGCAGCTGTAATCACAGTTTCTTTGGCTGAAGACAGATTGATATCATCTGAATATATGTCGGACCCTCTCCAATTGTGTTACAGATATATGGTTAATCACCCTCCTCCTTAGCAAGTCTTCCAGCTGGAGAGCCTACATCTTGCAATGGTGCTGGCTATCTGCATCCATCAAACCGCAATACCCCAACAGCTGGGTTGTACTTCCCCAACTTCATTCCAGCCTGGATGTGACCATGATGGATTTAGCACCCTCTTATGGTCTAAAACCAGGTTCTTTGATCATTGGCCCTCCAGATGTGCCTTGTTGCAAGGCACAATTATATAATCTGAGGATTACCTGAAGATACCCAGATGCTTATGTGGGCTCCAGAGCCTCACTTTGTTTCAGACAAGTCACCAAATCCACTCTTGTATTTTGGCACCAGAGGGCATGCATTCCCAGTATCATATCAACCACCCTCTTAGCGAATATCCACAAACTCACAATGCTGCACTTCAGGGTCAAATCCTTCTCTACAGGCAAGGTGTCATTTGATGCCATCACTAATAGGTTGTAAGCTCCTCGTTATCTCAGGTCTTACCACATTCACGGCAACATCTGTGTGACCACTAGTATCCAACCACCCTTCCTTGCATGCAGAAGTCCACATTGAGGCTGTGTCCACTCAAAGGAGTTGTCCTCCTCTCCTCCCACTGTATCCTCCTATTCCCTGTCCTCTGTCCCTCATTCTCCCTCTCCCTTTATGCTGTTCCTTCCCCCTACCTCTCTCTGCTCATCCTTCTCCCCCTCACTCTCTAACGGTGAATACTCCTTGTCCTCAAGGTCAGCACAGGTGTTATGGTTGCTCCCATCTGCAATGCAGCCGTTATACCTCATGAATTTTTATAATCACTGAGCCTCAGGTGCTGGAGTATCTCAGCATTGCAGATCATGGGAATGAAAGAGCAGGCCACTTCTTGCGGCGGCAGCGATGGCGGCGGTGGGGGTGGTGGTGGTTTAAGGAAGCTCAACTGCCTGGTTATAAGCACCTTTTTTTTTTTTTGTAATACATTTATTTTAAGTTGCCTAACTGCTAGGTCTTATAGCGACTTTAAAAACATGATACAAACTTAAACACATGGGATAAACTTATAACATTATACAGTATATTAACTTTACAATATCTCCCAAGCTAAAATATTAAACGAATTCACCCTTATTAAACAAGTAGTGCCAAAGACCAGACATAAAAATCAATATAAAAATAAGCCATGGAATATAAAAAAAATGTATAAATAAAACATCTAAGACACATGATTATTCAGAATCTTCACCAGGGCTGTGTTTATCAGTTGTTCAATTTCCAGGGTGAAAACCTGCTGATGTCAGAAGCACATTAAAAATTTCTTCTGCACATTTCTGGAGGCTGGCTATCATTTGTGTGGCTTCCACCTCTACTGACATTTTGTTGTGGGAAGAAATGGCAGCAAAATGACAACAGAGTACTATGAAGAATGACATTCTGCCGTATTTAGGTTGCTTAACATAAATAAATAAATATCTAACTGGTTTTCTGATAAGTAGCAATTTTTTTAATTTTCAAATTATTTGTTCAATCTGTTGTCATTGTACTACGAAGAAACTTAGTTTTGCTTAAAACTATGTGGTTTGCAGGGTAGGGGGTGGTACCATATGGTACCGCTAGACAGATACTTCTCTTTCTTTGGAGTTTCAATAAAATGCATATCATAACTCAGAATATTTGATTATTTTTGTATTTTGTGTGATAATTAAGCTTCATTTTATTTTCAACACTACTAAAAACAATCTCTTTCTACTACACTTCTGAGACAGAGTGAGAGAGAGAGAGAGAGAGAGAGGGCGAGCGGGTGGGCAGGTGGGCGGGTGGGCAGGCGGGCATGCGTGTGTGTGTGTGTGTGTGGGCGCACGCGCATGATAAGGTCAACCAGCACATCTTCTGCATTCATCACATGGGATGATGAAATGGTTCATACAGTTATACCTCAGGTCAACTAGTATTCTATAAAAACTTCATATAGTTTTGAACATTTATATTTTAAATCCCTGCATATGCTTACTAACTACTAGTGCTGCTTCCTGTTGGTGATGAGTGTTCTTCCAGGTCCCTTGGGTGGATTGCATTGCTGTGGCAGTGTGATTGATCTCCAAAATGCCAGCAGACTCATTTGCCCTCCAGATTTTTTCAGTAGGATCCATGCATTATAGATAGCAGTATAAAAAAAATCAGGATAAAATAGACCACTACTTCTTTCCTCATATTCCAATTCTGAAAAGAGAGACTCTCATCCATTTCATCTGTATCACCCATCGGATGGTTATATTCACCAATTACAGATGGACCCGGCACTGCTACTCATTCATTGCGCATGTCTAGAGCATTTTTCCAGTAGCATCTTCTACCCGGTACAACATTGTAGCCGCTCAAAAGAAGAATATCAATAAAGGACTTCACTTCGTCACTTATAATTTATGAATCTTGTGCATTTAGAAATAAAGTATAGCATTGGGTTTTTGTTAAAAGAAAATAAATATCACTGTCAATGAATAACTCAAATAACTCTGTAGGTAATTTATCTCTATAAGACAAGAAGTCAGCTTCAGGAAAATTTCCATTTATAGATGGATTTTCATCTCTTACATCTCATTCAGTTGGTTTTCTTGGGTTTTGGTTTTCTTTTTCTTGTTGTGCTTTCGTTCTGTGGTGGGCCTCATCTCATCTTGATTCTGAGCCTGTCATCTTTCATTTCTTCGAAGTAAAGGATTCATCACATTGACTTGTTTCTTCTATGTATTTTTCTGCTTCGTAAATATCTTCATGTCACATAGTTCATTTTCACAATTTTCAGGCCTACACACAACTTCTGCTTTTGTCCGCAACTGATTTTTGAACTGAAAAGTTATCATGTAAACTGCTAATACCTTCCTCTCCAGAATCTTCATTAGAATTCAATGTAATGTCCATCTGGTGGTTCAATATAGAAAGCATCCAAATCTATATCATCACCATTACCTTCTTCTTCTTCTTCTTCTTCTTCTTCTTCTAATATTTGCATAGCTTCAGTAAGTGTTATGCCCCTTGAACAACATTATACAATATGACTGACATAAAGAGAAAAATTTGGTTATCTGCAAAATGCTATGGTATCTGCCTAGTGGTACCATATGGTACCAGGCTAAATCTAAGTTCTATATATTTGACAATTAGTATATTTGAAGTGAAAACATGGATTAAATATCTTCTTATAAGAGTTTTTTAATACATTCCACCAAATGTTGTTGCAAACAATAGTCCCAATTCAATATATTCAATCACTTATTTGAAATGGTCAACCATGTAGAGCTATTCAGGAACTAGCTTATAAGTTGATGAACTGCATTATCACAATGTGCCATATAACTTTAAAATTTTATGTTGATAAAATAATGTCTGCAGTGTCCTTGGCTAATGTAAACAATGGGCCACATTTAAAACAATCATTGTTGTCAACACAGCAGCTCTAAATAATCATATGTACTTGTGGTACCATATAGTACCACTAGGCAGATTTGGGTTAATACATGCAGGTTTCGCATTTTGGTGTCTCGAACTTTAAGTCCTTAAACTTTCTGTTGAGCATCTTTTTCACCTCTTGTGCAGTTCCTTAGCACTGCTGTTGACTCCTCATCCCAGGATTTTAAGATGCTAATGCATTAACCAAGGTCTTTCACCATTTCTCCAAACTCTTCAATTTCCTTTCTTCATGCTGACCAGTTTTTCGTTGATTTGGTTCATAGCTGCAAGTTCATCATAGACATTTCCATCTTCACTTCAGTCTGCACTTTTGCATCTTTTCCATCTTAATTCTTATCACACATACTTATCTTCTTTATCTACTAGCCATAGCTCTCTTTGGTATGAAACAAAAATAATTTTATGTGAACCAACCTTCACTTCATATTGATGGCAAGATAATTACAGATTCTGAGACTAAATGCAATGCCTTTGCTTCCCACTACAAAAATATATTTACCACTAACAATAATAAAAAATCCAATGCCTTTGCCTCCCACTACAAAAATATGTTCACCACTGACAACTATAAAACTATTTCTGACAAAGAACATGAACTCTACAAACATATACAAAAGCTGATAGTACCAACTAGAATATTTTACACATCTCTGAAGGAGTTATCCTGTTTCATCAGGAATCTTCCTATTAAAAAATCCCCTGGACATGACCTCTTATCAAACATAGCTTTGAAGAAAGCTTACTCAATGGAAATTTTCAACTCCTCATTAAGAATGGGCTACTTCCCTCAATCATGGAAAGTGGCAGAAATTATTTTTCACAAATCACAAAAGCCTAAGCATCTACCATCGAGTTATCAGCCAATCAGTCTACTCCCTACACTATCAAAATTATGAGAACAAGTAATCCACTCCCGACTAGCAGCATTTGTTTACAGCAACAATATTATAGTATGGTTTCAATTTGGTTTTTGCCCTCAGCATTTAACAATCCATCACTTACTAAGAATTATTGAAACTATGACAAAAGGTTTTGAGAGGAATCAATACACTACTACTGTTTTCCTTGATATAGCTCAAGCTTTCGAACCATATGACACAAAGGTTTACTGGTTAAATTATATTGAATTGGACTTCCAGGTTACCTTATCAACATAAAGTTTTATCGCACAGCAGAATTTCTGGTGTAAATAGATAATTACAAATCTACCATTCAACCAATAACAGCAGGAGTTCAAGAATCAATTCTGGCACCATTACCCTTCAACGTATTTATGTATGACATACCAGTTACAAACCCTACATCTACTTCTATGTATGTAGATGATTCAGTTATTTTCTACTCACATTCTATTTTAAATATTGCAATTAAAAGACTACAAATGTCATTAAATCTTCTATCTAGGTGGTTCAAAACTTGGAGAATTAAGTTAAACACCAACAAAATGAAAACAAAGATCTTCTCCTATAGACAATTCTCCTCCATTACTACTCCAAGAAAAACAGCTTACATGGCTGCCTCCAGAAACACCAGTTAAATATCTAGAATTAATGCTGGACACAAAATTAACCTGGAATTCTCATATATCCTACATTTCAACAATAGCTAGTTCCAGAATCACAAAACTATACCCTCTACTACACAAGAGATCACCACTTGGAGTGGAATGCTCAATACTGCTATACAGGTCTCTCATACAACCTATTATCTCATATGCTGCATCTGTGTGGTGTACAGTCAGCAAAACTCACCTTCACCGACTTCAGATTATACAAAACAAATTTCTCTGCACTATCACCATGGCTCCATGGTTCTTAAAAAATCACCAGCTCCACCAGGAATTTGGAATTCTCACCATACAACAGTACTTCAAATTGCCCCAAAGAAATTCTTCATTAGACTAGCCAAAGTTCCACAAGTTAAAACATATAACATTGGACTAAGAAACCTTAAGAAGGGAAGATTAAAAAGAAAACTGCCTCAAGACTTCCTCTTTAGTGATTCCGAAGACAGTGATTTTACAGTCTAATTATTAGCTTCACTCAGCCAAATTCTGTTCTCAATTATTGATTGTGATCAACTGAATACATTAACTTTGTTAAACTTGTTAATTTACTCAGAATAATTTAATTGTTAATAGCTTATAATTATTATCCATTGTTAAATTATCTTCTTATCTTTGACACATATTAGAGGCCATATCCTCAGTTTATGTATAATTGTTAATCTAATTTATCACTGGCATGTATAGCAATCTTGCTGATTGATCAAATAAAATAAAATAAAATAAAAAAAAAACATACACAATCGATTGTTTTCTGCTTTCGAATAAATGAAAAAGACTTAAAGATGAGGTCATATCATTCAACCTTCATTAATGAGCTATTTGACACAGTTATGAATGAGTATCTTGGTGCATGTCAGTCTATTTAGCAACATAACTTATCAAGGTTATGTTGATGGACGAGCTTGTAACATATCAGAGAACATGAAACAGAAATGTAGAATTTTGGCAGAAGAAAAAATCCTTGCTTCACTTCAGAACTTGAACATGACTCACTGCGTGTTATGATGTGGGCAGGAATGGCAATCCTAGCACCTCTTTGGAGTAGATATTTTTATGGGCCTGCGAATGCTTAAACATATTCTCAAATTAAAGGAAAATATCGAGTTGATTAATGACACTAAACAATACTCACATTTAAATTTGCCGGAACATTGGGAACAAATTTTCATTTGGAAAAACAAAAGTAGAATTATCAACTTTGATATTCCCCAGGACGGCTTGTACAAATTCATTGAACCACCACCAGAGTAATCAATGGATTGATCAGTTTCACCACCAGCGATTAGTCGGTGTTCAGTTGACAATGGAGGAAACTAACCTCCAAAACATGTTCCGGGAAATTTAAATGTGAGTGTTGTTTAGTGTCATTAATTGACTCAATGTTTACTTTTAATTCAATCTCAACAACACTGTCATCAACTTCCAAAATAAAAAAATTATTCACAAATGTTGACAACTTGGTCCATCCCCCAATTAGTAATGAAAGAATTGTGGATACAACAAGGGGGGGTTCCAACACATTTCACTCTTACCATTTGTGATTTGTTAAACGATAGCTTTTTTGAATCCTAACATCTTTAGCACCACTCCCATGGGCTCAACATTGCCATCACTTGGAACATCTGATAACTCAATGTGAGATATTATCAAACTCCTGCAAACTGCTATAAAACCAATAATGAACTGAATAAGTAATATAGTATGCCTTTGCTAAGATCATACCTGTGATAAAGAACTTGATGGCTCTCTGATCAACTAGCCACATGTTCATTACTAAATTCATTATTCCTTTTTATTAAATTTATGTATAGTGCATACTGATATGCAGGCTTCCTGGGCACACTGTGTATTAATAATGTTCTATGTAACAAACTTTAAATTATAGTCATGATGATCTGAGTGAAAGAAACTTCTTTAAGATATAAGAGTTACAGCTTTCACAGTGGTGGTTATTGATCAGTGCTTAATGGATAAGCTACGTTAATTTAGTGAAGGTGCTTCAGCTATCAGCCATCCATGCTCCATGGCTTTCTTCGGGAAGTAAATTTACCTAAACTCATGTATTAGGGTGAGACAATAAATAAGTCACAAACATCTTCTTCCCTTATACCATTTGTAAATTACATGTGCATTTTGTGCCAACAGATAGCAGCATTATGCTTGTTGTAGAGGTTTTGGTCAAATCTCTTCAGCATGTGGTCAGTCAGTGGTAGCCAGTTTAAGATGGTGGATGTGTTGTGTGATTGTACCCGAGCAGAACAGCATGTGGTTGTGCGGTTTTAGTGAGGCCAAAGGACTGTCCACTAAAGTAGTGTATTATGAAAGTGTTGTGATAAGTGTTTCTCAAGGAAAGCTGTATTTAATTGGATCCAATAGTTTAACCAGGGAAGACAAGGCATCCGAGATTGGGAGCATCCTGGTCATCCTGCAGAGGTGTCAACTGTCGTTTGTAATGACGTGTGTGACAATCGATGACGCAGCAGATGCTATAGGCTGTTCACATGGAACCGCTTACATCATGCATGAGCATTTGAAGTTTTGTAAAGTTTGTGCATGGTGAGTGCCCTGCCAGTTGACTGAGGAGCACAAAATGAAGAGAATGGGTCTGTCTTTGCAGCACCTCACTAGGTACAATGAAGGAGATGACTTCTTGGCATGAATTGTTACAGGGGACGAGTCTTGGGTTCACCAATTTCAACCAGAATCAAAAAGATCTTCCTTGGAATGGAAACATCCCACATCACCAACAACAAAACTGTTCAAGGCGGTTCCATCAGTCTCCAAGGTTATGCTCACTGTGTTTTGGACATACAAAGCATTATACTGCACACATTCCAGCCTCACTACACAATCCAACCTCACTGAAAGACTGTGAATGCCATGACATACTGCACCATTCTGTGGAACTCCGATAGGCCATTCGCCGCAAGCGGCCTGGACTCCTGACAAAGGGAGTGATTCTCCTGGATGACAATACCCACTCTCACTCAGCAATGTTGGGCCGCACCATAGCCGAGTGGTCAGACCATTTGCCTCTCACCTAGACGGCCTGGGTTCGATCCCAAGCGACCGCATGTGAGATTTGTGGTGGACAAAGCAGCACAGGGGTGGGTTTTCTCCGGGTTCTCTGGTTTCCCCCGCCATCTCATTCCACCGGGGCTCCATCTTCATGTATTATCAGTGTCATTGCCTGCAGTGCCAGAGCAGTAAAAGCGGGCATTAAACACTAAGGCGCTGTTACGAACATTTCATTGGGAATTGTTTGAACATCCACTGCACAAACCTGACTTAGCCCCCAGTGATTTCCATATGTATTGGCCCCTAAAAAGTCATTTGGATGGTTGTCACTTCGAAACTGATGATACCATAATCTGAGAGGTTACTTGTTGGCTGTGACTGCAACCAAAAGACTTCTTTGTTGCTGGCATTCAAGGACTTGTATACAGATAGGATAAATGTCTCAATGTACAGGATGATTATGTTGAAAAGTTAAATAAATTTCAGGTAGTTACTTTGATTATTTCTGCCTCTATCCAGTTTTGCAACTTATTTATTGACTCACCCTCTTATACATATACTTCCAAGCATAGAGGCAAGGCTAAATGTTCCTGGACAAAGGAGAGGAGGCTTCTCTAATTGGCTGGTTGGGAGGTGATAGCAATGTTATAATTGTGACCAGTTGTTGCACAAGCATATTTTAAGATTCTTGTCCACACTGTCCTCAGCCTAGGTTGTTATGTCTATTAAAATCAAAATGTTATTTGGCAAAGTGACTGACACTTTGACAGACTGGTAAAAAGGCAATAGAAATTAAGCTTGAATCAAATAATAACCTTAACATGTGCTTGTGCAACAACTATCACATTTATAACCATGCCAAACTCCTTCCAGCTGGCTAAATAGAGAGGACCTGATCTCCATTGGCCTGCAACGTTTAGCACTGTCCTTATGCCTGGGGTTATATACACATGATGAGTTCTGGCTAAAATCCAATTCCTGAAGAATATCCCAAGCAAGCATCACCGAAAGCTTAAACATCGTCATTGAATTAACATGGTTGATAACCTGTGAAGCACTAAAAGTACTTCTTTAAGACTGCTGTGAAGCACTAATAACACTTTTTTATGGCTGGTATAACTTTTAAAGATAAAAATGTATTATTTTACTGTATATGAAATGTATGAAATAAATGTTAACCTTTTACTAGGGTCACTGGCATCTGCAACTGAATGAGTATTTTCATTCACTAGGCCAACGGATATTTCATTCTGTTGCTGATTATGATTCACACTCTCTTCAGGGTTGGTTATTTTCACCATGCCTGCAAGTCCCAGTAATTCATTCCTACAAGGCAAGCAAATAAAAAAGCACTAGATTTTATTACACTAAAATTTGTGTACGTTATAGGAATGTTACACTAACAGAATTATGAAATAATTAGAAATAAATGAACTATAAAGCAAAGGATTCTAGAGCACAAAAACATGCATACACTTCTTCCACACAATTATTTATTTCTACTCATTACTGCCTTTGAGTTCAATGATAGATTTTGATATAGCTAAGACATTATATACTCAATAACTTAATTTGGTTTCAGAGAAATGGATATAACATTATATCATTTTAGGTCTGGCATTTAAAATGAAATAATAATCTATACATTTCCCAGGCAGACATCAAGATACTTTCCTATTTCAGTGCCAGCCAATTGAATACTTTGCAACATCAGTATGCAAGTCTCTTCTTGCTCTTAGTTCTAAGTGCAACTCAGAAGTTTAAGGACGTGAAGCAAGGGGAAAGAGAAAGTAAATGTTAACATAAAACCAACCTAAGTGGATGCCACTTCTAAGTGGAACTCAGAAGTTTAAGGATGTGAAGCAAGGGGAAAGGGAAAGTAACTTAACATAAAACCAACCTACGTGGATGCCACACAAAAAGCCTGCCTTTCAACCATCCTGTCTCAGAAATGGTGTTGTCACACTGACACTACTATGGATAAAACAAGAAAGGGAAAGCAGGAAGGAGGGAAAATATTCTTTACATTTAACTGTACATTTTGTACTTTTCCATTTCCTGGAAATCACTGATATATATATATCCCTAGAATAGGTGCGTGCTACATCGTTACATGGTTAGACATGTGGGGGACTCCTGTCCCCCATTTGATTTCTTTAATCACTCATAATAATTATCAAATGGATTTCTTTAGTTGTTTTTCTATGTTTACATATTATGAGAATGAAAGAAAACCCAAATTTCTAAAATATCATTTGAATAATTTATTTCAGAGACAGTTAACACATACGATATGCAAATGAGCCAAACACATCCACCTTTTACATTTGTGACATAATTTTCAAGTTTGCTTGTATTTCTGCTATCCACTCTCATAGCAGTGTCCTTTGGAACCTTATCTTGGATTGTCTTGTGGCATAACTGTTGAATTTATGCCCAGCAGAGCATGTGCAAGATGCTGTACTCCAATGAGAATTTGAGGGACAGAAGATCTGAACTGATTTTGAGATTTCATCATTTCCCAGGCCAACCTCTATAAAACTTCCATTCCTTTCATTGGTTTTGGTGTTCTAGAATTTGCTAGGCATGTGCACAGTACATTAATGGCAGAGACATTAAGCAAATTGTAGAAAAGAACCATAGGTCAAGTTGATCAAATAACTCAACTCAGATCTTTTATCACATCGTAAAAAGTTACAATTTCTGGTTTCAATGAACCTCCAGCATCTTTATCAATGGTATCATGATGTAATGTACATATCAATAGTACAGCTTGATTCACTTTAGAGCAATATGAAACTTCAGTACAATTCTCCTGAAAACCAAAAAGAGAAGAACACTGAGGTCTTTGCTTATTAGGTAATCTTGTCTTCTAATAGCTTCTTAGCCAATGGTATACTGCTGGACCAGTTATTACCAGTAATGTTATGATGAGTCCTGCTGACAAGCTCCACCAATCCCATTACTATATCTGTAGGAGAATTGCTTTGTATGAAAGGACCCCTTGACTGAATGCCAACATAAGTTTCTAAGTTAGAAGTATAGGCAATTTTAGCATCTATCAAAGCATATGGCTTTATGCCGTATTTGGCAGGCTTTTTTAGGAAGATAATTTCAGAAACATAGTAGCTGTTCAAATATTCTCAGAACAAATTGTTTTGAAAAATTATGAACAATCTCAAAAACTTCTCTAATTGGAGCAAATTTATCAGCTTCTTTTCAAAGGCTTCTGTCCTCTACATCATCAATACTTTAACATCTTATAAGAAATCTAAACCTTTTTTCACTCATAGTTAAGTAGAAGGATTCTAAGCTGTTTCCTCTAGAGTTATCCCAGAGCATACTGGCGTTTTTTCTAGAACTTCTTAGGGTTTCTATTAGATAGCACATGCTGAAAAATAATAAGATTTAGTATAAACAATGTTTGCTTTGAAGATAATCTTCTTTAGATTTTATATTCACTCATCTGCTTCCATTTCACCAATTTACTTTGTTTACTTTACCTTCTTCATCAAACCAACCATCACTCTTAATACTTCCCCAGACTCTTACATTCATCTTCTCACCTATCAAAAACATAATGAAATTTAAAAAAATAACTGCATCTTCAATTCATTATCTTTTGTGATTTTCGTTACTGACAGATTTGTCCTCATTTTCAAAATGATGCTTATACTTTTCCTTCCATTTATATCTAACATATCTCCTCCTACATGTCCTTGCTTCCCCTAGTTGATTCTGTTTTAATTTCTCCAGTTTAATTTCTATATCATCCTCCTTTAACCTAATTCTATCACTGCCAGATAGTCTAGCTTCCCCAGTAATTGCTGCAAGGTTCATATATGTATTTTGTCTTTCAGACCTTCATAATTTCAGAAACCTAAATTGCCTTATTATCTGTTATCCTAATATGTCCCTTATAGATCTTAACTTTTCTAGTGTTTGTTTACTTTGCTACTGATATTGTTTCTCGCTATTTGACCCTCTTTTTGGAGCACCAAAATGCTCCTATGTGGTGACGAGATACTTCCTCCCCCTTCAATTTCTGCATGCTCCTCACTTCTCGCGTACTCCCCTCTTCCTCCTTTTACCATCACTTCTTCATTACTGGAAACTGCACTACACTCCTTTCTCCTTCGCTGCTAGAATACTTGCTGTTTCTCTTTCTTCTCTCCCTGGCAAGAAGGCCTTCTTTGACAGTAACATAATTTGTGACATATCGGTTGTCATATCTGCCCCTCCCTTCTTCCTTGATTTATATATATTTTATGTGATGTGCCACCACAAATTATATGTACATTATTTTTTTCTTTTCATAGTGGAGCTGACATCGCCACCTATCTTGCCTCAGTATTGGAAGTTGTGCTTTCCCTGACTGCCATGGACAATGACTTACTATGTTCACCACTGTGATGATTATAAGTGCATAGTCGCAAATGTATCTAATAGTGACATGGCTAAAGGACAAAAGAATTTGGTTCAGAACCATACGTATCAGCTTATCTGACGAGATGAAGGAATACACTGGCATCATTGAAAACTATCAAAGAACAAAAATATGTCACAAATAGTATCTCAGCTCTAATTTACATTGGTCCCAAAAATAATAATGAAAGTTAACTCTTTAAAAGACTATTTTAACCTCTAATAATTTCAGTATTTGCATCAAAACTGATTTGTTCTATTGAAATACAATCCTTTACTAATATACAACCACAAATTGAGCACATTTATTTGGAATTTCTCATCGGCAACTGAACAGATGAAAAAAGAACAGGTGCTTTCAAAGAACTGGTGCAGATAATAGCATCTTATCCTGGAGAGCGGTACAGTGACTTCTCTTGAGGTGTCGCCACCATTTCACTACAGGCATACAACAACAAACAATAGCGCCAATGCAGCCATGATTGGAACTTCTACCCCCCGCACTATTTTAATTGTAAACTTTTCTCTCTCCATGAACATTGGAATCATGCTTCTATCTTTTGTAGTTTGGAAGCAATAAAAGTTTGAAATGTGTTCTTTCTTGAACAACCCTGTATATTAGTACTGCTTCAGCAGAATGCAACCTTACATGTTTTCAATACATATTGTTTGTACTTGTTAGTATTAAACTCTTGCATATAAAAATTGTTATGGAAAAGTATTTCCTACCTTTCTTTTAAAGGGATCTTCAACACCACTACTATTTTACTTTTTGCACTGCACTGCATTAAAATATAACTGACCACAGTTTATGCAATTAACTTTCTGGATTAACAAGTAATATTTAACTATGAAAACTTGCTGTTAACTTGTGATTTACAGTTGCTAGTAAATATTACCATTATGGAATTAAATTCTGAAGAGACATATTCAAGCACAGTCCTGTTGGTTCCTCAATAAATTTAATTACCTTGCATTATGTTGCAATTCAAACTGATTAACAACTTCAACAACTGAAAGTTCATAAATGTAGCTCCTTTAATTCAAAGATTTTAAAACATTAAGAGGCTTACACAATAAAACATATTCCATTACAAAGACTTTTATTTAAAAAATATTGTCCCTTGAAGGTCAATAAAGCAAACATTACAATCCATTTATGGAAAAGATAATAATGGAATCTAATGGCATAGGTAGAGCAATACTTTTCATTAGTAAACCAACAAAATCTTAATAAGACAAACATGTTAGAAATAAAATAGAAAACCTTGGAAGTTGTGGAAGGTAAACACAAAAGTGCAAAGAGAACATTTGGAACAAAGAAAGCAAGTTCCCAAAGTTAACTAGCTTACATATGGAACCAAGCAGGAAAAACCATGGTCATCATTAATAGAAGGAAAAATGTATGATACCAGGCAGGCATCTTTTCTAATCCTGAAACCCTACTTAATCCACAACCACAAACTTCCTCCTAGTCGAGAAGAGTGATAATTTTATACCTAAAGCATTACCTTACATCAAAGCACATTCCAAAATAGATCCAGATGGTCAGCTCTTTTGATTTTTATAGTTAAGACTCCTAATTTATTACTTTCTCTAAAACATGTGTACAACGTACATAGTACGCAGAGAAATTTGATACCAAGATTTCACCAGAAATACATGTTTTAGGGTCCTCTGAATAGAAATAAAAAAGCATTTTAGAATAAGGTCTGTGTGTGCACAGCATAAATCAAAAACAAAAAGTCTGTTAAATACCAAACTCTCCTCCAAGGCTGTGACATGAATATTTTCAGGAAAATCCCCCACCCCACCCACTCCCAACTACCATCTAAATGCAACATTTTTTTTAAATTGTTGATTTTCTCAAAAATGGCTAATAATTTTGATTAAAATACCATATGCTTAATATATTTTTATGAAAAATGATATGTATATCTAGAATTTTCTGAGAATAGCCTCTGAAGGCTGGATTGCCTTCCTATAACTTTTGTGTGGCTGGTAAACCATAAGAGATAGAAAAAAAACTTACTGCACAAAAAATGTAGTTCTTGTTAAAACATACAATTTATGTTGTATACTTTTTCTTTGTACAGTTAACTGTTTCCAAGATATTCTGTGTCCCTAGCTTCAGGTTTAAGCTACTTAAGCTTTACTCAAATGTGAAGTCATCATTCTATTTGTTTCTTTTTTGTTTATTCCCAGCAAGCAAAGGGAACCAAATTTCAATTGCTTCACATAGCAATTGGCTTTTAAAAGATTTGATAATTGCTTTAGCCTAGTTATTTCCTTCTACTTACAAAGAAGCAAGTAATAAGATCAATTCTGCTAATGTTTATCTTGATTATCATGATGTAATTAAAACCATAATCTTACATAAGAAAAGTTTGAGGAAGAGCTACAGAAAGTCATCTGAATGAAACACATCAGATCTTTTTTTTTATTTTTTTTTAATTCTTTCCATAAAATGCACTTTTCAGTTCTTCAGTTAAAAAATCAGTGAAGTAAAGATCCAAATGCATAAGAACACAGTTGCTATTTGTGCAGATCTCGTGGCAGATTTATTTTGTTCATCAGTCAAAGGCTATAATAATTATACCACCTCATACACAAAAGGATTTCTTCTCCATGTATTTCGAATCTGATATGTAATCTATGAAGTTAGTTGCTAAACCATTCAGATCCTCAACAAAGATATGCTAAACTCCAGTGAAATCCAAAAACAACCGCTGGAAAGGTACTGATGCTACCACCTTCAGCTCGGCTATCATATAGTCATATTTTAACAATTGCTGCCGCAGTACCAACCCTTCAAAATATTTGTACTACTACCTTGAAAATTCATAATAAGTGTTCAAATTCCTAAAAATGCACACAAGTTGGCTGCAATAGGCAACCAAATATGATTATCCACACAGAAGTTTAGTATACTCAGATATGCTTGTATTTCATCATCTATCTCAAAGAATCGCAGCAACCTTTCCAAATAACCAATTAACTGTATGCAGAAGTATTTACATATATCACATATATCACCTGTCATTTTTGAGATTATTCTGTAATTCAAATGTGCACTTTCTTCAATGATTGTGACTTCTTTTTTGCAGCCAAGACTTCTTGATATATACAGCATTGGTTTCATTTCATGCCATGGCATTCTTTTGCCTGTACTATCAAAGATATAATAGATGATTTGCAATACCTGAGAGTATTATAAATTTTGAAATTAGAGGATGCCACAGACAACCAAATGGGAAAATTGATATACAAATTTGTGACTATGATTTTGTAATAAAGTAAAATAGAATTCCATTTCTTCCCCTTCCTACATCTGGATTCTTGTCCTAATGTAGCCATAGTTTGACATCACAGTTTGCTTTTGCCTGCAGAGGAGGGCTACAGAGCAAGTGCTAGAGTCAAGGGCAAAGCAGTGACAGTAATGTGTCTATATTAATGAACTGCAGTGTATTGTCATGGCTTCAATGAGTGGTATAACTCAAAGACCCTCTACTTTAACAAATTTTCTTCCTACTTTGGAAGAGTTGTTCATTTTTGTAGATACTGGGACAGTGAAAATATGTTTGGTGACTTGCAAAGAAATACAGTATGTTAAATTTAATTTACAGAGACATTACTCGGACCATGCTGTTGAATAAAATATATAAAAAGAAGAATGCATTAAAATGATCATGAAATGATCATTACATAACCCTGAAAACAAAATCACATCAAGTGAGCAGTGAATCTGTCATTCATTAGTGCTACAAAATCAACTTGTATATCATAAAGAAACATCATCTTTTTAGTGATCATTGATTTATGAAAGAGACTTTCAGAATAGTTATCTATGGAAATGTCCATTACACATCAAAGTTGTATTTCCCGAAATTAATATGTTTAGACTTGACCAGCACTGATACTTTTGAAGATTTTGTAAAACGTTTGAAGAATCTAAACAGGGAATTTAATATTAGATTTTAAGATTTGCACAAACATGACTCAGAAATCAAGAATATCTCTACTCCATACTCACGTTAATGATGTAGTGCCCACATTGCAACTTCAACAAAAACCTCCTCTGACCAAGGTTTCCAAGCCTACACAGACTGGCTGTTCAAATGTTGCGCATGCAAACAGCTTTTCTCACTCATGAAAATTAACAAATCTTGTTACAGACGCCAAATGAGTAAGTTTACAATCTACATTATGGCTATCTATGACTTGACCTCTTTGCCCAAATATTGAGACACTTGCAAGGTCAAAAAGAATTCAGAAGTCCCAAAAACAAGTAGCAATGCAATTCCAAAGGATATGACTGTAACTTAAATTGTTGTATCTCATAAAGCTGTTCAGATATTTATCTTTATGTTATTGATTGTAATGTTTTCATATTCATTATAGTACACACAATTTTGTAACTTATGTATTATTCTACTGCTGTTTGTAAATCCAATATAAAATTGGTGTACAGAAGAATGCCACAAATATCTGTTGTGGAAAGGCATAACAAATTTAGATTAATATTCTTAAAGAGAACCACTTTACATTAAATAGATACTGCAACTACTTTTTCAGTTTTATTTCTCTCTCTTGCAAGGTTATATGCATTAATATACTTTTGTATTGAAAATATTTTATCAGATTTGGCAAAGCTTTTATTTTTGTGGGTTTACACAACTGTGTTAATATGTAATCACAGTAGCTCGTATCTCAGTCCCAATTCACTCTGGTATTTTGTTACCTTGCTAATACCCCTGCTATAGCAAGGCCAAGCAACTGGATTTGCCCCATTTTATCTGGCCACCTGCTTACAGCAAGAGAGACACTCTCAGTGATGTCACAGAGCATACAGACAGAAATGCTGGCTCTAAGGTTACATAATACTGCATAAATGACGTTTAGCCTCTTGTGTCATGTAGGATAGTTGCTGTGAACATGTTCTTGAGCATAGAGATGAGAAATGTGATATGTTACCTGTCTCTAAATAACCATGTTACCAATGGTTGCACACTTAGCTAAAGTAACAATTTAAATTTTGTTCACTACTACCATTTTTAGCTCCAACTTAAATGCGTAATAGAACACAATAATCCCACTTTTATGCAACATAAAGTCTGCTCAAATATAATTCTTATAAACAAACTGACAAATAGTCTGTTTCATTGATGTAACAAAAAGCTCAACCTTTGCACAATAAGAGGTGCAACTGCATACTGTTGGGTATGAATTTCAATGTCCATGCTTGAATCTCACCTTTAATACAAGTTATTATAATTAGTTTAACTATTTTAAGTTCACAACTTCATGTAATTATTTTAACAAAAACTGACATTTTAATGGCATCAAAACACAAACATTTCTTCAGTCAACTGGCAAGATTACAATATACCATTTCTTCTAAATTTAGAGGGGAAAATAAAACCCATTTTCTTCTACTTATATAAAATAAACTATTAAAAATTGTGAAACAAAAAAAAAAAAACAACAAAAAACAATACCATAGCAAACATGTAGCTCAAGCATAATCATTCCAAGATGTTGGATGAGTGAAAACAAGTGGATAGTGCTGCGTCAGTTTTCCATGCATTATTAAAGTAGTACTTCACAAAGCAAGGCGAAAATAGTAATATTCATATCCATCACATATAGTAGTGGAAATAAAGGCGAGAGGTTCATCAGTCAGAAACAGCCGCAAAAAGTGATCATATATATGCCGTAGGAACAATGGCTACCACGTGTTGCAATACATGGAAGGAATGTGTGACGTCACTTCAGACAGTGACGCAGCTACTGCAGAACGACTTGAAGAATGTCCAGAATTTAGCTGAGAAAAGGGCAAATGAAAATAAAAGTCTTTCAGATTGCCTAAACAACATAAATATTGATACTGTGGAGCTTAGCAACGAAAAATATTGGTACAGTGGAGCTTAGCGACCAAAAATACAGGAAAGAGCTATGCACCAAAGAACAAATGATTTCTCTACTTCATGGCGACATGGAACAATTAAAGGAAGAAAACGAGACACTAGCAGCAGCTAATGAGTGCCTAGGAAAGGAACTGTGGAGCCTGAAGTAAACTTATTTCTCTATGGAGACTCCCAAGCAGGAAATGCATAAATTCAAAGAAGAGAACCTCAATGGTCTAGGTAACAACATCTAACAATTATGAATTATTAAACTGAATCAGATGG
The DNA here is from genome assembly GCA_030762935.1 of Hymenopus coronatus. Classification (NCBI taxonomy): domain Eukaryota; kingdom Metazoa; phylum Arthropoda; class Insecta; order Mantodea; family Hymenopodidae; genus Hymenopus; species Hymenopus coronatus. The sequence continues at coordinate 312,850,488 of CM060900.1, read as the reverse complement.
TGGTGAGTACCCTCATTCTTCTAGTACTCCATCCTTTACTATGAATTCCAGGCACCCACAACACACTAAACATAAGAGAGTAAAGAACCATGCTCTGGAGAAGAACTTTTTTTCGACAGAAGTAAACCAAAACATCACAGAGGAAGAAAGCAATGACAGCCCAAGAGTGAATGATGGTGGTATAAATGCGACAGATGATGATGTACTGGTAATGGGGGAGTCGATATTAAAACATGTAGAAGTAGAAGGTGCGCTAGTGGAAGTGTATAGTGGTATCAAAACCTCACAGCATAAGGACAACATTGATCAATTGAGTGCAGAGGACGCCCATAAACTGAAAATTGTGGTACTTCATGTTAGCTAATGACATTTGTAGGAATAATTCTGTTGTAAAAGTAATGGGGGAAATATACGACATCATGAGAGCAGCAAAGAAGAAGTTCCATGGAGCAGCTGTAGTGGTTAACAGTGTAACCAAAAGAAGAGATAAGTGTTCTGCATTTATACAAGACATTAATTCAAATATTCGATGGACGTGTGTTGCTCTAGGAGACATATTTTGTGATGTAAACCGGTACTTAAGATATATCTTGTCTAGGAAAGGATGGACTCCATTTAAACCGTAAGGGGTCATATCAACTAGGCAAAATCATTAGTAAAATAATTCAAATGTGCAAAACTCAGGGAAACAGACAGACAGTTTAGATGCTGAACAAAATCTTGAAAACAAATCAGATTTTTTCGCCAAAATCAGGGTAAGTAATGCAACTGCAACTTCAGATTTGGTACGGAATGTGCAGTAAAAATTAACTCCCTTACATTTAAACATGCAATGTCTAAAAAATAAAATAGATGAATTAGATGTATTCACAATTCAAACAAGTCAATTTACTGAACACTGGATGCATGAACATGAAATTCCATTATATAAAGTCAAGGGTTTGGAAATGGGAATGTATATTGTAGAAAAATATTTAAAAATGGGGGAGAGCTATATTGGTCAAGGATGGCATGTCATTTAAAACAATAACTAAAACAAGTTATCTTTATGAAGAAAAATGTTTTGAACATACAGTTACTGAAACAAACAGTAAGAAAAGTAAACTAACACTTGCTTGTATATATAGGGCTCCAGATGGATGTATAAAAGCATTTCTAGAGAAATTTGACACATTACTTGTTACTCTGAAAAATAAGTCAAATAAATTAATTATATGTGGTGACTTTAACCTTTATCTATCAAAAGATAAGTATACAGCAGAAATGTTATCTATTATTCACTCACGTTATTTAAAAACCATAATTAACACACCCACCCATATAAGAACCACTTCTGAAGCATGTCTTGATCAAATTATAATTGAGGAAAACTCCACCCCTTACAGATGTGAAAATATTGACACTGGTCTGTCAGACCATAATGTGTTCTGCTGCTTATGCACATTAATTTAGAAACTGCATCACCAGAACAAATAACATGTAAGAGGATATTAGCAATGAAAACTTCAATTATTTGAATTTCCTACTAGGTAAAGAAAACTGAGGTTATACACCAAGTTCAAGACATCTCGATGAAAAATGTGATCTGTTTCTTACCATATTTCAACACTGCTTTAATCTTGCCCTGTCCACTAAAAAGGGTTAAAAAGTGCGAAAACAAAAAATCTGGATGGCTCACAAAGGGGATATTAACATCATGCAGTAGGAAAGATTGCTTAGCCAAATAATAAAACTTTCAACTAATGAGATTTTTAAAAAATACTACAAAACATATACATCCACACTTAAGAAAGTAATTAATGAAGCTAAAAAGCAGTATTACAGCAGATTTATTCTAAATGCACCACACAAAAGTAAAGCTCTCTGGCAGATAGTAAAGCAAGAAACACGGACAATTAAATCTAACAATGAGAAAATTAATCTTAAGAGTGCCCAGAAGCCAACAGATATTGCAAATGCTTTTATGAGCCATTTTTCAAACATGGTTGGCAACTTAAACTCCCTGCAACCCACACATAAAGAACCCACATAGGTTAGTAAGGAAAACATCCACTTGATCTATCTGAGTCCAGTAACAAAAATTTAAATTACTGATGTTGTGAAAAAACTAAAAAATAATATTCACGTGGCTCAGATGGCATACCAAACTCGGTAATTAAAGCCTGTGTAACATATATTGCTGAGCCATTAGCAGATATATGTAATGCTTCATTAAGCTCTGGAACTCTTCCCCAGGTATTTAAAATAGCTGAAGTACTTCCCATTTTCAAAAAAGGAGACTGAAAATTATAGACCTATCTCAACCTTGTCTGGGTTTTCAAAGATACTTGAATGGATAATGTATAATAGAGTGGTATCCTTTCTTGAAAAATGTGATATGTTTACACACTCTCAGTTTGGTTTCCAAAAGGGTAAGTCCATTATGAAAGCTCTACACTTGTTTGTAGATAATATCCTTAAAGCAACAGATCATAATCATCAGCGAGCAGTTGATATATTTCTAGATCTTCCAAAGGCTTTCGATACAGTCAATCATAAAATAATATTGGATAAACTAGATAAAGTTGGCATAAGAGGTATAGCAAATGTTTGATTTAAGTCCCATGTAAGCCAAAGGGTACAGTATGTGGAAGTTAATGGTTGCTATTCTATTTCCACACCTCTAAAAGACGGAGTTCCACAAAGGTCAATTTTGGGACCTATTTTGTTCTTAATTTATATAAATGACTTGCCATCAAATTTCAATGACACTCAAATAACTTTATTTGCAGATAACACCAATATTATACATAAAAATAGTAACCTCTCTGCCCTGGAAAAAGATATAAATCGAAAGAACATAATCCTCCATAATTGGCTAGCAGGAAATAAGCTCCACTTAAATGTAGATAAGAAAACTTTTATAAACATCAGCCCAGGTAAAACATATAAAGAACTTCAGATTTGCATTAATAGTCACTCCATAAACAAAGGCAATGAAACAAAATTCTTAGGAGTTTGGATAGATTCAGAGCTAAAATGGAACACACATATTGATTATCTAGCCAACAGACTGTCCAAAATCTGCTATGCATTCAGAGCAGCAAGTAAAGTGTGTACCACAAGTGTATTAAGATCTATGTATTTTGGATATGTTCACTCTATGTATTTTGGATATGGTATTCCAGCATGGGGCCTGTCCACAAATATATATATATATATATGCTATCTATAAATTACAAAAGAAAATATTAAAAGCAATAAAGCAAGTTCCTGTGAAAACACCAAGCAAAACAGCATTTAAGGAATTAAATATCTTACCTCTCCCTTCTATATATATACATACACACACTTGAAACATTATGCTTCATTCAAAAAAACATGAACCTCTTTAAAACAAATAATATGTATCACGCACACAATACTAAATCTTTGAACCATATACATACCACATTCTGCCGTACAATAAGTCGCAGTAGCATTTCCCATTATGGAACCAATCTGCACAATATATTACCTGGACATTATAAAGAACTAGTCTACAGCAAATTTAAACGTTCAATAACTGAAGCTCTCTTAGAGCATATACCCTTCAACATTCAAGAATTTAAAAATAAAAATTTATAAATACTGTTACTTGTACGTACTACTGTAAATATATATATATATACTGATGAAGCCATGATTTACGTATAAATCGAAAGGTGAATAAAGATTATTATTATTATTATTATTATTTACCCCCACCCCCATCTTGTTTATCTTGTTTGTTGACAATGTGATATGACCCTGCACTACACACTTGTACAGAGAATCATGGTTACCTTTTTCTAGTGTAATTTGAACTAGCTTTATATTCAACCAATTAGCAACATGCTCCATACTGATATAACACCAAAGTTTCCCAGATATCACCTTTGCATAATTTGATATACGTAAACCAACATCTGTGTGCTGTATAATCTGTTTACCAGTGATGTCATTTGAATTGGTCTTCAGTTAATGAATTTGCCAAAGATATGAATATACTTCAAATGACATGCTTCAAGTAGTACTTTGCATCAATTGCAAAGTAAATCATTCATATCTCAGAATGAATAACAATATTTCATTGTATGTAATTTATTTCCTCCAAGGTAAAATTTATCTTAGTGATAATTCTGTTTCTTCCTTAATGGCTCTAATCATCACAATTATAAGAAAAATATAAATAAAAACAATTGGGTCATTCTCCGATAAAGTACAACTTCACTTAATATTTTAATATAATGTTTTATGGGTAATGAAATATTCCCATAAGCTACTTTTTAAACAAGACCATTTTGATCCAATAATACACATTTTAAAAATATGTTATTATTTTCTACATTTGATAGCACTGTGCATGAGACCTTGCGACTGTGTCCCCATTGTGACTGTTTCTACCTTCTTAGGTGGATAATCAGAATTATTAGGAATGTGTCCACCTCATGGCATAAAACTCTAACAATACCTTTTCTTTTGTCTTGTTTTCTTTAAAGGAAATTTAATAAGAGTTAGAATGCAAACACATATCGCTTACATTTTTGGACTTCACCAGTTTAAATAGCTTTTGCTCTCATTTTCAAGAGAGATTGACCGGTTCCTGGTGTTAGTGTTCATTGTGTTGTGATGGTTTGTACTGTCAGCTAGTGGTGGAGTGATGTACTTCCATTGAGGAATCAATGGTAGCAAATCAAGCTTCATTAAGTGGTGTTTGTATTTTATAATGCAAATTTTTTCCCAAATATCCAGTTCTGTTGTGTATTTTGTAGGTTTTAGGAGTGTAAGGTTTGGTGTGATGTTGTGACTGGTGGTCCAGGAGTAATATACAACTGCAGATTTAGCTGTCTGAATTTGATGTGTCAAATGTGTTTTTATTTGAATGCAAATTTACCAGCTTATCCAAACTATTGTACTGCTCTAATGGTATGTTAAGATAGGCATGCTATTACAAACTAAACAAAGAGTTACTTAGTAGTTTGCTTTATTTTGGATTTCATTCTCATCTTTATGCCTCTCAAGCTTCAGGTGTTAGATATACTCAGTCAACAACAAACATATGTGTTTTTACCTCACAACTTGCAAAACAGGAGCTTTGTTCACCTTGTTCCAAAGACAGCACCCCAAATGAATGCAAAAGACAAGACCACCCACTAATGAGGGACTGGTCAGAATTAAGTTACAGGTTTGTCCCCTTGTTTAGTAAAGCCCAGATGTCAAAAGGTGCCGACTTATGTGTCTTGGGTGACCATGGTTTTTACCTATAAGTTCCTAACATAATTCCAATGTACATGGTATAAGTATGCAATACTAGCACACAATGTACAATACTAGCACACAATGTGCAATGCTAGCACAATCTCATTAGACCTTGCAAGTAAATGTTCACTGTGTCATTGGTACAGTGAATATTTTGTGTTACCCATCATTGATTTCTACATTCTACTTTCAAAAGTTCAGATTTGCTACTCGGGGGGAGGGGTGTTTGTTATTGTTGTTTAGCCTCCTAATACTCTGAATTTCATGGTTTACTGTTGAGGGATGTTCACAATTTTATTTGTTCCTTAAGGGACAACTAAATGTGTCATTGTGTCAAGTACTTATTTTGGAGATATGATATTTTCAGTATCCATGCACATTAACACACATCCTGAGCAGAAAGATGTCAATGTTACTGATACAGTAAGTTTGACAAATCCTTTAAAAAAAAAAAACCTACACTGCAGAAAGCTTACTCAGTCATTGACATAGGTACTTGACTGCTTTCCCACTTATGAGCATTAACGCTGTCAACATATTCATAAGCTGCAAAATGACAGCAAACAAGACTGTGGTTGATGTTTCTCCTGAAAAAGGATATGAAAAGTGAAGAATATAAAAGAAATGTTATTCAGAAAGCACAAGTGGTAAGAATATATTTCCTAGAGTTTTTTGCCAAGAATTAGGCCCAAAATGCAGGTAAATATCAATAATTTTGAGTTATTGATTTTTCACTTTAAGCTTTAGGAGTAACAATTAGTACATTTCAAGAATGATTTATATTTGTTACCTCTCAAAGTAAATAATTTATAATTCAGTAATAGATAAGTGATTGTCATTAGCATTCAGTGTGTTTTCAAACTGTTGTACAGTTCTCCTATTGGTATGCCTTTGTACAATAATGTCATTATCACAGAAGCAGATATGATGCAAGGGACAACACATACAATGGAAACCCTATAAAGGTGGAGGAACTTAGGCCTATTCGGGGACACATTGGAACATTCCCAGGAAAGCAATGCCACTAACCTGACAAAGTAATCCATTACATAGATACATCCTTGTCACTTAGCAAGATGTATTCACTACTCTAGAGATAAACATCCAAATACTCAGTTAAACTACAAATGTTATAACAAATACTTCCATGAAAACTTTGCAATGCACTTTTGATGCCCACAAGTAGGTATATGCTATGTTTTTGAAGACTTAAAAAACATGATTAAAAACCCTGATTCGAACAACCAGATGGGAAGTAGTTGCCAAACTAATCATCCACAAAAGAAGTAATCAATTTTACAGTGCTTCAAAGAAAAGTACGGAAAAATGTATGAAAGATGAAAACACTGTGGCTTTAGTGTTCAGTTTCATGGAAAACCTATATCTGCCAGCAATGCCATTAAGATATATTCTATTGGAGACAACCATTAATGGGTTTTCCATTCACAGTTTGAAGGCGGAAAATAAAACACATTTCTACATGTACAAGGACAGAAAAGGAAACATGCAGACGATATGTCATTTCTTAATGATTATATTGCCAAATTTGTCTCAAAGAACATATCATAAGTACAATTTCTTAGTAATCACTGTAAACAACAAAATAAGAACCACCAGTAGGACTTGCTTGGCTTTAGCTGATATGAATTTGGTTTGATAAAATTCTTGGATAAACTCCCAATGTAGACATAATAATGTGCATCTGTGGTTGTATTTTATTATCCAAATAAGAGTGGCTCTTGCATCATTTTTATGAGTTTATCCAAGAATTTTATCAAACCAAATTCATATCAGCTAAAGTCAAGCAAGTCCTACTGGTGGTTCTTATTTTGTTGTTTACAGTGATTACTAAGAAATTGTACTTATGATATGTTCTTTGAGACATCATGGGAACACTGCTTCTGTCCTTGACTATCCACAAGTTACCAACATTCACAATCTGAATAACATAACCTAGGGTAGATGGTCCTAAGCCACAAAGCATAGCTAAGGGATTGAGTGACCTAAGTCATAAAGCATAGCTGAGGGATCTGAAGAGGAAACCCCAAGGAACCATGGCACAGTCAAGGAATATTTGAGGCCTAAACCCACCCAAATTATCACAAATAGCAGATTTTCATATATTAGCAACATTGATTTTCTGCTAGTTTTGGGCTCTTTGAACATGTTGTGGTTGAAAATGTGTTATTTTGCCTTAAATAAGATAAGTAGCAAAGAACGCTGGGTGGGCAATATGACTTCATCAGAGTAACATCTGCTTCATACATTCCTTACTCCTTTTGGATTATGCTGGATATAATAATTGTTAGGAATCTGTAATTATTTAGCAAATAAAATATTAGTTCCCAGGATCAGGAGCAAAACTAAACTTTCCACTTCTTTGCTGAGAGAACAGTTATTCATGCATTTGATGGGGAAGACAAAAAATTTGCATGCACGCACATGCACACGCACCCACACACAAAGTAAAATGCTTTTTTTTAGGATTCAAGAGGTGGCATACAATACCTTCTCCACCTACTATGTACTTTGAACGAGGATTGGCTGGTAAGTCCCAGGCCTTTCAACGAAAACAGCATTTAAAAAAAAAATTTTTTTGCTTTATTTCTCAACATAATCTCCAGAAAGGCATTGACATATGACATGTCATATCAGTGTTCTGATTTAACTAAACCATCTTTGTAGTGCGATTTATCAAAGTCATCAAAATAGCTGTTTACTGCATCAATGGCCTCATAGCTGTAAAATCTTCATCCTCCAAGAAATTTTTTAAGGTTTGGGAACAGATGGTAGAAGCTGGATGCTAGATCTGGCAAATAGGGTGCATGTCCAAGCAATTCAATCTTTAATTCACACATTTTTCCCATTGCAATGACTGAATGAAGGGCTGGAGCATTATCGTGATGAAACAAGATTTTTTTTTTTGCCAAATGAGGTCTTTTTCTTTTTACCTCATCACTCAAACATTGCAGTAAGCTTGCATAGTAGACATCACTGATACTTTTATCCTTTTCCAAATAATCAATAAAAATAATTCCTTGTGCATCCCAGAAAACACTTGCCATAACCTTGTTAGCTGACAAAATTTACTTTAACTTTTTTTTGGAGTTGTTTCACCTGGCGCAATCCACTGTTTTGACTGTAATTTACTTTCTGGAGTGTAGTGATGTATCCAAGTTTCCTCCATGCAATAAGCCATCTCAAACGTTTACTGGGGTTTTTACGGTAGAGCTCCACATTCTCAACAGAAACAGTTTTTCTTTGCAACTTTTGATCAGGTGTCAAAAAACATGTCATCCATCTTTCACAGACCTTGTGAAAGCCCAAAACATTACTTAAAATATTACCTGCATGTTCTTTTGACATGTTTACAGCCTCTGCAATCTCAAACACTTTAATCTGTGATCTTCCATTGAATATGAAAGAGCAGAGTCTTTCAATGTACCGTCCATTTCCTCATTGATTTCTTTAGGCATTAAGCCTTTGAAATGGAAGTATTTAATCACTGCTCGTTTTTCCAAATCCTCCATTTTCGTGAAAACTCTAAAGCTGTTTTGTTTAAAATGTTGTCATTCGAAAACTAAACAAGCTATTGACCTGTAACTATGGATACAAGCTAGTCTAGAGTTAAACTATATGATCTTACCATCTAACTGGCCTAATACAATATCTGTGTGAGTCCCGGATGTTAGAGGAAATAAAAAATGGTTCTTCAATATATTTCAGTTTAGTCATTTCATATGTTTGCCCAAAAAGACAGGGTGGGTTGAAACAAATATCACAAACACCTTGATTGGTGGAATGGTCAAACACACCTCTTTCATCTCCCTCATTCAGAAAGAGTTCCTCACACAATTCCCACTCAGGCGTTGTATCTGGAGGATAAGCTTCCAATAAAACTAAGAGAGAAGATGTTTGAAAAGCCCAAATAATATTTTTAAACAGTGCTCTATTATCCATGATGTTATACTGCTAATCTACATGGTTAACAATAATGTTCTTCAGGTAATAAAATTAATCTGTCAAAATTGTTTCATTTGGGAATGGCATGAAATATTTTCACCTCAGAGAATACCTCAGGAGTTACCCAAGTCCGCCAAATCTAAATATACTTCTACATTAAGTAATTTTATTTATGAGCACTTGTCTATACAAAATATATTTATTATCAGAAGATTAACCAGTATAATTTTTTTAGTGTATATTTCTTAGTTATTCAGCTAGGCCGATTTTAATTTCTGAAAACTTTGCTTCAGGTATCTTTCTGCAATGACGCATTTAATTCTTCTGTCCCTGCAATTCTTCTGGGCAGGTTTTCTCAGGATCCTCCAGTTTACCTCGCCACTCATTCCACCAATTGCTCTATCATCACCTTTTCAATCATCAATTTCACTTACATTTCACATCATTTACTTCATGTTCATGCCTGGCTAAGGGCCAATCCCTCATAACAGTTTCTCTCTCCATTCTGTGATTTTGTGCCGTTGGCTTCCCGACAGGCTTCTGACCCCTAGGCATTGGTCTGTAAGTTGTAGGGAGGTGTCAGTCCTACAAATATAGGAAGGGTAAGCCCATTACAAAATGAAGCGAAGATCAATATTTGATTGCATATAAGATTACAGAAAAATTAATAAGAACTTCAAAATATCAATTAACTTATTTTCTTCATTCAAACTGTCCATTACTCAATTTGACTAATCATATCTCTGTTTTTGAACACATAACTTCCTCTTCTTTGAGTTTCACAAATTATGTCACTTTTCTCTGTTTCTGCAATGTCTTCAATCTCTGGAGAAATGAAGTATGTTCAAGTTATCACCCTTTTCTTCAAAAAATTAACCTGAAACAAATCTCTTTCTCTTCTTTGTTGGGAATCTTACAACACCAAAATCTCCTCATTTTAATCGTCAGTTTACTCAATTGCTTTTGATACTTCATCATTACTAGCCAGGTTCATTACCTCTCCTTTTCTGCTCATCTACACTGGTACCTTCACCTTCCTTTTGTGAATTTCAAGATCTTCCATCACCATTCCCTTACCTGGTGCCAAATTCAAATATGTTTCACAAACTGTTTCTGTAATCTCAGCTGCTTCTCTTAGACAAGACTTTTTTTAAATGATCTAAAACTACGAGGGCCGTTCAGAAAGTAACCTCCGATCGGTCACAGTGCAGGTAGTGGGGGGAGTAGCGATGCCATCTGTGCATTCACGCACTCAGCAGGTCAGTCGGCATCAAGCCGTGGTCGAGTGAAAGTCGTACCTGCGCTAGTTTAGTGTTTGTGGCCGTTTGAAATGTGTACTGCAATAGAAAACCCCGCCAAATGTGAAGTGCGTGCTGTTATAAGGTTTTTTACAGTCAAAGGATATTCTGCAGCAGCTATTCATCGTGAGCTTTGTGCCGTGTACGGACCAAGAGTTATGAGTGAAGGAGTGGTCTGTGAACGGGTACGTTTATTTAAAAGTGGACGAGAAAACGTTCATGATGAAGAGAGGAGTGGTAGACCATCATTGGTCACGGACGAACTCGTTCAGACAGTTGATGCAAAAGTTCGTGAAAACCGACGTTTCACAATGTCGGAGTTGTCTACTGATTTTCCACAGATTTCTAAGACTCTCTTGTACGAGATAGTGACAGCAAGATTGGGTTACCGTAAGTGCTGTGCACGATGGGTGCCCAAAATTCTTACCGACCACCACAAAACTCAAAGAATGGCCTCTGCATTAGACTTTCTGTCACGTTATGAGGCCGAAGGTGAACCATTGTTAAACAGAATCGTGACTGGGGACGAAACCTGGATTAAGTACGTGAACCCTGAGGCAAAAGAACAATCAAAGATGTGGGCACATTCAAATTCGCCTACCAAACCAATAAAAGCCCGGCAAGATTTTTCTGCCCGAAAATTGATGGCAACGGTGTTTTGGGATGCAAAAGGGGTGTTGTTGGTTGAATTCATGGAACGTGGGATGACCATTAATCAAGACGTGTACTGTGAAACACTAAAACAATTACGACGGGCTATACAGAACAAACGCCGTGGTATGCTGACTTCCGGTATCGTTTTTTTGCACGATAACGCCCGTCCTCACTCTGCTCGCAGAACAACAGCCCTTCTTGAGTCCATCAAGTGGGGCGTTGTCAACCATCCACCTTACAGCCCAGATCTGGCGCCAAGCGATTATCACCTCTTCATGCATATGAAGAAATGGCTCGGGTCCCAGCGGTTTGATGACAACGAAGAGCTCAAAGATGCGGTCACAGGCTGGCTCCAGGCACAAGCGGGTGATTTTTATGCAGAAGGAATTTCAAAGCTTGTGAACAGATACGATAAGTGCCTCAATCGTTATGGAAACTATGTAGAAAAATAGTGCAAAGATGTAGTTGTAAGATGTATATATTAAAATATTTTTATTTAACTTGGTGAATTTCTTGCAATCAACCGGAGGCTACTTTCTGAACGGCCCTCGTACTTCTGTCCATTACCTCTCACTTGCGCATTACATCATCATTATGTTTATCATCTACAATTTGAGATTACTTTTTCTAGACAAATAGGAACAATCCCTGTTTTTGCATAAACAGATTTGATATTTTTCTTCTTATCAATTTCATCAAATGCCTTTTTAAGAAGGGAATTCTGATTTTGGAACTACACCTCTGTTTGTTGTTTCCACCCATCCAGAACCCTCCTCCAAGCACATTTGAGTGGTTGAAAGAATGCTACGTTGAGTGGTTGGCTAATGTGAGTGGTATCATGGGGTAATAGATCAAATCGCACAATGTGCAACTCATACAGTTTGATGACATGTAGAGAAAGGTGCTGGTTAAATTATTCCCTATTAGCAACTTTAGTCCTTCTAATCTTCTTACAAAACGGAAGTAGTACATCCAAAAACCATGTTTTAAACATACTCATATTGAACTATCCACTTGTATTTCTATTATAGCCAGCTCAGGACATAACCCCCACTGCTTACTCTTGTACACTGTGTACAGCAGAAGCATTTTTCCATCTGCTTTAGCTGATGTCATAATGCTAGTTGTGTTCTTTGAAGACTCAAATTTTCTTTCCAGATATTTCACTCCATGTCTGACAATCATAACTTGGCCCAGAGGTCTGAGAAGTTATTTTCCTCATAATTAATCATGTTAGATGGAGGGACACCTTCGACTGATCTCTCCAAATTAGAAAAATACCATGCATTATGGTATGTATAACAGCAGCTCTGACCCTCTTTATATTTCCAGCTAATTTGACACTTAATTCCTTGTTTCTTCCCAGGAATCAATGCAAACAATCCTTGCAGGGCTTGTTGTTAGTAAATCTTTTTTCTATTTTCTCTACCCTATTTAGATAGCTTTGAACATCATTTCTAATGTCACAATAACTTAGAGGTAAACACCATTTTACACACATCAATAACCTTTCAACCAAGGTTTTCTTTTTCTTCTTCTCTACTTAAAGCAGTTTGTCCTCCCAATTTGAATTTGTATTTACTGTTTATTTTGTCATGAAGTGTGGTATTTAGCATACCATATTGCGACAAAGCTTTCTGCATACTTAATTTTCCTGATTTGACAGCATTACTGCATTAGTTTTGTACACTGGATTACATTGAAATCTACCGCCTGGCCCAACTATTTTTTTGTACATTCCCATTCTGATCAGATTTACTCTACAAAGTGACAATTTTAATATTAGATGAGCTACCATTAATGTAAACTACATTTTAACAATTATACTTACAGATATTAGTGCACGAGATATAAATGAAATTAAATGTGTTTATAAATACCTTATCAGAGTGATAAAATGCACAACAGACGTTATCACAAGAAACCTTACTCCCACAACTATGACCTTTCGCTTGAATTAGATCAACTGCAAATATAAAACCGATGACACTCCAGGCATGACATAGTTGTATTCTAAAAGTATTCTCATTCCGAACATGTGCTGCAATAATTAATGGTTCTGACAATGTTGTTTTCTGCGTAAAAGCAGAGACAATTGGAACCACCCACTTATATTGGATTTGCCTGCTTTAACGGTATATATTTAGAGCATATTAGTAAGTACTGTTACAATGATGAGGATACTATTCTGGTGTTTTATGCAGACATGTTGCTCCCAGTGCTTAAGCAGGTTTCAACAAAAACCTTTACCTTATATGCAATTTGCTTTATGAAAAGAACTACAAACACTAGGTTGAGTATTTTGTTACTAACATTTAATCATGTAATCTGCACCTCTTTATTTCTTCACTCCAAGTCTTCCTTATTTCTATGAACATTCCCCTTCCCATTTTAAGAGCTTTCAAGCTAGTAAGCAATCTCATTATCAGATCAACTTCTCTGTTCATTTACAGTTATATTTTGATTTAAACACTTCATTAATACCTCCTATGAATTACAAAAACCTGTGTTTCTAATTCATACTATTTTGACAAGCATCAGTTACCCTTATTGATAGCCTACACCATTAACAAACTTATCAGAATATATTATGTTTAACAGTACACTCAAAACTTTTACTGCCTACAACACTTGTTTGCAAAAACCTTATTTACAATATCAAGTATGCCATTATTATTTAGCCTAGCTGGGAACATTTATTGTAATCACTTTCCGTAACACCTTGCTATATTTGAGTGTTTGGAATCTCTTTAATGAGCTCCTTAAATGGCTTTAACACTGACAACTGATAGTTACCAGTTTAGATAGTTACCAAAAATGGTGTCCACTATAATTCCTTGAGTACAAACATGCAGTCACTGTTTTGTTCCATTACATTGTGCCTTTGCACAATAAAAAACGTGACGACATTCCTTTCTAAACAAAAACTTATCCCCTAATGTTTGAATTTAATGAGTGCACATAATGCTGATGCTTGGCCCTCTTTTTTCATTTCATCACTCTTGCTACAGGTCTCATCTGTCTCCTCAGTTTTCAGTATGACTGCTGGAATCTCCACTTATGACATTTTTCAAGAGATTTCTAGTAAGCCATTTTGTAGAAGAGTAATGCATATCACATCAGTACTATTATATAGGGTCTTAATATATTTCATCTGTTTCCATCTGCAGAGCATGTGGAGATAAATTTTAAATTTCTCATTGTTTGCTCGCATGGGTTCACTCATGGGTAGTAAATTTTGATGCTGATCACACAGTCTGTCTAACATTTCAACAATTTCACATTGGCTGCTTCACACAAATCCAGGGGAATCATTCTACTTCTGCACCTAAAAGATTCTATGCTATTATTAGACTCAAGTGAGTAAACATAAGCATTGCAAACCCTGTACTATTGTAAAGATTTACAGTAATTGGACAAAATGTCAGAACAGCTTTTCCTTCCATTGTTGTATATCTGTGTTAGTGGCCCACCTTCTCTATAATTGCAGTCACTAACTCCAAGTGGGAGGTTACGTTTGGGTGACCACGTTAAGTTGGAGTTTGTTTTCTACTGTCACAAAGCCATAATAAAGAATGCCCTGCCCTCCCCTAGTGCCATGCTTAGCTCCTCTTATAAGTCAATATCTTCATTTTCTGCATCCAATTACACCAGAAACACTCTTGTTGCTACATTTGCCTTTCTGGATACGTGCAAACATTCAACGTTTTATTCCTCAGCTTGTATAAAAGCTTCTTCTTTGCTAAGGGCATGTTCAAATATGTGCCATCTGGATAAAACAATTTTAACCTCCTGATTCTTAAGTATCAGCTATGAGAAATTGTAATCTATTAAAGCATTTTTGCTGTCAATAACTTGCTTCCAATTATTTATTAAATCAACCAATAAATTCTGTAACACAAAAACTATTTTAATATTTATGTTTCCAATTAATACAAAAATTAGCACTTGTGATATAGGTTGTTTGCTCTTCTGATTGCAACAAAACAGAAAGTATTTCATATTGGGGGAATTTTCAATTTTGCATTCTTTTTTAATTTATTTATTTAAGGTCACTTTATAACAACAAAGGTCATCAGCAACCACATTATTCTTACAAGATCAATGTATATACAAAATTTAATACAAATATATTACAACTGTGGTCATAAACTTAACTATTTGAACTTTGGTAACAGTAAAATATAGTACATGTAAATTGGTAAACAATTATAATAGTATCAAACTCTGGTTTTAACAATTAAATCACATTATATAAAAGACAACATTTGTGATGTCTCCATTAACTTGATAACCTTTCTGCGTCCTTCAGTGGTGTTAAAGATGGAATACAGATCACTCTTGAGGTTTAAGTTCCTTCTGTTGTTCAGTAAAGCAGGGCGCTTGAGGATAAGGTGAGCTGTTGATACGACTTTTCAGGCTGAATATTTCAGGCATGGATCTTTGGTTATTTTCTTCAATAGATAACCATGGCTGAGGTTGAAGTGGCCGATGCGCAACCTGGTAAGTAGGACTTTTTGTTTTCTTTGGAATTTAAGGTGTGATATTGCCGGTTCTGTAATAGATTTCCTAACCAGTTGCAGTTTTGAGGGCGTAGATTTCCACTGTTTGTCCCAGTGGTCAGCAATATAGCTTTTAAACTCTTTTTTACATCCTGAAGTGTATCACTTAATCCAGCTTTAATTTGTTGTAGCCTCGTAGCATATTTAACTGCCAGATCTGCCTTTGCATTTCTGGTAATGCCTTTATGTGATGCAAGCCATACCAATGAAATTTGATAGCCGTTATTGTAGTGATAATATAATCGTTCTTGCATACATTGAATGAGTGGATTCTTAGAGAATCTATTAGCAACAGCCGTAAGTGTTGACATGGAGTCAGAGAAGATCACAAGTGGTAGATTTTTATGCCCTTCTGTGCATATTTCAATTGCTTTGAGACGGCCAAGGCTTCACACGAAAAGATGGAGAAGTAATCTGGTAAACGATAAGAGTTCGTTTCTGAAGGCGAGGAGGTGAATATGGCGCATCCAGATTTTGAGTCTCATTTAGATCCACTGGTGTACACTTTGTTATGTTTGAGGTATTTCTGGTGAAGCAAAGAGATCATTGGCAGGATTACTGATCTGGGAATTGTTGAATAGTTTGGTATTTGCAACACCTCGAAATCAATGGATGGGGTAAAAGACTTCCATGGAGAGATAGGATGAAGTTTTCTCAAAAGAACAGAAGGTTTTTTAATTTGGAATTTAGTGTAGTATTCCAAGAGTATTTTTCGCAGTGGTTTTGAATAACAAGGACAAGAACAATATATTTCTGATTTTGAAGCATTAAAAAGACATTTGTTTATTGGATTACTTGGTGAGCAGAACGATGAATAGCAGAAATTGAGGCACAATTGTTTGTGTCGTAGGTCCAAGGGAAAAAGGCCAGCCTCCACAAGTAAACTGTTGCTTGGACTAGATCTAAAAGCTCCCAAACTTACACGACATGCAATGTTGATAATGGGATCAAGTAACTGAAGGAGTCGTTTACTTGCTGAGTTATACACTACATCCACAACATCCATAACATAAAAATTTATAGTTTTCCCTAAGTTATACATTTCTTACTTTACTTTCTAACTTAAAGTTGATATACTAGTAACTAATTTATTCAATGCTATTTAATTAATTTTTGCAAATCTTTATTTCCAAGATATAAGGTGTTATGGATGTTATAGACAGATCTTACAGATGTTACTGGTTCATTCTTTTGTCATTTATATCATTCACTTTGTAATTACAAAGTAGTTTTATGGGTTAAGCTACTCTTTTGTTAGGGAATGAACTTCACTCATTATAATAAAGGGTTCTATCAATTATTTTTTCACAAAATAACTGGTAACCTTTTCTAAAAATGGGCTTAAATGACTAAGAATGCAAAATTTTGGTACTACTTCTTTATTTTATTTTAGACCATTTAATTATAAAGCATTATTTTAGACTTCTTTCAGAGTAATGGGACCTACGATTTTTACAGATACGCACACACTATTATGGCACCACCTTGCTCAGTAATGTCAAGTAACTAAAGCTCTATGCTTTCCTGGCTCATTTGGGCATCATTTTCCCATTTTCATCCATCCATTGTCCAATATGGCCTACCAGGGAATGGATATGTTGAAATTGCTATAAAATAAATGGAATGGATTATAATTTTCAGACAAACAAAACAAAGTAAAGTGTTTAAACTTCATGTGTAAATTGGAGATCATTGAATGTTGCTAATTTAACTTGTTTATGTATTTCAGACTGGCTTCAACCACTATGTACATAGAACATTTTATGTTGAGATTTCACCGGAAATGTATATGCTTTGAGGTACCCTGAATCCAAAAGTATTGTTAGAAAAAGAGGTGTGTGTGTGTGTGTGTGTGTGGGCGTGCGCACATGATAAGGTCAACCAGCACATCTTCTGCATTCATCACATGGGATGATCAAATGGTTCATACAGTTATACCTCACGTGTGTGTGTGTGTGTGCGCGCGCTTCAAATGTACAAAAAATAGGTAAATAAAATACAATTGGAATTAAATTGGGACATTAGTTCAAAAATTAAGTGAAACTGTAAATGTTTTGATTTAAATCTCTTCAGCTACGGTTCAATATTGTATACAAGTCCTTTTTTGAAGGAGAAGAAAATGTACCTATAGATAGTCGCTTGTAACATCCGTTACCAAGTGAATGTAACATACATAACCAGAAAAAGTATTGAATATCCTTTGCATTATTTAAAAAATTATTTCCTTATATGAACCTTTTAAAATCCCTGATATTGCTCAAGAATATTTTCAATGTATTTAGTTGCTAGGGGGCCTGAATTTTTCTCATGAACTTGTCATCACATAATGACAGTTCCCAAATATTGTAACATCTGCAACAACATAGCTTTTAAAATAATTATTTAATTATTTAAATTAAGATATTAAAAGTTTGGTATTACAAAGCTATTGGATTTTTTTTAGTATTTAACATAAAAAAAAGAAGGAAAAGGTAATTATTTTTAAAGAGATTACATTTAAACTAAGTCAGATTGTAACATCTGTAACGTACAAAATGGCTCACTAGTAAACCCAGTTTCTTCACCTGTTACAACGTTTAACATGATTTTGGATCTTTCTCTGCTGAATTTTTCAACCAGTTGTGGTGGTGGTGGTGGTGGTGGTGGTGGTGGTGATGGTGGAGGAGGATCCAGCAACTGCAGAGCTTCCTGAAGTAAAATTGTTCTTTCAGGATTGTTTTCACTTATTTTCTGATCCAATATCTGACCATATATGCAACAATGATTTTCCCACAACATGCTTTCTCTTTTCATCACATTTCTATCCACTGTTGCTGGAACCGGCTATCCTGCTCTGTCTTCATGTTAGAAGGAATCCCTTCCTCTTCTAAACTCTTCATACCCACTGATAGATGGTGAACTGAGAAGGGCAAAGATCTTCAAATGCACATAATGCAGCCTTTCAAGGCATTCTCTCTTTCCTAAATTGATTTTAAAGGCATAGAAAAACATAGCTTGGAAATGCTCTTGCTTGAAATCCATCCTAGCATATGGCTAAGCAACATCTGCTATACATATCCACATGGTGCTGAAGATGCACATTGTTGGAGTGTGCCCAGATTTGCACAAGCTAGGAAAAGCTGTATTGGTTACCACAACTCATTGTCCATTCTCAAAACTTTTGTAGTGACCATTTTACGTTTGCATTTGATTTTGTATATTTTTCTTCTGTGTTTGCTACTAACGCATACACTTCACCTTTATGCCTCACCACCTTCACATGTTAAACAGACACATTCAGCCAAAAACAATTGCATCTTCAACTTATTACTTGAAAGAGACCACGTTGGTTGACCTTGTTCCAAACACAAATGAATGCCAAAGACAAGATCACATACTATTGAGGCGTCAGCCAGGGAAATTTCCAGATTTGTCCCCTTGTTTAGGGGACTGGAGGTCAAAAGGTGTCATGTGCCAGGCTTATGCACCTGGGGTACCCATGGTTTTATCTAAAATTCCAACAATAATTCTAATATAGCATTAATGTACTTACTTACAGCAAAATACTTAGATTAATTTCATTCCTTCATAATTCAAGATATTTTTAATTTACATTGCATTTTCTCATTATAATGAGAGGTTGAGGAGCCTAACATGCTTGCAAAACAAATCATGTTTTTCTTACAAATACTACAGTTTTGCATTAAGTATGCCTGTACATGCCAAAAGGCTTCAGTATTAGGGTAAAACTAACCAGACTCCTACTACATCATAAATCAAATTCAGTATGCTTGTCCACAAGTGAAATCTCACATCCATGAAAAATGTTAGTAACTGAATGCCTTGTAACTTCACTGTATTCCTGCTTTGGGCAACCATCTCATGATCATTGTTAAACAGCATGTAAAAAGTGTGAATGTTCAATAGCACATATAAAAGTGCTATACACATTTGGTAACTTAGACTTTTCACCTGCAGGACCTACACGAAAAGTTTAACTTTTATGATTAGATATTGAATTTTGCTATCAATTATAAGCATAAGAATACTACTTAAATTCTGTAATTGAGATTTCCTAACCTCAAATGTTGTGAAGTTCAACAATTTAGGAAAAATGTTCCTAAGCTATTTTTTTTAAATGTTAAATCACAGAGGTGAGAACAAGAACTTGAATTATGAATGTATTAGTTTATTTTATAAGAATATGTTATCCAAATCCATTATTACACAATTAAATTAGTAACCTACAAAATAAAACTCAGCAACATGTTTTTCTGATGCACTTGATATGTAACATTTACTGTCTCATTCATGAGGCTTATTCTCTTGGACATTAAAACTCAGCAACAGCACATTTGCTAGGTATTTCTAAATTGTCTCCTCAAACTTATTGGCATGTATTAATTATTGAATTGCCTTTCACCACCACCGCTGAAACCACCACCAGCTCACATGCATGAAGGGTTAGAAGCCAGTTTTAACTACATCATTTGATAAAGAAAGCAGCTCCTGTGATGGAGGAGCTTTATTAAAAGTTTTTAAAAATCAAAATATTCCAATTGTTGAATAAGTTAGGATCCAAAATGTATTCCATAACAGACTGAAATCTGTGGAAACATGCATAATGTATTACACCATAATAAATACAACAGTCATTTTTAAAATAAATTGACAAAATGGAAAGAGAGAAAAAAAAAATATATGTTAGTAAGTATTTATTTAATTGATTTATTTAGGCTTCTATAGGCATTTTTACTAATATTAATTTTATTACATTGGGATTTTAAACAGTAGTAGTTTGTGGTATGAATTTATTTTTAAGAAGGCACATTCAATAAAGCTTTCTTAGATGACACTTTCACGTCAAGCACAACAGCACAGAGGGAGATAATGAACATAAAATGCTAGTATTTCTTTTGAACGAATGTATAATCTTTTGATTACAGACCATTAAATGTATGTAGCAAATATTCTAGTACACCGTGAAATACACAGTTCTTCAAATCAAGTGTTTAAAATAACTGCAGAAAAAAACACACACACACACACAACTGAATCACTTTTGACTTTTGTCAGAATCCCTCAGCTATGAATTGCACTTTAGGGAGCTTAAATCCCTCAACTATGCTGAGGCTTAGGACCCTCAGCCCTCAATTACAAGATGCAACTTCAGGGCCCTAAATTAGCAGCAGTGACTTATGTTGAATACACTGTGTTTCTGCTGTGTTTACCTAGCCATGTCGGCAACACAAGGACAGCAGGAGCAATATTCCAATGACGATTTGGGTGGGATGCATGTGACGGGTATAGTGTAGAAAGAACACATGCAAATACAGTAAAAACCAACTTAATCCGAACCAATTTGGGATCAATGTTGTCCAGATTATCAAAAGTCTGCATTAAGTGCAGTAAACCCACAGAGAAAAATCGTGAATGAAATTAAGAGTACTGTATAATTTTATTAGAACGTAAGATACAATAGGCCCACCTATTTTAAATTACACATTCTTTATTTCTTTGGTGTGACTAAACTATCAATTTTCTTTTGTGGTCTATCACACATCTCTTTCACAATGCGATTACAAAGACTCCTCATATGATGATAGTATGCGGAAATCTGTTGTCAGTTTTCTCAACAGATGCAGTTTAACCTCACTTATTTTCACTTTCGACTTTCCAAAATCCACATCCTCAGCCTCAGATTTGTTGTGTCCCTTACATTGCTTACACTTTCCACAATTTCTTCATCAGGCATGATGTGATAGTCTGGATCATCTTCATCAAGCCAGTCTTTGATCTCGTCTACTGTCACAGCTTTCTTGCCACCCACTAACAGTGTTTGGAGAAAGTCATTTAATTCAACTGCATTGGTGTTTAACTCAATGCTGTCATCATACAAAAATTTCTACCACACATTAGTCAATGTAGGGTTCTATATGCTGTTAACTGCACTTGTAAAATTGAAAATCGTGGATCTGAAATCATACAATTTTATATTCTGGAGTGTTTTTTCTGTCCATTTATCTTTACCGTCCAGAGACTCTTCAACTTCGAAAATTTCAGACAGGAATTTCTTTCTGTACAACCTCTTTGCAGTGTAGATAACACCTTGATCCATCGGCTGTATCAGGGAAGTTGTGGCAAGAACTCACATTTGATCTTACCATCAGCACTACACAGTTTCTTTGCATCTGGATGCGTAGGTGCAATTATCTAATAGGATTATGGCTTTCACATCATTTTGATCTTTATTTTCTTGGTGCCTTCATATTGCAGGTACAGCATGGTTGTGAAACCCATCACCCATTATGATGTCTGCCATAAAACATGCATTTTTTTGAATTGCAGTAATGCACAGGCAATGTGGACATTACATTCCTAATAGCCCTTGGTTGTTTACTTTTACCTATCACAACTGGCTTTAAAATATGGCTTTCATCTGCATTAGTACATAACGCAGAAACGTGCTCTTTGCAAATTTTTCATACAGGTGTATTTTTTTAAGGATTTGGAAGCTTGCATGTTCTCAGGCGTGCCAAAATAGACCTATCTTGTCAGCATTATACACTTGAAACAAATCTAGCTTATCTTCTAGAATGATAAATTTTAGTTTTTCTCTAAATGGGTCAACAGCTGACATATCAGCACATAAGCTCTCTCCACATATTTTTTGTTCACTATGTTGTAATGCTTGTGAAATATGTATAACCAGCCCAAACTAGCTGAAAATCCATTGATACCAAGTTGTTTTGCAGCAGCTTTGGCAGCAGCTTCAATTTCAACACCTCTGAAACTGTTTTGCAATTCCATATTCTGCACATACACACGCAGCAGTGGCACCATTTTCAAACATTTCGATAATTTTCAGTTTCTCGTGTACTGTGAACGATTTATGCTTACATTTCCCCGATGATGTAGGTTTACTAAACAACATTATGCACTCGATTTGTTTCTGTAGCTTAATGAACTGAGAAAAGCAAGTGTTAAAAGTATTCTGACAAAGTTGCAAGCCCTATCGGAGGTACAGCAAGGGTGTAGAAAGGAGGGCAGCCTAGTGTCCCATTGTACATTCTGTGCAATAATAAAATGGACAATTTCCTTAAGTTTGTCTTAGCGCAATACTATAATTTAAGTTAGCAATTTGCAAATATTTCTCTTTGCTTGTCTGGATTAAGCAAAATGTGGTTTAAAGGGGTCCAAATTAACAAGATTTTACTGTATATAGAACAAATATGTTAAAGCATTCTATGTTGATGTTAATTAGTGTTACTTGCGTGTATTCCACCTCAATAAGATAATAATACAATGCATATGCGTTATGCATATAGCAATTCTGAGTTCTCTCTATGGGAGTACATCAAGATTTTTAAGCTATATATGTGTAAATGTGTCCTTAACTGTCTGTGGACAGTGTAACTCAAAAATGAAAAATTGATTAAATACCAAATTTGATATTTAAATTCAGTATCTTCCAAAGAGGAGACATGAGGATTTCTGGGGAAATCCCCCCCCCAACCCCACTACCCTTTACATGGAACATTTCTCAAAATTTTTTATTTTCTCAAAAAAGGCTCTAATGAGTTTTGTTAATATACCCTATGTTTAAGATATTTTCATGACAAATGAAATTTATATCTTGGAATTTTTTGGAAATAGTCTCTGAAGACCTTTTCATTTCGGATGATTTCTTTCTAACTCGTTTGTAAGATATAGACCAAATGTTACTACACAAAAAATGTAGATCTCATTAAAACACAAGTCACATTTTAATCTGTCCAGACTTAGTTCACTGCCGATGTCAACAAACCAGAATGTATTATTCTGTGAACGCACGTGGATGGACCACATGGAGCTTAGCTGTGTTCGTCTCCTATACAATTACAAAAGCGCACACCTATGCACTAATGGTAGGAAATAAATACCTATCTACATTCACTCTTCACAGATATTAATTAAAGCTATGAGATATATTATACATCAAAGAAAATAAAACAAGAGGACCAGTTGCTATTTATTATGAAAAATGAAACGCTCATGTAAAATTGTGTGTGTGTGTGCGTGTGTCTGTCTCTCTCTCTCTGAATCATCACCAAGATTGATAATTAATCGATCAATGGCAATGTCCACCGTTTCCTCCAAATCCACATTGTTTGCTCTTCCTGAACAATGTGCAATACACATTCGCTCCATTTTTCGGCTCTCACGTGCTGAAATGCTATTTGCACCAGATGTCACACCTCCACTAATTTTGTTTCTGGCAATATACCACTTCATTTGACTCCAAACAAGCTCATTGGATTGAGATAACCATGATAATGAGGTAATATCAATGTTATATGACCTGCTTTCTCAGCCAAATGGTCTACAACGAACTTCTCATGCTGAGTTTTACTTGACCACACTAATTCCATCAGATAAGATTTAACTGTACACTCTCCTATGTTTATATGTTTGTCTTGAAACTACTTTATAAAAAGTTCTTTTCTCTAAGAACAAACTTGTCACACTGTACGTCCAAAATATGTCTGCAGCATTTCCTACGTTTCCCAGGTGTCAAAAACTTTCCCATAGTTGACCACTCTTTTCTTGCACACTTTATGCTGCCTACCAAAACACCAGTAAATTCGGCCGTTAAAACTGAGGATATTGTCTAATGCAAGAGTAGGATATTTTTCACAGAACTTATTGTATAGGCTAAAAACAGTTGTTTTCTCACCACTCTTTAAAGGTCCTTCTCGCTTATGTTTCACTATACACTATATACACTAGTATCACACGCCTCCGCTTACAAACGTACACTATGCTCTCCACGTGGTAACTGAAAGTCATTGCAATGAATGGCACACCACATGTGCTTTGTTGTGTAAGGGAATAATGATTAAAATTCAACCAATTTCCATTTATTAATAATTCTTACTCTGTTATTTCGACAACATTGCATAGTTTAATGTGAAATTTGTGTATTTCTTTCAGAAAATTAAGAGGAACTATTTTTTTTATAGAGAAAAGCAGTAAAACGTTCAGCAACCATTCAGAACCGTTATGATCTGTTGCTTTTATTTACACTACCGGTGAACTACGGCTGGACAGATATACATTTTTTTAAAATAAGAACTGAAGCTTTCCTGGCGACGTGTTAATTCAAAATCTTCTCGGGCTTCTAGCCAGGTAAAAACTTGGCTTGACACCAACGTTTCGAAGAAGTGCATCTTCCTCGTCTTCAGTTCACCCTGAAGACGAGGAAGATGCACTTCTTCGAAACGTTGGTGTCAAGCCAAGTTTTTACCTGGCTAGAAGCCCGAGAAGATTTTGAATAAATTTGTTTGTTTGTAGATTAACCATTTCCGAGATATTCTTTGTTATTAGTTGAAAATTTAAACTACTTAATCTCTCAAACAGGAAGTCATCACTCATTTCATTTTTTTTTTTTTTTTTTTTTTACTGTTGGGCTGGCAAAGATAACCAAATTTCAATTGTTTCACATAGTGACCAGCTTTTAAAAGATTTGACTATTGCTTTCGTCTAGTGTATTCCCTCATTTCCCTTTTCTATTTACAAGGAAATAAGTAATAACACCAATTCTGGTAAATTAGCATGATGTAGACAAAAGCTTTTTGCAAGAATAGTTTGTTTGTGGAACGGCTAGAGAAAGCCACATGAATGGAACAAATCAGATTATTTTTAGATTGTATACCGTAATGCATGTACAGTACATTATACATTTTCTCATAAGACAAACACATTTCTGAATCCAAATAGACTGCAGCCCCAATTAGTCCAGTTTTCCACAGTCCTACTGTATACAAGAATAATAGCTACAACAAACTTATGGCTATTTTAATAACTACAGAAAGATGTATAAAAATGCCTTAACTGCAGAAAATAGTACCATAATCATATTATTAGCTCTTCTGGAAATAAACAAAATAGGACATAGGGTGATAGTACCAGTACTGAACACTTAAGACATGTTTCATACTCATATTTTAATGACCTTTGAATGGCTGTTCGAAATGAATGTATGAAAAAAGTGTCTGGAAGTACAAATATTATTATCTAAGATGATGTGCAAGTTAGGTTTGCAAAACTCCTGATGATAGGTGTCTTAGTAAAAGAAAAAAAGGCATTTTTTCATCAGTAGCTGAACATCAAGTTCTTAAAAATGAACACTCATTGCAATAGAAGATGAACATGTTTATATAATCCAGTTATAACACAGAAAAGTTAGTGTAACAGTTAGCTATCTTCTCATAAAGCTGCTTACAAGTCTCTTTTTCCTCCATCAGGAATGCTATCCTGAGATTGGTGCTCAATCCTCCCTTCTGTCCCTGTGACTCATCTAGTTTTTCTATGATCTGAGAATTAAGAACCATACATGTGTTGTCACCTCTAAATAACATGAACATTTCATCCAAGTTTTAATGCCAATATTTATATCTTTATCATTTATAACTTCTTATATGGTGCACACCAAGTTTTGGGATATTTTCGTTCTCTGGAAAATTTATTAGAGCAAAATTCCCTTCTTTCCAGACCCCTCTTTCTTCATTAGTGCTCTCCTCTTTCCCACTTTCTTCTTTTCAGATGATGAAAGCAACTCATCCAAGCAGCCACCACTTTTGAAAATCATTCTTCACTGGTCTCAGAATCTGTTTCTTCAATGCATCTAGTTTGTTTCCTTAGTTTTGTTTTATTTGTTTGTTCGTTTTTCTTTCTATTGATCATATTTGTAGGTTTCGCAGGGATCTGTTTGGATGCCTCTTTGGCTTGCAATCTTCTTAGCATTTAGGTGCTTTAATTTCCTCCTTTTGTTGAATCAACTCCAATAATTTCTTTAATGACATAATAATGTAGTAAGCATAGCATCTTCAGTCTGAAATAGCCATTTTTTCTTGTGTGTTATCTTGTCTTTGTCAGAAGAATGATTTTCATTTAATCCATGCATTTCATTTAACTATAGAAGAAATAATTTGGATAAAAGTTTGATTTACTAGAAAACTATAATTCAATTTAGCATGCCAGTGCATGAACACACCAATACTTGAACGCCAAAACCAGTGTTCAACTTTGTCCCAAGTAACAAATGTTTATCCTAATCTCAAATTATGATTCTTCATAATTTTTACTACATGTATATGTGCAATTCAAATAACAGCATCTCTTCAAAAATACCAATAAATGAACAGTTGCTAAACTACTGGATTTTGCCTCTTACTGCATGCCAGAAGTGGAACACCGTTTTTTAAACAACAAAGCAACAATGTTCTTAATCATGATAGTAACCAGCTTACACAATCTCTAAAGTATCAAAAGGAACAAAATTGTTTATGAAAAAAGTCACATAGCTTAATGTAAAAAATTGCAACAATAAGAGTGTTAGTTAGCACTTCTTAATCATTAACCTTATTTACAAAAAGGAATGGTGCATGTGTTCACTTGAAAATTAATTGTGTTAACGAAATTGCAAACATGAAATTCAAAAGCTTGGAGCTGGCTGGCCAACCTACAAACTATTCACATATCTAGTGCAGAAAACTTAAAAAATTCCCACTGTCTTATAAAATGGAGCCAAAGTGGTACTGTTCAACCACTGGTACTGCCACCCTAACCTTGGTTTCAAAATTTAGCCTGAGGTTAGGTTAATATGTCTACATGAAGCAGCAATACAAAGAAATAAGCAGATAGAAAAGAAAGATGACACAAAATGTGTAACTTGATTTGGTGATTCACTTTCACATCTGCTCTATTGAGCATTGGATTTCCATAATTGAATGTACAAAGAGCAATGAGGGCAGAATATGGCCCAAATTTTCTTGGCAGAGAAAGACATAAAAGTGAGGTTAGAACAGTGATGCCTTATTGCTATGAATAATATAAAAGAATCACAGGGACCAAATAAGTTTATGGTCGAAGTGTATAATATGATAAGGAGTGCAAATGAGCATTGCCTATGTGCAATAATTATTGTAAACAGAGTAATGAGATAGAGATGTAAGTCAGAACTATATAAAACATCTAAATGATGAAATACAGTGATTCTCAGTGAACGTTGATGGTATAATTGTTACTCCAGTCTGTGGGTTTGGTGCAACTACTCCCAGTCTTGCATGCTGCTAGTGTCGTATCATAGAAGATCCTTGAAGTGCTGGTTATCTTCTCTTATACATGAAATTACCATTCACAAAAATCAGTTCTTCCACACTAATGGACCTAACTTATGTTACATGTTTTGTTTAAGTTCCTCCAGCATATCTGCATTAGTGGCACACACTTTATGTTCCCCAGAAACATGTGAGATCTGGGGATTGAGGAGGCCACAAACCCTTGCTTATCAGCCTTTGGCCAAGTATTACGGTGCACTTACATCATGGATTCACTGACAATATTAGTTGTGGCATTATCCTGCTGAAAATAAAATGCCATTACAAGTAACTCATATGTTAGTTCATCATCATCATATAATGGTTCCAAAATTAGATGCATGTACCTACCATTCTTAATTGTTTCGGGCATAAGAATCAAGCATGGCTTCCTTCAGAAGGGAAGTAAAGCTGTTGGTCCTGTGTCGTACATTTATGGCACTTAAAAGCTCAAGCCTGATAAAGATGCCTCTGAGCAAAATTAAGTGGTCTTTCATGTCCAATATAAAATTGGATGCTGAGAATCGTAGCAATTCAAGAGCATCCATAAATAAAACTTCATTTCCATTTTTAACTGTTTCAAAAGAAAAAAGGACTAATAATTCTTCTAGCACTAATGGCATACCATACTTCTACAGTTTCATTGTGCAGTGGGGCCTCTTAAACAATATATGGTTACTCTGATGGTCGGTACCTGTTATTACATGACCATTTATATGAAAACACACTTCATCACAAAAGAAAATTTTCCTGGGTTCAATTTCCCCTCCATTGACTTTTGCCAAATTCCAGTTACAGAAAAAGTTTTTGTTGCAATCTGTAGGCTGTAATTAGCAAGATACTGAAATTATGCAGGGTTTAACTGAAATAATTTCATTGCTCTGTGAGCTGATGCTCGCAAAATTCCTATCTGCTGTCTTGAATGCCTCAAAGATTTTCTAGGACTACATTCCAATGCAGCACTGATTTCATCAAGTTTTTCTTCAGTAAGGATACAACGGTTTCATTGGTTTTTTTATTATTCACAGAACCTGTTTTGTTAAACATATTCATTAAGTTCAACATTCTATTTCTACACGGAAATGGTCTATGGGGAAATTTAAATCTAAATTTTCACTTACTTTTTCCAGTCAAATTCTTATTTTTTAAAAAACGCACATTCACTCCAAGGTCTAATCTCATACTGAATGTGTCCGACTTGTAGCACACATGGGTTAGAGTTTTTGCACCAGATCCATAGACCAGAAGGTACCAGTTATCCTGTCAACGTTCATGGAGACATACTGTAGCTTTCAATGGAAATCGGAGAGGGAGAGAGAAAGAAAAGAAAAGAAAGGAAAGAAGGACAAGAGAAAAAAGGAAAGAAAAGTGAAAATAATGGCATAATGCCCATAATGGAGGGAGTAAAGTTCACTAGGTTGGCAAGGATCATTAGGGTTTAGCTTCACAGACCATTTAACTACACTATCATCCTTCCACAATTATGGCTGCAGCCACTTTCATTCTCTACTTATAAAAAGTACTCCTCAGACATGCTTTGCAGCATGCACCCTCAATCCTGTGCCATGTTTTGAAATTTAGGGCCTCACTGTATTTTTCATTCAATGTTGGCAGCTCTTGCATACAAACTGCACAGTCACAAGTGAAGTCTAGACTTGGAACAAAGTTGCTAATTCCTTGTGTTACATTAAATATCTATTATCTGAAATCCTTCCAAAAATGCTCAAAAATTATTAAATAACTCCAATATTTAAATCATGAAATAAAATACATTACTATAGGTCAACATCACTGTTATGCCCAGTCTCAAACATATTTGAAAAAGTAATGTTAAACAAAATGGATTCATTCTTTTAAGAAAACTTAGGTTCGAGTATGATATATAATCTGCCGGCGGTGACAGACTTTTACAGAACATTAGAGAATAACGTGGAAGTTGTATGTCAGGAGCATGATAATTTAGATTTCTTGATATTAGAGGACTTCAATGCATGGATAGGGGAAGAACAATTACATCTAGCTGATTTAGAAGATTACCAAACAAAAGAAAACATTTTTATGAAGAGGCATAACAAACATAAAATAAGTAACAAAGAGAAAAAATGAATAGAATTTTGTGAAGTTAATAATGAATCTATTAATGTGTAATGGGGCAAGAGGATCAGAAGAATATGGGATGTTCACATGCCAATGAAAGGGGAGAAAGTGTAATTGATTATATATGGTATTCACAGAATTTAGATGATCTTGTAGATTTTAAAGTTCTACAAAGGGTATTGAATGGTTATCATTTCCAATTAAGAGCAACTTTCAAAACGGTGGGAGTAGTAACACAAGAAGATATAGAGGAAGGTAAAACTTTTGAAAATTATAGATGATGCACAGAGGAGAGATTAAAAAAAAAACAAAAAACAACAGTACCTAAGACTAGGGTATTGCAGATTAAAATTGGTCTTAATGGAAGAAGTATTCTGAGAAACTATTAGGTGGAAGTGCTAATGTAGACAAAAGTAATAGGGGAGTTCCATAAATGTGTTGAAACACTAGACCAGGCTATATTGGAAAACAGGATAACACAGCAGGTTAAAAAATTAAAAAGTAAGAAAGCTAATGGAATAGATGGAATACCAGGGGAATTTTGGAGGGTGCTGTATGAAGATATCAAAAGAAGGATACCATTAGGAAAACTGTTTAATGTGCTTCTTGAGGGAGGAAAGTTTTCACAAAATTGGAAAGGGGAATGATAGTTCCAATTTTTAAAGGGAAAGGGGAGGTGAATTACCCAAGTAACTACAGAGGCATTAGTCTGTTATCAGTGATAAGTAAAGTGTTTAGAGGAGTACTAGCCAAGCGACTGCAGGAATGGGCAGAGAGAGAGGGTAAATTATCTGATCTACAAGGGAGGGTTTAGAAAAGGATAATCGACAATTGACAATACTTTTATAATAAGAACCACAATACATAAATATCTAAGTAAGAAAAGAGGTACAGTATATTTATTTTTTGCGGACCTAGAAAAAAGTTTTTTATACCATTCAAAGGGATGCACTTTGGCATGAGCTGAGAACGAAGGGAGTGAGCGAGAAATTTGATGACTATTAGAGAAGTTGTATTCAGATAAATCCTGCATTAGGCTTGCCAACAGCAAAATAATGGATTGGGTACCAAATACAACTGGCTTAAGGCAGGGTTATAAATTAAATCCCACTTTATTTAATTTGTTTATCGATGACATATTCCAAGAAATAGCAAAAGAAAATTCACAATGTCCAGCAATCAAAAATAAAGATATTCCGGATTTGCTCTTTGTGGATGATCTAGTAGCAGCAGCAATCACAAGTGGAGGTCTAAAGAAAGCAACGGAAGCAATAGAAAAATACTGCAAAAAATTGGGTTTAAAAATAAATAAAAACAAATCTAAAATTATGGTTTGTAAGAACGGGACTACACTCAGCAGGGAAGTTTGATTACTTAGCAGTAAGGCTAAGTAACAATAGAAAACGGACAGAATAAAGGAAAAATGTGCTAGTTAAAGGGGAAAAAGCTATTAATAGCATAAGAACATGCTTAGAGAAAATACCAAATATAAGAGTAAACTGGCTAGAGAGAACACATGCAGCATCAGCAGAATCAAGAATGATGCATGGAATAGAGATTTGCGGGACTGAAAAAGGGTGGGAATGTATAGATCAAATTCATAGATCCTTTTGCAAAATGATATTGGGATTACCAAGAATAGTTCCTAATGAGGTAGCATTAGTTGAATGGGATAAGCTGGGAGCTTCAGATAGTAAAATATTGGAACAGGATCCAGTATTAGGGGAAGGAATTAGTGTCAAAGACTGTTTTACAGCACCAGAATCAGCAAAATGGTAAAGAAATTGGATATGGCAATTAAAGTAAATTGTAAGAAAAGTTGGATTGCACAAGCTAGCCAATCAACAGACAATAGGGGGACAAAAATAATGCAATAAAGTAAAAGCTAGGATAGACGATATAGAGAAACAAGAAATAATAGCTTAAAGAATAAAAGTACTTTAATATTATATAAGTGTTAAGAAAGAATGGGGAAGAGAAAAATACATTGATGTCTGTGAGAAAATGGAAAGAGAGGGCCTGGCATGGGCAAGAACAGGAATAATGTTGTTAAAAGGTCTAAAAATTGATAAACTGTGTGGCAATGTCAATACCAATTTACACTGTATAATTGAGTGCAAGAAAACCAAAATGTGGAGAGAGATAATATGGAATAAAAACTGGGAAAAGTTACCGCCAGAGATAACGTACTTAAAACTTTTTGGAAACCATAGGAAAGAATTTCTGAAACAGCTAGGTAATTATACAGGGAAAGTAAGACAGAAATGGGGGAGGAAAATTACCAAAGAAAGAGAGGATCTTAATAATAGAACTGATGAGGTTGTAATATATAAAAGAGGTAAACTGATTAAGTGGTAGAGCATAAAAATGTACAAATAGAGGGAAAGGTACATATACATAAATAATCAGGGTGTTAACAGTATATGACACCAAGTTCAGCAACTCCAGGAAAGTAACTATATATGTATGTTTGTAACTTGAAAGGAAGAAATAAATTATCTATCATCCTTTAAAAAGCACAATATTTTAAACTCTGCATAGCATGGATTTATAAAGGAGAAATACACAGACAGAAATTCATGCTTCTTAGATGTTTACAAATAATTGGGTAAAAGAGAACATAACACAGATTTGTTCCTACATTTATCAAAGGCCTTTGATTTAGTCGATTATAAAACCTCATGCAAAAACTGGAATGCTATACTGTAAAGGGAACTGCAAGGAGTGGTTTTATTCTCATTCAGTGACTGAAAATAATTTGAGAAATAGTAGAAATGAGTGCAAAAATACTTATGAGCCCCACAGTTCCACTATGTAACTCTTCAATGCAGGTGTTCAAGGTTAACTGCTTTTACTTTATATAAATGATTTGTCACAGCATTAAAAAAGTAGGCTAACCCATTTGCAAACCATAATCTTTGCTTTAACAGCAACAAAATGGAAGTAGACGCAACAAACAGACATATTTATCTAGACTAATGAGACAGTATGTATATGATCATACAATGAAAATGATGCATTATGGACTTATCTTTCCACAACTCAGTTACTGTTTGGAAGTTTGGGGTGGAGCTGCACAGGTACATATAAATAGCACATTTATACTTCAAAAGAAATGTATTCGAACCGTGTTTAACCAAAGGCTAGAAACATGTAGAAATGTATCTATTAAGGAAAATATTCTTAATTTTGTATCATTATATGTATATCAAACAATATTGTTAACAGTAAATAACTTGAATGGTCGTCTCCTTAGCGCGGTGGTAGCGCAGCTGCCTACCAAGCGGGAGACCTGGGTTCGATCCCCAGTACCGGCGTGGGGATTTTTCCCCCGCTGGGAGACCTGGACCGGGGTGCACTCAGCCTCGTGAGGTCCCTGGGGGGCCAATTGAGGAGCTACTTGATTGAGAAGTAGCGGCTCCAGGTCGTGAGGACCGCATTAACCGGCCGTGGGGGGGGGGGGGGGCTCGAGGCGCTGACCACGTCTCACCCTCCAGTACTGCACCCCATCCATGACGTCTGTAGTGGACCGAGATGGGGGACGCAGCGGCCGGGGGTAGGCCAAGGCTCCCCGTGAGCTGTCGTGCCATGGAGTTATAAATAACTTGAATGATATATTAACAAATTGATATATACCAGCATAATATTAGACATTATGGATTTCCATAGAATATCGGTGAATAAAAAGGTTAATACTGACTCTTATATTATAGGCAAGTATAGTGTACAATAAGCTACCATTAACAATTAAGTATTCAAGAAATTATTTTAAAAGTAATCTTAAGAAGTATCTCATTCACAAATGCTTGTACACCCCTCACAACATGAATAAGACCACATACATCATAGGCACCTCTTTGATAAAATAATGTGTTACAACTTTTAAACTTTGCTTATGATACTTCTATGAGTTCAATAAGAAAATATTATTAATCACATAGTCCTATAGTATGCTTAGTCAAATGTACTTAGTCCTATAAGATAAACAGTAGGGACTAAGTACATTTGACTAAATATACTACCAGTCATATTCTACTACCTGGTCATATGGAAAGTGTGCTTGAAATATAAGATATTTTTACAAGTAAAAAATAACATTTATTAACTGATACTCTTGTCATTCTTTTGAATAAGTTCAAATATCCTTGAAGAGATTGAATCATATACAGTTTTCAAGTTCTTAATTGAAATTTTATTCCTGGCTTGCTATAACGCTTTCTGTAATTCTTCTGAAGTACTAAAATGCTGAGAATTCTTATCCGCTTGACAGGAAAGCCATCTCCAAATGTTTTCCATGATGTTTAAGTCTGGTGAACTTGAAGGACATTCCAGAACTTGCACATGTTTTTGAAACTACATTTGTACAGTGCGTGAATGAATTGGCACTATAATGTTGGAAAACAAAATCTGAACCACCATTGATCTTGATAAAATTTTCTTTTTCCAATAGTTCAATATATTCTTCAGAGTTTTGTCTGCCTTTTAAGAAAACTAAATCAATAGCCCCATTATATGAAACTGCTCCCCATTCCATTACCAAAACAACATCCTTACGCTGTCAGGACAAAATTAGTTCTTTTTTTTGCAAATTGTGAAAACAATAAGAGAAGCCATCAGGACCATCAAGGTTAACTTTTTTCCGTCACTAAAAACAACTTTAAACCACTCAGTTTTCCAGTGATATTTTCTCAAGCAAATCTAGGTTGTTCACTTATATGAAATTATTTTAAAGCCAGTTTTCATTTAATTTTCAGGTGTTTTAAGTATGGACATTGTTGTATGTACTCTTCTTAATGAGGCTTTAGTTCCAACATTTACTTTTTATTTTCCTTGCTGTCAAAGCTGAATTAGATGCTTCATTAATATTGCTTGATGTTCCCTTTTTTATAGTTGCAAATTTTGTTCATCCTTTAAAACTTCTACTGTACTTTTCAGGTTCTTCGAGGAATTTACTCGCTACTTGATGCAACCTTCCAATTGCTCAATTGGAATATCCTTCTACATGCAAAAATTGAATTGCCCCTTGTTCTTCTGGAGTTAAATCATTTTTTCTTACCTATATTTGTTAAACAGATTTTCAAGTCTTCTTTTTTCAATATCTTTTCACACATCAATGTCACGCACTTTTGTTTCTTCAATTGTACTGAAGCAAGTTACTAGTGGTCGTATTTAAGCAGCATGCTGTGTCTGTGTGACTTTGTCTCTGCATGCATTCACGTAAACCAGTGTGCAACACATCTTCGTCGTAGGATGATAGGTCAATAGAGCAACCGGCTAAAAACTGAGAGATCTGTGGTTCAAACCCCAGCTATAGCATTGAATTTTTCAGTCTGACTCTACCTATCCAACTCCTGTCCTACACAGCTTGTGTGAAAAAACAATTAGATTAACACTAATTGACCATAATAGTTGGTTAAACTATGAAACCCATGACTTAAAGTACTTACGACAGTGTAAGTCATCATTGGGGTATGTCATCTAAAAATAATTTGAGATCACCTTGTGGTTTATCGGGAAACATGCAAGTCAGTTGAGAAATTTAGTGCTGTGCTGGCATGTTGCCATGGTAGCTCAGTGGTTAAAGCAACTGGCTAGAGACCAGAAGATCCATGGTTCAAACCCCAGCTATGGCAATGCATTTTTCAGTCTGACTCTGCCTATCAAAATCCTGACATGTGTCTGAAAGCATTTTAGCATTATGCTGAAATGTTCTTACTACTCTTTTCTGAATATGCCATTCCAAACATGTTGTTTCATTACAGCACCCTTGCCATGATATGAAGTAAAAATGTTCATTTTAAGATATTAAAAATATAACGTTCACAAAATTGTACCTCAGTTTGAACTGTGAAGCAGCATTATTTGAAAATATGTGAAGATGCAGTAATGCATAACTGTTTGTTCTTGTGGTCTTCAAGGATGGAATAAAGAAATGCATTTACATAATATCTGTCATGTGAGATATTATACAACCCAACAGCATAATTGTCACTCTCTCTTCGTCATAATATATTACTGCAGCAAACAATGCCACTTCAGGGTTGGATCAGCATGAAAATTATATTTCATTTTGATAATTTGCACATTTGCGGATATAGAGAAACCAATCTCCTTGTCATTTCTGTTACTGCTCCTGGTTGTACATACCCATCAGGAATTGTGGCAGTCATGTTTTCAGTTCAACTAAAGTAGGCTGTTCCAAATCTACTTGTGCTTATTCAACAACAAATCTCTGAGCCAGGCTGGAGGGGGATTATGATAGCCAATACATTGCTGGGCCATACCTTGGCCGAGTGGTTACACCACTTGCCTCTCACCAAGCGACCGCATGCAAGATTTGTGGTGGACAAAATAGTGGGTTCCCCACCATCGCATTCCACCACTGCTCCATCTTCATTCCATGTATCGCCAGTGTCATCGCCTGCGGTGCCACATGTGGTAAAAATGGGCATTAAATACAACAACAAAAAATACCTTGCTGGGTGAAGGTCATAGCGCAAATGTTTTTGCTTGTGTTCACTTCACTCAGCTTTACCTCAATATTGAGGTCTATTTCACACTACAAGCATACCTCTGTGAGGAAGTAACTCCCTCCTCTCTGGCATACAGCCAAGCTAGAATAGCATGATCTAGAGCATCACTTACAGTTTCTTCTATTAACAGCTTTCAACTCACTCATTGATCACTTTCCACTGACGGTACTCCACCACAGACTACAAGCCTTCTTCATTCAAGCAGACATGAAACAAATTAGAGACTCTGGATTTACAAATGAAACAGTTGCAATTCAAGCAGTTTGTACAATTTTGCTGCAAACAGTGGATTGTATGAAATCTTTCCTTGATGTGCCAAAACCTGAAAAATAATGAAGAACTGCTGATGGCGTACTTTCCAAATGTTCATGGTAGTGACACATAGACATTGTGTGAAATATTGCAATATGGCATACCATGTGAAGGAAGTAACCGAAAAATTTTGATATGGCCAGTGTTTGCACCTGAATATCTCTCCTTAAATAAATTGAATGCCTTGTTAAGTAAACAAGCTACAATGTCACCACAACCACCTTTGGATCTTTAACAAGCTCTTTTTTCTGACAGGATCAACTCTGCTTGTTCCATCACTGTCGTAAAAGTTTATAACTTGCTTCAAACTGTCATCACTTATCTTTCTCCTAACTATTTTCATGGAATTTGTCTTTAGTGGTACTCCATAATTTAATGCAAACTATTTAATAACCTCTACTTTTTTCCAGGGACTTTGTGTCATTGCTCTTTCCATTTTCTTATACATTTTTCCTACAACAGTTGGAGAAACTTTCCTACATTTAGCTTATCTGCTTGGTTTTTAGCACACAACTTAATCTTTTCCTTTCTGTCTCCTTTGCTTTACTTATGAGTGATTTAAATAATTTCTGCAGCTAACTTATCAGAAATACTTGAGTATATCATCAGAACTAAACAATAATTTGTCCAACTGAAATGACATTACTGTCAGCTAAACAGCACCACTTGTGCTACACATTCCAAAGGTTTCCTTCAAAAGCTGTTAGTATCAGGACAAAACTCCATAGGTGATATAAGAAACCAGTGAACTTCCTAATGAAGCAAAGCTAGTGTCACCTGTTAGGCAAGTCATTAACTAGCAATTCCAAAACTTATGTACAGATTACCTTAGTGGTACCATAAAAAAACAATTCCTGATGTCCTAAAGTTTTGGGAAGGTTGTTAAATAGCATTCACTAACTTTGCAAAACACCAATTACGTATAGCCAGGAACTGCTTGTCAGTTCTATAATATTATTATTGTAAGAAGCATGTTTAAAAAAAAAGAAAAAAACTTTTTATTCTCTGTTAGTATAAGGACAATGTTTGTGATCCATTATGAGATTTTAACAGTAACTCAGAAATAAAACATTCCAGTATAGCATAAAAAGTTCTCCCATGATTCAATTGCTTGCATGGTATTTTTAACAACCAAAATGTTGTTAAATTTTAAAAGTTTTGCTGTTCCATTTTAAGGAAGTCTTGGACATCATAAGCATACATTAATGCTTACATTACTTTTTTTAATTGATATATCAGAAACTTAATGTTTTATAATCCATTTGGTGTATCAAACAAATAGGTAATTTTATTTTGCTACAAAAGTGGACCACTCATTGGCAGACCATTTATTGTTCTGCTTAATTGTATGAGTTGATGTTATGGCCAATGGTATTAAAGGATCTCATCATGTGATATGTTCATATGCTATTTTGGCAGTTTTAGTTGGTTAAAAGCAGTTGAAGGAAATATGATGACCTCTGGTTTGTCATTGTAAGCTATTTATGTTCCGTTCATTTTTGGGGCACTTGACAAAAGTATGTAATTATACAAGAGTAAATATGATCCACTGGTAAGGTTGTGTGCATTTTTTGAGCAGCTGCACTTTGTATGGTCAGCAATTCCATATAGCTAAAACAGGAAAAGTATAAACATTTAAATTACATGATTCTCTTACTTTAGTTGGTCATGCTCACTAAAACAAGGATTTTATGTTTCTAAAACTAAAATTGAGCAATAAACATTTTTAACTGTTTTTATCTTTATTTAAAATCAATGGTTGATGCTACAGAGATATTTTCAATTAAAGAAAGGCTAAATTGTTGCATCTGTTTTGTCAGCAACCAGCTATTTCCTCTGAATAATATAGCTTAGTTTGTGAAGTAATATGTTGTCTTTCATCCTCCTGAATTTCATGACATTTGGTAAGCAAACAACATATATTTAATGAAATAACCTAAAAGGAACATCAAATGTAACATCTGTAACACAAAAATTTAAGAAGTGTTCCCTAAATTATGAATTTATTACTTTACATGAATTTCAAGTTGATATACTAGTAATCAACTTATTCCACCACTATTTAATCAATTTATGCAAATTTTTATTTACAAGATGTAAGGTGTTATGGATACTAAAAAAACAGATTTAATGGATGATGTATCTATTCTTTTGTCATTTTAAATCATTCACTTTGTAAATATAAAGTGGTTTATGGGTTAAGCTACCTATTTATTAGGGAATGAATTTTACTCATTATTAAAGGGTCATACCAATTATTTTTTCACAGAGTAACTGGTAAACTTTAGAACTTTTGCTGATTGGGTTACTAACTTTAGGAACAAGCTTAGTGAAAATATCCTCAAAAATGGGAAGAATTATTTACGAAAGCCAGAAGGAAATTTTATTATTTAAAGACAAAAAGAAAGAGTCAAGTTTTCACAAAATGAAGAGCTCCTAAGAAAGAAAAGACAAGACACGAATTAGGGTACAAGAGGCGTAATAAGAAGGCTCTTAAAAACAAATGTTTGGACAGCAAAACTAGACTTGGTTCACATGCATCTACACTCACTCTTAGGAGAAATCAAAGTAACCACTCAACCCTAAAAGAAAGAGAGCTGTTATTTGACAATTTAAAAACAAGTTTACATTTTCCAAAAAATGCTTTTTACCAGAAGACTTGCTCCTACCTGGATTTCCCATGCAGGCACCAACACCATGGCGCCTTGTCAAACATCCCAGCCCCCATGAGTTGCATATGGTACTACGGCACTAACTTCCCGGTAATGTCAGGTAACTCTAAGTTCTAT
This sequence comes from Hymenopus coronatus, assembly GCA_030762935.1. NCBI lineage: Eukaryota > Metazoa > Arthropoda > Insecta > Mantodea > Hymenopodidae > Hymenopus > Hymenopus coronatus. The sequence continues at coordinate 312,810,902 of CM060900.1, read as the reverse complement.
GCTCCTTTGAGTATCATTTCATCCATTGATGAATATGACCTACCAGGGATGGATTTGTTGAAACTGTTGCAAAATCAAGGGAACAGGTTACAATTGTTTGACAAACGGCAAAAATTATGGTGTTTAAACTTTATGTGTAAATTAAAGATCATTAAATTTTGTTAAAATAAATTGTTAATGTGTTTCAGATTAGCTTAAAATTACAATTCACTGAGGAGCCCCATCAAACACCATTGTACAAAGTAGGTATTATATTCCACCAAAAATGTGATGTTGAGGTTCTACAAAGAATACATTTTGGCATCCCCCGAATAAAAAAAAAACAAAACAGAAACTGTTATAAAAAGGTTGTGTGTGTGTGTGTGTGTGTGCAGAGAGGTTCAACAATTGTATTCCAGTGAAGCAGAAAATGACATTGAACAACAACAAAATGATCGAATTAGTACTTCAGAATACTGGGAATTGAAGAGGTTAGTAAACCCAACAAGCATCATTCCTGGCACTTACATCACTGTCAGTATTCAAGGACAGAATCCAAAATATTCTCTTCTACTTAACTATATTACTGTTCAGATTAGATTAGAAAGCATTTTGTAGGTTCGTTTAGGCCAGGAAGCCACTGAACATAGAACTTGTCAAACTGCTGTCTTATGTCTACATTACATTACAGGTAAAGTTGGAGTGGTGTTGCTTGAAAGTTAAATTGGAGAAAATATTTGTAAATAATGAAGACTCAAGCGATGTTAATTTCTCTCAAATTACCTCAGTGTTGCTGGTTGGTATACTAGCTTGAAAACGAAATAGAATTGTAAATGTTTTGATTTAAAATCACTTAAGCCACGGTTCAAAACTGTACAAGTCCTGTTAGAAGGAGAAGAAAATGTACCTTTAGATAGTCACTTGTAACCTCCGTAACCTAGAAAAATATTCAATGAAAAATTAATGTTTCAATTATTTTAATTTTTTTTTTTTTCAGGAACCGCTTACTAATCCCTGAAAATGCTCAAGAATATTTTCAATATATTAATTTAATGGCCACAGTACCTGAATCTTTCTCATGAATTTGTCATGTAATGGCAGTTCCAAAATTGTGTGACACCTGTTAACAACATACTTCTTAAAATAATTCTAAATTAAAATATGGTGCTACAAAGTTACTGTATTATTATTTTAGTATTTGATCTTAAAATGTGGAAAAGACAATTATTTTTTAAAAAATTAAAACTAAAACTAAGTCAGCATGTAACATCCATAAAATATAGAATGGTTCAGGTAGGTAAGCAATATTCTTTCCAGTCTAACTCAAAGCTGTAAAACATAAACCAATGATAAGGGCCCTACGCTACAAAGCATAGTCAAGAGCGTCTTACAAGTAGAAGAATGAAGGAGTAACTTTGGCACAAACTGCAGAGCAATGAGGAGGCATAACCAAGTGGTTTGCTAAGCTGAACTTCAATGATCCTTGTGTGAGGAACATTTAAATATTTAGTTAAACATTTAGAGTCCTAAGCTGCAAAGCGTAGCCTAACGTGGAGGGCCCTAAGCCGCAAAGCGTAGCCGAGGGATCTGTTAAGCTAAAACCCCAATGATCCAAAGTGGAAGTCAAAATTTCGGCAATCTGGTAACTTTCACATCTGAACAACTTAATGCTTTAAACACTTTCATGTATGGATCGCCAGCAGAAGTCTAAGACCGTTTGTGTGACAGACCAGCAACTACAATGCGGCTCTAATGACGAAATAACAAAAATGCCTACGTATAGAGGTAATGCTAAGTGGTAGAACCATCGTATACTAATAATAATTAAGCATCGGTCTTCTGTTAAACTCATATTCTCATTTGTAATAAACTCTAAGTATTTTAAAACGTATACTGTATTTTGGTAACCTCTGACTTTGAAGATGTTCATTTTTTTTTTTTTTTTTTAACCTTTTCTCCTATTTTGTATTTGTTCAATAGTCTGATACCATATACCTATTGAAAATTAAATAACTCCCCATTGAAATCTCAATATGCTCTTACTTCGGTTCTGTTCTTCTGCAGCATACACATGCCACCATCACAGCAAAAAGAGGTAGCACCACTCCTACCGTCACTACCCATATGGGCCACACTGCATCATTTAGCATTCTGGTTCATTACATCTAAAAGTAACGTATATTATCCCACTCACATAAACACATTTTAGCACATTAACCTCCTGCCCTACTTGTCCAGACAACATAACTTGTTAAAAATTAGTATGTAACGCCACATAAATGTTGTCATTCCGTTAAACATTTACAAATCCTTCTGTATTACCAAATAAATCAGCCATACCATTAAACACAGTCCAGATAACCTAAGACTACACGATATATAAATATCACATTGCACCTAATCACGTGCCAGGAACCAGCGACACACCATATACATAAAATAACACACAGCGATTATAGAAATAATGACCAACAACGTTTAGATTTCTGACCACAAACACTAGACATACATGGACACCTGGTCTAAACAAAAATTGTACGGTCACGATCACAAGAATCAAGTGGCGCTGATATAAATGTTTAGAAACTAGATACACCACATGCCTACCGCAGAGACACCTGATGGCGTCTTACGAACTAGCAGGGACATGCTCCGGTAGCTCATAACCAGCACAAACCAAATATAAACTTGATGGCAGATAGTCCAAATCATATGAATAAAACTCTTTTCGCAATAGAAGCAGGACTGTCAAAGTGTCTACGCTAGATCCTGAAGATTCCTTCTCGGTTAAAGGTGTTACGGTAATGCAATGCATACTCTCTTACCGGTTTATCAAATCTACCGCTTTCAACGGTTCTTTAATGCATAAGGGTTATATAACAAAACTCGTGCTCAAATTGAAAAACGGAAGAGAAAAACCAGATTTTCACATTTCATTAACAATACTATATTCTCATCCACCTTTGCATTGTTAAGGCCAACACTGCGTACCAGGTGAATATGGCACCTTGTGTGCGAGTGCGAGAGTCTAGACTGCCATAGATACGGAACTTGTCCATTCACATTTATCTTTTGATTTCATACCAATTATTTTTAAAATTCGTCCCACCGATCTGGCTACATTACTGTAATTTTATGATGCCAGAAATTCTGGAAGCTGTTTCACTGTTACAGAGATGGGATGGAAAATAACACTTCTGGGCTAAAGTTCCGCACCGGAATTTACAATGCAACTAACTGAATTTAATTTTACTCCATTCAGATATTGCATTTGTTTAACTTGTCCTGAATATACTAAGTATATTCGGGAACCAGCACTGAATTTTGGTTAGTTATATTTAAAATGTTTCACACACGACGTTAGAGCAATCACTAAAATTTGGTTAGTTATACATACATATTTCTAATAGACATATAACGGTACTTGATATTATGTACATCATTACGGCATAACCATTTTGGTACAATTGGTCATACTGCGCAATCATAGGGATTTTTCCATATTTGATTTTTCATAACTTTAACAAATACTACGTTCCCCTTCACCATACATGTTCGTATTTTTCACAAAAGTAAATTACCATGTTCTGTTAGGAGCGCGCGAAGGGCGTTCTTGCATAGTGGGTATGAGAATAACACTTGTCAAACTATGCTACCATGCTCCATTGCTGTTCAGAGCTAATGACGGCCATACGCCCAAACGTCGCCTACTCCTACTATATAAGGCCTTAGAATGAACCATAGATTACCGATTTTTATTCAGAGCAACTGGCAAGCTGTAATAGTTCCACAGATGCCGCTAGATGTCAGGTATTATCCCTGTCGTTTTAATACGCATTTAATTGAGATTAAAGGTCAAAATTAGGCAATTAACACTAGAAGAAATAGAGACAGTCCAAAAATAAGAAATCTATATCTCATTTATATCATATTAGAATATTTATGATGAAAAAGTATGTATATTAAGCCAAATAAAACATAAATTTCTTAATTTAAGTACCTTCTGGTTAAATGTGTTAAACGCTTACGGAAAAATGATAACCTTTAAGTGAGATTGTCCTGAACGGCTGGATCGCCTCCGTGGTCGAGTGGTCAGCGAGAGCTGATTTCTCTCCCAGAGGTCTCGGGTGCGATTCCCGGCTGAGGAATTTTTCTTTAACCAGAATTATTCGCTATCCCCCACAGAGTCTGAAAGTAAGTATGTGAGAGTGTGTGCTTGAGGGGAAAAAACCTTATGCGTTCCATTCACATGGCTTTCTCTGCAATAAATTATTGTTAAAAAGCTATTTAATTCATGCTAATCGAGAAAAAATTAGCAGAAATAATCTTATTGGAAGCGAAATAAAGAAGTATTATAGATTAAAGTGATAATCAAAGGCTGGTGATGCGACTGAAGTTTCTTTGTTTGTGTGGACAGGAGTTGACATATTGCGGTATGAGAAAGGTATACATTTTTTAAAGCTGAAACCAATAACAAGGAATACCTAAAAAAAGACCAACTCCACGAAAAATATGCATATGACATAAATTGTGTGTTTTAACGTGCTCCCCATTTTTTGTGTGGTACGTTTTTGTCCATATTTTACGATTTAGCAGTTATGCAAAATTCCATAAAATTCATCCAGGATAAATTAGCCTTCAGAGGCTATTCCCAAAAAAATCAAGATATACATTTTATTTGTCAGATAAATATATTTAATACACGATATTTCAATCAAAATCGTTATAGCCATTTTTGAGAAAATCAAAAGTTTCGAAAAAATGTCCATGTAAAGGGTAATTGGGGATGGGAGGATTTTCTTGAAAAATCTTCATGTCGCATCCTTGGAAGATACCAAACTTAAATATCAAGTTTAGTATTCAACGGTCTTTTCGTTTTTGAGCTATACTGTCCACAGACACACAGATACACACACGCACGGACCTTTTTCTAAAATGCTCTTTTTTAATTCAGGGAGACCCAAAACATTTATTTCCGGTGAAATCTTGGTATGGAATTTTTGGGTGGAATGCAGTATCTTCTTTATACACTATGTACATAGTACGTGTACAGAAAGTAAAAAAAAAAAAAAAAAAAAAAAACGATTTAAGCCCAACATAAAGAACCTACAGACAACAGGTTGTTTCTACTGAAAAGCCCCCGATATCACCTTAGACGTTAAAGGAGGCTTTAGAAATAGAAGAAGAAAAAAATCTGATGTGTTTCATTCACTTTCTCAACATCTCTGCAACAAATTATTGTTAGAAAGCTTATGCCTCTATTTATTTCATGCTAATCGAGAAAAAAAATTGCAGAAATAGTCTTATTACTTACTTCCTTGTAAGCGAAAGCAAAATAAGGGAGTACCATAAGTTAAAGTGATACTCAGAAGCTGGTTGCTATGTGACCTAAGCTCCTTTGTTTGTTGACAAATTCCTGTATGAGAAAAGTATAGTTTGTTTTTAAAGCTGAAACCAATAGCAAGGAATACTCAAAACGATCAACTCCACGAAAAAAATTTATATAACATGATTGTGTGTTTTAACGTGCTCTACGTTTTTTGTGTGGTAAGTTTTTGTTTATCTCTTTCGGTTTAGCAGTTATGCAAAATTCCGTAAAATTCATCCAGAAAAAGGTAGTCTTCAGAGGTTATTCCCAGAAAGTTTAGGATATAAATTTTATTTGTCAGGTAAATATCTTTAGTATACGACAGTTTAATCAAAATCGTTAGAGCCATTTTGGAGAAAATCAAAATTTTTGAAAAACGTTCCATGTAAAGGGTAGTTGAGTGTGGGGGGGGATTTCTTGAAAATCTTCGTGTCGCTTCCTTGGAAGGTACTTATTTTAAATAGGTACCAAGTTTGGTATTTAACAGTATTTTCGTTTTTTAGCTATGCTGCCCACAGAAACACACACGCACACACACCTTTTTCTAAAAATGCTTTTTTTGGATTCATGAGGACCCAAAACATGTATTTGTAGTGAGATCTCGGTATCGAATTTTTGGGTACAATACAATACCTTCTCTATACACTAAATACATAGTACGTGTAGAAAAAGTAAAAAAAAAATAAATAATAGCTTATGCTGTTCTGACCTGTATGATCTAATCTTCAAAACCTTCCTCCTGAGCGGCTTGAAATTCAATTGTTTAGTAAGGTGATACTTATCCGTCGCTTTTTTCCCATCTTTATCTAATAGTGAGTTCAGTAGCTTAGTCAGTAATAGATAGCGCAGTTTATCATTGTGACAGCTCGAACACTTCAGTTCCTTTAAAAATCGAGCTTTGCATTTCTCAATTAAAATTGTTCTGATATTGCTGCTTGGCAATAATGGAATGGCACTCACATAAAACTCCAATTTTATTAGCAACAGAAACACAAATAAAGGCTTCGGATATCTTAAGCTACCGAGGTCTTGTTTCTGTATTAGCATAGTCAATGGTGATTAGCTATTCACTGTCCTCAAGTTCCCCAAACAGCTGTCGCATGATGTATTTTCCTCGGCTACCCGAACAAGATATCCGCATACAAAGGCTACTGAAGCCGCCTTTGTCGTTGTGTCAAGAACTAAAAAAAAATAAGGAAAATATGGCCTATATCTACCTGAACATTTTACATTAAAAAATGAAGTAGTTACTATAGGACTCATGAGAAGGGATTTACAACATTTGGATCAACCCGGTCACTAATATTAATATTATAGCATTGTTATCGTGATAGATTTTCATCCCCCTTCCTTAATTATATTACCACGAGTTGCAATCTGAAACTTATACTGTGATGTGCACGTAGGAGTAGGCTAGTAAATAAGAGGGAGGATTTTACTCGCATGTTCATCATTAATATGTATATCGCGAGATCACAAGGATTTAATTTTATTAGATAACAAACGTTACTAGTTAGTCCTCTCCAACATTTAGCAATTGATTTTAATGCGCTTCTTCTTCTTTTTTGGTAGTGTTTAACGCCCGCTTTTACTACTTGTGGCACCGCAGGCGATGACACTGGTGACACATGGAATGAAGATGGAACGCGGGTGGAATGCACTGGTAGGGGAAACCGGAGAACCCAGAGAAAACCCGACTCTTTGCCACTTTGTCCACCACAAATCTCACATGCGGTCGCTTGGGATCAAACCCCAAGGTGAGAGTGATGTAACCACTCGGCCACGGCGCGGCCCTTAATGCGATTCCTATACAATGCTACCCTAGTCGTAAATCCTTTACTAACAGCCTAACTTAGGTACTTATTACTAAAAGGGCGAGTTAATATTTGTAGCACAGAATTTGGCAGTTCTACTTCAGGCATCTGAGTTGAGGTTTCTGCCGTATGGATCAGTTTTCCTGAGGCAGAGTTACTGAAGCTTGGTCCTACTTCTATGTTTGCATATAGAGAAGCTTGTAAAATACCGGTTTTCACTGTGGGCTCTATTGCATGCATACAGGAACGGGCATCCATCATGCCATTGAAACCTCCAAGTTGCCTGAGATGACTTAACAACAATTCAATGTCATCGCTTGAAAAACTCCGTGTCAGCACATACTGAAAACTAATTTTTAACAGGTATTGTATGCATGCAACTGTAGACTGTGTTATGATCACGAGAGCACAGTAGGTTTCTGTAGTAAATTGTTCCTGTTTATTTCGTCCAGCTTCTTGGATGTCTTTCAGATATGGCAGAAAAGTTTCTGTGAGCCACTGAAGCCGGTCGTCACTTATGGAAAAGAAATGGTGTTTGTCATGATTTCGTGAAATATGACCGTGTGTGGCCTCGTTGTTATCATGAAATCTACAGTTGTATGAAGACTATCTTGATCTTGAAAGTATCCACTAGTAACAGAGTTGCAGGTTTCAAGAGCAGCCGTGACAGAATCCGAAAACAAGAACTTAGCGCGTTTTACATTCATTTCTTCTAAATTTGATGGATATGCCATTTTCCTTGATAAATGACAAACAGGTGAGAATATTAGATCCCTCTGCAATTTGTAAAGTGTTCTGATATATCTTCCGGCAATTTCTTTCCCGTCGTAGCTTAATCATTTTTCCAAAAATTGGGATCTTACATTTTTAATGATGTGGCTTTGGTCGTAACTCAAAACTAATGTGCGGCTCTCGTCCAAAGAGTATTGTAATTTCGGTGCTACAGGACCCCCACATAGTTTCTCAAACATAGCTACATTTACCGTCAAATTATCAGTGACTATTCCCAAAATGCAGAATCCCATTTCTTCCACATCAGCAATTATGCGTAACGTTGCATCGTGTAATTGAAGCCGGGTAAGGTTGCTGCAGAAAAAGAAGGTCATGGGCATTCTATATCTTTTTGAAAGACCTCTAAAATCAAAACAGAGTAAACTATTTGCCAATTCTTTGTGGCTTTCTGTTTGTTCGTTGGCAAATTCATTTTTACTATGAAATTTGTCTAATTTCTGGTCGTATATTAATTTTGGTTGTATAGACATTTTATCGATGATTAGAGAGTCAACCTTCTCGTTTTCAAAGAAAGTAATTGTATTTCAGCTCTCAGCCTCTCTCTAATGTCATCTGTAATGCCCGTTTGCCCTGACGACGCTCGAAGATATTTTTTTAGAGTTGTTCTGTGTGGTAAATGCAATAATTCCATTTCTATCGCAAATTCATAACCATTAGGCGACTTTTTATGCCATAGAGCGCATACTTTCAACATTTCCTCGTTATATTGCATTTTCCCTTTATTAAATGCCCTCAGTTGTTCCAACAAAAATAACGCTTTCATATTTTTCGACTCACACTCCTCCAACAATTGAGCATAAATCTTGTCACACATAAATTTCTTGAATTTTGACTGAACTTTTTCTTTTAATTTTCTGTTTTTCGCAAGCAACTGAGCTATAGTTATATTTTTTTCTCGCTACAGTACGAGAGCAATATTTTTTAACTATCGCCTGTTTGGAGGTACATGATTTGCAATGTGAAATGTCAACCTGAACTGCGGTGGAAACATATAATCTTTGGGTAGAACTAAGAGTTTCGTCTGCTGTAGATTCTACTGCAGGAAGGGTAGAAGGCCCCGTGGCGCTAGAGTCTTGTGGAGGGAAAGCACTGTAATAACTTCTCTTTCTGCGAGTGTTTTCGCAGATGTTTTGTTTGTAAGAAGGATATCCAAGAAAGATTGAAGGAATGGAATTTGGCAGTAGTCATCTGTTTTTGGTTGAAATGCTAAAACAGCTGTACTGAAAATGTAGACTGCAAACTACACTTTTCTTTGAAGGTTGCCAAGAGGAATTTTTAATGGATCCCTGTCCCGATATATTTTTCAACCATTTTTCACGCAGCTCTTCATTTTTGAGAAACTTGTGGAAAGAAACTCCAGTCACTTTTGACTCTTCGCTTGTGCAGAACGGTACACAACAATAAACCATTGTTGCCTCCTTTTACAAACAGTTCAATATACGTATAAAACAACAGAAATTATTAGAATCTATTCCCTGCCAATTCGAGTTCCCTGCTCAATTTACGCTGTTTTATATATAAATCCAAAACATTACTGTACCTTAATGATGATTTAATTGCTATATCTTCACTTTATTCTTGAAAACAAAAATAAAAAGCACACTACCACAAAATATGCCACAAATAAGCGTATACTTCTATTAACAAATTCGATAAACGACAGGGAAAACACCTGACATCTAACGGCCAAGTTAGAACTACATCTGTTAGAACAGCTTTGCAGACGGCATTCTAAGGCCTTGTATAATGACGTAGCTACGGCCCAACTCACAGAGCACACCTCAGCAATCACTGTAAACCAATGGGAAAATATTATAAATGCAATTTCAATGCATCTGTAAAAATAGAGCTGGCATTGTGTTTCGATTACGCAGTGTAGCAGAAGTAAGAATGACTCCAATGTTGAGTACTCTACTTACAAACGTAACCTTAATTAACAAACATATATACATCTGAGTGGGGTAGCTGAAGTTGTTGAAATGCGACACTAGTAAACAACAAAGGCGTTAGAAAGTGGATCGAATCCCTTTGAGTACTATTTTTTTTTTTCCTTTTAACGGAACAGCGTTATTTATGTAACTTATGCAAAATATAACATTTTATAGTTTAATGGAGACTCTTTCTGATGAGGAAAAAATTATAGTAGTATATTACAAGGATTTTTATTTTGCATAGCGTTGTAATACTGCTGGCATACGCATGGATGTTATTATAAAAACCTGAGTAAGTGGGTCAGAAGAGCCTTTTGCCTTTTATCCAGCTTTGTTTTCTGAACTGCTGAACTTGAGAGACGTACAGCCTGACGTATGATCGACGCCATAGTTTTATTTTAAAGTGTGAAACCACCAGCTTCATAATGCACCATGTAAGTGGAATGTAGTTTCGGTAAACTTTGAGTTTCCTCTTACTTTTTAACAGTAAAAGTCCTATGTATCCTCGCATCCTTAGTATTCATTTATCGTTCCTAATATTTCCAACAAAATGTCCATCCTCCTGCCCCGAGGCCACCCGTTTCTCTCTCGCAGGCGCAAACAGCTCTACCCCTGAGGCTACCACTTTCTAGTATGCGCAGTGTATGGGGTAAAACCCAGTGTATGGGTAATGTCAGCAGACATTTATTAAAACTAATTTAACAGAATTATTAAATATTACTGTTCTGAAACGTGATGTTTATCTTGTTTGATTTTTCAATTACACTGCAATTTTTTGCTTCTATTGTTTCAGAGCTTAATCATTAGTTTAGGCAATTTTTTTGGTAGTGTTCAACGCCCACTTTACTACTTGTAGCGCAGGCGATGTTAAGGCAATGACGTGCATTAAGCCCCATCATAAGTATTTTACACTGTACAGGAATTTAGCATCTGAAACTGAATATCTATCTGTAATATGTCCGCTCTGTGAATGCATAATTGGAACCGCCCAAACGCCTTCTCTCCCCACCATCTCACACCAATATTAAATGGGAGGCTGAGAAACCGTCAACATCATCGCCGATCGTATCACCACGTGGGAGGATGCCCTGATCCGCTCTCTGGCGGACCTTCAGGAAACTGCCCGCAGCCTCCAATCACCACTACCTCAGGAAGTACACCGGGAGAACGTCGCCTTACGACACCACTTCAACAAGAGCCTCGAGAGGGTGGTGGACTACATCAACAATTCAATAATCTATAATCTATAACTGATGCTGATTGTGACATACGACTACGAGGGGGTTATTATTACGGATGCTGTGCCTGAGGGACAAACCGTCAACAGAGACTACTACGCACGTTGTTATGTCGCAAACAATGTCCAGCTCTTTCTGTAACGGTGGCTTTGGGAGGTTTTGGAACATCTTCCATACTCACCAGACATGAATCCTTGTGACTTCGATCTGTTTCCGAAGTTGAAGGAACCCCTCCGAGGCCGCCGATTTCCTGACGTGGCATCTGTAGTCCGCGCAGTAGGGCGCTCCTTCGCAGTCATCAACAGAGATCGCCCTGCCAACGGTGCCCAACGGCTGCCCTGCATTTGGCAAATTGTCAGGGACTTTGAGGGTGACTATATTGAAGGAATGTAATGCAATTGTTTTTGTGAGTTCAATAAGTATTGCGTTCTATCATTGTTGCCACTACTTTATTTACATCCCTCGTGTAACTAAGTAGCGAGGACCATTAAACTTGACTACTTCTTTTCCACAAACAAGGTTATGAATGATTTTATTGTTTGCTATAAAAATGGTGATAAATTTTATCCCTCAGTGCTCCCCATCCACCACGGAGCCCGACGAGGGGGTCACCTCACTTGGGTGCCAGGGCTACACCGGGGATATAGCAGGCTTGCCGTCCTACTCACCCTGGAGCTCACTTAGTCCTGGCAGATTGACTAGGTGTAGGTTTGCCCTAGCCTCCCGTTTAGGCGAAGCAGAAACCGCAGTGGTGTATTAGGATCCTCACCCTCCCCAGTAGCTGAAAATCAGAAGCCCAGGCTCATGTAATTAACCCTCAACCAAACAGGATATTCCTTTCCACCGACACAGTTCTCCATGCACGGCCTACACGTGGTTAAGCAGTTAACCTACTGAGTCCTTCACTACTCAGAGATTGTCCACAGAGGGTTTCAAGCTTGGCTCGGGATCCCCGGTGCGCCAAACCCGTACCTAACGTAGTAGGCCCCTGGAGGAGGGGGAAATTGCGGAGCAGTACTTAATACATCACTAAACTCTTCATATATAAATTTAATGCCCCAATAGGAATGTAAGCATCTGTTTCCATAATCATATATAATATTTAAAATATATACATGAAGAATTCTGGATAAAGCATAGTTTAAATTAGTAACCAGTTAAACGATATTTAAATCAATTTAATAATTACAAACCTTTACACACAATAATCAGCTAGTAAAGGGATTTAACAACGGTTTGGAAATATTTTGGTCTTTAAGATTGAATTAATCCCAGTGATTCACTGGCACTCTCCTAAGCTATTCACCCCTTTTAGCACGCACACTAAGCGTACACCAATATTTACGACAGGGTCTTGCAGAGAGAATATATATCATACAAAGTAATGATATGAAATCGTACCTACTTTTCACCGTATTTTTAATTCAGTTAAATTTTAGCAAATTAGCAATATTACACTTTTCGATATGGATAATTCGGAATAGCAACAGTCAAACATTAAAAAAACTGGGCGGTATGTGTTACATTTCAAATTTAAATCTCTTTCCATTTAATGGCTAGGTGACGCGAGGAGGCGCGTAATTTTTCTAAGTCCGAAGTTTCAACAATGCGCAAGCGTAAGCAGACAGAAATGACTGATGACTGCAATACCTGTTGCCTCTCGCCACGAGCTAAAGCACGTTTAGTGTCCAGCCAACATCTTGTGGCCCTGCACACTACCATATACATGAACTTATAAAGTTAGTCTACTCCAGTTCAAACATGTACACACACACCCACACACCTATACATATATTAAGTACACACCAAAAGGGTGACAAGTATCAGAATACCAAAAAAAAAAAAAAAAATTTAATGACTTTCACTGTAGACTGCATGCATTGCATTCCGAGTCCGAGGAACACGCCCACCATTCTCACGCTTCTGGTATCATAAGCACATCATTTGACAGTACTTATTTCTCACGATATCCGCTCAATGGGCGAATATGCCAGAGATATCTTATAAACCGGAATAGTTTGCCAATTTTGTCTGCTTCTCAACGCTCTTTCCAAGTTGGAAATCTAAAATCTAACAAACAATACAGAATCGTTCTGTTGATAGTATGTAATATATTTCACTAAGTATACCACCGAAAACTCACTTAAAATAAATATATTAACATGTGCATTGAAATATCTCACTAAGTATGCCACCGAAAAATCACTTAAATAAGTACACTAACATGTGTATTGAAAATTTCCACTAAGTATACAATCGAAAAACCACTTAAATAACCACACTACATATGCATTTAAAACATTTCCCTTTCTTCGTTTATGCTTCCGCTATTCGACAAACTACAACCAAACATCACACACGTATGGACCATAGTAGTTAATATAGGAGAGAGCTGAGCCATAGCTAAAGCGCATACATGGGAAAGATAGAGAATTCAAGGAAGGTGGATTCTCGAGCGAGAGATCAGGGCTAGGGCTATGCACATGTATGGTAGAGATAGGGAATTCAAGTTGGAGGAGGCGACCTAACCTTGGCTCAGAGTATTAGCTGTATTTTTCAGTCCTTTGGGGTCCCTGTCAAGGTTGTTTGCTTTGTTTATCAGTTATTTTTATGCTTTTTCTCAGAATTTTAACATGCCTTACTGATTATTTGTATAGCGAACGATGTTTGAGAACCTTTTTTTTATTATTATTATTATTATTTTTCAGGGTTGCTGTGCTTTATGAGTGCTTACAGATTATTTATAACACTTCTTGAGGGTTTTTCGGGTGCTAAGATAGTGGATTTGAGAGCTTTTAATGGCCTTTCATACAATTTGGAGGGCGTTAAGTTCTCTAGGTCAGCTAGTTTCACGGTCCTTATCACACATTTTAGCTATTTTTCAACTGCTAAACGCCATTTTGTGGGTATCTAGAGTTGTGAAGCTAGCACTTTAGGCTTTTACAGACGTTTTTGGTCATATTTTATGTGTTTACTATTTATTTTTGACGTTTTTATAAGCGTTATAGTATGTTCAAGAGTTATTTTTCAGCGATTGCAGTGTTTTTTTTCAAGCATTTTATGAGCTTCTAAGATGACCTTAGTACTGCCAGTGTTGTTTAGCATGCCTTTTAATTGCATTCCATGTCTTTGGAGGATGTTTAGGACTCAAGGACAGCTAGTTGAGGGGTATTGCTCAGGCATCTGGGGTCTTAAAACAGGTATTTTAGGCATTTTTAATGGGTTCTCGCTGATATTTTGCATTATTTTACAGCTTTTTGTAATGTTTTAGCACCTTTGCAAGCATTTTGTGCGTTTTTAGACTATCTTTCAGTGCTTTTAGTGCTTTCACATACATTTTTGCAGGATTTTAATGGTGAGTTAAAGCGGTGTCACTGTTGTTTAGTATGCTTTTAATGTCATACCATACCATATGGAGGGAGGGTGTTTAGGACGGTAGGTCAGGGTATTGATGAGACATTTTAGCTTTTTTCCACACATCTCGATTGGTTTTGTTGGAATACAGGACTCTAATACAGGAATTTAAATTCTTTTCAGGCGGTTTTATAATATTTTACAGTATTTTCTAACGTTTTAACGCTTTTATAGATATTTTAGCACATTTTAAGTCTGTTTAGCAGATTTTTTAGTTTTTTTTTTTTTTTTGTGGTGTTTTCTGTCTCCTTACAGATCTACAACTTTAAGCTATTCAGAGCTATAGATTGGTGTTAAACCCTTAGGCAATAGGTATTTCAACCCACTTTGAATGTATTTTTGCAAGCTTTTTAAGAACTCTGTAACAGCAACGTATGTGCACTAACGACATTTTAGTTCATTTAGGAACACTTTAAGCTTATTTGAAGCAATACCATTTTCATGACGGCCTGTAGCGGTTTCTAATGTTTGATAGTAATTTGTCACATTTAATGCTAATTTATGTGGTTTCTACAGCAACTTTGTGCATTTTCACAATAATTGAAGCATTGTTTTAGTGTTTCAAACACTTTTCATACTATTTTCTATGTCTTATAGAATTTTAATATGTTCCAGGATGATCTGATGGCTTTTATAGACTATATAGTGTTTTATATTTTTATCATATTTTTGCATAGTTTGTACACTTTATGATCATTTCTGTATTGGCTTTCAGTTATTTGCAGTCCTTTAAGAGATATATTATATACCCCTTTTACATACTACTACATGTTCAGATGATAACTTGTAATACGAGGGGATATGTTTATATGCTTTAAAGTCTTTCTTAGGCTGTAAATCTGGCCTAACTTAACTATTCGTTTCTTTATTTGTCTTTTTGTATGTCTCTCTCCCTGGGCTGTCACTACAAGAATGACCCAAGCTTTTGATTAAGTGTTAACAGTTTAGTGAACATTATGATTCCTCGTGTTTTATTCGACTTTTGTTGTTGTTTTTATAGTCTATTTGCTTTTATTCAAGATGGTTTTCTCTAGAATAATGACATCGATATTTGTTGTTGTTTCTGTTCAGGTGTTTAGCAAATTTTCTGCCCCTTTGCTAGTTTTTTTGCGTTTAGTTTTTATATAAAGATATCTAGCATGTGAGGTTAGGCGTCTCTCCTCTTTTATCTGGACTTGAGACCAGCATTAGGAATTTATTCTAATGGCAGAGTTCCCGCCGACCCTCATTGTTATTCTTCTTACTCTTCTATTTTATGTGTCTTTTACTACGTGCATGGGAGCGTTTAAAGTGTAAATTTCAATTTTCTTACTACGTTTCAGATGATGAGCAATGTATGTAGTATTCTCTCCTAATATGTTCACAGCTTTGCAATGACAATAAGCATAGGTTGATATTCCATAATCAGAAATCACTCTTTTATCATCATGGGGCGATAGAGAGATTTTGTTGACTTTTACAGACGAAACGTTATGCTGTTGTGACTTGATCAAATTCATAGGAGTTCTTATTATCTCGCTGTTTTTAAGACAATCTACATAACTATCGAATACGATGTACCGCTTAATAGCGCTTCGTTTTATAACTTTAACCTTTTTTATCATTTCTTTATTAATATCGAGAGCATACGTCTTAGGTTTCAGTCAGACAAAATGTTGGATGATTTTTCCGCTAGCTTCAACTTTAAACTTTCCCAACACTTTTTTGTTCTGCATGGAGTGGCACATGGGACTGGCAGGCTAATCAGATGTACCTAAATGTTCAATAAATTGAATTTTTTCCTGATATATGTCACCTGTTGTAACTCGATGAAGTAAGGGGTCCGTATCCATGTACATGAGCTTCAGGTTTTCAGTCCCATAATACGGCAATAGCACCTCATATTGGAATGAGTACATGAGGGTTTTTGAGATATCCAGCACATTCATTCCGATGTATTATGGCTTGTTGAATATAATCTGTCGTGAGATCATATGAAAAGCTGCTGAGTTAGGGCCATACATACTTCTGTCGATGATTGTAGGTTTAGAAATCAGCTTTTGCAATGTTTTCTCGTTGGTCACAAGGCGTATATCCATACGCCTAGTATATTCTCCATGTTTTTTCCAAACATAGCATTGTTGAAGTCTTTGTACAGACCCCATTTCTAGCCTGTTGCCGCAGCTTGTTATTAAACGCTATGTAAGATTTTAGCCAACACGATTGCTGAAATTGCAGGACTTGATGGAGTTTTGCTAGTCTTAGTCCATGTGAGAGTGCCTGTTTTAACGTCATGTGATGTACAATATACTTCTTCCTGCTTCCAAGGGGCGCAATTAGTTTCTTTCCACTTGAATTCCTTGGTTTCAGACATTCAGGCAAGAAAGGCAAATCGTTTATGAAGATCGTGAAAGTCAGTAGTATAATCCACATCAACTTCGAATACACATCCAAGAGGATCATCTTCTTTTAGTGTTTCTAAATTAATCATATCAGGAGAAACCCACTGAAAACCTCCATAAGGCAGTGGATGCAGCATAGCCCATCCGTATTGGTTATTTGCATCTTCGTATGTGATAAATTGAGTTCGTTTATCAGGATCGAACTCCTCCATGTAGGTGTTGTTAGCCTGAGCATACCGAGGAGACACCTGACATAATCCTCCCCTTATGCCAGATTCCACCGTGAGAAGATGATCATAATCCGTTATTAATTCTAGTTCAATTCCGGTGTACAGTAGCATAGCATCCCAGGTTAGTTCTGGAGATGTAAAGCAATGTGCAGGGTCAACTTTATGAGTATTCGATGTTTGCTCGCTGAAGGCTTCAAAAACATCAGTGACAAGAAGTACATCTGAGGTTAAGTAGAGATCAATGTATTCTACCAAATTTCGGATATTAAACTGCTCCCATACATTTTTAGCATGCTCGTAATCTTGATTATTGATTTTCTCTTTATTTAGTCTACTGTAGAACGCTTCCTTTGGAGGCA
The DNA here is from genome assembly GCA_030762935.1 of Hymenopus coronatus. Taxonomy (NCBI): domain Eukaryota; kingdom Metazoa; phylum Arthropoda; class Insecta; order Mantodea; family Hymenopodidae; genus Hymenopus; species Hymenopus coronatus. The sequence goes on along the minus strand of CM060900.1, from coordinate 312,793,396 downwards.
AGCATGTTTCTTTCAAAACAAACCATGATGTGAAGTAATCATATATCCTTTGCGTGGCACCAAACCAATTTTGTCTTCTCCAAAGTATTTGCACGTCTCAGGAAACGATGTCAGAATTTTTGTTAGTTTATCCAAACTTGAACTGAGAAAACGTTATGTATCCAGAAACCGAAGCTTAATATCTCCAACATGCTCTGAGAATAAAATATACTTTTCTTCTGAGCACGGAATAACCTCCACCCTTTCTCTTGTACAACCTAACTGTTTAACAATGAAATGAGAATCATATCCGCTTAAGTTGTGCATGAAGAAAATATTTTGGTGTTTTGCGACCTATGTTGCATTTATTATGGAGACTTCCTCAATATTCGCCAGTCAAACGGTCATGATCCCTGACTTTTCAATTTTTAAGTGCTTTTTTAATACATCAGTAGCATTCAGTAGAAGACACAAAACCCTACTGTTGCACACCCGTTAGTTTCAGCGGTTTGGCAGTTTTATATATACTGGTAATCTTATTTGCAAGAGATATTAAATAGTCCACAAACTTTTCAGCAGCATCATATCCTCTGTTTACACACGGGACAGTAGGAAGATCAGTCTGTAGTTGCTCAACAGATGTCGGTTTGACGTAAACAGCAAAACTCATAGGAGAGTGATTTTGATAGAATGTTGAATAAGAAGCTTCTGGATTAGACTCGCATGAGTAATACGGACTGAGAATATTCTCAAAAAACGCGAAGACGACATAGGGGAGTTTCAGCATCCTTTCCACATTTTTAAACTGAACGACAGAAATCGCCTTCGTAGGCATAACTATCCTAGCGACAGCATGTTACCTGCAGATAGTAGCATGTTCCTGCAATTTTTCCGCTCCACTTCATCCATATCGATCATCAAAATGAGTGAAGCAACGTTTACAGGAGTACACTTGTACGTTATGTTTTGTCTTCTGTTCTCGATTAAGCTTCTCAAAATTCTTAGTGTATACATAGTAACAAGTATAATTTCCATCACTCAGCAGAAGGAGGTCCCGATGATCAGATAGTTCTTCCTCTACAACTTTTTATTGGAAACACTACTTTCTTTTCATCCAGTCCAAATACGTTTATAGATGTATTATTTTCCTTTTCAAGTATTGAGATTTCAGACAATAGTGTAGGGAATGTGATGCACGAGAGGTCATATTTTCCTTTGAGTTTCTTGTATTTGCTGACACGTTGAGGTTTGGTATCGACGAATTTAGCAAGATAACGCATAAAAAGCACCTCTCATCACGATGATTCTGAGAGTTTACACACGCTTTCTTTGCTTCTATAGATGCAGGTAGAGGAATATAACTGCTTCCAGAAAGGGGGTTGTGCTTGTTAATTCGAAAGCCCACTACAAGCAGAGCCTAATTGCTTCTTTTAAGTTATGATTAATCCATTTCAGCATCCAATTTCTTGAATTTCGTCTCTAGCATATTGTCTAAATCAAATTCTAGAAATACTGCTGGATTACTGGTTTTGAAGGTCTTGTCTGTTGTTTCTCCAGAATTATTTGCAAATCCGCATTCCACTAACAGGTTAATCCTCAAAGCTTTATGCATGGGGAGCTCTTTTTGAACAGATTGTATAATCCTATGTTTAGCTTCCTTTAGATAAGTCTTCATGTCCTTGCTCGAATTACACCGGATGAAGTAAGATTTAAGTCGTTCCTCAAACGACGTCTCATATTCTTTCATGCCACGCTCACTCTCCATTGTAGTCAATAGTTGGTGTTTGGTAGGCTCAACTATTGTTTTCTTCCGAGCCATGCCGGCAACGCAATGCTCTTCATGACGACTACCATTGTAGCTGTTCCCGAATGTTGTAGCACAGTGTTCGCATTTGAAGATTTGACCGCAATTCATTTCATGCCGTTTCTTGTCATAACTATTTAGAACATTTTTGCCACACTTATTACAACTGCAGTCAGAGGTAGAGTTCGTAGATGCTTCGTTAATTGCAGCTTTCTGCATATCTCCAATGTAATAAATCCTTGTGAATATGATTAAAAGTTTAAAACTTGTATCACCTTCACACGTTCTCGTCACTATTGATAGCTAGTTTCACTAAAAGGAGCTGATATGCTCAAAACAAACTGCCGCAATGAAGTTTCACTATAGGTGGTTCTCCTATTTATACCAACGGCACGGACCGATTGGAAGGTCACACGACCTAAGCCATGTCATTACCCCGGTTTTTCTGTGTTTTCTGCTCGAGTTAGTCCCCAAAGTTTAGAACCTTTAAGAAGTTAAATTTAATGAGAGGCGCATGTTTTTACACGTTTCAATAGATTTTATAGTTTTTATATGTTTTATCTGCATAAATCTATGAACTATCATATAATCGAGGATTATGCATGTACAGTTGTAAGTTCAACATTCATTTTCAGTTGTTGTTCCTCATAAAAACCGTCCGACAGGTGAATGCATCTGCCTTCCCCTCCCAGAAACCGGGTTTTCATGTTTTAACTGCTCCCCCTGCATGTTCTTACCAATCTCATATGTCACTATTTAACGTCACCTCCTAAAAGCCTTGTTTTCAGTATGTCTAATCTAATGTTCAGACATGCTCTCCATCCACACCATCCACTGAAGTATAGCAGCCAGACCAACTGTATACACTTTCCGTAGTAGTATAGCACACCCATGTTTTAGATGCTTTAAGAAGTTAAATTATATGTCAGTCGCATGTTTTTGTGTGTTTTAATATATTTTCTAGCGTTTGTATACTTTTATACAGATAAATCCATTGGTAGTGTTTAACGACCACTTTTGCTACTTGTGGCACCGCAGGCGATACATTTTCATTTGAACTAGTATTCAGCATGTGAAGTTGGAAGCCTGCCAATCATTACCCTATTGTTTCCGCATAAACGTTATCCAACGGGTTAGCTCATCTTTCTCCCCCTAAAAATCCAGTTTTCGTCACATTTTCATTAATTTTTAGGTTTACTCTTTCCTAGGGCAGTATTACAAGCACACCCCCTACTGGAAAAAGTATTATTTAATTTAGTTGTATTTTCTCCAAGTTCTCGGTATTCGAAACCTAGACCGTAAGAATTAGGTTTTTGTATATAGGTAATTCAGCATATTACTACATTTATATACGCGTTCCAGGGGTTGTTCAGCTTTAAAAGTTGCAGTGTACATAAAATCCTAAAATGTCCTGTCATGAAAGGACGGAAATCGAAACCGTTTTCTTTTTATAAAGTTATTACCCAGTTTTATATTCCCAATATTATCCCTTATTGTGTATATTTATTGAAGCCGTATAACGCTCTTAGTAAACACGGTCTTTTACTGACCCGCCCTAAGGCCCGTTCTTACAATATCGTGTAAAGTAAGACTAAGGCTAACCTCCAGTAAACTTTACGGTCAGATTAAACTTACAGTAAACTCTTACCATCTAAAGGTTAACTTTTACTGGCAGTTAACAAATCTGTACATAATTTATAGCAGTTGGTGCAACTGTTTATGAAATATTAATATCTTCTGTCATTTGTTTTCGTTGTTTTGTGTGTTATATACAATGGCGAGTGGTAATCTAAGAATTAGACAAGCGAATTTTTCTTCTGGGGAAGAGGAAATTCTGTTAAAAATTATACAGGGGAAGCGACATATTATCAAGAACAAAAAACAAAACAAAACAGATGCTGTTACGTGGAAGCAGAAAAGCAAATCATGGCATGAAGTGGGTGAATTTTTTGAAGCTCTGAGTGGTACCAAAGGACATGTAAAAATTTAAGAGTTAAGTACGAGAACACGAAGAAAAAGGTTAAAAAGGAAAAAGCGGATGAAAAGAAAGAAAGCTTCTTAACGGGAGGAGGTAGTAAACTGGCTACCAAACACGACAAGAACACAGAAACGCTACTGTACTTGATGGGCACTAGCGCTGTTGGATTGGATAACCCGTACGATGGAGATGCAGTAGGTAAGTTTATTTTCATTATTTACTTCAATTTGGCTAGAATTTATTGTTTCTGTCATCACTTTAAACAACGCGCTCCTTCCTAACCTTAAATTATATTAACGCATCTCGCGAAGAAAACAAGACTAAGCTAGTCGTTTCGTGATTTCGTAGTAAAGTTGGCGGAAATGCTAAATCCAAACCACAGAAGAAGACTGCCATCTAAATACCCGTTTAAACTACTAATTATCTTTTGTGTTTTAATTTCAGATACTGAACCAGGAACAAGCACTGGGTGTGAAAAGCCTTACTGCCACACCGAAATGAATGAGCAGAGCACTGAGACTATTCTTATAGAAATGGCAAGAGGAGCAGAATATACAAGACATGTGGCCATCCTGGTCGCCAGCACACCTCAAGTCTGTCAAGAGCTCCGAATTAAGAGTTGAGGGTAGGCCTAAATTGGGGAAAATAAAGAATAGTAATAATGACACTGCAAGTAGAATGTGTTCTACATGGAAGAAGAAAAGCGCGCTAAGGAGAGGCATGAATGCCAAAGGGAAAGACATGAGTGGGAAAGAGAAAAGCATGAGTGGGAGGTGTTAGAACACCAAAGAAAAATGGAACTATTGGATGCAAAAATAAATGTGATTAAACAAAACCAAAGATCTGTAGATGACTGATATTTATATTTTATTTTGTAATAGCATATTATTGCATTTAAACTTTTTAATAAAATGTGTAAGTACAGAGGTCAAATTTGTTTTTTGTAGCAATATATGATTTTAAAGTTGTGCAAAATACTCTTCTATCAGCGCAGTTCTCGCCGCAGATTGCTGAATGTCGTCTACAGGGGCTGAAGCATGAACTTCGTAAGTTTCTAAGGTAATATTTTGTTCTACAGGAGGCTCATCTTCTCCTTGTTTCTGAGCTATATTATGTAGTACAGCACAAGCAACAATAATAGCCATTGTAGTTTGCAATTTAACACTCAGACCTAGTGACAGCACTGGAAATCTTCGCTTTTAAACACCGATACATCTTTCTATTACATTTCTGGTACGAATATGTGACTCGTTATAAAGCCTCTCTGCTTTGTCACTAGATATATCTAGTGGTGTCATTAAATACACTTTTAACGGATATGCACTGTCACCTAATATCCACGAGTTCTTGCAGTCTCCTCTTTCTAAGCGTGCTCTTAACCTACTATTCATGAAAATGTTACTATCGTGTGCGGAACCAGGCCACCTTGCGACAATATCAGTGATAAGTAGTTATGCATTGACCAGCACCTGAACATTTAGTGAAAAATAACCTTTTCTGTTTCTAAATATTTCGGCATTATCGCCTCCAGGAGATTGAATTCTTACATGGGTGAAATCTAATGCACCCAAAACTTTAGGAAAGTTTGCAATGCGAAAAAAGCTTAATTTAGTATTTTCAACTTCATCTTCTGTTTCTGGAAGTTTTATATATTCTTTTGCCAACCTTGCAATAGCACTGCTTATAGTTTTTACTATTTGATAAGCAGTTTCTCTGCTAACTCCTATGAAATCACCAAGTGCAATTAGCATGCTTCCTAAAGCAAAAAATCGTAAGGTTAGAAGCAGCTGGTTCATCGGCGATACAGCGTTATTCCTGAAATGGAAATGCAATGTGTAGTTGTAGATGCATCAGGTATTCGGTAATTCTGCACAATGTCTCTATTAATTCTGCCGTCTGCAAAACGGAAACTACCCTGTTGGTATTTATAGAGGGAAATAAAGGTGATGTGTGCGGATTGTGGTGAAAACACAGGTAATTTAAAATCGGTTAATAAATAAAAGGTGCAGAATTACCCTTATTCATGTATAATTTGACAGATATTGAATTACTGTCTTTGCTAGATCTGAATTGCAAACTTTCTATGTATTGTATTGAATACATGGTCTTTGCCGGATCTGAATTGAAGACTTTCTATTCATTAACCGATTTTAAATTACTTTCTGTGTTTTCACCACCATCTACACATTTCACTTTTATTTCCTGCTATAGATATCCCGACGAAGTTTCCGTTTAGCAGACGGCAGAATGCTCGAGCTGATGTATGTTTAATTTGGCCGGACCAAATTCACGGTCGTTGCTGAATCTGAATCGCAGACACCCTATTTATTAGCCGATTTTAAATTACTTTAATGTTTTTACCACAATACGCACATTTCACTTGCATTTCTACTAAAGATACCCCGACGTATCTCCGTTTATCAGACGGTAGAATTAGTAGAGGCGTTGTGCAGAATTACCAGGTATTCACTTCATTATAGAAGAAAAATAACAGTCATAATAATGTATAAAATGAACCTACCTTTGTATTTTATGCTGAATATCATCACATATGAGCCCAAGGAGCAAGAGAACTGTTGGTTTTGTTAATCGGAATCGCTTAAAGAATTTTGGATTTTCTAATGTTTCGTAATAGTTTGTGCTGGTTTTCAGTAATTTAGGTCTCCTATGTATTATAATCTGATCGTTATCGCTTTTATCAGAACCACTTTCAAAGAACTGAATGTAATTCGTTTTTGCCATCTGGTACATAGCCTTAAAATGTATCTTCGTTAAGAGTATACTAGAAGACAATGCTACGGTAAAGTTAACTCCCGGTTATCGTATAGTTTACCGACAGATGTCTCTTAGCTGGACATTATAAAATCAAACTGTCCGTGAAGTTCCCCTAAAAATCCCCGTAAACAGTTTACTGGACATTGTAAGAACGATCCTAAGTGCCTAATGCTATCTTTTTTTATTTGTATCAATATTCAAGAACGGAGAGAGGGGCAACCGCTTTCGCTTTATTCGCTCTCTTCCTGTCCATTCCTCTAAGAGCTATTCACCTTGTAATTAAGGTTCATTAGAGTCGGGGTTCGAAGCGGGTCCTCTAGACTAATAAGTACATAGAATCATAAACGCATGTGCTAAAGGTATCAATATACACGTTTTCCTATTAATTTCGGCCTGATAGCCGAGAAATACGCTCAAAACTTAAAATGTCCTCGAAAGTTATAAATTCGGACTTAGGACCAACAATCATAATTTATTCTCACAAATGTTGTCGCGTAATGATAACTTTGTTGGAAGCTTTGCCCCGTCTCGTTAAGATTCGTAGTTCCTGAGATAAATATTTTTAAACTTTTTGCCCAAACCCAGGACCTTCAGGTAAATCTGTAGACATTTGAATCATTGCACGTAATGCTGTGTACTGAATAAAAAGTTTGTTCGAAGTCAGTATCTAAATTAGTATAGCTCCTATAGGAGATTAAAGTTTCATACATCAACTTAGTAAGCAGAGGAGTTGACCACTTTTTATCGCATTGTTCTCTCTTAAGCCGTTCAGGAGATATAAGCCATCATATAGTATGGTATAAAGATGCGTCCCAACATTTGCATAATAATAACCCTTTTCCGTGCTTTTTTGTGCGTGTATTACCATTTTTTTTTAAATTTTTTAATGTTTCTTCATTTTCAAAAGTGTATTTGAGTTTTTTTGGAACTTAACATTTTTTTTGTAATAATTGTATTAATTGCTTATTTTTGTTAATTAGTTGTACTTAAATTATGTAAAGCTAGATTAATTCTGATTTTGAATTAATGTTCAATTTGATATGTTGCAGTTTGTTGCATCGTCAAAATTGCCAAAGTTAGTTTCCATCCGCGCTTTTCCGCGTTTTTCCTCAGGGACTAGGTCGGTGGGGACGTGTTCTGCGGACTCATTAATATGCATCAATGATTGATAGCTGTCAGATTTGCAAATATATTGCACTAATTATTATTCAAATTTCTATATGGACATTTTTGATATGCAAATGAATTAATTATGCAAACTATTTAAGTATGCAAATTAATTGTTCTAATTAACATGCAAATGTGTCTCAGGACAGACCTTTACACCCTACTGACCATTATATCCGTTTAAAGATTAAACTCTGATTTTACTGCCTAATTGAACACAGGAACAATATTCCAGATGGCGTGCAAGGAATAAACTGCAGACGGAACGAAGTGCAAGAAACAGCAACGAACAGGACGTAAGAATACGGTAGTCAACAAATTTCGCAAGACTAAACAAACACACTTCTTTATTGCATTACCCACAGGAACTTGCTAAACATTCCGTGTAAAGAAATATTAAAGTATGATCCAAAAATTACTTAATATCAGAAATGCTGCAAGAGCATCCCTTGACCAATCCCTAGTAAAAACATTCAGAAAAGTAAAAATAGCAGCTTGGCATCTTATTTTAAATAACAAGTTTAAACAGAAGAGAATAACCCTTCCCGGATACCTGCTCTCACTATTTCAAGAAAATTAAATGGGTTTTGGTCTATTTGCCGGGCAAAAGTAGGCCAGGGAACGAATAGGCTGAATTGTAGTGAGCAAGACGTACATGCAACGTCCGCTTCGCTCATTCTAAGAAGGACCATTTCTTTATTTGCTTGTTTTTTGTAAAACCAAAACAAAGATAATTGTAACATGTATGGTTGCGTATATAAATCTTGTACACCCAAACTCCACACTCATCGCCAATGCTTAACCGGACTTTTTTTTTTAATCAACTCTTTTCAACATTTGCGAAATGACTTAGCGTCACAATAGTACTGTAATTCAAGGAATTGTCATTTCCCTCCCTCCTATTTTACCCTCTCTGTGGACTCAAAAAGATCTATTTTACCCTCTCTGTGGACTCAAACGTAGGACACACTTAAAAACGTAGTTGCCGTGAAATTGTCTGAATTTTATCGCAATTTTCCTGAATTTAGGTAATACACGTGAAATTTTGTAAATTAAATCGGAATTTTCTTGAATTTTTAGTTAATTTCCGTGAAATTGTTTGAGGTCTACCGGAATTTCCCTTCATTTGCAGCTAATGCCAGTGAAATTTCCTAAATTTTATGGGAATTTACCTGAATTTTAAAGTAATATCCGTGATTATGTCTGTATTTTATGCCAAGATCCCTAAATTTTAGATCATTACCGTGACATTTTCTGAATTTTTAGGTAATAACCGTGAAATTGTATGAAATGTTAGGAATAAGCCTAACATGTTAGGTAAATTACGTGAATTTGTCTGAATTTTATTGGAATTTCATAGTAGTATTAGCTAATTACCATGAATTTCCTTAATTTTAACGGGATTTTTCTGAATTGTGTAATTTTTCTGAAATTCCATGAATTTAATCCGAAGTTAAACGACTTTTAGGTAATTTCCATTATATTGTCTGCATTTTATCGAAATTTCCTTGAATATTCAGGTGATTACCGTGAAATTCTTTGAATTTTAACGGAATTTTCCTGAATTTTAAGGTAATTTCCGTAAAATTGTCTGAGTTTTATCGGATATTGCTTGAACTTTTAAGGCAATTTCAGATAAATTATCTGAATTATAACGGATAATTACTGAATTTAAGGTAATTACCCTGCAGTTGTCTGAAATGAATCGGAATTTCCTGGAATTAACTAATTTCCATGATTTGCCTGATTTCATTGGAAAGTACCTGAGGATTTAGGTAATTTCCGCGAAATTCTCTGAATTTAATAAAAATTTCCCTAAATATTCAGGAAATTTCCGTGTATTTGTCTGAATTCTATCGGATGTTACTTGAACTTTTAGATAATTACCGTGAATTTGCCTGGATTTTATCATTGTTTCACTGAACTTTTTGTATTTACCTTGAAACTGTCTGAATTTTATCGGAAGTTCACTGAATTTAAAGAAATATCCGCGAATTGTCTGAAGAGTATAGGAATTTCTTTGAATTTGTATGTAATTTCAGTGAAATTTTCCAAATCACATCAAAATTTCCCTAAATGATAAGGTAATTTCTGTGAATTTGGCTGAATTTTATCGGAATATCCTTTACTCATAGGTAATTTCCGTGAAACTTTCTGTATTTAGTCCGAATTTACATGAATTTTTAGGTGCATACCGCGAAATTTTCTGAATTTTATCGCCAATTCCCTGTATTTGTAGGTAATTTCAGTGAAATTGTCCAAAATTATCGGAATTTAGCTTAAATTTTAGGTAATTAACTTGCAATTGTCAGACTTTTTCGGAATTTTCCTTAATTTGTTGATAATTACCGAGAAATTGTCTGAATTTTATCGGAATTTCCTTGAACTTAATGTAATGTCCTTGAAGTTGTCTTAAGTTCATGCGAATTTCCCAGAATTTATAGGTAATTTCCGTGAAATTGTGTGAATTTTATCGGAATTTCTCTGAATTGTTAGGTAATTGCCGTGATATTGGCTATATTTTATGGGAATTTTACTGACTCTTAGGTAATGTCAGTGAAATTGTACGAATTTATCGGAATTTCTCTGAATTTTTAGTTAATTATCTTGATATTATTTGAATTTAATAGGAACTTCCCTGAATTTTCAGATAAAACCGTCAAATTGTCTGAACTTTATCGCTATTTCACTGAACTTCAGGTAAAAATCCGTGAAGTTGTCTGAAGTTTATTGTAATTTCCCTTAACTTATAGGTAATTTCAGTGAAATGGTCTAAATTCTATCTGAATTACCCTGAATTTTTTGGTAGCTCCCATCAATTTCCTGAATTGTATTGGAATTTCCTTTAATTTTGAGGTAGTATCCGTGAAATTTTCTACATTTTATCGGAATTTCCCTTAACTTTTAAATTCGGATCTTCCCTGAATATTAAGGTAATTACCGTGAAATTTTCTGTATTATCTAACATTTTTCCTTAATTTTTAGGTAGGTACCCTGAAATCATCTGAATTTTATCGAAATTTATCTGAACTTTCTGGTAATTACCCTCAAATTTTCTGAATTTAATGCAATTTTCCTGAATTTTTTAGGTAATTTTTGTGATGATATCAGAATTTTATATGAATTTCATTTTATATTTTGACTAATTCCCGTGAAATTTTAGGAATCTTATCGGAATTTCGCTCAAATTGTCTGAATTTTATCTGAATTTCCCTGAATTTTTAGGAAATTTCTGTGAAAATCTCCGCATTTTATTGGAATTTCCTTGAAATTTTTAAGGTAATTTTCGTTAAACCGTCTGAGCTATATCGGAATTTCCAAAACTTTAAGTTAATATCCGCGATTATGTCTGTATTTTATCGGTATTTCCCTGAATGTTTTAGATATAACCCTGATATTGTCTGAATTTTATCCAAATCTTTAGGTAATTTCCGTGAAATTGTCAGAAGTGTTAAGAGTTTGACTGAAATATTAGGTAATTTCCGTGAAATTGTCTGAATTTTATCGGAATTTCCTGGAATTATTTACTAATTTCCATGATTTGCGTGATTTTCCGAAATTAACTGAATATTTAGGTAATTTCCGTGAAGTTCTCTGAATTTAATTGAAATATCCCAGAATATTCCGGAAATTTCCGTCAATTGGTCTGAATTCATTCGAAATTTCCCTAAATATTCAGGAAAATTCCGTGAATATGTTTGAATTTTATTGGATTTTCACTGAATTTTTAGGTAATTACCGTTAAGTCGTCTGAATTTTATCAAATTGTCCCTGAATTTTTAGATATTTACCTTGAAACTGCCTGGATTTTATCGGTATTTCACTAAATTTAAAGTAATATCCGCGAAATTGTCTGAAGTGTATAGGTTAGCGTTTTAGGTAATTTTCCTGAAATTGTTTGTATTTTATCGGAATTTCCCTGAATTTTTAGGTATATATCATGAAAATTTCAGAATTTTGTCCATATTTTCCTGTATTTTGAGGTAATTTATGTGAAATTGTCCATAATTATCGCAATCTCGCTTAATATTTAAGTAATTACCTAGAAATTGTATGATCGTTTTCGGAATTTCCCTTAAGGTTTACATAATTACCGTGAAATTGTGTGATTTTGATCGGAATTTCGCTGAACTTAAGGAAATTTCTTTGAAATTTTCTGAAGTTTAACGCAATTTCCCAAAAAGTTTATGTAATTTCCGTGTAATTAGCTGGATATTCTCGGAATTTTCGTGGATTGTTAGGTAATTTCCATCATATGACTCAATTTAATCGACATTGTCCATGAATTTTTTGGAAATTTCGGTGATATTTTCTGAATTTTATGGCAATTTCCCTGAATTTTTAGGTAAAACTTTGGAATTGTCTGAATTTTAATGGAATTTCATATAACTTTTAGGTAGTTACCCAGAAATTATTTGAATTTTATCGGAATTTCCTGAATTTTTAGGTGATTACAATGGCATTTTCTGAATATTATTGGAATTTCGCTGAGTATTTAGGTAATTTCCGTGATTCTGTTTGAAATGAATGGCTATTTTCCTTAATTTCTAGGTATTTACAAGTAAGTTGTCTTAATTTTATTGGAATTTCCTTGATTACTTACATAGCTCCCGTTATTCTTACTGAATTTAATGGGAATTCTATTGAACTTCTAGGTAATTATAATAAATTGTCTGTATTTTATCGGAATGGCCCTGAATTTTTAGGTATTTTCCATCACTTTACTTGAATTTAATTGGAATTTCCCTGAAAATTTAGGGAATTTCCGTGAAATTGCTAAATTTTCTCGGAATTAACCTAAACTTTTAGGTAACTCCCGTGAAATTGGCAGATTTATATCGTAATTTCCCTGAATTTTTAGGTAATTACCGTGAAATGGTCTGAATTTTATGGAAATTTTCCTCAATCTTTAGGTAACTTTTATAATTTGTTTGAATTTTAATGGAAAATTCCTGAATTTTAGGTCATTCTCGTAAATTGTGAGAATTGTATGGATATTTTCCTGAATTTCTAAGTAATTTCCGTGAAATTGTCTGAATTTTATCGGAATTTCACTGAGTTTTTAGGTAATTTAATTGAAATGTTCTTAATTTTTTATCGAAATTTCCTTGAATTAATAGGTTAGTTGCATCATTTGCCTGAATTTAACGAGTTCTAGTAAATTTTTAGGTAATTTACATGGCATTGTATTAGCTTTCTTAGAATATCTTTGAATTGTTAGGTAATTACCGTGAAATTGTCTGAATTTTATCGGAATTTCCCTTAAAAATTTAGGCAATTTTTGGGATTATGTGTAAATTTCATCAGAATCTCCCTGAACTTTTTAGGTAATTTCCGTAAAACTGTCCAATTTGATTCGGATTTTTTTATTTTTATGATAATTTCCTTGAAATTGTCTGAGTTTTATGTGTTTGTCACTCAATATTTAGGTAACTTCCTTGAAATATTCTGTATTTTAACGAATTTTCCCTGAATTCTTAGGAGTTTTCATCATTTGCCTGAATTTGATCGGGATTTCCCCGAATTTTAGGTAATGTCAATGAAAGTGACTGAGTTTTATCGGAATGTTCCTGAATTTTTAGGTAGCTTATCGTGAAATTATCTGAATTTTATCGGAATTTCGCAGAATTTTTAGCTAATTTCCGTGATTATATCTGTATTCTATCGGAATTTACCTGAATTTTCTAGTAAGTTACGGTGAAATTGTCTGAACTTTATGGGGATTACCGTGAATTTTTAGATAATTTATGTGGAATTACCTGAAGTGATAGGGATATGCCAAATTTTCATGAAATTGTCCGAAACTGATCGTAATTTCTCTAAATGTTTATGTAGTTTCCGTGAATTTGTTGGAATTTCATTGGAATATACCTTACTTTTTAGATAGTTTCCGTGAAAACTTTTGCAATTTTCGGAATTTTCCTCAATTTTAGGGCTATCCTGAAATTGTCTGAATATTATCAAAATATATATAAATTTTCCGGTAATTACCAAGAAATAGCCTGAATTTAATGGAAATTTCCTGAATTTGATGGTAATTTCCTGATTATGTCTGAATTTTATCGGAATTTCCTTGAATTTTTCGTTAATTTTCGTGATGTTTTTAATCGCACTTTACTTGAAACTGTCTTATCTGAATATTTAGGTAATTTCCGTGAAATTGTGTGAATTTTACGCAATTTTGCTGAATTTCTAAGTAATTACCTTGAAATTATCTAAATTTTATCGGAACTTCACTGATCTCAAGGTAATTCAAGTAAAATTGTCTGAGGTACACCGGAATTTTCCATATTTTTAGGTAATTTCTGTCAAATTGTCTGAATTTTGTAGGAATTAGCATGAATTTTTAGTTAATTTCCGTGAACTTTCTAAATAAATCAGAATTACCCTGCTTTTTAGGTAATTACCGTGAAATTGTCTGATTTCTAAAGGAATTTCCCTGAATTTGTTATGCCTACCCTGCAAATATCTGAATTTTATCGGAATTTCCCTGAACTTTTAGGTGATTACCGTCACGTTTTATGAATTTTATTGGAATTTCCCTGATTATTTAGGTAGTTTCCGATATTTTGTCAGAACATAATGGGAATTACCATGTATTTTTGGGTATTTACCGTAAATTGTAAGAATTTTATCGGAATTTTCTTGAAATATTGGGTGGTTTCCATGATTTTGTTTGAAATTTATCGGAATGTCCCTGACTTTTTGGGTAATTTCCGTGAATTTGGCTAAATTTTAACGGAACTGCCCTAATTGTTTAGGTAATTTTAGTGGTATTTTCAAAATTTTATTGGAAATTATCTGAACTTTTAGGTAGTTACCGTGAAATTGTCTGAATTTTTTTATCAACATTTCTCTGATTATTTAGGTAATTTCCGTGAAATTCTCTGAATTTAATCGAACATTTCCTAAATATTTAGGGCATTTTCGTGAATTTGTCTGCATTTCATCATCTTTTCCCTGAATTTTTAGGAAATTACCGTGAAGTTGTCCGAATTATATCGGAGTTATACTGAATTTTTAGGTAATTACCTTGAAACTGTCTGAACTTTATCGGAAGCTGTCTAAATTTAAAGAATATCCGTGAAAATGTCTGAACTGTATAGGAATTTCTCCGAATTTTTAGATAACTTCCCTGAAATTGTCGGAATCTTATCGGAATTGCCCTAAATGCAATTACAGGTAAGTAAAGGTAATTTCCGTAAATGTTTCTGAATTTTATCGGAATTTCACTGAATTTAGAGTAATATCCGTAAAAGTATGTGAAGTGTATAAGAATTTCTCTTAATTGTTAGGTAATATCCGTGAAATTCAATGAATTTTATCAGAATTTCCCTGAAGTTTTAGGTAATTTCCGTGAAATTCTGTGAAATTTATCAGAAATTCCCTGGACTTTTAAATAATTTCCGTGAATGTAATTGAATTTTGTGGGCATTTCCCTTCATTTTTATGCAATTTCCGTGATATTTTCTGAATTTTATCTGAATTTCCCAGAAATTGTAGTTAATTTCCGTGAAATTGTCCGAAATTTATCGGAAATTGCTTCAAATTTTATGGAAATTTTCATTAAATTGTCTGAATTATATCGGATGATCACTGAATTGAGGTAATCTCCGTGAAATTTTCGGGATTTTATGGGAACTTTTTAGAATTAATAGATAATTTGCATGATTTATCTGCATTTTATAGGAATTTCTCTTAAGTGTTAGGATATTTTCGTGAAACTGTATAAACTTTATTGGCATTGTCCTGAATTTTTAGGTAATTATGTGAAATTGTTTGAAATTTATCAGAAATTCTCTAAGGTTTTAGGCAATTTCCGTGAAAGTGATTTAATTTTATCGGACTTTCCCTAAATTTTTAGTCAAATTCCAAATAATTGGTTGAGGTTTATGGGAATTTCTCAGACTTTTTATGTAATTTCGTGATATTTACTGATTTTTATCAGAAGTTACTTGACTTTTATGTAATTTCCGAGAAGTTGACAGTATTTTATCGGAATTCGCTTGAAGTATTTAAGGTAACTGCCGTTAAATTGAATGAATTATATCGGATAATCACTGACTTTAAGGTAGTTTCCAGGAAGTGGTCTGCAGTTTTTTGGGATTATCCTGAATTTTTAGGTAATTTCCTGGTGAATTGCAAAATGTTATAGAAATTTCGCTGATTTTTTTAGGCAATAACCCTTAAATGTTCTGAATTTAATTGGAATTACTCTGAATTTTTAGATAAAACCGTGAAATTGTCTGAACTTTGTCAATATTTCACTGAAATTAAGGTAATATCCGTGAAATTGTCTGAATTTTATCGTAATTTACCTTAATTTTTAGGTAATTTCAGTGAAATTGTCTAAATCTTATCTAAATTATCCTGCATTTTTTTAGTAATTTCCATCGTTTTCCCTCATTATATCGGAACTTTCCTTAATTTGGAGGTAATTTCCACGAAATTTGCTATATTTTATCGGAATTTCTCTGAAGTTTTAGTTTAAGCCCTGAAATTTTCTGAATTTTAAGGCACTACC
Source organism: Hymenopus coronatus (assembly GCA_030762935.1). NCBI lineage: Eukaryota > Metazoa > Arthropoda > Insecta > Mantodea > Hymenopodidae > Hymenopus > Hymenopus coronatus. Next base: position 312,777,169 of record CM060900.1, on the reverse strand, counting down.
TGAATTTTCAGGTAATTACCATGAAATAATCTGAAATTTATCGGAATTTCACTGAATTTACGGTAATTTTCGTGAAAAAGTCTGAAGTTTATTGGAACATCCCAGAATTTTTAGGTAATTTCCGTGAAATTGTCTAAATTTTAAAGGAATTTTTGTGAATGTTTAGGTGATTCCTAACTTTTCCTGAATTTAATCGGAATTCTCCTAAATTTTTAGATATTTTCCGTAAATTTGTGTGAATTTCATCGGAATTTAATTTAATTTTTAGGTAATTCCCTTGAAGTTGTCTCGATTCTATCTGGATTTCCCTGCATTTTTAGGTAATTACTGTGAACTTGTCTGAATTTTAATGGAATTTCCCTGAATTTTTAGGTTCTCACCCTGAAACAATCTGAATTTGAGCTGAATTTCCCTGAAAATTTAGGTGATTACCTTGTCATTTTCTGTACTTTATTGGCCTTTCCCTGATTATTTAGCTAATTTCCGAGATGCTGTCAGAATTTAGTGGGAAACTCCTGGAATATTCAGGTATTTACTGTAAATTGCCGTAATTTTATTTGAATTTCCCTGATTAATTATGTAATTTCTGTGAATCTGTCTGATGTTAATGGAAACTTTTTGAATAGTCAGGTAATTACTGTAAATTGTCTAAGTTTTATCGCAATTGCTAGTATTTTGAGGAAAAATCTATGATTTTTTCTGAATTTTATCGGAATTTTTATGTGAATTTTTAGGTAATTTCCTTGTTATTGTCTGAATTTATTTGGAATATCTTTGCATGTTTATGTAATTTCTGTGAAATAGTCTCAATTTTAAATGAATTTCACTGAACTTTTAGTTAATTTTCTTGAAGTATTCTGTATTTTATCGAAATTTCACTGAATTTTTAGGTAAGTTAAACTCATCATTTGCCTGATTTTAGCGGAATATCTCTACATTTTTAGGCAATTTCTGTGAAATACTCTGACTTTTATCGGAATTTACGTGAATTTTCATGTAGTCACCGTGAATATGTCTGAATTTTATCGGAATTACCCTGAATTTTAGGTAATGTCGGTGATTATGTCAGTATTTTGTCGGAATTTCCGTGATTATTTTAATTAGCTACCGTGAAACTGTCTGAATTTTATTAGAATTTTTAGGTAATTTCCGTGAAATTATGTAAATTTTACTGCATTTTCCTAGCATTATTAACCATTTTACTAGGTTTGCCTGAATTTTATCGGAATTTCCCTGCATATTTAGGTAATTTCCGTGAAATTCTGTGAATTTAATTGGAATTTCCCTAAAAGTTTAGATACTTTCCTTGAATTTTTCTGAATTTTATCGGAATATCACTGACCTTTTGGGTAATTTCGGTGAAATTTTTTGTATTTTATCGGAATCCCACTGAATTTTTATGTAAATAACGTGAAATTGCCTGAATTTTATCGCAATTTCTCAGACTTTTTAGGTAACTATCGTAAAATTGTCTGAATTTTATTGAAATTTATCTGAATTTTTACATAAATACCATGAAATTTAATGAGTTTAATGGAATTTGCCTGAATTTGTATGTAATTTCCGTGATTATGCCTGAATGTTATCGGTATATTCTTGAATTCTTTATTAATTACCGTGAAATTTTATGATTTTTATAGGAATTTCCCAGAAATTGTCCGAAATTTATCGAATTGCCTTTAATTTGTAAGGTAATTTCCGTTAAATTTTGTTAACTATACCATAATTTCACTTAATTTATGATAATTTCCGTGAAGTTTTCTGAAGATTTTTGTAACTTCCCTTAATGTTTATGTGATTTCCGTGAAACTGTTTTAATTTCATCGGAATTACCCTGAATTTTTAGGTTAATTCCGTGAATTTAGCTTAATTTTATCGGAATTTCTCTGAATTTTAAGCAAATTTCCGTGAAATTGTCCAAATTGATTGGAATTTCGCTGAACTGTTAGTATTTACCTTGAAATTGCCTGATTTTTATCGAAATTTCCCTGAATTTTTAGATAATTACCGTGAAATTGTCTGAATTTTATCGGAATTAAACTGAGGTATTTAATTATGTAAATAATTAAGGTAATTTCCGTGAAATGGTTTGAAGTTTATCGAAATTTCTCCGAAATTATAGGTTATATTTTGAATTTGTCTGAATTTTATAGGACTTTTTCAGAATTTGTAGGTAAATACAATCATTTGCCTGAATTTTGAGTTAATTTCCATGAAATTATCTAAGTTTAATGGAATTTCACTGAATTTTTAGGTGCTTACCCTGAAATTATCTGAATTTTATCGGAATCTACATTAATTTATATGTATTTACCGTGAAATTGTCTGAATTTTATTAGAATTTCCCAGAATTTTTAGGTGATTTCTGTGAAATTGTCCGAATTTATCGGAATTTTGCTTAATTTTTAGGTAATTATTTTGAAACTGTCTGAATTTCTCCGGAATTTTAAGATAGTTACCGTTAAATTTGTGTGAGCTTTTTAGGTATTTCACAGAACCAAAGGTCATTTCTGTGATATTGTTTGAAGTTTATCGGAATTTTCTGAATTTTTAAGTAATTTGGGTGAAATTGTCTGAATTTTATCGGAATTTCCCTGAATTTTTGGATAATTACCGTGAGATTGTCTGAATTTTAACGGAATATCCCAGAATTTTAGGTAATCTCCCTGAATTTATCTGAATTTTATAGAAATTTGCCTGAATTTTTAGGTAATTTCCGGGAAATTTTTTGAATTTTAGATTAGATTAGAAAACATTCTGTAAGTTCGTTTAGGGCAGGAAGCCACTGAATAGATAACTTTTCAAGGGATATATATATAGGGTGTTATTTATATATGTATATATATGTTTAAGTACTATGCAACAACATCAAAAAACAACTCTAGTGCTAAAATCATGGGTTACAAAAACAGCAAAATGGACTTATAATCACACCATTTGCTTTTGAGGCCTGTACACCACTACACTATACTTAATGTGCTCTATAAAAGCATATGTACTTCCTTTTTTTTTTTTTTTTTTTGCATGCACATAAAAGCAAAAAGCTTAAAAATTAATGTTTAAGTGTATAAATAAATATAATTTCATTTTATGTAACGCTGATGTAATATCAGATGATAGTTTTCTAATTATCGACATAATATTTACTACTAGTAATTATATAAAACTGAAATATGATTATTGTATTATGTACTCTTCATAAATGTCAACAAATTACAATACATATTTACAAATATATTATAGAATTTACAATGCAAAAATTTACAATTATGTACTAGAGTGTAAAATATCAACAGGCTTTACAGACTTTGTGTCATTGCTAAATACTAAAAAATGCATTTACACATTAGTCGTTAATATAGAGGGATCCTGGGCCAGGGGCAAATGAGCATACATGGGAAAGATAGGAAATTCAAGGAGGCTGTATACCCTAGCGTGAGCATACATGGGAAAGATAGGAAATTCAAGGAGGCTGTATACCCTAGCGTGAGCATACATGGGAGGGATAGGGAATTCAAGGAGTAGGGGGGGGGGACTTAATCCTAGGTTCAGTGTATTAGGAACATTTTTAGTGCTTTAAAGCCAATTTCAAGGTCATTTTCTTTGTTTTAATTATTTTTATGGTTTTTCCTAGAATATAGACATGTTGAACGACTGTTCCGTATCGTGAGTGAATTGTTTGAGTGTTTCTTTTATTATGTTGCAGTGTTTGTTCTGCTTTTTGAGTACTTACAGACCATTTATAAGTCCTTTCTACGTTTTTCGGGTGCTAGGACAGCCTTTCATACCATTTGGATGGTGTTTAGGTCTGTAGGTCGGCTAGTTCCGGGTTCTTATCACACATTTTAGCTCTTTTTCAACTGATGTTACGACATTTTGTGGGTATTTAGGGCGCTATAGCTAGTCTTTTAGGCTTTTTCCAGACTTTTTGCTCATAGTTTACGTTATTTTACAGTGTTTGCTATTTATTTTCGACGTTTTTATAAGCATTTATGTACGTTTTTTAGACTATCTTTCAGTGCTTGTAGGGCTTTCACATTCATTTTTCAGGTTTTTTAATGGTGATTTGTAGCGTTGTCACTGTTGTTTACTATGCTTTTAATGTCACATCATACCATTTGAGGGAGGGTGTTAGGGACTGTAGGACGGTATTGATCAGAGATTTTACCTCTTTTCTATACATCTCGAATCGTTTTGTTGGTATATAGGGCTCTAAAACAGATATTTTAGCCCTTTCAGGCATATTACTAATATTTAGCTGTATTTTACGGTGTTTTTAATCTTTGTAACGCATTTATAGACATTTTACACATTTCAAGTCTATTTAGCAGAATTTTGTAGTGTTTTGTAGTGCTTTCTGTCTCCCTACAGTCATTTACGACTTTTAAGGTATTCAGAACTATAGGATAGTGTTAAACCCCTCAGGATATATGTATTTCAACTCACTTTGAATGTATTTTTGGAATGTCTTTAATTACTTTGTGACGGCGACGAAGGTGTACTACAGATATTTTTGTACGTTTAGGAGCACTTTAAGCGTATCTAAGACAATGTCCTTTTCATGGAGTTGATGGTGATTTACTACATTTTGTGACGGTTTATGCAATTTTTAATGTTATGTTTTTTGTAGTTGTTTTTCACTAATTGATGTCACTGTTTCAGTGTTTCAGACATTTTTCACACTACTTTACTATGTTTTATAGAACTTTCATATGTTCCAGGATGATCTGAACTCTTTTTATAGACTCTCTAGGAAGTTATAGTTTTCATAGTTTGTACCCTTTATGATAATTTCTGTATTGTGTTTCAGTACTTTGCAGTCCTTTATATCCTTTATGCAGGTGCTAACTTGTGAAGCGACAGGATATGTTTACACGTTTTCAGTCTTTCTGAGGTTGTAAATCTAACATAGCTTATCTTTTTGTTTCTCCATCTCCTTATTTGTCTTTTTGTATGATGTCTCTCATCCTATGATGTCGCTAGAAGAAGGGTCTAAGCCTTTGTTGTCGAGGTGTTTATTGTTTTGGGAGCATCATAATTCTTCGTCTCTCTTATTGTTTTACAACCTGTTTCTCCTAATCAAGGCGTGTTTTCGGTAAAATAATGATCAAGCCCTGTTTCCTTGTTGTTAGTGTTGTTGTTTCTGTTGAAGCGGTGGACTTTTTTTTTTTTTTTTTTTTTTTTTTTTTTTTTTTTTTTTTTTTTTGATTTCTGGCTAGTCTTTTCAGCTTTTAGGTTTTATATAAACATATCTAGCATGTGAGTTTAGGCGTCTCTCCTCTTTTATCTGGGCTTGAGACCAGCATTAGAAATGTGCTCTAATGGCAGACTTCCCGCCACGTCTCGTTCTTATTCTTCTCTCTTCGTATGCCTTCGCTATATGCATGGGAGTGTTAGGAGTCTAAGCTTCAATTTTCTTTCTCGTTACCAATGGTGGGCAATGCATGTAGTATTCTCTCATGATACGTTCACAACTTTGTAGTGACCATAAGCATAGGTTGATATTCCATCATCAGCAATCACTCTTTTGTCATCATAGCGCGATAGAGCGATTTTGTTGACTTTTATAGGCGAAACGCTATGCTGTTGTGACTTTATCAAATTCATCGGAGTTCTTATTATTTCGCTGTTTTTCAGACAATCTACATAACTGTCGAATGTGATGTACTGCTTAATAGCGCTTCGTTTTACACCTTTAATCTTTTTGATCATTCCTCCATCAATATCAAGAGCATACATCTTAGGTCTCAGTCCGACAAAGCGTTGAATGATTTTCCCGTTAGCTTCATCTTTAAATTTTCCCAACACTTTTTTGTTCTGGGTGGAGTGGCACATGTAGCTTGTAGGGTAATCAAATATATCCAAATGTTCAATAAATTGCATTTTGTCCTGGTATATGTCGGCTGTTGTAACTCGATGAATGAAGGAGTCTGTATCCATGTACATAAGCTTCAGGTTTTCAGTCCCATAATCTGGCAATAGCACATCATATTGGTATGAGTACATGAGGGTTTTTGATATATCCAGTACGCTCATTCCGATGTATATTGGCTTGTTGAATATAATCTGTCGTGAGGTCATATGAACAGCTGCTAGGTTAGGTCCGTATATACTTCTGTCGATGAATGTAAGCTTAGAAATCAGCTTTTCCAATGTTTTCTCGTTCGTCACAAGGCGTATATCCATGCGATTTCGTATATTCTCCATGGTTTTTCCAAAAATAGCATTGTTGAAGAGTTTGTACAGGTCCTTTTCAAAGTCATTTCTAGCCTGTTGCCTCAGCTTGTTATTAAACGCTATGTAAAGTTTTAACCAGCACGATTGTTGAAATTGTAGCACACGATGGATTTTTGTTAGTCGCAGTCCATGTGAGAGTGCCTGTTTTAACATCATGTAATGTACAACATACTTCTTTCTACTTCCAAGGTGTGCAATTAGTTTCTTTACCGTTGAATTCCTTGTCTTCAGACACTCAGTCAAGAATGACAAATCATTATGAAGATCGTGAAGTTCATTAGGATAATCCATATCAACTTTGAAAATATATCCAAGAGGACCAGTTTCTTATAATGTTTCTATGCTGATACTATCAGGAGAAATCCACTGAAATCCTCCATAAGGCAGCGGATGCTGCATAGCCCATCCATATTGGTTATTTGCGTCTTCGTATGTAATAAATTGAGTTGGTTTATTAGGATCAAACTCCTCCATGTAGGTGTTGTTAGCCAGGGCATACCGGTGAGACACCTGACATAATCCTCCCCTTATGCCAGATTCCACCATGAGAAGCTGCTCATAATCCAATAACAATTCTAGCTCAATCCAGGTATACAATAGCATAGCATCCCAGGTAAGTCGAGGAGATGTAAAGTAATGTGCAGGATCAACGTTATGGGTATTCAATGTTTGCTCTCTGAAGGCTTCAAAAACATCTGCGAGTAGCAGAACATCTGAGGTTAAGTAGAGATCACTGTATTCTCCCAAATTTCGGATATTAAACTGCTCCCATACATTTTTAGCATGTTCGTAGTCTTGATCATCGATTTCCTCTTCATTTAGTCTATTGTAGAAGGCTTCCTTTGCAGGCAAGCATGTTTCTTTTAAAACGTGCCATGAAGTTATGTAATCGTAGGGAAATACTCCTTTGCGAGTCACCAAACCAATCTTCTCTTCTCCAAAGTATTTGCATGTCTCAGGAAACGATGTTAGGGTTTTTGTCAGTTTATCCAAACTTGAACTGAGGAAACGGTATGTATCCACAAACCGGAGCTTAATATGTCCAACATGCTTCGAGAATGAAATATACTTTTCTTCTGAGCACAGAATCACCCCCACTCTTTCACTTGTACAACCTAACTGTTTAACGATAAAATGAGAATCATATCCGCTTAAGTTGTGCATGAAGACAGGAATATATTTCGGTGTTTTGCAGGCTAGATTGCATTAATTATGGAGACTTCCTCGATATTCGCCAGTCAAATGGTCATGATACCTAACCTTCCAATTTTCTTCAGAGAATGTTTTTTTACACAAGTAGCATTCAGTAGAAGACTCAAAATCTTCCTGTTGTCGGGTCGTTAGTTTCAGAGGTTTAGCAGATTTGTATATACTGCTAATCTTATTTGCAAGAGATATTAGATAATCCATAAATTTCTCAGCAGCATCATATCCTGTGTATACATAAGGAGCAATAGGAAGACCAGTCTGTAGCTGCTCAACGGATGACGCTGGTTTGACGTAAACAGCGAAACTCATTGGAGAATGCCTCTGATAGGGTGTTGTGTAGGAAGCTTCCGGATTAGACTCGCATGAGTAATAAGGACTAAGAATACCCTCAAAATCCGCATAGATGACATACGGGAGTTTCAACATCCTTTCCACATTTTTAAACTGAACGATAGAGGTTTCCTTTGTAGGCATAACTATCCTAGCGATAGCATGCTGCCTGCAGATAGTTGCATGATCCTTCAATTTTTCCACTCCACTACGTCCATATCGGTCATCAAAATGGGTGAAGCAGCGTTTACAGGTGTACACTCGTCCTTTATATTTTGTCTTTTGTTCTCGAATGAGCTTTTCAAAGTTCTTGATGTATACATAATGATGCGTAACATGTGCATTACTTAGAAGAAGAGGATCGCGGTGATCAGCTAGTTCTTCCTGCACAACCTTTATTGGAAACACTTCTTTCTTTCCATCCAATGCAAACACGCTGATAGATATTTTATTTTTCTTTTCAAATGCAGGGATTCCAGACAATGGTGTAGGAAATGTGATGCACGAGAAGTCGTATTTTCCCTCGAGTTTCTTGTATTTGCTGACGTTGAGGTTTGTTGTCGACGTATTGAGCAAGGATAGCGTATAAAAAGCACCGCTTATCACGCCGGTTCTGAGGGTTTACACACGCTTTTTTCGCCTTTATAGATGCAGGTAGAGGAATATAACTGCTTCCACGAAGGGGATTGTATTTGTTAATTCGAAGGCGTACCCCCTCCACAGCAAGCAGGGCCCAATTGCTTCCTTTAAGTTGTGATGCCTCCATTTCAGCATCTAGTTTCTTGAATTTCGTCTCCAGTATGGTGTCTAAATCAGTTTCTAGAAACACCGCATGATTCCTGGTTTTGAAGATCCTGTCTGTAGTTTCTCTAGCACTATTTACAAATTGGCATTCCACCATTAGGTTAATCTTCACAGCTTTAGACATGGCCAGTTCTTTTTGGACAGATGGCATACTCCTCTGCTTAGCTTCCTGTAAGTAAGCCTTCATGTCCTTGCTCGATTTGCATCGGATGAATTAAGATTTCAGACGCCCTTCAAACGATGTCTCATATTCTTTCATGTCACACTCATTTTCCATTGTAGTCAATAGTTTATGTCGGGTAGGCTCGGTTTTTGTTTTCTTCAGAGGCATGCCTGCTCCGCAATGCTGTTCATGACGAATTCCATTGTATCCGCTGCTGAAGGTTGCAGCACAATGTTTACATTTGAAGAGTTGTCCGCAGCTTATTTCATGGCGTCTCTTGTTATAGCTCCTTTGAAAGCCTTTTCCGCACTTAATACAATTGTAGCCAGAAGCAGAGCTCGCAGATACCCCGCTGAATGTAGCTTTCTGCATGTCTCCAATCTGATAAATACTTCTAAGTATGATAAAAAGGACAGAACCTTTATCGCCGTAACACGTTCTTCTTACTATTGGTACCTAGTTTCACTAAGAGGAGCTAATAAACTCGACTCGAAGCAAACTGTCACAATGAAGATCTCCTTTTTTTTTTTTTTTCAAATGGAGGAAAAAACTACCTTATAGACTACCCGGGCACGTCCGGAGTGTCGGGTTCTGCCACGTGGCCCTACCGACTAAAAAACCTCCACCGGTGCTGGAGTGGATAGGGAAAAGGATTTCTGCGGTACCGCTGTTGCACCCGTGTAGTACTGGTGGTAATAACTGGCCCGCTGTGCGGCCGCCAGAGGAGATATTGGATGCCGGCAGGCAGGGTTGGCCTAGGCCCAGCCTGCCCTCTTGCGAATTTCAGGAGATTATGAAGGAGAATTTAGGAGTAGGTTATTTGAACGAGTTGGAGATAAAGGTGCTACCTAGAGTCTGCTAGGTCTTTGTGGGTGCTGCTACGCTAGCGCTGCGTCTCTGAAACAAACTAACTTATTGTTAATTGTCTGTCCTAAAACTATAATCGCTTATTTTTATGAGGTAATATTTGAGGTCTGCCATTGGCTCCGTCTGTGAGTATATACTATGTATAGTGTTATATTAAGCTTAGCTTTTGTGTGAGTTCCGCCTATGTAGGCTTCGTCTTTGTGATATTTATATAAGTGTTATTATCTATTTTACGAGTAATACTATTACATATACTGTTACATATATACATGAGTTATTATGTTCAACCTTAGACATCGTTAAGTGTGTTAGAAAGTATATATGATATTATCCGTCTTAGGTGTACGACATTTTAAAACCTCTAGGCATAGTCCATTTTCTGAGCGTTGTTGTATAGAGTGCGCAAGTGATGGCTGCCTGCCTATCATATTGCAGGTACGGACCCGTGCCACTCGCGGGGGGGGGCCTCTTCCCCCGGGACCGCCTTGGCTGGGTAAGCTCAATGGGCTTAGAGGGCTGCTGAAAAAGAAGAGTAGTAATGAGTGTGCATGTGTGTGTGTTTGTTGTGAGTGAGAGGCAGGAACTGGAAGGATTGTCGCAGTCACTGCCCTACGCTGTACCATATCTATGTTTTATACCCTAATCAGGGTGTCCAGGTATTCTTGTATGTTGATTTCAGGCTCTCCTATTCCGATGGTTCTTTCAAAGAGTGCCAGTGGGCGGGGGTGCTTATCGTGATCGGTGTCGTAATTTCCTAGATTTTGAATAAGCTCGTTGTAGTTATTGTTTTTGCGTTTATAAAGGTTGAATGCCAAGTGTTTTATGTAGGTCTCGATGCAGCAGACTTTGAGCTCCTCATGCAGAGCCCACGTTGGTGCTACTGCAGGTAGTTTAGCTATAATGCGCGGTATACAGTTTTGCATTGTTTGTAGCCGTTTGATGTGTGTTTTCGTTGCATATCCCCTTACGGGTGCAGCGTATGTTAATATTGGGCGAATCAAAGTTTTATATAGTGTTAGCCCCATGCTAAGTTTGAGGCTGCTATTTAAATTTATTATCGGATAAAGTTTGTTAAGTTGACCGTTAGCTTTAGCTCGTACCATCTTTATGTGTTGTTTCCACGTGAGGCATTCGTCCATCCTTACCCCTAAGTAAGTGACTGAGCTCCCCCACTCGATAGGCTCTTGCCTGTAGGTAAGCGGTGGGAGAGCACGCCTTCTTTGCCTATGCAAGTGGCGCTTCGTGAAAACTATTGCTTGGCATTTTCTGGCGTTAATTTTTACCCTCCATTTCGTAAGCCACGGCTCCAGTTCGTTTAGAGCATTCTGGAGTCTTAGGTGAATGATCCGTGATTGGTTTGACTGTGTTACGAGTGCTGTATCATCGGCGTAGATGTATTTTTCTACCCGGATAAGTGGAGGGAGGTCGTTTATGTAGATGTTAAACAGGACAGGCCCTAGGATACTTCCTTGGGGTACGCCTGCTTGGATATGATGCAGGGATGACTCCGCCTCCCCTAATGCTGTTTTGAAGGTCCTACCTTTCAGTTAATCTGCAATTAAGGTGATCATTGAGTCTTGCACTCCATACGTGCTTAGTTTTCGTATGAGGCCTGCGTGCCATACCTTGTCAAAGGCGCGTTCTCTATCAAGTAGAACTGCTCCTGTTGAGCGTTTGGTGTTAAATCCCCTCGTAATATTTTCGGTTAGTCGCAATAGTTGGTGAGTGGTGGAGTGTTTGGATCTAAATCCAAACTGTTCCTTGGTCAATAGGTCATTCTTGATTACGAATGCGTTAAGTCGTTTGTGTATTATTTTCTCCAAGAGTTTACTCATCGTGTTCAGAAGGCTGATAGGCCTATAGCTGGTAGGCTGAGAGAGATATTTGTGTTGCTTAGGGAAAAGCAAAAATTTTGCTTCTGTGTTCTAAGGTATAATTAAATATTTCCACAAGCAATTTTATTACCTTCATCGGCAAGTGTATGAGCACAACGTTGGGGATTTTGTCCGGTCCCGGTGCTTTGCGGTTGGGAAGGTGCATAATTAGCCATTTAATTTCCCCGGCATTCGTTTTTCTAGTTTTGTTGTGCGTTTGTGCTGTTCGCAAGGAGAGTGCCAACCTTTCCGTGTCCACCGCGAAGTTTTGGTCGCAGGGGTGAGCGTTTGGCTGGAAGGTATTTTCCAGCGCGTCTGCAAAGGCTTTCGCTTTATCCTCGGGTGTCTCCTTTATTTGGCCTTCAATGCGGAGAGGTGCCATATTTGTAGCCGTCCGCGTGAGACATTTCGCAATCCTCCAAACCGATTGGGTCTGTGGGTCCAAGTTTTCCAGGGTATTGTTCCACTGGTTGCGTGTATATTCGGCTGCGTTGCCATTTCCGTCGGGCATTATTCCGTTCTTTAACTGTTTGCCTGACGTCTTGCCGAAATTGCACCCTGACATTCCTAGTACACCTTTTGATGGGAACGTGTTGCTCTATGACGTGGTGTATCGCGTTTGTAATTTGTGTCACCGCTAGCTCCTGTGTCTCATGCGTCGTGACCGCTGCGGTGTTTATTTGCGCGTCAATGGCCTCTTCGAAGGTGGGCCAGTCTGCCAGTCTGTAATTTGGTCTAGTCTGTTCTGGCCGAAAGGAAATGGGACAGCAACTTCCAGTATTACTGACAGATGATCGGACGTGAGGTCATTTATAACTGTGTTCCGCGTATCGTGGGTTATATCTTTTAGTAACGCAATATCCAGAATATCTGGGAGATGATGATGTATTCGCGGGATATATGTGGGTTCTTCTGGTCCTGTTATTAGTGTATTGGAATTATTTACATATACCAGAGGTTTGTTACCTGCCACATTGGCAGTCCTGTAGTTCCAAAGGAAGTGCTTGGCGTTAAAGTCCCTTGCGGCTATGACTTTGGCGTCCATTCTCATAAGGACGTCTACGTCCTCCGTGTCTATGTCACCGGGCTGGTTATATGCCGCAATCATTGTGACAGTCATGTTGTACAATTGCACACTGACCGCTGTCGCTTCTAGTCTGTTTAGTTGCGGGTCTTGTTTTTGGTAGTGTGTTAGGGAGCTCTGTATTGCTATAGCTGTTCCCCCGCCTCTGCGATTTCTATCGTTACGGTAAATGTTGTATCCAGGGATTGTAAACCTATCTCCTGTACCCAGATGGGTTTCATTGAGTATAGCTACTTGGATTGAGTTCCTAGTAAGGAAATCTGCGAGTTCTTTGCGTTTTCTTCGGAGGTTATTGCAGTTCCAGTATAGAATGTTAACTGTTGGTGCGAGAGCCATTTCTAGATACTGGTTGTGAGTATGTGCAGATATCTGGCGACATAATTGAAAAGGTAAAGTGCGTCGAATTTGGGGTCGGAGATTGATTGTAGGAGCCATTTAGTGTGTTCTTTAAAGTCTTCCCAGCCTACAGCAGGTGAGACTCCCATACTGTTAAGGAGTTCGCTCAGGGCCACGCTATTGTAGAATTCTTCCCGGACGGTTAGTGCCGTTACATTGAATGCGCTACATTCATGTAGGTGTGGAGGAGGTTCGTGTGTTTCTGTTTGTGTCTGAATTAGTGTGTCAGTGTGTGTGGTGTACCTATTTCTACAGGGGTGCACTCTTGATTAGCTGGAGACAAGTCGGGCACTACCCGTCTTACTTCAGCTGTAGAAGGGGTCTGGTTGGGGGCTGGTCTGTTCCTTCCGCGGCGGTCCTGTACGTACCATTGCCCTTCTGTGTTGTTGGGAGCAGCAACCTGATTCTGGCGATGTTCTCGGTGGGGTCGGTGGGCCCTATTTTGCTGCTCCCTCGGTCGTGGCCCATTCAGTTCGGCCTGGTAACAGGGGCAACCGCGCCAAGTTGCTCCGTGTCCTGTGGGACTTCACAGGGCGCACCTACGTTCCTCCAGGGGAACCCTGCAGCTAAATGAGGGTTGTTGGCCTGTACATTTGGCGCAGGTTTCATGGGGTGCCTGAAATTCTCTGTGCGTGTGCCACAGCATCTGGCAACGCTTGCATTGTTTGGGCTCCTCTGCGGTCCTGTATTCTTCTACTCTAACTCTGAAGTGAGCCAGGTATTTGAGGCCTCTAATGCGCCTATTCTCTGTGGTGTCCTCCAGTTCCACAAGGAACATGGGGAGGGGGGCTCTATACCTAGTCCTTCTGCGCATTTGCACAGCTCTGATGGCCTCAAATTGTTGGTCTGCCAGTGCCTGCTTTATGTGTGCTCCGGAGAACTCGGCGTACAGTCCTTTAATTACATATCTATTGGTCCAGTTTTCTGGGTGTGGGAGAAGATAATACTGTACCCTTTTATTCCTGAGGTGCTCAACAAATTTGTTGTAGTCCTTCAGGCAGAACATCTTTATCGCGTAGACTCCGGAGCGGTGGGCGGTGTGTATCCTATACCTGTGTGTGGGTGTGTTTTTTGTGTCAAAGATTGTGTGAGGGTGTGTATTCGTGTGTACTGGCTTTTGTTAAAAAACACAGGTGCGAGATCCACTCTGTAGTCTGTGAATGTGTTGGTGTTTGTGTTAGGTGTGGTCATAACCGCGCCTGCATAGCTCTCCGGTATCGGTGAGCGTGCTTGTGGTATAGGAGAGGGTCTCATGTCATTCACGTCCGCATCATGTGAGGGCGCCTTTGGAGCGTTGGGAGGTGACGCTTGCCCTGTTGGTGTGAGCATGAGGATGTGTGAATACTGAGTGGGTGATGGTGCAATGAGTGATTCATGAGAGGGTGATTGATGAGCGGCTTGTGGATGAGTCGGTGGTGTGGGTGAGGGTGGCTCCTGAGTGGGTGACGTGAGTGTGGGTCATTCATGAGAGGGTGATTTGTGAGTGGCTTGTGGTTGAGTGGATGATGTGAGTGTGGGTGACTCCTTGGTGGGTGATGTGAGTGTGAAGGATTCATGAGAGGGTGATTTGTGAGTGTCTTGTAGCTGAGTGGATGATGAGAGTGTGGGTGGCACTTGAGTGGGTGATGTGAGTGTCGGTAATTCATGAGAGGGTGATTTGTGAGTGGGTTGTGGCTGAGTGGATGATGTGAGTGTGAGTGACTCGTGAGTGGGTGATGTGAGTGTGGGTGATTCATGAGAGGATGATTGGTGAGCGGCTTGTGGCTGAGTGGATGAACTGTGTGTGAGTGAGTCATGAGTGTGTGAGGAGTGTGTAGATGATTTGTGAGTGGGTGACTTATGAGTATGAGCAGGCGCAGTTGGCGCGGAAGCGGGTAGTGGGGTATGTGAGGTGCATTGCTTGCGCGCCGATGAGCGTGTCCGGCATGAGGTGGTGGATGATCGCTCTGTCATAATCAGTTCCTTGTCTACTACGGGCCTTTTGGTGGTTGACAGAGATGAAGGGGATAGCTTCTGCGGGTGATCGCTTCGGCCTACCTTCGTCATGATGCAGGTGGTGAATGATAGGGAAGAGTCAAGTGTGTATGAAAAGAACTTAGTTTAGAGCTAGCTACAAGAAGAAGGAAGAGAGAAGAGTTTTTAAAGCCTAGCTATTCTGCTGCTGAGCCACTGACTGGAGTTGGACTACCGCTCTTTTTGTGTGTTGCTTCAGCAAGCAACTCCTATCTTAATGCTAGGGGGCCAGAAGGGTACTTAAATACTAATAGAATAGAGGAAAATAGAGACAGAAAAGGAGAAAGAGCAGCTAGAGGGCGCTGAAAAGTTCGAGAAACAGAGGACCTGCCCTAGGGCGCCTTGGTTCCAGTTGTACGACTGTTGGCTGCGGCCTTGTTTCTCTACCCTGATATACTGTTTTTGTAGAACTACTAGCCCAGCCTGAGCTACTTCGTAGAACGCCGGAGCTGTCTCGGAGAGTACGCCTGGCGATGAGCGCTCGCTCGCCGGGTCGGTTTAGAGCGGAGTGCGCCGGTTCTGTAAAAGCGGAGCGCGGCTGCCTGTCGGCGTTGACCGCAGGATCTCCGCCCGCCTTCGTAGATCTCCGCTGGTCTTCGCTGGGCCTCGGTTCCTCTAGTGTCCTCTCGAAGATCCCCGAACCTCCTCTCTCCTATAGACATCCCCTCCTATATATATACCAACGGCACGGACCTGCTAGGAGGTCACGTGACTTAAGCAATGCCATCCTGTTCCTTCTGCGTTTCCTGCTCGAGTTAGAACGCACATTTTAGAGCCTTTAAGAAGTTCAATTATATATCAGATACGGTTTTGTCATTTTTAATAGATTTTATGGTTTTTATATACTTTTATTTACACAAACCCATGAATTATCATATGATCGAGCATTAAACACGTACAGTTGAAAGTTCAACATTCATTTCCCGCTGTTGTTCCCCATAAAAGCCGTCCGACAGGTTAATGCATCTGCCTTCCCCTTCCTAAAACCGGTTTACATGTTTTAACCCCTCCCCCTGCATGTTCTTCCCAACCTCATACGTCACTATTTATCATCACCTCCTAAAATCCTTGTTTTCAGCATGCCTATTCTTGAATCATCATGTTCAGACATGATCTCTTTCCATACTATTCACTACCTACGATAGAAGGATAGCAGCCAGACCTACTGAATTCACTCCCCACACTAGAACAAGACACCCATATTTTAAAACCTTTAAGACGTTAAATTATGTCAAACGTTTGTTTTTGTATAGTTTAGTATATTTTCTTTTGGCGTTTATATACTTTTATACAAATAAATTCATACATTTTCATTTTTGGTGGTGCTTAACGACCGCTTTTACTAATTGTGGCACCGCAGGCGATACATTTTCATTTAAACATGTATTCAGCATGTGAAGTTGGAAGTATCTTCATCATTGCCGCTGTTGTTTCCACATAAACGTTATCCAACGGGTTTGCCCATCTTCCTCCACCTATAAATCCAGTTTTCGTCATATTTTCACTAATTTTTAGGCTATATAGCCCCAGGACAGCGTTGTAGACACACCCCTATTGATTCAGGTATTATTTAATTTAGTTGTATTTTCTCCAAGTTTTCGGTATTCGAAGTAAGGACCGTAAAGATCAGGTTGTTTTATATAGCTAATTCAGCATAGTAATACATTTATATGCGCGTTTCAGGGGTTATTCAGCTATAAAAGTTGCAGTGCACATGAAATCCTAAAAATCGAACCCGTGTTCTTTTTATAAAGTTATTAACCAACTTTATATTCCAAATATTAGCCCTTATTGTGTATATATATTTAAGTTATATAACACTCTTAGTTTAGAAGTTATAAGAACGAACCCTTTATAGACTCGAAGTAAGTCCCTAATGCTATCTTTTTTATTTGTATCAATATTCAAGAACGGAGGAGGGGACACCACTTCCGCTTTATTCGCTCTTTTCAAGTTCATTCCTGTTAAGAGTTATTCACCTTGGGATTACAGCCGATTGGAATCGGAGATCGAAGCGGGTACTCTAGACTAAGAAGCACTTAGAATCTTAAATGCATGTGCTAAAAGCATCAATATACACATATTCCTGGTAATTTAGGCCTAATAGTCGAGAATTACGCTCAAAACCTAAAATGTCCTCGAAATTTATAAAGTCGAACCAAGGACCTACAACCTCATGATTTATTCTCAAAAGTTTTTTGGTGTAACAGTAACTATGTTGGAAGCTTTGTTACGTCTCGTTAGGATTAATAGTTCCTGAGATAACTGTTTTTAAAGATTTTGTTCAAACCCAGGACTTTCAGGTAAATGTGTATATATTTAACAATTCCATTACTGCTGTTTACTGAACAAACTTTGTTCGAAGACAGTATCTAAATTAGTATAGCCGCTATAAGAAATTAAAGTTTCATACATCAACCTAGAATCGAACCAAGGCCCTCAAGGTTAAAATCAACATATAACCATAGTTTGGCATGCTAAAATCATTAACACTAGGTTGTCTATGTTAATTTAAGCCTTATGATTCATATTTTAGCCCAAAACTTAAAAAGTCATCGAAAGTTATGGATTCGAACCAAGGACCCATTATATTAAAATTATATTTCAGTCTGATGAAGTGCAACAATATTTACCACATAATCTGTGTCCCATCATGCTAAGCCTAAAAGTCTCTGAGAAAATTGGGTTTATGTTTTCCCATCGAACCCAGGACCCTAAGGTAAATTGATGTGTATTTTTACCATTACACCAATTACCCTCTATTGATTGCACTTTATTTGAAGTTTTCATCTAAATTAGTTTAGGAGATATATGAAGCTAAAATTTAATATATTCACCCAGATTCGAACCCAAGATATTTGGAGCCCCTGCAGTAATTGTTCTTGATCCGCCGAGAAGAGTTGATCACGTTTTACTGTATTGTTCTATCTTAAGCCGTCCCGGAAATATAAGTCATCAAAAAGTAGTCTAGAAAGGTGACATCTGGAGCAAATTAACATAATAATTGGAGCAATTAATTTGCATAATCAAATAATTTGCATATCAAAAAATTTGCATATCAAAAAAAGTTCATATAAAAATTTGAATAATAATTAGAGCAATTTGTTTGCATATCAGACAGCTATCAATCATTGATGCATATTAATGAGTTTGCGAACCACGCCCCCGCGAGCCACGCCCCCCGCGAAAAAGAGCGGGAAAACGCGGAAAACTGCAAAAGGACTATAATTCTGGCAATTTTGATGATGGAACAAAGTGCAACCTATCAAATTGAGCCAGTTTTTTTACGGGAAACATGAATTTAAAATCAGAATTAATTTAGCTTTACATCATTAATGTACAACTAATTAACAAAACTAAGTAATTACTACAATTATTACAAAAAATCGAAAATTCCAAATAAACTCAAATGTACTTCTAGAAAATGAAGAAACATTAGAAATTAACAAAAAATAGTAATACTCCCAGAAAAAGCGCGGAAAAGGGTTATTGTTATGCAAATGTTGGTTTGTACCTTCACAAACGAGGCAGGGGCCTCCTACTTCCGGTGGGGGTTTTTCGTGGGTAGTGCCGCCCTGGTTCGATCCAGGGCGGGGAGTTTCACACTCCCAGGCTTGCCTGGGGTTAGGGCGTCAGTAGCTATTTCCCCCACCACTAATAAAAAAAATAGGAGATCGGCCGATTCGAAGCGGGACTTTGAGACAGCGAGAGCACGAGACTACGCCACCAACGAGAGGAACTACTGAAGCACAGAATATCTCGACTAGGTAACTCTAGGCGAGTAGAAGGGATCAGAGCCAGCTCTCTCTTCAAAGAACTTGCTTCGCCGACTCTCGCTGCTCGACTCTCCCGGCGAGTGCGCCAGCAACTGCCAGCAAATCCAAGCAGCTCCCGGTGGGCGTTCTCTACGAGGTCCGCTACACGCTCAGCTCAGCCATGTGCTAGCGAGCTTAAGACAGTTCGGGAGGGAGAGGCTTCGATTATAAAACACCTGCCAGCAAGAAAAGCACCAGGCCCAGACAAAATACCAAATGTGGTACTAAAGAATTTACCCAAAAGGGCAGTAACATTGCTTGCCAAAATATTCAACTACACGCTCCAACAAGGCAGGTTTCCACCTGCATGGAAAGAGGCAAAAATCCTACTTTTCCCAAAAGTAAACAAAAATCTAGCACTACCAATCAACTACAGGCCGATCAGCTTATTAAATACGATGAGCAAGGTATTAGAGAAAGTGATACTGAAGCGAATAAATTCACACCTGCACAAACAAAATATACTTATACCCGAACAGTTCGGATTTCGAGCTCACCATTCTACTACACTACAACTGTTAAGAATGACGGAGCAAATCACCAAAGGGTTCAACACAAACAAATCGACAGGTGCCCTCTATTTAGATATTGAACGTGCCTTCGATAAAGTATGGCATGCAGGGCTACTCAGAAAACTGAAAGTCTACGAATTTCCAGACACTGCTATAGCCCTAATTAGGGACTACCTCTATGAACGACAATTTCACACCTCAGTAGAGGACGCAGTCTCAAGCTCCAAACAAATCAGAGCAGGAGTTCCACACGGAAGTATAGTGGGACCAACATTGTTCAATTTATACATAAACGACATGCCAGAATTGGTAAGAACCAACAAGTACATATACGCAGATGACACTGCTATAACCACACAATCCACTCAGCCACGAATAATACACTTACGCCTACAAAATGCTTTAGACTCACTTGAACCATGGTTCAAGAAGTGGAGAATTAAAGTAAATGCGAGGAAGACACAGGCTATAGTCTTCACTAAAAGAATACAACACCGTAAAGGCAGAAACTTGCTACAACCACTTAACTACCAAGGCGAAATTATCGAGTGGAAAGACCAAGTGACCTACTTAGGTCTTGTCATGGACCAAGGCCTAACCTGGAGTAGGCATATAGCTAAGGTCAGAGCCAAGGCTAATGGTCAACTAAACAGACTATATCCCATCATCAATCTCAACAGTCAATTAAAATTAAACATGGGAATTACCCTATATAAAACGCTAATATGAACGATCATTACGTACGCATCCCCTGTATGGGGCTACGCTGCAAAAACGCACATACATAAATTACAAACACTCCAGAATAGAATAATTAGAATAATTGCCAAACAACCCCCAGTAGCGCCGGCTTATCTCCTTCATGAGGAGCTAAAACTGCATTCAATTGAGCAGTTCATAAAAAGCCAAAGTTACAACCTGTATAAGCGTAAAGCAAGAAACAACAATGAACTAATACAAGAACTAGGCACCTATGAAGCAGAAAATAACAAACACAAGAGACCGCTCTCGCTATTTGGCAGAACACTCGGCCTGGGGGAACCCGATTTAAATATACAAGAATATCTAGAATCGCTAGTAAGAATTCCATAATAAAATTACCCATGAATGTGTCTACGACATTAGTTTGGTGGCCCTTGAAGTCCTTACTTTCTGAGTCAAGGCGGATCCGGGGGTTTGAGGGACCCCCACTCTACAGCGACCTGGCAGACCACTAACGGACATTCTCTGGTATTTAGATAAGATAGAATGTAAGTAATAAGAATAAGTGTTTTATTACAGGTAAAGCAGCATTGGGCATGGCCATCACTTGGATGGGTGACCACTAAGTCCATGAGAAACCAATGATGTCTCTGCTAAATGACAACGCCCTCTCTAGTTAGAGGGTTAAACACAACTAATAACTAATGACTTCGCCAGATAGGGCAGCAGTAGTTGTAAAAATATAACTAGCTTAGAATTTATACCAAATTGAAATATCTAAATGACTATGTCCTTATGTTACAGGGCTGCAGACATACGAAATGTACCAACGACTTTTCCCGAAAGGGCAGAAAATGTTATACTGACTACGTCCTTTTGTTACAGGGCTGCAGATATATACACACACAATATGTACTTATTCCTCACCACAAATCTTCCAAGGGCGCAATCAGGGCTCCGGTCATGTTTGCGTCCTGGCCCTCACTCTCTCCTGGCTATGGCTTTTGGCTAGCCATAACACCCGCTCCTTGATACGCAGGTGCAACAAGCGGTACTGCAGCATTCCTACACCCGAATTCACTCCGGTGGAGTGGTTTTTAGTGGGTATTGCCAGTTTAGGGCGACCCCCACACTTGGCAGAGCTATCCCCTCTGTCGCCTGTAGATTGGGTTTTTCCACTCCACTCGAAAAAAAAAAAAAAAAGGCTTCGAGAGGACACTAGAGAAACCGAGGCCCAGCGAAGACCAGCGGAGATCTACGAAGGCGGGCAGCCGCGTTCCGCTTTCACAAGAACCGGCGTACTCCGCTCAAAACCGACCCGGCGAGCGAGCGCTCATCGCCCGGCATCCTCTCCGTGACAGCTCCGGCGTTCTGCGAAGAAGCTCAGGCTTTTTTTTTTTTTTAATAGTGTTTGACGCCCGCTTTAAAAGCTCAGGCTGGACTAGTAGTTCTACATAAACAGTATAGCAGGGTAGAGAAACAAGGCCGCAGCCAACAGTCGTACGACTGGAACCAAGGCGCCTTAGGGCAGGTCCTCTGTTTCTCGCGCTTTTCAGCGCTCTCTAGCTGCTCTTTCTCTTTTTCTTTCTCTATTTTCCTCTATTCTTTTGTATTTAAGTACCCTTCTGGACCCCTAGCATTAAAAAAGGAGCTGCTTGCTGAAGCCAGACACAAAAAGAGCGGTAGCCCAACTCCAGTCAGTGGCTCAGCAGCAGAATAACTAGGCTTTAAAAATTCTTCTCTCTTCCTTCTTCTTGTAGCTAGCCCTAAATTAAGTTCTTTTCATACACACTTGACTCTTCTCTATCATTCACCACCTGCATCATGACGAAGGTAGGCCGAAGCGATCACCCGCAGAAGCTATCCCCTTCATCCCTGTCAACCACCAAAAGGCCTGTAGTAGCCAAGGAACTGATTATGACAGAGCGATCATCCACCACCTCATGCCGGACACGCTCATCGGCGCGCAAGCAATGCACCTCACATACCACATTAGCCGCCTCCGCGCCAACTGCACCTGCTCATACTCATAAGTCACCCACTCACAAATCATCTACACACTACTCAACCACTCATGACTCACTCACACACATTTCATCCACTCAGCCACAAGCCGCTCACCAATCATCCTCTCATGAATCACCCACACTCACATCATCCACTCAGGAGTCACCCACACTCACATCATCCACTCAGCCACAACCCACTCACAAGTCACCCTCTCATGAATTACCCACACTCACATCACCCACTCAAGAGCCACCCACACTCACATCATCCACTCAGCCACAAGCCACTCACAAATCACCCTCACATAAATCACTCACACTCAGATCACCCACACACACATCATCCACTAAACCACAAGCCACTCACAAATCACCCTCTCATGAATCACTCACGCCACCCTCACCCACACCACAGACTCATCCACAAGCCGCTCATCAATCACCCTCTCATGAATCACGCACTGCACCATCACCCACTCAGCAGTCACACATCCTCATGCTCACAACAACAGCGCAAGCGTCACCTCCCAACGCTCCACAGGCGCCCTCACATGATGCGGACGTGAATGACATGAGACCCTCTCCTCTACCTCAAGCACACTCACCGATACCGGAGAGCTATGCAGGCGCGGTTATGACTACACCTAACTCAAACACCAACACATTCACAGACTACAGGGTGGATCTCGCACCAGTGTTTGTTAACAAAAGCCAGTACACACACTCACACAATCCTTTGACACAAAATACACAGCCACACACAGGTATAGGATACACACCGCCCACCGCTCCGGAGACTACGCGATAAAGATGTTCTGCCTGAAGGACTACAACAAATTTGTTGAGCACCTCAGGAATGAAAGGGTAGAGTATTATCTTCTCCCACACCCAGAAAACAGGACCATTAGATATGTAATTAAAGGACTGTACGCCGAGTTCTCCGGAGCACACATAAAGCAGGCACTGGCAGACCAACAATTTCAGGCCATCAGAGCTGTGCAAATGCGCAGAAGGACTAGGGATAGAGCCCCCCTCCCCATGTTCCTTGTGGAACTGGAGGACACTACAGAGAATAGGCGCATTAGAGGCCTCAAATACCTGGCTCACTTTAGAGTTAGAGTAGAAGAGTACAGGACCGCAGAGGAGCCCAAACAATGCAAGCGTTGCCAGATGCTGTGGTACACGCACAAAGAGTGTCAGGCACCCCATGAAACCTGTACCAAATGTACAGGCCAACACCCCTCTTTTAGCTGCAGGGTTCCCCTGGAGGAACGTAGGTGCGATGGAGCAACTTGGCGCGGTTGCCCCAGTTACCAGGCCGCACTGAACGGGCCACGACCGAGGGAGCAGCAAAATAGGGCCCACCGACCCCACCGAGAACATCGCCAGAACCAGGTTGCTGCTCCCAACAACACAGAAGGGCAATGGTACGTACAGGACCGCCGCGGAAGGAACAGACCAGCCCCCAACCAGACCCATTCTACAGCTGAAGTAAGACGGGTAGTGCCCGACTTGCCTCCAGCTAATCAAGAGTGCACCCCAGTAGAAATAGGTACACCACACACACACACTGACACACCAATTCAGACACAAACAGAAACACACCAAATTTCCCACACCTACATGAATGTAACGCATTCAATGTAACGGCACTCACCGTCCGGGAAGCATTCTACAATGGCGTGGCCCTGGGCGAACTCCTGAACAGTACGCGAGTCTCACCTGCTGTAGACTGGGAAGCCTTCAAAGAACACACTAAGTGGCTCCTACAATCAATCTCCGATCCCAAATTCGACGCACTTTACCTTTTCAACTATGTCGCCAGATATCTGCACATACTCACAACCAGCATCTAGAAATGGCTCTCGCAACAACAGTTAACATTCTATACTGGAACTGCAATAACCTCCGAAGAAAACGCAAAGAACTCACAGATTTCCTTACTAGGAACTCAATCCAAGTAGCTCTACTCAATGAAACCCATCTGGGTACAGGAGATAGGTTTACAATCCCTGGATACAACATTTACCGTAACGATAGAAATCGCAGAGGCGGGGGAACGGCTATAGCAATACAGAGCTCCCTAACACACTACCAAAATCAAGTCCCGCAACTAAACAGACTTGAAGCGACAGCGGTCAATGTGCAATTGCACAACATGACTGTCACAATGATTGCGGCATATAACCAGCCCGGTGACATAGACACGGAGGACGTAGACGCCCTTATGAGAATGGACGCCAAAGTCATAGCCGCAAGGGACTTTAACGCCAAGCACTTCCTATGGAACTGCAGGACTGCCAATGTGGCAGGTAACAAACTTCTGGCATATATAAATCATTCCAATACACTAATAACAGGACCAGAAGAACCCACATATATCCCGCGAATACAACATCATCTACCAGATATTCTGGATATTGCGTTACTAAAAGGTATAACCCACGATACACGGAACACAGTTTTAAATGACCTCACGTCCGATCATCTGCCAGTAATACTGGAAGTTGCTGCCCCAGTATCCTTTCGGCCAGAACAGACTAGACCAAATTACAGACTGGCAGACTGGCCCACCTTCGAAGAGGCCATTGACGCTCAAATAAACACCGCAGCGGTCACGACGCATGATACACAGGAGCTAGCGGTGACACAAATTACAAACGCGATACACCACGCCATAGAGCAACACGTCCCCATAAAAAGGTGTACTAGGAATGTCAGGGTGCAATTTCCGCAAGACGTCAGGCAAACAGTTAAAGAACGGAATAATGCCCGACGGAAATGGCAACGCAGCCGAAACTTAATCCATCGAAACCAATACGAAGAGCAAAGAATCAGGGCCAGTACCCACATCGCCGAATATACACGCAACCAGTGGAACAATACCCTGGAAAACTGGTACCCACACACTCAATCGGTTTGGAGGATTCCGAAATGCCTCATGCGGACAGCCACAAATATTCAACCTCTCCGCATTGAAGGCCAAATAAAGGAGACACCCGAGGATAAAGCGGAAGCATTTGCAGACGCGCTGGAAAATACCTTCCATCCAAACGCTCATCCCTGCGACCAAAACTTCGCGGTGGACACGGAAAGGTTGGCACTCTCCTTGCGAACAGCACAAACGCACAATAAAACAAGAAAAACGAATGCCGGGGAAATTAAATGGCTAATTATGCACCTTCCCAACCGCAAAGCACCGGGACCAGACAAAATCCCGAACGTTGTGCTCAAACACTTGCCGAGGAAGGCAATAAAATTGCTTGCGGAAATATTTAATTATACCTTAGAACACGGAAGATTTCCCCTTCAGTGGAAAGAAGCAAAAATTTTGCTTTTCCCTAAGCAACACAAAGATCTCTCTCAGCCCACCAGCTATAGGCCTATCAGCCTTCTAAACACGATGAGTAAACTCTTGGAGAAAATAATACACAAACGACTTAACGCATTCGTAATCAAGAATGACCTATTGACCAAGGAACAGTTTGGATTTAGATCCAAACACTCCACCACTCACCAACTATTGCGACTAACCGAAAGTATTACGAGGGGTTTTAACACCAACCGCTCAACAGGAGCAGTTCTACTTGATTTGACAAGGTATGGCACGCAGGCCTCATACGAAAACTAAGCACGTATGGAGTACAAGACTCAATGATCACCTTAATTGCAGATTACCTGAAAGGTAGGACCTTCAAAACAGCGGTAGGGGAGGCGGAGTCATCCCTCCGTCCTATCCAAGCAGGCGTACCCCAAGGAAGTATCCTAGGGCCTGTGCTGTTTAACATCTACATAAACGACCTCCCTCCACTTATCCGGGTAGAAAAATACATCTACGCCGATGATACAGCACTCGTAACACAGTCAACCCAACCACGGATCATTCACCTAAGACTCCAGAATGCTCTAAACGAACTGGAGCCGTGGCTTACGAAATGGAGGGTAAAAATTAACGCCAGAAAATGCCAAGCAATAGTTTTCACGAAGCGCCACTTGCATAGGCAAAGAAGGCATGCCCTCCCACCGCTTACCTACAGGCAAGAGCCTATCGAGTGGGGGAGCTCAGTCACTTACTTAGGGGTAAGGATGGACGAATGCCTCACGTGGAAACAACACATAAACATGGTACGAGCAAAAGCTAACGGTCAACTTAACAAACTTTATCCGATAATAAATTTAAATAGCGGCCTCAAACTTAGCATGGGGCTAACACTATATAAAACCTTGATTCGCCCAATATTAACATACGCCTCACCCGTATGGGGCTATGCGGCCAAAACACACATCAAACGGCTACAAACAATGCAAAACCGTATACTGCGCATTATAGCTAAACTACCAGCAGTAGCACCAACGTGGGCTCTGCATCTGGAGCTAAAAATCTGCTCCATCGAGACCTACATAAAACACTTGGCATTCAACCTTTATAAACGCAAAAACAATAACCACAACGAGCTCATCCAAAATCTAGGAAATTACGACACCGAGCACGATAAGCACCCCCGCCCACTGGCAGTCTTTGACAGAACCATCGGAATAGGAGAGCCTGAAATCAACATACAAGAATACCTGGACACCCTGATTAGGGTATAAAATCTAGAGCTGGTACAGCGTAGGGCAGTGACTGCGACAATCCTTCCAGTTCCTGCCTCTCACTCACAACAAACACACACACATCCACACTCATTACTAATCTTCCTTTTCAGCAGCCCTCTAAGCCCTTGAGCTTACCCAGCCAAGGCGGTCCCGGGGGAAGAGGGCCCCCCCGCGAGTGGCACGGGTCCGCACCTGCAATATGATAGGCAGGCAGCCAGCCATGTGCGCACTCTATACGACAACGCCCAGAAAATGGAGTATGACTAGGACGGATAATTTCATATACTTTCTAACACACTTTAACGATGTCTTAGGTTGAACATAATAACTCATGTATATATGTAACAGTATATGTAATAGTATTACTCGTAAAATAGATAACAACACTTGTATAAATATCACAAAGATGAAGCCTACATAGGCGGAACCCACACAAAAGCTAAGCTTAATATAACTCTAAACTTAGTATATACTCACAGACGGAGCCAATGGCAGACCTCAACTATTACCTCATAATAATAAGCGATTGTAGTTTTAGGACAGACAATTAACAATAAGTTAGTTTGTTTCAGAGAAACAGCGCCAGCGTAGCAGCACCCACAAAGACCTAGCAGACTCTAGGTAGCACGATATCCCTCCCACTCGTCCAAATATCCTACTCCTAAAATTCTACTTCACAATCTCCTGAAATTCGCCAGAGGGCAGGCTGGGTCTAGGCCAAGCCTGCCTGCCGGCACCCAATATCTCCTCTGGCGGCCGCACAGCGGGCCAGTTAATACGACCAGTACTACGCGGGTGCAACAGCGGTACCGCAGAAATCCTTCTCCCTATCCACTCCAGCACCGGTGGAGGTTTTTTAGTCGGTAGGGCCACGTGGCAGAACCCGACACTCCGGACGTGCCCGGGTAGTCTATAAGGTAGATTTTTCCTCCACTCGAAAAAAAAAAAAAAAAAAAAAAAAAGCTTAACTTGCTACATCACCAGAAACAAGTACCGCAGCTGTACAGGCTAGAAGCCACAGCAATCAGTGTGCAACTACATCACTCCACTGTCACACTTATAGCCACGTACAATCCCCCCGGCGACATCGACACAGAGGATGTCGACCGACTAATGAACATGGACGCTAAGGCCATTGCAGCTGGTGACTTTAATGCCAAGCATCTTCTCTGGAACTGCAGATCCGCAAACCAAGCCGGAAACAAATTAATAAATTATATTAATAACTCCAATATTCTCCTGACAGACCCAGAGGAACCCACGTTCAATCCCAGAATAAGAAATCACGCACCGGACATACTAGATATAGCGCTGACAAAAGGCATTCCCTATGACCTGCAGCACACGGTCATCAATGATCTCACCTCAGATCATCTCCCGGTAATACTGGAAGTAGCCGCTCCAGTAACCTTCAGACTGGAATCAGCCAGACCCAATTACCGAAAAGCCGACTGGCCATCCTTTGAGGCATCCATAGATGCAGGGCTGGCGAACATTGAGGTCACGTCTCATGAGACACAAGATCAGGCCATCGATGGAATCAAGCGCGCAATCTACGAAGCAACCGAACAACATGTGCCACTGAAACGCCCGTACCTAAATAACAAAATATTGCTTCCCCCAGATACGAGGCAAATTATTCGCGATCAGTACAAAGCCCGACGAAAATGGCAGCGGAGTCTTCACATAGCTCACCGAAATGAGTATGAGGACCTAAAACTTCGTGCTAACACTCACATTGCGGACTTCACTCGCAACCAGTGGAATGAAACCCTGGAGAACATTGATCCACAACAACACACCATTTGGAGGATTGCTAAATGCCTCACCAGAGCGCGCACGTACATTCCCCCACTCCATACAGGGGGCCACATAGCGGAGACGAACGCAGAAAAAGCCGAAGCTTTACCGACACACTCCAACAAGAATTTCAACCAAATGAGGACCCGTGAGATGTAAACTTTGCAACAGACACGGAGGCCAAAGCGAACCTCATTGACATAGCATTTACATACAATAAAACTCGAAAAACAAGCGCCGGTGAAATTATTTGGTTAATCAAGCACCTCCCGACGCGTGAAGCACCAGGACCAGACAAAATCCCCAATCTGGTCCTGAAAAATCTGCCGCCCAGGGCGATAAAACACCTTGCGAACATATTCAACCACACCCTTGAACATGGCCGATTCCCTCCCCAATGGAAGGAGGCCAAAATGTTGCTGTTCCCCAAGCAGCACAAAGACTTGTCACTGCCAATAAACTATAGGCCCATCAGCTTGCTCAATACCATGAGTAAACTGCTGGAGAAAATTCTTCTAAAACGCCTGAACGCCCACTTAATTAGAAACAATACCCTCACGAACGAGCAACTCGGCTTCAGAGCTAAGCACTCTACAACACTCCAACTTTTACGTATCACTGAAAACATCACCAGAGGGTTCAACAAGAATCGATCTACCGGCGCGGTACTTCTTGACATACAACGCGCCTTCGACAGCGTATGGCATGCAGGCCTACTAAATAAACTGACGACATACGGAATCAACGACTCGTTGGTCGCAATCATTAAAGACTATCTACGAGATAGAAGCTTCAAGGCAGCAGTGGATGAGGCAGAGTCAACACTCCGCCCCATCAGAGCTGGCGTACCCCAAGGAAGTTTGCTGGGGCCCACGCTATTTAACATACACATAAATGATCTCCCACCACTAATCCGGGTAGAGAAATTTATCTGCGCCGACGACACTGCTCTAGAAACAACATCACTGCAGCCACGGATTATACACCTCAGGCTCCAAAATGCCTTGAATTCTCTGGAACCGTGCTTCAGAAAATGGAGGGTCAAGTTAAATGCCAGAAAGTGTAAAGCCATTGTTTTCACAAAACGCCACACACATAAGCAACAAAGGCGCTCTCCCACCACTTATGTACCGGCAAGAGCCGATTGAGTGGGAGAGCATGGTCACTTACTTAAGGGTAAGGATGGACGAAGGCCTCACGTGGAAACAACACATCAACACGGTAAGAGCTAAAGCCAACGGTCAGCTCAACAAGCTTTACCCAATCATTAACACGAACAGCCGCTTGAATCTAAGCATGGGCCTAACCCTCTACAAAACGCTAATCAGACCTATACTAACATACGCCGCCCCCGTCTGGGGATATGCGGCAAAAACCTCAATTAAGAGACTCCAAACCCTTCAAAATCGAATTTTGCGAATTATTGCACAAGTGCCCGCAGTAGCTCCAACCTTTGAACTACACGAGGAGCTCAAAATCTGCTCAATTGAGACCCATATAAAGCAACTGGCATTTAATATCTACAAGCGGAAAAGTAATAATCACAACGTTCTCATCCAAGAACTTGGAGAATATGACACCAGAAACGACAAGCACCTCCGCCCTCTATCGCTCTTCAACCGGAACATCGGTTTAGGGGAACCAGAAATCAATATTCAGGAATACTTAGACAACCTCATTAGGTAACTAATGGCAATGTCAGAGAGCATTCCACTCCAGACAAAAACCACACATATGCACACCTTCTCATTTTCAGCTGTCCTCTAAGTCCTTGTGCTACCCAGCCAAGGCGGCTCCCGGGGGATGACGGTCCCCCCGCGAGTGGCACGGATCCGCACCTGCACCATGGTAGGCAGGCAGCCAGCCGTGTGCGCACTCTACACGACCAGGACTTCCACAGGCCAACGAGACAATCAACACTTAGACGAGGCCGTTAGGCTGAAAAGAAACCAAAATTTAATTATAAATAACTTGTAGGGCTAGTTTTTCATTTCAGATATACGACGCAGCCCTCGGCTGAAATATCACTACCAATTGTACATAGGATAAAATACACTCACTGACATGGAATGGAACTCACCACCATTCCTTAGTTTGTTTCAGAGACTCGGCCCCATAGGCAGAAGACACACAAGCCAAACTACGACGCTAGAACTGCACCTCATCTAGAGACCAGTCTTCAGCAATGTCACCAATAAACACAGGGAGAGAGTGGCACCTCTCCTTACCAGCAACGCTAAATTACTATAATCCTTCATTATCCCTACCTCTGAATCCGCATAGGAGGCCGGCTGGGCCCTGGTCGAGTCGGTCTGCTAGCACTACCTTACCCACTGGTGGCCGCACAGCGGGCCAGTTTCATTTCCCTTCCCATCACTACGCGGGTGCAACAGCGGTACCGCAACAATTCTCCTTTCCCACTCCCGGTGGAGGGTTTTTTAGTCGGTAGGCCCACTCTGGGAGACCCCGACACTCCGGGCTAGCCAGCCCGGGTTAGTCCTTAAGGTGGATTTTCCCTCCACTCGAAAAAAAAAAAAAAAAAAAAAGCTTAACTTAGGCTTCGAGAGGACACTAGAGAAACCGAGGCCCAGCGAAGACCAGCGGAGATCTACTAAGGCGGCCAGCCGCGCTCCGCTTTTACAGAACCGGCGCACTCCGCTCTAAACCGACCCGGCGAACGAGCGCTCATCGCCCGGCATCCTCTCCGAGACAGCTCCAGCGTTCTGCGCAGTAGCTCAGGCTGGGCTAGTAGTTCTACAAAAACAGTATAGCAGGGTAGAGAAACAAGGCCGCAGCCAACAGTCGTACAACTGGAACCAAGGCGCCCTAGGGCAGGTCCTCTGTTTCTCGCGCTTTTCAGCGCCCTCTAGCTGCTCTTTCTCTTTTTCTTTCTCTATTTTCCTCTATTCTATTAGTATTTAAGTACACTTCTTGCCCCCTAGCATTAAGATAGGAGCTGCTTGCTGAAGCAGCACACAAAAAGAGCGGTAGTCCAACTCCAGTCAGTGGCTCAGCAGCAGAATTGCTAGGCTTTAAAAACTCTTCTCTCTTCCTTCTTCTTGTAGCTAGCTCTAAACTAAGTTCTTTTTCGTACACACTTGACTCTTCCCTATCATTCACCACCTGCATCATGACGAAGGTAGGCCGAAGCGATCACCCGCAGAAGCTATCCCCTTCATCTCTGTCAACCACCAAAAGGCCTGTAGTAGCCAAGGAACTGATTATGACAGAGCGATCATCCACCACCTCATGCCGGACACGCTCATCGGCGCGCAAGCAATACACCTCACATACCACATTAGCCGCTTCCGCGCCAACTACACCTGCTCATACTCATAAGTCACCCACTCACAAATCATCTACACACTCCTCACCCACTCATGACTCACTCACACACAGTTCATCCACTCAGCCACAAGCCGCTCACCAATCATCCTCTCATGAATCACCCACACTCACATCACCCACTCACGAGTCACCCACACTCACATCATCCACTCAGCCACAACCCACTCACAAATCACCCTCTCATGAATCACCCACACTCACATCATCCACTCAAGAGCCCCCCACACTCACATCATCCACTCAGCCACAAGCCACTCACAAATCACCCTCACATGAATCACTCACACTCACATCACCCACTCAGGAGTCACCCACACACACATCATCCACTCAACCACAAGCCACTCACAAATCACCCTCTCATGAATCACCCACATTCACGTCACCCACTCAGGAGCCACCCTCACCCACACCACCGACTCATCCACAAGCCGCTCATCAATCACCCTCTCATGAATCACTCACTGCACCATTACCCACTCAGCAGTCACACGTCCTCATGCTCACACAAACAGGGCAAGCATCACCTCCCAACGCTCCACAGGCGCCCTCACATGATGCGGACGTGAATGACATGAGACCCTCTCCTATACCTCAAGCACGCTCACCGATACCGGAGAGCTATGCAGGCGCGGTTATGACCACACCTAACACAAACACCAACACATTCACAGACTACAGAGTGGATCTCGCACCTGTGTTTTTTAACAAAAGCCAGTACACACGAATACACACCCTCACACAATCCTTTGACACAAAATACACACCCACACACAGGTATAGGATACACACCGCCCACCGCTCCGGAGACTACGCGATAAAGATGTTCTGCCTGAAAGACTACAACAAATTTGTTGAGCACCTCAGGAATGAAAGGGTACATTACTATCTTCTCCCACACCCAGAAAACAGGACCATTAGATATGTAATTAAAGGATTGTACGCCGAGTTCTCCGGAGCACACATAAAGCAGGCACTGGCAGACCAACAATTTGAGGCCAGCAGAGCTGCGCAAATGCGCAGGACTAGGGATAGAGCCCCCCTCCCCAGGTTACTTGTGGAACTGGAGGACACCACAGAGAATAGGCGCATTAGAGGCCTCAAATACCTGGCTAACTTTAGAGTTAGAGTAGAAGAGTACAAGACCGCAGAGGAGCCCAAACAATGCAAGCGTTGCCAGATGCTGTGGCGCTCGCACAAAGAATGTCAGGCACCCCATGAAACCTGCGCCAAATGTACAGGCCAACACCCCTCATTTAGCTGCAGGGTTCCCCTGGAGGAACGTAGGTGCGCCCTGTGAAGTCCCACAGGACACGGAGCAACTTGGCGCGGTTGCCCCTGTTACCAGGCCGAACTGAATGGGTCACGACCGAGGGAGCAGCAAAATAGGGCCCACCGACCCCACCGAGAACATCGCCAGAATCAGGTTGCTGCTCCCAACAACACAGAAGGGCAATGGTACGTACAGGACCGCCGCGGAAGGAACAGACCAGCCCCCAACCAGACCCCTTCTACAGCTGAAGTAAGACGGGTAGTTCCCGACTTGTCTCCAGCCAATTAAGAGTGAACCCCAGTAGAAATAGGTACACCACACACACACTGACACACCAATTCAGACACAAACAGAAACACCGAAACCTCCTCCACACCTAAATGAATGTAGCGCTTTCAATGTAACGGCACTCACCGTCCAGGAAGCATTCTACAATGGCGTGGCCCTGAGCGAACTCCTGAACAGTATGGGAGTCTCACCCGCTGTAAGCTGGGAAGCTTTTAAAGAACACTCTAAGTGGCTCCTACAATCAATCTCCGATCCCAAATTCGACGCACCTTACCTTTTCAATTATGTCGCCAGATATCTGAACATACTCTCAACCAGGATCTAGAAATGGCTCTCGCAACAGCAGTTAACATTCTATACTGGAACTGCAATAACCTCCGAAGAAAACGCAAAGAACTCACAGATTTCCTTACTAGGAAGTCAATCCAAGTAGCTCTACTCAATGAAACCCATCTGGGTACAGGAGATAGGTTTACAATCCCTGGATACAACATTTACCGTAACGATAGAAATCGCAGAGGAGGGGGAACGGCTATAGCAATACAGAGCTCCCTAACACACTACCAAAAACAAGTCCCGCAACTAAACAGACTAGAAGCGACAGCGGTCAATGTGCAATTGCACAACACGACTGTCACAATGATTGCGGCATATAACCAGCCCGGTGACATAGACACGGAGGACGTAGACGTCCTTATGAGAATGGACGCCAAAGTCATAGCCGCAGGGGACTTTAACGCCAAGCACTTCCTATGGAACTGCAGGACTGCCAATGTGGCAGGTAACAAACTTCTGGCATATGTAAATAATTCCAATACACTAATAACAGGAGCAGAAGAACCCACATATATCCCGCGAATACAACATCATCTACCAGATATTCTGGATATTGCGTTACTAAAAGGTATAACCCACGATACGCGGAACACAGTTATAAAAGACCTCACGTCCGATCATCTGCCAGTAATACTGGAAGTTGCTGCCCCAGTATCCTTTCGGCCAGAACAGACTAGACCAAATTACAGACTGGCAGACTGGCCCACCTTCGAAGAGGCCACTGACGCGCAAATAAACACCGCAGCGGTCACGACGCATGAGACACAGGAGCTAGCGGTGACACAAATTACAAACGCGTTACACCACGCCATAGAGCAACACGTCTCCATCAAAAGTTGTACTAGGAATGTCAGGGTGCAATTTCCGCAAGACGTCAGGCAAACAGTTAAAGAACGGAATAATGCCCGACGGAAATGGCAACGCAGCCGAAACTTAATTCATCGAAAACAATACGAAGAGCAAAGAATCAGGGCCAATACCCACATCGCCGAATATACACGCAACCAGTGGAACAATACTCTGGAAAAGTTGGAACCACAGACCCAATCGGTTTGGAGAATTGCGAAATGTCTCACGCGGACGGCTACAAATATTCAACCTCTCCGCATTGAAGGCCAAATAAAGGAGACGCCCGAGGATAAAGCGGAAGCCTTTGCAGACGCGCTGGAAAATACCTTCCAGCCAAACGCTCACTCTGCGACCAAAACTTCGCGGTGGACACGGAAAGGTTGGCACTCTTCTTGCGAACAGCACAAACGCACAACAAAACTAGAAAAACGAATGCCGGGGAAATTAAATGGCTAATTATGCACCTTCCCAACCGCAAAGCACCGGGACCGGACAAAATCCCGAACGTTGTGCTCATACACTTGCCGATGAAGGCAATAAAATTGCTTGCGGAAATATTTAATTATACCTTAGAACACAGAAGCAAAAATTTTGCTTTTCCCTAAGCAACACAAATATCTCTCTCAGCCTTCCAGCTATAGGCCTATCAGCCTTCTGAACACGATGAGTAAACTCTTCGAGAAAATAATACACAAACGACTTAACGCATTCGTAATCAAGAATGACCTATTGACCAAGGAACAGTTTGGATTTAGATCCAAACACTCCACCACTCACCAACTATTGCGACTAACCGAAAGTATTACGAGGGGTTTTAACACCAACCGCTCAACAGGAGCAGTTCTACTTGATTTGACAAGGTATGGCACGCAGGCCTCATACGAAAACTAAGCACGTATGGAGTACAAGACTCAATGATCACCTTAATTGCAGATTACCTGAAAGGTAGGATCTTCAAAACAGCATTAGGGGAGGCGGAGTCATCCCTCCGTCCTATCCAAGCAGGCGTACCCCAAGGAAGTATCCTAGGGCCTGTGCTGTTTAACATCTACATAAACGACCTCCCTCCACTTATCCGGGTAGAAAAATACATCTACGCCGATGATACAGCACTCGTAACAGGGTCAACCCAACCACGGATCATTCACCTAAGACTCCAGAATGCTCTAAACGAACTGGAGCCGTGGCTTACGAAATGGAGGGTAAAAATTAACGCCAGAAAATGCCAAGCAATAGTTTTCACGAAGCGCCACTTGCATAGGCAAAGAAGGCGTGCTCTCCCACCGCTTACCTACAGGCAAGAGCCTATCGAGTGGGGGAGCTCAGTCACTTACTTAGGGGTAAGGATGGACGAATGTCTCACGTGGAAACAACACATAAACATGGTACGAGCTAAAGCTAACGGTCAACTTAACAAACTTTATCCGATAATAAATTTAAATAGCAGCCTCAAACTTAGCATGGGGCTAACACTATATAAAACTTTGATTCGCCCAATATTAACACACACATCACCCGTAAGGGGATATGCAGCCAAAACACACATCAAACGGCTACAAACAATGCAAAACCGTATACTGCGCATTATAGCTAAACTACCAGCAGTAGCACCAACGTGGGCTCTGCATGAGGAGCTCAAAATCTGCTCCATCGAGACCTACATAAAACACTTGGCATTCAACCTTTATAAACGCAAAAACAATAACTACAACGAGCTCATTCAAAATCTAGGAAATTACGACACCGATCACGATAAGCACCCCCGCCCACTGGCACTCTTTGACAGAACCATCGGAATAGGAGAGCCCGAAATCAACATACAAGAATACCAGGACAATCTGCTTAGGGCATAAAACATAGATCTGGTACAGCGTAGGGCAGTGACTGCGACAATCCTTCCAGTTCCTGCCTCTCACTCACAACAAACACACACACATGCACACTCATTACTAATCTTCTTTTCAGTAGCCCTCTAAGCCCTTGAGCTTACCCAGCCAAGGCGGTCCCGGGGGAAGAGGGCCCCCCCGCGAGTGGCACGGGTCCGCACTAGCAATACGATAGGCAGGCAGCCAGCCACGTGCGCACTCTATACGACAACGCTCAGAAAATGGACTATGCCTAGAGGTTTTAAAATGACGTACACCTAAGACGGATAATACCATATATACTTTCTAACACACGTTAACGATGTCTTAGGCTGAATATAGTAACTCATGTATATATGTAACAGTATATGTAATAGTATTACTCGTAAAATAGATAATAACACTTATATAAATATCACAAAGACGAAGCCTATATAGGCGGAACTCACACAAAAGCTAAGCTTAATATAACAGTATACATAGTATATACTCACAGACGGAGCCAATGGCAGACCTCAACAATTACCTCATAAAAATAAGCATTAATAATAAGTTAGTATGTTTCAGAGACGCAGCGCTAGCGTAGCAGCACCCACAAATTCCTAGCAGACTCTAGGTAGCACGACTTCCCTCCCACTCGTCCAAATAACCTACCTCTATATTCTCCTTCATAATCTCCTGAAATTAGCCAGAGGGCAGGCTGGGCCTAGGCCAAGCCTGCCTGCCGGCACCCAATATCTCCTCTGGCGACCGCACAGCGGGCCAGTAATTACCACCAGCACTACGCGGGTGCAACAGCGGTACCGCAGAAATCCACTCCAGCACCGGTGGAGGTTTTTTTAGTCGGTAGGGCCACGTGGCAGAACCCGACACTCCGGACGTGCCCGGGTAGTCTATAAGGTAGATTTTTCCAACACACGAAAAAAAAAAAAAAAAAAAAAAAAAAAAAAGCTTAACTGTTCTCTCGACACACGATGGTGAAGAAGAGACAGCGCCGAACCGCCGCTGCTACAGCAGCACTCATCACTACTCCCCCGGCGGTCGCCGAGGATGTAGTACCTCAGTCTCCGCCGGCTGAGGCAAACTTCCTTTCGCCGCCAGTCGCTAGCGCAGCTTCGCCGCAACTGCCAACGCAGTTGTCGCTGCCTACAACACCATCTCCGCCGAGCTCCACACCGCCGCCCCGGTTCAGTGCCGTGGTACGGGGGGTCCCTCGGGACCTTTCCACCCGGCATCTACTCACCGCCGCGCAGTCGCGGTGACCTTCATGCTTGAGGGCCACCCGCATTTTCTGCGACCGGGGGCCAACTCCGTTGGTAAGAGTGGAGCTTCAGGACCCGGCTGACTTTGAAGCTGCTTTGACGTCAGGGTTGCCCTTATAAGGGCGACTACTGCCAGTCGAAGCAAGCAGACAGGAACGCCACCGGCCCTGCCACCGCCGCTGCGCCTTCGGGCACAGCCAAGACGCCTGCACTTCAGCGCCGCGGTGCCATTACTGTGGGACCAGCGTCTTGACGACGCAGTGCACTGGCCATTATCTCCGCCGACGTCGCCGGTTCTGTGTCACCTGCCGTGGCATAGGACAATTTACTGGCCAGGCCCAGTGTCCCCTTTACCCGAGGGACGGGCGCAACACTCCGCAGCCAGTACGATCACCGCAGACCTACCACACAGACGCCACACCACCTCCAGCTTCTATTGACACAGCGACGCGGGATGCCATTCAGGACCTTCATGCGGAGATCCTGAAAATCGGCGCTCGCTTAGCTGCGTTAGAAGAGGCCTTCACCAGCGTCATCTCCAGGAAGCTGCTGGACCTGCAAGCTGCCACCACCGCCGCCATCTCCACCCTGCAGTCCTACACCGCTGAGCTGTCCAACCGGATAGACAGTGTCCAAGCGCAGCTACAGCAGTACCACCCAAATCAGCAGCACCATTCCGCCGACCAGTTTCCATACAACAACCCGCTATACACAACTCCAATTTCAACAGACGCTTTATCCAGGTTCCAGCAAGGACGGCGACTGCGAAAACACCAGCATACTCGGGCCAACACTATTTAATATCTATATAAATGACATCCCAAAAACCGAAAATACAGAACTATACATTTATGCGGACGACACCGCCATAATGACCCAATCAGGAAAAACGAAATTCATTCACAGCAGACTTCAGAGGTCCCTCAATAACCTAGAGGACTGGCTTACCAAATGGCGAATCAAAGTAAATGCACCAAAGATACCAAAATAAAATTCTACGCCTAGTATCTAAGGTACCATACACAGCTCCAGCTGACATACTTCACGAAGAACTCAAAATACATACAATCGAACAATTCATTAAAAAGCTAACCTACGACACGTATCAAAAATTAAGTGCACATCACAACCCTTTAATAGAAACGCTAGGGAACTACGACACACAAACAAACAAACACAACAGACCTTTATCACTTTTCGACAGGACTATAACACAAGACAGCACTCCAGACGAAATACAACAATACCTTACAAACCTCCTTCACTAAAACCTCTCCTCTTTTTTAACACACAACTATATATATATTCTTTCTCTCTTCTCATATGTTTCAGTACCAGCCCGTCGCAGAGCTCTAAAGCCCTCAGGTACAGCTGAGGCGGACCGGCGGAAGGGGCCTCCCATTGTGATCGACGCGGGCAGCGTACTTCGGGCAGCTGCAATATGGAGTCAATCACTTAGACGACCTTGGCAACTACATGATAAACGAGATGACGAAGGCCTATGAGCCCGGTACTACTACTAGCGACGAGCGGCTGCGCAACAACTGACGGACGGAGAAATCTCCCGAAGCAACAGCGCAGAAGCGGAACTCCAAATTTATATCTCATTCTAAACATATACTATAAGACTAAATTTAGTGCATGTCGAATAACATTTTACCTAATATGACAAGCAGGCACACCCTGCAGAAGTAGAACATAATTATTAACGAATAAAACACTTATAAAGTAACGCATGACTATCCACTGCTACTGTTCAGGATTCATGGACAATCCCAGTAAGTAGCATTAACGCGCTCGCACGCAATGCATGCCAGCTAAGTAGATCTCACTTACTAACCGGGGTGCTATGCGGGACCCGACTATTGCATGTTTGCACGAAAGTACTCTATATATAACGATTAACACGTGGAGGGTTTTTTTTAGTGGATATACCGCACTCTGCGGGGAGCTGCACATATCCCCCAAGCCATTGCACTATGGCTTGGGGTCGAATGCAGGAATGCATTTTTCCCCTCCACGGTAAAAGAAAAAGCTTAACAGAGGGAGGTGGTTCTCTGAAGATCTACGAGAGATAGCTACTAGAGGAGCCAAGGCACTGCGAAGACCAGCGAATCTCCACGAAGGCGGGCGGAGATCTGACGGTTGACGCCGACAGAGAGCCGGCGCTTGGCAAACACCGCACCGACTCCCTCCGCAGGAACGCATACAGTTCCACCTCATGCCCGAACCTTCACTTAGGTCCATTAGATGTGTTATTAAAGGGCTGTATGCGGAGGTCTCCGGTGAAAACATAAAGCAGGAACTGGCAACCCACAACCTTGAGGTCCTTAGGGCTGTGCAAATGCATAGAAGGAATAGGTTTAGAGCCCCTCTCCCCATGTTCCTTGTGGAACTGGCGGACACCCCTGAAAACAGAAAGATAGTGGGCCTCAAGTATGTAGCCCACGTTAGGGTTAGGATTGAAGAATACAGGACCGTTCCAGCGCCGAAACAATGTAAAAAATTCCAAATGCTGTACCATACACATTTAGAATGCCAGGCCCCCCAAGACACATGCGCCAAATGTAAACGCCCCACCCTTATTACTCCTGTAGAGTTCCCCCAGGGAACGACAGTGCGCGCTGTGTAATGGTACGGGACATGGGGCAACATGGCGCGGTTGCCCGAAGTACCTGGTGGCACTGAACTCAAGGCCAAGGGAGCAGACATCTAGGGCCCCCGAACCACAACCTGTAGAACAGCAACAGAATACCATGGCTGCTCCCACTAACACCGAGGGGCAGTGGTACACTCAGGACCGTCGAGGCAGAAACCGGTCAGCCCCCAAACCTTGCCCCTCGAGAGCGGATGGACACCGGGTCACGACCAGTCTGCCACCAGCACAACATGAGCGCGCCCCTAACGCGACACAACACAAACAAAACACACATAGGCTAACACACAAACACGTACGCATAAACCACCACCATAGTTGGGAGATCCAGTCTTCTGCCCAACAGCTCTCACCACCCGGGAAGCATTTGAGAATGGAATGGCCTTGAGGGAGCTCCTAAGTAAGCTAGATTGCTCCTCAACGATAGCTTACAACAAGTTTAAAATACATAGCAAATGGCTACTGGAACTAATTACAGATGACCGCGCAGACCCAAAGTACCTGTTCAATTACCTCACCGGATATCTTCTAGTAATTGCGGAAACTTATCATGGCTAGTACAACAGTAGTAAACATAATATACTGGAACTGCAACAACCTCCGACGAAAACGCAAAGAACTAGCAGATTGCCTAGTCAGGAACTCCATTCAGATTGCACTGCTTAACGAGACCCACTTAGGACTAGAAGGCCGCTTCACGGTACCAGGTTACAAAATCTGCAGAAATGATAGAAATCGTAGAGGCGGAGGTACCGCGGTGGCCATCCAAAATTCGATAACACACCATCAAAAACACGGGCCTTAACTAAACCGTCTGGAAGCAGCGGCAGTAAATGTGCAATTGCACAACGACGCAGTAACAGTTGTAGCAGTTTACAATCCTCCAGGCGATATCGACGTAGAGGATGTAGACAAAATTATGCGCCTTGACAGTAAGGTGATTGCTGCAGGTGACTTATACTCGAAACATCACCTTTGGAACTGCAGAGCTACAAACACTTCCGGCACCAAACTGCTAATGTACGTTAACAGGTCAAACGTCCTACTAACAGGACCAAACGAACCCACGTATATACCCAGACAGGTCAACCAAAAGCCAGATATTCTAGACATTGCCCTACTTAAAGGTATGCCATATGACACAGAAACTACGGTTATAAACGATCTCACTTCAGATCACCTTCCAGTACTAATGGAGATCGTAGCGCCTCTAGCGTTCAAACCAGAGCCAGCCAGACGCAATTATAACCAAACAAACTGGCCAGAGTTTGAGGCGCAAATATAAACCGAACTTGGTCAAAGGGAGGCTAATGTCAACTCCCACGAAACACAAGACCAAGCGGTTGACACAATAACAGAAGCTATTCACCACGCAACAGAAAGACATGTGCCAATAATACGGCCAAGCAATTACGCGACGACACAATTCCCTCTGGCAGTAAGACGGGCGATAGAAGACCGCAACAGAGCCAGACGTCAGTGGCAGCGCACACGTAACATCATACACAAAAATGAATATTAAAATCTCAGAATTGCTGCCAGCACGCATATAACAGAACACATACGAGACCAATGGAACGCCACGCTGGACACTATAGATCCACAAACCCGAAAAGTGTGGCGAATCGCGAAATGCCTAACGCGTGCACGATTCAACATCCCGCCCCTGCATTCCGGCGGCCGCATAGCGGAAACAGATGAACAAAAGGCCTTCGCGGATGCGTTAGAAGGAACATTCCAACCGAATGCTGACCCGTGCGATATAAATTTTGCAGCAGCAACGGAAGATCAAATTGCTGAAATTGAAAACACTGCAACTCACAACAAAATGAGAAAAACCAGTGTCGATGAAATTAAATGGCTGATCATGCACCTGCCCAATAGAAAAGCACCGGGCCCGGATGCCATTCCCAATCTGGTGCTCAAACATCTTCCACCAAGCGCACTAAGATTACTAGTGGACATATTTAACCATGCCCTCCAGAATGTAAAATTCCCAACACGCTGGAAGGAAACACAAATTTTGATGTTCCCCAAACAATATAAAGATCCCTCAATTCCAACGAATCATAGGCCAATTAGCCTTCTTAACACTTTGAGTAAACTCCTGGAAAAGGTCGTTCTGAAACGCCTAAACTCATTCCTAGTGAAAAATAACATCCTAATCAGTGAACAGTTTGGTTTTCGGGCTAATCATTCGACAACGCTACAACTACTCAGAATAACTGAGAAAATAACTGGAGGGTTTTATTACCAAGCGATCCACGGGCGTTGTCCTATTGGACATAGAACGCGCCTTCGACAAAGTTTGGCATGCAGGTCTACTTAGAAAGCTAATAAACATAGGCGTGCAAGACTCGATGATCACATTAATCAAAGATTATCTTATCGGAAGGAGTTTTCGCATCTCCGTAGGTGAAAGTAAATCTACTGCTCGCCCAATTGGCGCTGGAGTACCCCAAGGAAGTTTACTGGGGCCCACGCTGTTTAACATCTACATCAACGACCTTCCCCAATTGGTCAGAGTAGATAAATACATATATGCTGACGACACAGCCTTAGCGACACAATCAACCCAGCCGCGCATCATACATCTAAGGCTACAGTATGCGCTTAACACTATGGAGCCGTGGTTCACTAAATGGCGGGTTAAACTCAATTCAAGAAAATGCCAAGCCATCATTTTTAGCCGAAGAAACCTGCATAGACACAGGAGGCGAATCCTCCCACCCCTCACCTACAGACAAGAACCAATAGGTTGGGAGACAAATGTCACATACCTAGGCGTTAAGATGGATGAATATCTAAGCTGGAAACAGCATATAAATTCAGCTAGAGCAAAGGCCAATGGCCAACTTAACAGACTCTACCCACTCATAAATCTTAATAGCAGCCTTAAACTACAGATGGGACTTTACGTTATACAAGACGCTAATCCGTCCCATCCTAACTTACGCTGCCCCCGTATGGGGATATGCGGCACAAACGCACATAAAGCGCCTCCAAACAATGCAAAACAGAATACTGCGAATAATTGCCAAACTCCCCGAAGAAGCTCCTGCGCTTGAAATGCATGAAGAGCTGAAAATGCTGACAATCGAGCAATTCATCAAACACCTAGCATACAACCTATACGCGAAAAAGAACAAAAACTACAACGATCACATTAGAATGCTGGGAGAATACGAAACGGCGCACGACAAGCACCTCCGCCCTCTGTCACTATTCGACCGCACCATTGGCATTGGCGAACCAGAAATTGCTATAGAAGACTACTTAAACACAATAATGCACTAGCCATGAAGCGAGAACGCAGGAACTCATAGGCACATATCACTCACGCACACATACACATTCCAATATTCAGCTGCTCTCACAAGTCCTTGTGTTACACAACCAATGCGGCCCCGGGGATTGAGGGCCCCCCCGCAAGTGGCACAGGCTCGCTCCTGCACTAAGGCAGATAGCCCGCCATGTGTGTACTATATACAACCCTGCTACACTGGTTAACGAGATGGTAGCGCCCTCTAGCAGCTCTTTCTCTCTAACTATTACTATCTTCCTCTTTTCTATCTAGGTTAAGCTCCCTGTTAGGCCCCTTATATTATAATCTAGGCTTTATTTCCTTACTTCTTCCTTCTTCATATTTAGCTTAGAGTAAGTACAAATTCACACCACTTTCTAATAAAACCTTTAACCTTACTAAATCCTAAACACTACCTAAACCTAATGACCCAGAAGAAAGCACAAGAAGCACTCTCCTTCGGAGGTGCGTGTCACGAGACAGACGGTAGTCAAGACACGGCTTGACTTTGGAGCTACTCCACCAACCCGCAACCCCTGGTCCCTCACCTGCTGCTCCTCCCTCCACCGCTCCTGCTTCCTCTGCCTTCCCAGTGACCATTCCTTCCTCCCCAGCCT
Source organism: Hymenopus coronatus (assembly GCA_030762935.1). Lineage (NCBI taxonomy): Eukaryota > Metazoa > Arthropoda > Insecta > Mantodea > Hymenopodidae > Hymenopus > Hymenopus coronatus. The sequence goes on along the minus strand of CM060900.1, from coordinate 312,732,960 downwards.
TAGCTCCTATCACACCAAGTGTCACTAATCCACTGACGCACCTTTCCTCTGCTCCTTCTTCTTTCCATCCCTCGTCCATCTCTGTGGTGGCTCAGAGACCCCCCGACCTCCTTCCGCTTCCTCCTCTTCCGCTTCTTCACCGCACCTGCCAACCCCGCCTCCTCATTCCGTGTCCCGATCCCGGGCCCATCCTCTCCCAACCCTAGCCCCCCTCCTGCCCCTATCTACCCTCCAGCCTCCCAACCTAATCCTGTCCCTGGCTCCTCTTCCCCACGCCCAGCTCATCCGCTCCCAGCTCCACCCGGTCCACCTTCTTCCTATTCCCAAGCCCTCACCACCTGTCTCCAGGCTCCCATCTATATCCCCCGCCAGCGTGTTTCTCCGTTCCAGGACCTCAGAGACTTCGACGCCCTATGCCCCAACAGGGGGTATGTCTTGTCCAGAGCCCCTATTTCAGGGGACCTCATGGTGCGCACTAGGTCCGCGGAGGACAACCAGCGCCTGACTGCCTTTCTGAGGGAGCGTGGGGTACCTTTCACCCTGACACGAAGCTCCAAGAACGACCAGACGTACCGTGCTGTGGTGAAGCACGTGTACTTTGAACGGCGCGGAAGAGGAAATTAGGGCTGAGCTGCACTCCACGCACTTTTCAGTGCTGCGAGTAGTGCAGCTCAGGCGTTACGACCGAGCCCGAACTCCTCTACCGTTATACCTGGTGGACCTGGCAACAGCTGAGGACCTGGCCCGGTTGAGGTCGGTGGAGCAGGTGTTGCAGTTTCATGTGAAGGTGGAACCCTACCGACGACCCTTCATCCCCATCCAGTGTAATCGGTGCCAGCAGCTGAGACACACGGAGGCAACGTGTAGTCCGGGTGCCGTTGTGTGCTCTAAGTGCTCGGCCTCCCACGACTCGCGGAGCTGTAACGTTCCCCCACCCCAAAGGAAATTCGCGCTGTGTCTCAATTCGGGCCACGGGGCCAGGTACCGGGCTTGTCCCGAGTACCAGAGACAAGTTGCAGCAGCGCGCAACTCCCAGGGGACGGGGGCACGGGCACCTCAGGCGGGAAGTGGGGGTCGGGTGCGTGGAGAGGCTCCGGTGCGCGCGCCGCCTTCCCGTCGTGGCTCGGTGATGGGCGTCGTTAGCGCTGGGGGGGGGGGGGTAAACGAGCCGAGGACCCGAAAGCCAAGCCAACCACAGGTAAAGCCACGTCAACCCCCGCTGGAAGTGCCGACGAGGGAGGAGACCCTGGCTGACTCTCGCCTGGAGCACCAGCCCAATATGTTCAGACGTGCGTCAGCTGAGCACTGGAGGGACGTCGACATACAGGACGTCTGTATGCACATCCTGGAACTACTGGCCACTTTGCGGGAATCGGAGACCCGGAGCATCCTGGCCTGCTACTGAGACTTCTTCCAACTTCTCACCTCTCCTGGCTTCCTATGAATCACACACCCAAACTCAATTTTATGACATGGAACGCACACGGCTTAAAAAGACGAAAGACAGAACTTAGAGACTTCTTAACACGCAACAACATACACATATCATTAATTACAGAAACTTCTTTAAGCGACAAAGACAGATTTAACATGCCAGGTTACACTACCCACCGCAACGATCGAAACAGACGCGGAGGTGGGACTGCCGCAATAATAAAACATAGCATTGCCCATGATGTTGCTCCACAGACGCAATTTTCAACTCTAGAAGCTACCAGTATTTACATCACCATTGACAACAACAAGGTTCTAATCACGGCGGCATATGCCCCCCCAGGCGTACTAAACATAGCAGACATTAACGCAATCTCGCAGGTAAACAACAGGGTGGTAATAGCCGGAGATCTCAACGCGAAACACCTCACTTGGGACTGCAATGAGACTAACCCTAAAGGCACGGCCCTTCTAAACCTTGAAAATAATTCTGATATAATAATTCACACTCCTGCAGAACATACGTATATCCCGTTCAGCCGAAACCAAAGGCCAGATATTTTAGATATTGCAGCAACGCGTAATCTCACTCGTAGGATCAACCTACAAGTTAAGAACGAACTCTCTTTCGATCACTTGCCAGTGATCATAACATTAGAGGGCACTGCAGCCCCCAATCCACCAGTCGAGCGTCTAAACCACAATAAAGCAGACTGGATAGGTTTGCAAACACTATCAACAAGCACCTACATACTACACAGCTAAATACAGCAGAAAACATGAATGAGGCGATAGCCCAAATAGAAAATGCAATAAAAACTGCAACCAAAGAAGCTGTTCCAATAAACAAACCTAAGCAATACCAATCACAACTACCACCTGATATCCAAATGCTAGCAGCGGAAAGAAACCGAGCTAGACGGCGATGGCAGAAAACACTTCATATTGTAGACCAGGAATACGTTAGACACTTAAATACCCTTGTCAGAGAGAGAACAGCAAACCATCTCTCTCAACAATGGCAGAATACACTCGAGAACCTCGACTACGAACGAGACTCGGTGTGGAGAATTGCACGCTGTCTAACACGCGATAAAACACAAATACCACCATTACACCACAATCAAACAATCGCATCCACAGACCAACAAAAAGCAGATATGCTCGCAGACACACTGCAAGAAATCTGCACGCCTAATCCTACTCCCTGCTGCCCTCAATTTACGGAGGCAACGGAACAGGAAACGGAAATTTTCAAGGAACAGGTGACCCACAACTTAGTGAGAAAAACCTGCCCGAGTGAAATAAACTGGCTAATCAGGCATCTCCCAAAGAGAAAAGCCCCTGGGCCAGATAACATCCCAACAGTGGCCCTAATGCATTTGCCCGAAAGGGCAATTAAGCTACTGGCTGACATATTCAACTACGTGCTCATTAGTGGACATTACCCTAAAAGGTGGAAACTAGCCACCGTGGTCCACTTCCCCCAAAAAGGGGAAAAACTTGTCCAAACCGCACAACTACAGACCAATTAGTCTACTAAGCACACTCGGAAAACTTCTCGAAAAAGCAATTTTCAAGCGTCTCAACTCTCAACTAAACAAACAAAACATACTAATTCCAGAATAATTTGGATTCCGAGCCAAACACTCAACAACTCTTCAACTAATCGGGCAACCGAATCTATAACACACAGTTTCAATTTCAACAAATCAACAGGTGCTTTATTATTAGATGTCGAACGAGCCTTTGACAGAGTATGGCATGCTGGCCTACTAAAGAAGCTCAAAACAATAAATATACACGACTCACTCATTAAACTCATAGCAAACTACCTAAGTGATCGAAAATTTCAATCCAGAGTAAACAATCACCTGTCATCCGAACACCCAATCAAAGCCGGAGTGCCACAAGGTAGCATACTCGGGCCAACGCTATTTAATATCTATATAAATGACATCCCAAAAACCGAAAATACAGAACTATACATTTATGCGGACGACACCGCCATAATGACCCAATCAGGAAAAACGAAATTCATACACAGCAGACTTCAGAGGGCCCTCAACAACCTAGAGGACTGGCTTACCAAATGGCGAATCAAAGTAAATACACCAAAAACTCAAGCAATCATATTCACAAAGCTTATCAATCACAGATTTCCCAGACACCGCCTGCCTCCACTTACCATATTTGGTGAAGATATTGGATGGACAGATACGGTAACTTGGCTAGGACTTACAATGGATCAGGGTCTAACATGGAAAAAGCATATTACCCAGACTCGTGGAAAAGCCAATGCTCAATTGGGCAGGCTATACCCGCTCATCAACATGGGCTCACAGCTAAGCCTTAACATGGGACTCTTACTTTACAAAACATTAATCCGACCTATAATTTCTTACGCATCCCAAGTATAGGGGTATGCCGCCGAAAACCACATCAAAAACTTACAAAGATACCAAAATTAAATTCTACGCTTAGTATCTAAGGTACCATACACAGCTCCAGCTGACATACTTCATGAAGAACTCAAAATACATACAATCGAACAATTCATTAAAAAGCTAACCTACGACACGTATCAAAAATTAAGTGCACGTCACAACCCTTTAATAGAAACGCTACGGAACTACGACACACAAACAAACACAATAGACCTTTATCGCTTTTCGACAGGACTATAACACAAGACACCACTCCAGACGAAATACAACAATACCTTACAAACCTCCTTTCCTAAAACCTCTCCTCTTTTCTAACACACAACTATATATATTTATTCTTTCTCTCTTCTCATATGTTTCAGTACCAGCCCGTCGCAGAGCCCTAAAGCCCTCAGCTACAGCTGAGGCGGACTGGGAGAAGGGGCCTCCCATTGTGATCGACGCGGGCAGCGTACTTCGGGCAGCTGCAATATGGAGTCAATCACTTAGACGACCTTGGCAACTACATGGTAAACGAGATGACGAAGGCCTATGAGCCCGGTACTACTACTAGCGACGAGCGGCTGCGCAACCACTGACGGACGGAGAATTCCCCGAAGCAACAGAGCAGAAGCGGAACTCCAAATATATGTGTCATTCTAAACATATACTATAAGACTAAATTTAGCGCATGTCGAATGACATTTTACTTAATATGACAAGCACGCGCACCCTGCAGAAGTAGAACATAATTATTAACGAATAAAACACTTACAAAATAACGCATTATTATCCATTGGTATTGTTCAGGTTTCATGGACAATCCCAGTAAGTAGCATTAACGCGCTCGCATGCAATGCATGCCAGCTAAGTAGCTCTCACTTACTAATCGGGGTGCTATGCGGGACCCGACTAATGCATGTTTGCACGAAAGTACTCTATATAACGATTAACACGAGGAGGGTTTTTTTAGTGGATATACCGCACTCTGCGGGGAGCTACACATATCCCCCAAGCCATTGCTCTAAGGCTTGGGGTCAATTGCAAGAATGCATTATTCCCTTCCATGGTAAAAAAAAAAAAAAAAAAAAAAGGAGATCTTCATTTTGACAGTTTGCTTCGAGTCGAGTTTATTAGCTCCTCTTAGTGAAACTAGCTACCAATAGCGAGAAGAACGTGTTACGGCGATAAAAGTTCTGTCCTTTTTATCATACTTAGAAGTATTTATCAGATTGGAGACATGCAGAAAGCTACATTCAGCGGGGTATCTGCGAGCTCAAATTCTGGCTACAGTTGTATTAAGTGCGGAAAAGGCTTTCAAAGGAGCTATAACAAGAGACGCCATGAAATGAGCTGCGGACAACTCTTCAAATGTAAACATTGTGCTGCAACCTTCAGCAGCGGATACAATGGAATTCGTCATGAACAGCATAGCGGAGCAGGCATGCCTCTGAAGAAAACAAAAACCGAGCCTACCAGACATCAACTATTGACTACAATGGAAAATGAGTGTGACATGAAAGAATATGAGACATCGTCTGAAATCTTAATTCATCCGATGCAAATCGAGCAAGGACATGAAGGCTTACTTACAGGAAGCTTAGCAGAGGATTATGCAATCTGTCCAAAAAGAACTGGCCATGCCTAAAGTTGTGAAGACTAACCTATACTAGGAATGCCAATTTGTAAATATTTCTGGAGAAACTACAGACAAGACCATCAAAACTAGGAATCATGCGGTGTTACTAGAAACTGATTTAGACACCATACTGGAGACGATCTCATCCTCTAGGCTTTCTTCTCCGGGGCCAGATGGACTTCATATCGCCATCTGTCTCCTGCCGGAAAACTCTTTCTCTTGGGGCTCTACAACCGTATTTGATGCGATGGAGTGTTTCCTGTTTTACGTCATTTTATCCTTTCGCGCTGGAGTGCTGATCTGCAGGGGAATAAACTTAGGTGAAGCCCCTCCCTGTCGCCTGGAATACCTCCTCTCGCGCATGTCGTCGCGAAGATGTAAATTTAGCCAGACTCCGTATCGGGCACTGTCGTTTTAATCACAATCATTTGTTGACCTCGGACCCTACACCGCTCTGTACTCATTGTTGTGAGCCGTTGACTGTGAAGCATATTTTAATCGAGTGTCAGTTTTTAGCTCCCTCGCGTTTGTCCGCCGGTATGCCAGCTGCTCCTTTGCAGGTGCTGGCGGACAAACTCGTTGCTGTGGAACGAGTTTTAGATTTTATGCATGATGTCGGTATGAGGCATCTTGTGTGATTTTAACGTGTTGCGACTTGTATTTTTTATTAGTTTCGTGACCCTCTGGTACCGTTTTTCGGTAGCTCGCTACTCTATTTTAATCTCATAATCGTTTTACTTTCCACAGCTGCTGACACCGTTTTAGCAAGATTTTTATTCTGTTTTTTGAATGTTATCGTTTTTAACCCCCCTTTTACCACTCGCTCGGGCGCTAATAACCCTTGTAGTTGAGAGCTTTAAAGCACCACCACCACAGCCACTACTACTGCTGCTGCCGCCACCGCGGCCTCCACCGCCTCCGCCTCGGCCGCCGCCGCCACCCCAACCACCTCCACCACCACCAAGACCACGACCACGACCACTATTTGCTGCTGCTGCTCCTCCTCCTCCTACTCCTCCTACTCCCACCACCGCCACCGCGACCGCTGCTGCTACTGCTGCCGCTGCCCCTACCGCTACCGCTGCTGCTGCTGCTACCACGCCTAAATTTTGTTGGAATTGCCCTGAGTTTACAGATAATATTCGTGATGATGTGTTAATTTCATCTGAATTTCCCTAAATTTTTAAGCAATTACAGTGAAATTGTCTGAAACATATCGGAGTTTCGCCAAATTTAAGTTCTTTTCCGTGAAATTGTTATGCTAATTTTATCGGAATTTCCATTGCTTATTGGGTAACATTCATGAATTGCTTGAATTTAACAGGAGTTTCCTGAATTTTTAGGTAATTTCCGTGAAAAATACTGAATTTTATCAGAATTTCCCTGAATTTTTAGACAATTTCCGTGAGTTTTTCTGTACTTTATCGCAATTTCCCTGAATTTTTAGGTAAGTTCCGTGAAATTATGGGAATTTTATCGGAATTCCCTGAAATTTTAGGTAAATACCGTGTCTTTGTTTGAATTTTATAATTGTCCTTAATTGTTAGGTAATTGCTGTGAAATTGTCTGAAGTTTATCGGAATTTCATAGAATTGTTAGCTAAATTCCTTGTATTACCTGAAGTTTATTGAAAATTCCCAGAATTTTGGCGGTAATTTCAGTGAAAGTGTCTGAATTCTATTGAATTTCATAGAATTTTTAGGTAATTTCCGTGAAATTGTCTGAATTTAATTTTCCAAAATTAATGGAATTTTCCTCCTTCTGAAGGTGATTTACGTGATAATATCTGAATGTTATGGTAATTTATTTGAAATCTTTATTAATTTCTGTAAAGTTGTCTGAATTTGTTTGTAATTTCCCTGAATTTTCATGTAATTTCCATGAAATTGTTTTAATTTCATTGGAATTACCCTAAAAGTTTAGGTAAATTGCGTGATGTTTGCTTAATTTCATCGGAATTTCCCTGAATATTTAGGCAATTTCCGTTAAAGTGACTAAATTTAACGGAATTTCGCTGAATTTTTTGTAATTACCTTGAAATTGTCTGAGTTTTATCCGACTATCCTTGAATTTTTACTTAATTACCCTGACAGTGCTTGAATTTTCTCGGAATTTCATTGAGCTTAAGGTAATTTCCGTGAATTTTTTTTAGATTTATCGGAATATTCCATAATTTTTAGGTAATTACCCTGAAGTTGATTGAATTTTATTGGAATTTCCGGAATTTTCAGGTAATTACCAGGAAACTGTTTTAATTTAATCGGAATTTCCCTGAATGTTACAGTAATTTCATTAATTATGTTTGTATTTAATCGGAATTTCCCTGAACTGTTTTGGTAATTACCGAGAAATTGTCTGAATTTGATCGGAATTTCTCTGAGTTTTTAGATAATTCCCATGGAATTATCTGAAGAGTTAGGTATTATCCTGTAATTTTAGTTAATTTCCGTGAAATCGTCTGAATTTTAATGAATTTTCCCTGATTTTTAGGCACTAACCCCGAAACTATGTGAATTTTATCCGAATTTCCCAGATTTTTAGGTGAATACCGTGTCAATTTCTGAATTTTATTTGTCTGAATTTAATGGGAATTTCCCTGAATTTTTAGGTATTTACCGTAAATTGTCTGAACTTTATTAGATTTTCCCTGATTATTTAGGTAATTTCCGTGATTCTGTCTTAATTTAATGGCAATTTCCCTGAACTTTTAGTTGATTACCGTAAATTCTCTGAAGTTTTTCGGAATTGGCCTGAATTTTTAGGTAATATCTATGATTTTGTCTGCATTTTATCGGAATTTTCCTGAATGTTCTGGTAATATCAGTGAAATATCTGAATTTAATTGGAATGCCTCTGCATTTTTAGGTAATATCCATGAAATTGTCACAATTTTATTGGAGTTTCATTGAATTTTTAGGTATTCTCCTTTAACTATTCTGTATTTTATCTAAATTTCCTTGAATTTTTAGGTCATTTGCATCGTTTGTCTGAGTTTATCGGAACTTCCTTGCATTTTTAGACAATTCACCTGAAATTGTCTGAATTTTATCGTAATTTTGCTGAATTTTAAGGCAATTGCCTTGAAATTGTCTGAGCGTTATCGGAATTTACCTGAGCTTTATAGATAGTTACCGTGAAATTGTCTGAATTTTATCTTATGTTTTCTGATATTTAAGGGAATTTCCGTGAAATTGAATTCAATCGGAATTTCCTAGAATTATAGCTAATTTCCATGATTTGGATGTATTTTATCAGAATTTCCCTAAACGTTTATGTAATTTCCAGGAAATTGTGTATATTTTAATGGCATTTCCCTGAAATTTAGGTTAATTCCGTGCACTAGGCTCTATTTTCTCAAATTTACCTGAATAGGTAATTACCGTGAAATTGTCTTAGTTTTCACGGAATTTCTCTGAACTTTTAAGGTAATATACCTGATATTTGGGAAGTTTATCGGAACTTCCCTGAATTTTGAGGTAATTCTCCTGAAACTGTCTCAATTTAATAGGAATTACCCTCAAGTTTTACGTAATTACCGAAAATTTGTCTGAAATGTTATCGAAATTTATCTGAATTTTTAGAAATTTTCCGTCAAATTAGCTAAAGTTTATCAGAATTTCCCTGAATTTTTAGTAATTTAAGCAAAATTATGTGAATTTTATCGAAATTTCCTTAAATGTTTAGGTATTTACCGTGAATTTGTCGGAATGTTATCATTTTCCTGAATTTTCAGGTTATTGCCGTGAAAATAGCTGAATTTCATCGGAATTTCTCTAAATGTTTATGTATTTTCGTGAAATTGCTTACTTTTATCGGAACGTCCCTAAATTTTTAGGCAACTCACGTGATATTGTCTGGCTTTTATCGGAATTTCCCAGAATCATTAAGTAATTTGTTTGATTTGCCTCAATTTAAACCGAATTTCTCTAATTTTTTAGGAAATATTTGTGAAATTGTTTAAGTTTATCCGAATTTCATGAATTTTTAGGTAATTTCCGTGAAATTGTCTAAATTTTAATCGGAAATTCCCTGAATCTTTAGGTAATTTCCATAAAATTGTCCAAAATTCATCGGAAATTTCCCGGAATTTATAGGAAATTTCCGTGATGTTGTCAGGTTTTAATGAAATTTTCCAGATAGTTACATAATTTGCACGATTTGTCTCAGTTTTAATGGAATTTCACGAATTTTTAGCTATTTTCCCTCAAATTATCTGAAGTTTATCGGAATTCCCCTGAAATTTAAGGTTATTTCCTTGCAATTATGTGAATTTCATCGAAAATTTCCCTCAATTTTGAGGTAATTACCGTGAAGTTGACTGAATTTTATCATGACTTTCCTGAATTTTCATCGGAATTTCGATTAATTTTTAGGTAATTACCGTGAAATTGTAAGAATATTAACAGAATTTCAGTGAATTTATACCAAAATTTCACGAAATTGTCTGAATTTTATCGGAATGTTCCATGAATTTTTAAGTCATTACCGTGATACTGTCTGAATTCTTTTCGGAATTTCCCTGAAATTTTAGGTAATTTCTGTGAAATTGTCTGAATATTAATCGCAATTTCCCTGAATGTTTAGGTAATTTCTGAAAAAACATGCTGATCTTTCTCGTAATTGCACTGAATGTTTAGGTAATTTCCATGATTATCTCTGAATTTTATGGGAATTTCCATGAATGTTAGGTAATTATTCGGAAATCGACTTACTTTACCGGCATTTCACTGCAATTAAAGTAAATGCCGTGGAATTGTCTAAATTTTATCGGAAGTTCGCTGAAAATAAAGTAATTTCTGTATAATTGCCTAAAGATAATCAGACTTTCCCTTAATTTTTACGTAACTTCCGTAAAATTCCTGGATAAATTGGATTTTTCCTGAATTTTGAAGTTGTTTCCCAGAAATCGTCTGCATTTTATCGGAATTTCCCAAAATTTTTAGCTAATTACAATAAAATTGTCTGATGTTTATAGGGATTTGTTTGAATTTTTACGTAACTTCCTTGAAATTGCCTGAATTTTATCAGTATTTCCTTTAATTTTTAGGTAGTTACCGTGATTTTTTCTGAACTTTATCATTGCCGTTAATTTTTGTTTAATTGCCGTGTAATTATTTGAACTTTATCGGAATTTCCCTGAATTTTTAGATACCTTCCGTGAAATTCTATAAATATTATAGGAATAACTTTGAATATTTAGAAAATTTCCATGAAATTGTCCAAATTTAATGAGAGGTTCCCTGAATTTTCACGTAATTTCCATGAAATTGCTTGAATTTTATCGGAATTTCTCTGAATTTTTGGTAATTTCTGAGATTATATCTGGATTTTATCGGAATTTCTCAGGTTTTTCAGGTAATTATCGTGAAATTATATGAAGTTATCCTGATTTCCCTGAATTTTTAGGTAATTTCCGTATAATTGTTTGAAATTTAATGCACTCTCAGTGAATTTTTAGGTAATATCCATAATTATGTCTGAATTTTATCGTAATTCCCCTGAACTTTTACGTAATTACCGCGAAACTGTATGAATTTAATTGAATGGCCCTGAATGTTTACATAATTACTGTGAAATTGACTAATTGTTATCGGAATTTGTGTGAATTATTAGCTATTTTCCGTCACATTGTGTGAAGTGTTTGGGAATTTCCCTGAATTGTAAGTTAATTTGCATTAAATTATAGGATTTTTATCGGTATTTTCCTGAATTGTAGGGTATTACCGTGAAGTTATCTTAATTTTATCGTTATTTCCCTGAATCTTTACGTAAATACCGTAAAACTGTGTGAATTTTATCGGAATTTCCCTTATTTTTTAGGTAAATTCCGTGAAATTAAAAGAGTTTTATCGGTTTTTCACTGAAATTAAGGTAATTACATTGAAATTGTCTAAAGCTAATAAGAATTTCCCTGACTTTTTACGTAATTTCCGTGAAATTGCTGACTAAATCAGATTTTCAATTAGTTTTACGTAGTGACCGTTAAACGTTCTGAATTTTATCGGATTTTCTCTGAATTTTTAGGTTATTACCGTGAAGCTGTCTGTATCAACGGTATTTAACTGAATTTTTAGATAATTATGATTAAATTGTCTAATTTTTATAGGAAATTCCGTGAATTTTTAGGTAATTTCCGTGAATGTGTCACATAATCACTGTGAAAACATCTGAGGTTTACTCGACTTTCCCTGAATTTTAAGGTAATTTCCGTGAAATTTACTGAATGTTATCACAATTTCCCTAATTGTTGGTTTCTCATAGGAATTTTTCTGAATTTTTAGTAAATAACAGCGAAATAGTCTAAATTTTATGGGAGTTTCCGTGGATTTTTAGGTAGTTAACGTGAAAATGTGTGAATTTTATCGCAATGTCCTGAATTTTTAGGTAACTTCCGTGATTATGTCTGAAATTTATCAGAAGTTCCCTAAATATTTAGGTATTCACTGTAAAATTTGCTGAATTTTAAATGATGTAATTACCGTGAATCTCTCTTAATTTTTTTAGGAATTTCCCAGAAATTTTACGTTATTACTGTGAAATTGTGTCATTTTTATCGGAATTTCCCTGAATTCTTAGTTCTTCTCCATCAAACTGTCTTAAGTTTTATCAAAATTTCCCTCAGTTTTTAAGTAATTTCCGTAAAATTATCTGAATTTATCGGAATTTCCCTGATATTTTTGGGTCATTCTCATGATTTTATGAGGTTTTATCGGAATGTCTCTGAATTTTAGGTATTAGCGTGAAGTTGTTTGAATTTTAACATATGTTTTTGAATTTTTAGACAATTACCGTGAAAGTGTCTGAAGTTTATGGGAATTTTCCTGAAATCTTTGGAAATTTTCGTAAACTTGTTTGAAAATTATTGAAATTTCCGTAATTTTGAAAATATTTCTGTACATTGTCTGATTTTAATCGGAATTTTCCTTGATTTTTTAGTATATACGTGAAATTGACTGAATTAAAACGGAATTTCCCTGAATTTTTAGGTAATTACTGTGATTCTGTCTGAATTTCATCGGAATTTCCCTGAATTTCTAGGTATTTTTTGTGTGTAAGTGCCACATTTTATCGGCATATCCCCCAAACTTTTTAGGCAATTTCCGTAATACTGTTTAGCTTATATCGGAATTTCCCTGTATTATTAGGTAATTTGCTTGATTCGCCTGAATTTTATATGAATTTCGCTGAATTTTTACAAAATAACCTTGAAAATGTCTGAAGTATATCGGAATTTCCCCGAATTATTAGTCAATTTCTGTGAAATTGTCTGAATTTAAATTGGACTTTCCCTGAATGTTTAGGTAGTTTCCCTGAAATTGTCAGAAGTTTATCGGAAATCGCCTGAATTTTTGTTTAATTTCCATGATTCTGTCTGAAATTGAATTGTTTGGTAATTACCGTGAAACTGTCTGAATTGTTTGACAACTTTCCCTGAATTTTTACCTATTTTCCGTGACTGTCTGAATTTTATCGAAACGTCCCTGATTCTTTTGGTAATTTCCGTAAATTGTGCTTATTTTTATCGGAATTTTCCTGAAATTTTTGGTAATTATCTTAAAATCCTGTTAATTTTATCGGAATTTCCCTGAATGTTTAGGTAGTATCCATGAACTATCATAATCGCGGCAATTGTATCGGGTTTTCACTGATATTAAGGTTACCGTGAAATTGTCTAAATCTAATAAGAATTTCCCTGAATTTGTACGTAATTTCCGTGAAATTCCTGTATTTTTGCGTAGTGACCGTGAAATGTTCTCAATTTTATGGAAATTCACTTGAATGATTAGATAATTACCACGAAATTGTTAAATTTGTATAGGGATTTCCTTGAATTCTTAGGTAATTTCCGTGGACGTGTCAGTCGTTTATAGCACATTCGCTGATTCTTAGGTAATTTCCAGGAAATTGTGTATACTTTATCGGAATTTCCCTGAAATTTAGATAATTTCCGTGAAATAGACTACTTTATCAACAGTTCCCTCAATTTTTAGATAATTAACGTGAAATTGTTTAAAGTTTGTCTAAACTTTCCTGCACTTTTAAGGTCATTTAGCTGACATTTGTGAATTTTATCTAAACTTCCCTGAAGTTTTAAGGTTATTTTCCTAATTTTCCGGAATTGTGAGGGAATTTTGCATAATTTTCACGTGATTTCCATGAAATTCCCAAGTGTTTATCGGAATTTCCTTACCCTTTAGGTGACTACCATGAAATTGTCTATATCTTTATCGGAATAGCGTTAAATTTTTAGGTAATTACCGCAAAATTGTCTGTATTTAATTGAAATTTCCCTAAATTTTTAGGTAATTTCCGTGTAATTCTGAACATTTTATCGGCATTTTCCTGAATTTTTAGGCAATTTCCGTGAAATTCTTTAGATTTTATCGGAATTTACCTGAATGTTTTGGTAATTTCCGTGATTATATCTGAATTTTATTGGAAAATCCCTGAGTTTTTACGTAATTACGAAGAAACTGTCCAATTTAATAGGAATTTCCCTGTATTTTTACGTAAAACCGTGAAATTGGCTGAATATTATGGGATTTTCTCAGGAATTTTAGGTTGTGCCCATGAAATTATCTGAATTTCTGGCAATTTTCCTAAATTTTTAAGTCATTTCCGTGAAATTCTGAAAATTTTATTTGCATTTTACCGAATTTTTAGGTAATTTCCGTGAAATGGTTTGAATTTTATCAGAATTTCCCTTAATTTTTAGGTAATAAGCTAAAATTGTCGGTTTCTCATAGGAATTTCTCTGAATGTTTAGGTAATTACCGCAAAATTGTCCAAGGTTAATCGGAATTTCCCTGAATTTTTAGGTAGTTAACTTGAAAATTTGTGTATTTTATCAGAATTCCCTGAATTTGTAGATAATTTCCCTATTTATGTCTGAAATTTATCAGAAGTTCCCTAAATTTTTAGGTAATTACTGTGAAATTTGCTGAATTTTAAATGAAATAATTTCAGTGAAATGTCTGAATTTTATCAGCATTTCCGTGAATTTTTACGTAATTACCGGGAAACTGTCTGAACTTTATAGGACTTTGCCGGAAATTTTACGTAATTACTGTGAAATTGTCTCATTTCTATGTGTGAATTTTGAGCAATTTTTTTTTTTTTTGGCGAGGGAGGAAGGGACTTTGTTTAATTTTAATCAATTCACTCTGACTTAGCAATCAAATTCACCCCTCATTTACCAATCCAATTCACCCCTGAATTTTTAGTTATTTTCTGTCATAAGTCTCAAGCTTATGAAAATTTCCCTGAGTTTTTAGGTAATTTTCGTGAAATTATCTGAAAAATATCGGAATTTCCCCGAATTTTTGGGTAATTACCTGAATTGTCTGAATGTTATCTGACTTTTCAGGAAACTACCGTGAAATTGCCTTATTTTATCGGATATTTCCTGACTTTTTAGGTAATTTTCATGATTTACTTTAATTTTATCGGAATTTTACTGAGTATTTAAGTAATTTCCGTGAAATTGTCCCAAATTTATCCGAACTTCCCTATATTTTTAAATAATTTCCGTGAAATTATATGGACATTATCGCAATTTCCCTGAATTTTTAGACAACTTCCGTGAAATTATGTGGCATTTATCGGAATTTCTGAGAATTTTTTTTAATTACCTTGAAATTGTTTAAACATTATTGGAATTTAAATGAATTTTTAGGTAATTACCAAAGAATTTTATGAATTTTATCGGAATATCCCTAAATACTTAGGTAATTACAAAGAAACTGGCGAAATGTCATTGGCATTTCCCTTAATGTTTATGTAATTTACGTGAAATTCTCTAAATTTTATGGGAATTTAACTTAATTTGGGAACATAACCGTGAATTTATCTAAATTTTTCAGAACTTCCTGGAATTTGTAGGTAATTTAAGTGATAACTGTGAAATTAATCGAAACTTCCATGAATATTTAGGTAATTTCCGTAAATTTCTGTGAATATTAATTTAACTTTAATGAATTTTTAAGTAATTACCGTGAAATTGTCTAAATTTTATCGGAGCTTCCAGAATATTAGGTACCTACCCCTAAGTTTTCTGATTTTTATCGGAATTTCCCTGAATTTTTAAGTAGTTATCCGTGAATTTGTTAGGATTTTATCAGAATTTTCCAGAATATTTAGGGAATTGTCGTGCAATTGTTCACATTTTAATGGAATTTCACTGAATTTAACGTATTTATCATGAAATGGTCTGAATTATATTTCCCTGAATTTTTAGGTAATATCCATGAAATTGTATGAAAGTTATTGGAATTTCCCTAAACATTTAGGTAATATCCGTAAAACTATGTGATGTTCACTGGATTTTCCTGAATTTTAAGGTAACTAGCATTAAAATGTCTAAATTTTATAGGAAATTCTCTTAATTTTTGGAAATTTCCGTGAAATTTTCCACAATCTACGCGAAATTGTTATAATTTTATAGGAATTGTGCTAACTTTTTATGTAATTACTTTCATACTGTCTGAATTTTATCAGAATTTACCTAAATGTTAGGAAAATTACCGTGATATTGCCTGAAATTAATCGGAATTTCCCTTAACCATTAAAATTTGCGTAAATTTTATTAGAATTGCCCTGAATTTATAGATAATTTTCGCGATAATGTTTTAATTTTATCTGAATTTCCCCAAATATTGTAGGCAATTTCTGTGAAATTGTCTGAAGTTTATGGGAATTTCGTAGAATTATTAGCTAATTTCCATGTGTTCCCTGAATTTTATTGGGAATTCTCTGAATTTTAGGTATTTCCGTGAAATTTAATCGGAATTTCCGCAAATGATTAGGTAGTTCGTCTGAATTTAATCGGAAATTCCCAGAATTTTTAGTAAATTACTGTGAGTTGTCAGAAGTTTATCAGAATTTTACTGAATTTTTAGGTAATTACCCTGTAAGTGCCTGAATTTTATCGAAAGTTTACTGATAAAAAGTAATTTCCGTGAAATTGGTTGTTTTGCATAGAAATTTCCCTAACAGTTTAGGTAATTTCTGTGAAATTGTCTAAATTTTATGGGAATTTCCTAGAGTTATTAGTTAGTTTTCAAGATTTGCCTTGATTTCCCTGAATTTTTAGATTATTGTCTCGAAATTGTCTTAGTTTTATCGGAATTTCCGTAAATTTATAGATAATTACAGTGATATTGTCTGAAGTTTAACTAAATTTCACGGAACTCACGGTAATTTCCGTGATATTATTTGAAGTTTATCGAAATTTCCCAGAATTTTCAGGTAATTTCCGTGAAATTGTCTGAAATTTATGGGGACCTTTGTGAAGTTTTAGGTGATTACCATCATTTGTCTGAATTTAATAAAAAATTACCTGAATTTTGCGGTACTTTCCATGAAATTTTCTGAATGTTATCGGAAGTTCACTGAATTTTTAGGCAATTTCCTGGAATTTCTCTGAATGTTATCGGCAATTGCTTGAAATTTTAGGCAATTTTCGTGTAATTGTCTGAATTGTATAGGAATCTTGTGAATTTTTAGGTGATTTCCATAATTTGGCTTAATTTTATGGGAATTTGACTGACTTTTGAGGTAATTTTTGTGAAATTGTCTGAGCTCTATCGGAATTTCCCAGAATCTTTAGATAATTCCCGTGAAATTGTCTGAAGTTTAGTAGAATTTCCTGAATTTTTAGGTACTTACCCTGAAATAACCGTCACATTTTCTGAATGTTATTGGAATTTTCCTGATTATTTAGGTAATTTCTGTCTGAATTTTCTCGGAATTTCACTGAACTTAACGTAATTTTCGTGAAATTTTTTTAGGTTTGTCGGAATATCCCTTAATTTTTAGGTAATTACCCTGAAATTGTAAGAATTTTATCGGAATTTCCCGGAATTTTCAGGTAATTGCCGTGAAATTGTTTTAATTTTATCGAAATTTCCCTGAACTTTAAAGTAACGTTAATGATAATTCCCGTTAAATTGTCTGAATTTTATCGTTGTTTGGCTGAATTTTAAGATAATTGTCATGAAATTGTCTGAATGTTATCGGTATATACCTGAACTTTAGTATGATACGTGAATTTGTCTAAATTTTATCGGATTTTGGATAACCTTTTAGGCAATTACCTTCAAATTTTCTGAATTTTATCGGAATTTAAGTGAAATTAAGGTAATATTTATGAAATGATTTGAAGTGTATAGAAATTTCCCTGAAATTAGGAAATTTCAGTGAAATTGTCCGCATCTTATCGAAATTTCCATAAATATTTACGTGATTTCCATGAATTTAAATACTGTGATATTGTCTGCTTTTTATAGGGATTTCCTTGAATTTTTACTAATTTCCTTGAAAGTGGCTGAATTTTATTGGTATTTCCTTGAGTTTTTGGGTAAATACCGTAATTTTCTCTGCATTATATCGGAATTTCACTAAATTTAAGGTGGTTTCCGTGAAATTGTCCGAAGTTATAAGAATTTATCTGAATTTTAGGTAATTTGCGTGGAATTATAAGTCTTTCATCGGAAATTCGCTGAAATTTACGTAATTTCCATGAAATTGTGTGTATTTTATCAAAATATATTCTGAATTTTAGGTTTTTACCGTGAAATTGTCTTAACTTCGTCGGAATTTCCCTCAGCTTTAGAGTAAATTTACTTGATATTTGTGAAGTTTATCGGAACTTCTCTGAATTTTGAAGTAGCTCCCGTGAAACTGTCTCAATTTAATAGGAATTACTCTGAATTTTTTCGTAATTACTGTGAAATTGTCTGAACTTTATCGGAATTTACCTGAATTTTTAGACATTTTCCGTCAAATTGTCTGATGTTTATTGGAATTTCCCTGAATTTTAGGTAATTACCATGATACTATCTGAATTTTATCCCAGTTTTTAGTAATATACGTGAAATTATATGAATTTTATCGGAATTTCCTTGAATGTTTAGGTAAATACTGTGGATTCGTCGGATTTTTATAATTTTCCTGATAATCTAGGTAATTGCCGCGAAAGTGGCTGAATTTCAGCGGAAATTCTCTAAAATTTAATGAGTGTATCTTTTATCGGAATTTTCCTGAATTATTAAGTAATTTGTTCAATTTTCCTCAATTTAATCGAAATGTCTCTAAAGTTTTCGGAAATATGTGTGAAATTGTCTAAAATTTATCGGAATTTCCATGAAGTTTTAGGTAATTTCCGTGAACATGTTTGAATTTAAATGGGAGTTTCCCTGAATGTTTAGGAAAACTTCCGTAAAATTGCAAGAGCTTTATCGGAATTTTCCCGAATTTTTGGGTAATTTCCGTGATTATTTCTGAATTTTATCGGTATTTCCGTGAAGTTTTTGGTAACTACCGTGAAACTGTAAGGATTTTTCCTGAGTTTTTATTAAAATTCTATGACTGTCTGAATTTCCATGTAATTATCTGAATTTTAAAGGAATTTCGCTGAACTTTTAGGTAATTTCCGTGAAATTGTGTGAATTTTATCAGAATATTTATAATTTTTTTAATAGTTTTCTTGTAATTGTCTGAATACTATCGTAATTTCTTAATATTGGGTGTTTATTCAAAAATCGTCTCATTTTATTGGCATTTCACTAAAATTACCCTGCAGTTGTCTAAATTTTATCGGAAAATCACAGAAAATAAGGATATTTCCTTGAAATTGTTTAACGTTAATCAAAATTTCCCTGAATTTTTAATAATTTCCGTGAAATTCCTGAACAATTCGGACTTTTCCTGAAATCTTTCTTAGTGAACGTGAAACTGTCTAAATTTTATCGGAATGTCCCTGAAGTGTTACGTAATTACCGCGTAACCGTCTTAAAATAGCGGAATTTCTCTGACTTTTAAGGTAATTACCATGAAATTATCTGCATTTCATCGGAATTTCCCTGAATTTTCAGGTAATTTCCTTGAAATTGTTTCAATTTTATCGGCTATTCCATGAGTTATTAGAATTTTCCTGAATTTTAGATAATTTCTTTGAAATTGTCTGTCTTTTATCAGACTTTCTTTGACTTATTCGGTAATTACCTTGAAATTGTCTGAATTTTAAGGAAATTTCACTGAAATGTTAGTTAATCACCGTGAAGATGGCTGAAGTTTGTCGGAAATTCCCAAAATCGTTATGTAATTACAGTCTAAACATTGAAATTTATCGGAATTTTAGATATATGCCGTCATTTTGCCTAATTGCGTCGGAAATTCCCCGACTTTTTAGGCAATTACCATGAAACTGTCTCAATTTTATCTGAATTTCTCTGAATATTTGCATAATTTCGGTGTAATTGTATCAATTTTAGCGGAATTTCCCCGAATTTTCAGATTATTTCTGTGATATTGCCTGAACATTATCACTTTTTCCCTGAATTTTTAGGCGATTTCCGGAAAATTGTCTGATATTTATCGGAAATTCCCGAAATTTGTATAGAATTGACTTGATATTGTGTATACTTTAAGGGAATTTCTCTGACTTTTTAGTTAATTACCATGAAATTGTTCAAATTTATCTGAATTTCCCTGAATATTTCGGTAATTATCGTGAAATTGGCTATACTTCATCAGAAGTTCCCTGAATGTTTAGGTAACTGCCGTGAAATTCTTTGAAATTTTATCGGAATTTTGCTGAATTTTTAAGGTAAAAGCAGTTATATTCCCGGATTATCCCATTGGATTAACTTTAATCCTGCCGCTAGAGGCGCTAGTGCTGGTGTTAATCCGCCGTAATCCGATGGATTAAGGATGGATTAAGAGTGAGTGAGGTAAGTTTGCAAAAGCGCCGTTAGAGCGGAAGGATTATCGTAATCGCAAATGGGATAATCTGGGTTGTGGATTACCTTGGAAGGTGTTAATGTTGGAAGTGGGTTAAGGTCACATGACTTCGTGAAACGTTGAGTGAAGCGATGAGTACGTGAGTTTGGATAGGAACGAGGTAAAAATGGGAAAATCCGGGTTGTGGATTACCTTGGAAAATGTTAATGTTGGAAGTGGATTAAGGTCACGAAGTAGAAATGGGATGAGGAAGTGACGTGGAGGGTTTCTATTGATTAACATAAGACGTGTTATGATTGGTTGGAGGATTTGGATGAAGGATAAAAAAAACGCGGGAGCATCGAAATGATGTGGTCGGGAGTTGGAAAGGGAAAGTTGGAGTGATTAGGAAGAAAGATGTAAAAATGGTATGAGGAGGTGACGTGGAGAGTTTTGATTGGTGGATATAAAAAGTATTATGATTGGTGGAGAGAATGAAATAAAATCTTGTGATTGGTAGGAATAGGAAGCGATGTGATTGGCTGGGTGAGTGTAGTGGGTGATAAAGGTATAAAAGGAGTAAAGTGAGGGTGCAGGTTGATGGATAGCAAGCATGATTGTTTTTGTGATAGTGTTGGTGACGGCGGTGGTAGGTAGCGTGGAGAAAAGCTGCGTAACTTTTGGGAGGTGTGGGTTCGAGTTGAATGACGAGACGGGTCATTTGGAAAATGTGACGAGGTGCGATAAGGATTACGAATTGTTGCCTTATTGCACGTGCGTATATTGGAAGAGTATGTAAGTGGGTATATGTTTGGATCTGATTTGATTAACCTGGGGACACTTAAGAACGTGTATAATTGTTTAAATCCGGTAACGAGATGTCAGAGGGGGCGAAGGTGTTCAGGGATGATGTATGGGGGTGTGAAGTTTGGTCAGATGGACTGTCCGGAGGGGTACGTTGTAAATGGAAGTTGTTGGTGTGAAAAAGGTAGAAAGATTGAGGAGGGTGACAGGTGTAAATTTTAGAAAAAGCCTGTGAGCATGTATACTAGCGATAACAGTTCGATTCTTGTGGAGATGGTAGACTGTAGTTTGTTGATGGATACGGTAGAGTTGCCGAAGGGGTTGGACTTGGAATGGAAATTGACACCGGAGGACGCGGAGTTGGTGATGGCTTATAGCGTGGTAAATGTGATGAATTCGTACTTTTCTGACAATTTTGTATACATATTTCGCAATTGTGGGAAAGGCGAGTGGCAGTTAAGGCTGGGTGGAGGGATGAAAGTAAGTGGAAGGGTGAAGAGAGTGAGTAGGTGGTCTGCGGAGGGGAATTTGAAAATAAATTCGGAATGTAATGGAAATGGTGGGGAAGCTGGGAGGGTGTCGGTGAATAGTATAAGAAAAGCGGCATCGGACAATTGTAAGAAGGGAATGAATTCGTTGAAACAGAAGATGAAAATGGAATGTGATTGCAAGGTGAAGGTGTTTTCTTTCCCACTGTAGCTAGTGTTTTGAGTACACTCAAAGTCGATGAACATGAAAACGTAATGGTTTCTTTTGTTCTTTGAAACGTACGGCTGCATGTAACACATATGCTCGGCATTCACGTGACTCTTGCAATGGCTACAGTACTTTTCACCGAACTTATGAACGGTTTTTCTGTACCTTAAATTAACAAGCTTGTTGCAAGACGAACACACTTTCTCTACATCGCACACCCAGAGGGCCTTCGGGTAAAACGCGCCTTTCTTCACATGGCTAGCAAAACATATCGGATCCTTAAAATCCCTACGACACTCACTACATTCTATGTACGTGTAAGAATGAGCACCGCATTGTTGGTGACATTTTGTACAGTTCAGGTCGCACCGATGATGTTTTTTTTGTGTGCTGAAGGATGATGACACTGACGACAATACCACTTAAAATTAAAACATTTTTGAAGGTCTACAATGGCATTAAAGTGCCCTTCGTGATACATCACGTCAATGTGTTTAACGCTTTGTTTTTGTGACGCGAGCAACACGTGCTTTCCCGTATGATCACCAAACACCGTCACAGCGTAGCCCGTTAACGCCTTATCAAAGTGTGTGACGTCATCTATAGTAAACATGGCGTCCGGTTTCCTTATGCTATCTCACACTGCTACGGCCTACTGTTTCTGTAGATAATCCAAGAGCATCATCGTTCTATAATTCACGTCACCATCCACCCTCGCTTTACCCACCACAATGGTCCTAGGTAAGCAAGGTGATCTTTGTTACCAATTTCTATAATGTCCTTGTTATCCTTACAATTGTTGCACGACTTGTAGCACGAACCCGAGACTCTCTTGGTCCATACAAACGTGATTTTAAGCGACCCTCCTAGCAAGAACTCTTGGTTACTCTGCATCACTTTTTCTATACATTGAACAACCGCCTCGGCGTTCACTTACTCGATGCGCCTAACGCTCATATTGAAGGCTTTGGACGCATGCTTGTCGTCCGATATGGATACACCTAAATAACCGGGCTTGTTCTCCATTAACTCCTCTTTGGCAAAATTTAGAATATCCTTAAAAAGTAACAATACCCATTGCTCGGGGTTTGCATCTCTGGTCACCGAGTTCACGGTAATTTCGGTTTCTGTATAACCAGAATAAAGCTTCTTCACGGTTCTCTGTTTGTGAATTATGATTTCGAACCCGGACTGCAAGGTTAAGTTTTCACTCACCTCATCTCCCGTCTCCACTCTGCTAAGAAAGGCTTATAAACACAATGCGAACAATCACTTCTCGACCTGCAAACTTCTCTTTTTTTCCTGCGTCTTTTAACGTATATCCAACAACACCTAAAGTCAACCGTATTCTTTACGGCGTAAATCAAATGAAACATATTGCTTTCACATGACCCCTAATTATTGGTAAGGACAGAGCGAAAAGTCATAAACATGTAAGAAATCTAACCAACACTCGATATTCGTAATATTTACCATTTTCGTCAAATTCTCTTTTTTTTTTTTTTTTTTTTTTTTTTTTTAATTTTCGAGTGGAGGGGGAAAATCCACCTTATGGACTAACCCGGGCAAGCCCGGAGTGTCGGGGTCTCCCATGTGGGCTTACCGACTAAAAAACCCCTCCACCGGTATTAGAAGGAAGAAAGGAGAGGCGGTACCGCATGATTGCACCCGCGGATTCAAGGCGATAATATAACTGACTACAGGGTGTAGTCAGAGGGGTGAAATGAGGACCGAGAGACAGACTTGACCGAGGCCCAGACTGCCACCGCGGAGTATTCGGGGAGAGGAATGAAGGAATTCTAGGGTGAAGGATGGAGTTAGTGCTGGTTGACTCTGTTGAGCCAGTCGTCGTATCCTGGGACGTTTTCGAGCCTAAGCCCTTGGCGTCTACTTTGGATGTTGAATCTGGAAGTTTGAAGTGCCGACTTCTCCAGTAGAGCTCTCACCTCCTCCCTGAAGATGTCGGTGACTGCTGTTGCTATTGCTTGGTGAAGTTCTGGATGTGAATTGGTGCTGTCCTGTTCCTGAAGCCTGTCCTCCAAGGCCGTCAGCTTAGCCGTAAGAATCAGGACCTCCGCGTGGAGGTCCTGAATGGCCTCACTTAGGCCCTGGATTTCCTGCTGCAGGGTGGTTGGTGTTGGTTGTTTAGTCTGCGGAGATGGCTGTGTATATGATGGTGTCCGGGCTGGTTTCGGCGATGAGTGCCTGCTCTTAGGGTAGCTGGGGCACTGGGTTTGCCCGGTGAAATGTCCCGTACCACCACAGGTGGCACAGAACCGGCGACGGCGGCGGAGGTCTGCCCAGTGCACTCCGAAGTGTATGCGTTGGTGCCACAGTAGTGGCACTTCGGCGGCGAAGAGCAAGCTTCTTGGCTGTGCCCGTGGGCACAGCAGCGACGGCAGGGCCGGTGTCTTTCCTGTCTGCTTGCCTCAACGTGCAGAAGTCGCCCTAATAAGGTCAACCCTGTCGCCAAGGCAGCCTCCAGGTCTGATCGGTCCTGTAGCTCCACACTAACTAGTGGTGTCGGGCCCCGGTCACAGATAATTCTAGTGGCCCTCGAACATGAAGGCCATCTAGATTGTGCAGCGGCGAGAAGGTGCCGGGTGGAGAGATCCCGAGGGACCCCCCTAACCACGGCACTGTACCGGGGCGGTGGCGGCGTGTAGCTCAGCGGTGGCGGCGATGTAGTGTTGGCTGCCGGTGAAGCAGCGGCGGTCGGCGGCAGTGGTGATGGTGAGCGCGGCAAAGGTGCAGCGCTCACTGCCGGCGAAACGGCAGGTGGCGGAGATGCCGTTGAGCGCTTCCTACCAGCGGTTGCCGGAGAAGCGGTGACTGCTGCAGGAGCTGCTGGTCTGCGTTGTTGCTTCCTCTTCGGCATCTCGAAGCCCTCTCCCTAAATTCTCACTTCGACTAGCGGCTTTTATAGACGGCTTATCGCAACCGCAGTGTCCGCCTGCGCAGTCAGTTAAAGGCCTCATTAAAAATCCCAACGGGTTATCTCGCCGCAATTTCCCAAAATGTAATCGCACATTTTCGGAGTACTTCCGGTCCCAGACGACTAACCACCGCTGCATCCGGTTCTGATATCAACCAGTTTTTCCAGCCATCGACCACAATACCACGTTTAAAGAATTTCGTGCTAATGAGGCTTCCGTCCGCACGGTGATTTAACAAACCCACGTGCATTTTCCAACCATATAATCAGTGCGGCCATGTTGTGACGCACGTCCTCTCCGCTGATTACGGATCCTTTAAAACTTGCCACTCTGGCTCCCCGGCTTCACTCTCAGTCTTGTAGCACCGTGCGTACTGACATCATGCAAGCTTACTCAGCAGTGACCGCTAGCGAAGAAGTTTTTTTTTCGTCATCATCTTCAGGGTATATCTACCGTGAACTTGTCATTCAACCGCTTCACTTTATTCAGTACAGCCACCCTGAGAATAGCATCCATCAGTTCTGGCAGAACGAACAGCAGCAACTACCATCTATCGGGCCGCAGCCGACAGAGGCATACCTTCCTCTGTCAGCTTTTAATTAAGGCTTCCAACATCAAGCTGCTTGGCCTCAGCCGGCAGAGGCATACCATCCTCTGCCAGCTTTTAACGATGCCTTCAAACATCAAGTTGCTTGGCCTCAGCCACAAGAAGAAGAATCTTCGTCTTCAGTGGAAGTTCTGCCCAACGCCAACTACGCCGACAGCGGGGTTTTTTTCAGCCGCTGTCGCTGCAGCAGACACCACCTCAGCGCCATCTACATCGCCATACTCTCCTGCTTCCTCGCTCACCCCCTCTTCGAGCGATTTCCACTACTCCTTTACTCCCCCTATCATCTCGTTCCTCCTTCCGCCCACACCCAAACCAGCTCCCCTTCCAGCGACCCTGAAGTGACCCCACTCCGCCGCACCTCAACTCATCTTGCTTGCTCATCCCTCCCTTCCTTCAGCTGTCATTTTTCTCCAGTGCCGCACAGCAACCAAGTACAAGGTCCCCACTTTACACCCCATTCCCCTTACTATCCACCACTTCCTTTCAATCACTCCTTCACCCCCTATTCTACTGAGACGTATTTTCCCCACCCATCCAATCCTCGCCTTCTCCTCTCCACAATCCACAATAATCAAACATTTCCCCACCACCCTCCTCGCTGCTAAGGGTACTCTTATGCTCCCCTAGCAAGTTCGCGAGGAAGCCAGTTCGCCGCAACTCCTGCGACCAAGACGGATACGACCATCTGCTGGCCACCATCCCCGAGGTGGTCCACGACCAGAAACACGTGACCGATTACGCGTTGCCGCTGCTGGTCCCCGTCACCCCGGCGGCAAGGCTGCGGTTGGAACGAATTAGGAACGCATCTTTCACACCAGCACGTCACGCCAAGAAGCGTCGTCTCGCCGGCTCCTAAGTGGTGGTGGTTAAGTGTCCCTAAGGTTTGTGCAGTGCCTTTTTTTTTCTTTTTATGTAGCAAGCATTTTTTTCTATTATTATGTTTTATATTATTTCTCATCGTGATGCCTTATACAAACCGTAATACTTTTTTGGACAGCACAATCTAAAGAGAAAATCGACAATTGTTTATGTTGATTCTTTTTATGCTTTTTCGCTCAATCATAATATTTTGTAACTGTATGAAAACTGTATATTTGATAAATATGCAAATGATGAAGAGAAAGAGTACATTGTAACTCGATTGCCTTATATGTGTGACGATAGTCTTGTGGATATCTTTTTACATAATGGGTCTTCGCAAAAAAATGTTGATTGCTTTGTTATCCCTGGCATTATTTATCGACCACGATGCTTATTTGGCAAGCATACAAACAGTATGTTATATTGAACCTTCCAAACCCGTACAAATAATTACATACATTTCTGTGCAAATGTAAACCATCTGATGTGCGACATCACTTGTGTTAAAATGCCTGCTTTCAGCTGTACAAAGTGTGGACATTCCAAGCATACCGTGCAACACTGTGCTATCTGTATCACAAAACATTTTACTGTTTGGTGTGCTACAAACAAAGAAAGTAATACATACAATCCAAGCTGCTTAAAATGCTTAGCGCCACGTGCGTGTATAGTAAATAATAAACCAAACTTATATGATCATATACGCACACAGTATGTTTCTATGTATGAATGCAAACGCTGTTCATAGTGCTGTCTATAAATGTTCCTGTTTTAACGCTATACATCATGTAAACAGTATGATATTTAGTGCTGCATAAAAATGTTACTAACCATTGTTTAAATTGGTTTTGTTATATGTGTTCTCTTTATGTTTATTTTTATTCATCTTTTATTTTAATTTTTACACTGCGCATCTTCAAAATACACTTATAAAACAATTAATTCTTTGTGTATCTCATTTAACTTTATTTTCACTATACCCAGTTAGAAGGCTTCCTTTCCCGCTCCTCATATTTTCATAGCAGTCCTAATAGTTATAGAAATAAGAAAAGATAAGATATTTCTAAAATCAGTATTTATCAAGCTACTGCTATAGTAATTCAAAATAGTTCAACTGTCGCAATACGTGCAGACAGATTTTAAAAGTAAACACCAATGAGTACAATAAGTTATATAATATTGTATTCTGTTTCAGCTACCTTAAGCTTTTCATTTCGTCTCAAATTCTAACCCCTCTTCCTCTCCCCCTCCTCACCATCCCCTCCATCAGCTTCCACTCCTCCCTCCTCTACCACAGGGTCTTCGTCGTACGTTTCCTCATAATTGGGAAATTCCTGCACGCCACGAATACACGCATTTTCCAATTTCCCAATCATTTACTTCAATGCTTCAAACTCGTCGTTAAGTTTAACCACATTAGCTTTTATTCTGTTCACTAATTCCTGCTGCCTCGTTACATTCTGTTTTTTCTCTTCCAGTTCTTTTTTCATTCTTTCCACCATCTCCCGCATTCCTCATTCTCCTCACATTCTCCTTTCTTCTTCTTTGCAACGTCCATCTCACGTACGAGCATGTCCCTAACTTGTGCGTGTTGTATCAAGCGTGCGTTCTTTGCATTGACGGGCCTCGCAAGATGGCGTATTGAATAGGTCACCAAAAATATCAGAGATGGCGGGTACACCGTGGTGGAGATGTGGGATTGCGAGTTCGGCGCCATGACTAAGGCCAACCAGGACCTCTCACGCCATGTCAAACATTTCCCCATACCCAAGCACCTAAACCCGAGAGACAAATTTTACGGTGGTCGCACCAATTGCACCAAGACCTACATCGAAGCCAAGGGGACGCCAAGATGTTCTATTACGACGTGTGTAGCCTGTACCCGTTCGTCAATAAGACGAAGCCTTACCCCGTGGGTCACCCCAACATCCACGTGGATCGCTTTCCGCGCCAAGAAGACGTGCGGGGTGGCCTGCTCAAGTGCAAAGCCTGTATCACCCGGTGCTGCCGGCGCGAATCGGCGGCAAGCTCATGTTTCCGCTGTGTCGCGCTTGTGCGGAGGCGGAGAACCAGGAGGAATGCCGGCACGGCGAGAAAGAGAGGGCCTTGTCGGGAAAACCTGGGTCATCGACGAATTGAAGGTGACCTTGCAAGCGGGGTACTTCCTGCTCCAGGTGTACGAGATCTGAGAATTCGATGTGGTGTAGCACGATCCGGCCATCGTAGGCAAGCGGCTGTTCGAAGACTACGTGAACCAGCTCCTAAAGATCAAGACCGAAGCCTCCGGCTGGCCCAGGGATTGCAACACGTCCGCAGCGAAGGAACGGTACGTGAGGGAGTTCTTAGAGCACGAAGGCGTCCCCCTGGAACCCAAAGCCATCGTCCCCAACCCAAGGTGCACCCCACAGTCAACGCCGTGCTTTCGACTTACACCACGGCGCATGCGCTCCTGGTGCTCTACTCCTATCTAGAGCGACTGGAAGACGGGTGTGTTACTTCGACACCGACTGCGTTGTCGCCGTCGCGTCTCCGCGTGCATGGACGCCGTCCGTCGGATGACTCCTCGGAGACATGACGGACGAGCTGGAGAAGTACGGTCGGGGATCCTACATCTCCCGGTTCGCCTCCACGGGGCCCAAGAGTTAGTGCATGTAGATGGTGTGCCCCGAGACCGGGAAGACCTTCACGGTGTCCAAGGTGAAGGGAATTACCCTGAATTCGAGCAACCTGCAGCTGGTGAATCCCGAAGTCATTCGCGACTTGGTGCTGAGGGACTCCGCAAGGACGGTGACTCTGACGGGCACGCAGATCTCGAGAAATCCCTTTTGGACCGTGATCACGGAACTCTACGTAAAGACCTTCAAGATGGTGGTGAACAAGCGCGTTCTCGTCGATGACCACGACTCCTGTCCCTATGGATATAAGAGGATCCATAAATGAGGGCAACAAGGACAACCGAAGGTCATTTCGAAACGAGGAATCCACAATGCCGCGTGCCCCGAGGCAATTTTCCTAGCACGATGCTCATCGCGGGGCTATCGCGATGCGGGAAGTCGACCTTTATGAAAAACCTAATTCGCCACGCGGACGAAATGTTCGACAGGTGCCCGCAGAAATGCAATGTGGTGCCACGTGCCAGAGTATTCGCCGAGATTTGAAGTCTTGCCCCTCGATTGCGAGACGCACGCAGGCGTCCCCGAACTGGCTTCGGTGGACGTGAACGACCTCGTCATTCTGGACGATCTGATGCTGGAAGGGGGCGGGTTGAACGTGTCAAATTTTTCACCAGGGACTGGCATACAGGGCGAATCGGCATCGTGTACAATCTGCAAAACGTTTTCCCGCAGAGGCAGAAATATCGCAACATCTCTCTCAATGCAAACTACATCGTGGTCTTCAAAACCAACAGGGATAAGATGCAGACAGAAAGACTGTGCCAGCAGATCGAACCCAGAAACTCTAGGTTTCTCTTGGAGGCTTTCGAAAAGGCCATCGAACGACCGCACGGTTATCTGGTGCTCGACTGCACGCAATATACGCCTAATCGATACAGATATCGAACCGGCGTACTGCCGGAAGAAAGACTCTCGTATTTCCTACCCAATGCAGGCCGCTGAACCCCCCTTTGTTTCACAAGGACCCCTCCCAGAGGTCACGGGTTCGATTCCCTCTTCATTGAAAGCTTTGGTTTTTTCACGGGTTTCGGCGATCGCTGCTGGCTACGTTGATGTTATATAACCCTTCACTTCGACGCGGTGGTCATTGTCGTGCAAACATGGCTAGAGGCAGGTTAACCATCGCCAAACTGAGTAGTCCTCGCATAGCCAGGCGGCACGGCAATTTGACTGTTTTCGCCAAGGCAAAGGCTCCTAAGCACAAAAAGTTGTTAAAAATGCCGATGGAGATCTGATAAAGGCCATTTGTGAATGTTTGCTTAACGAGTGCAGAGGTCACGTGCAACTACCGAAAAAGTGCGGGGACGCTTAAAGAGACATAAAGCGACATGGAGGAAGTTGGTTGACAAACGAGTCCCGCTGAAGAAAAAGAAGAAAATATTGGTTCAATATCGCGTTTCTCCTTCCCGTATTAACTACGCTGGGTAGCGCACTCGTGTCCAAACTCGCAGGATGAAGTACGCGAGACAGATCCTCGTTGCACCTCAGGCAAAAACCGTAGACAATCTTCACGTCATCGACAAAACTATTTCGAGACTTGCCAAAGAAATCGAAAACGTGCAGCGTGCAAAACTCTCGGCCGACGAAAAGTGGCGTCTCGTAAAGCATAAATTGGGCCACTATCTCGATTTGTGACACAAGTCAGACGACCATACCTTAACGACGACGATGTCGACGACGACGACGACGACGACGACGAAGACTACAAAGATCTCTTACCGGTGAAAAAGGAGGTGGAACCCAGAAGCGTAATGATCAACCCGCTCTCGCCTCGCAAAAACAAGAGGGTGAACCCTCTATCGCCTTTAAAGAGAGAACCGAAGTCGCCTCCCGCCAGCTACCTGTTGCGCAAACGGCTCTGGCAGCCACTGTACAAGTGAAGGATGAAGGAATGGAAGGCGTTGAGGCGATACTACGAAAAACCGGAACACTACGCTGGTTTGGGCACGGTGAAGGCCCTTCGCTAGGCCACGGGTGCGAATATCGAGTCATTCCTTCAAACCCAAGACAGTTACACCATGCACAAACCGGTGAGAAAGCGCTTTTCCACCAGATATTATCACGTGACCAATATGGACGATCTTTGGGAAGCCAATCTGAACGTCATGAACAGCGTAAGGGAGCATAACCAACCGTACATCTACATTCTATCCGTCGTCGTCGACGTCTGTTCAAAATACGCCTAGGTCGTCGCGCTGAAATCGAAGCAGGGATTCGAGGCTGTGCAAGCGTTTCGCTCCATATTTTCTCAGCGCATTCCTAAAGTCCTGCAAACGCACAGGGGAACGGAGTTTACGAACAAGACTTTTCGCGACTTTCTAAACAAGCACAACGCGAAGCATTACATGACCAAAAATAATGTGAAAGCCAGCGTCGTGGAGCGCTTCAACCACACCTCGAAAACCAAAATGTGGAAATACGCGCGAGAAAGCCCAAACATTCCGTGAACGATTGCGTGCGCATCTCCAAAGAGATAATGACATTCGACAAGGGATACGAACAGAATTGGATCGACAAAGTTTTCCAGATGGCCGAAGTGGTGCGCGGTCGACCCGTGGTATATAAGTTGAAGGATCTGGACGTCAAATCCAGGAGCTACTTCCCAGGGAACGCCAAGTATTACTACAAAACAGTAACATATCCTCAATCGTTACCCACCGTACGACCTCGACGTTGTGTGGAATCAACTACCCATAGACCAACAACAAGTTTGCGTACCTTTCCGCAGGTGTAAACAACATTATAACCACCTCACCCAAACCACTCATTTCGCCGGCCCTCCTCCATTTGTGAAACACTGCCATTTGTGCTCCAAGAGTGATCATGGACCAGGACGTGCTTAGCCAACTTGAAGAGTTGTCACACAGCGCCGACACACTCAGCGTGTCTTCGCTTCAACAAAACGTCCCATACCGTGTCATCGGTGTGAAAACTCTAGACACCATACACGGAACAAAACTCGTCGCAAAACTCGACAACGAGACCGATGTATTTCTACCCACCAGATTCGGAAAAGCCACCCCGGAACTCTTCACCAAACTCAACTCCACTTCTTTCTCCATCACATACCAAGGAGAAGAAAAACTTCGCAGCGGATACAAAAGATACGTTGTCAAGTTCATTCCATACATCCCAAAATAATGTCCGACTTTACCTATCCCGTCGACACAGGCAACAGCCTCAACCTTCAACTCAATTCAACGAACAATCTAATATCACCGTCCTCGTCACCTCCACCTCCCATTTCAACGGCAACAAAATTATCACAGTCTCACTCGATATACAAAATGCTAACGACATCCACGTTCAATGTGTCCCTGCCAAAAACCACCATAAAATTCAACAAGACGCACTCTGCTCCATATACCTCAACAACGGCAAAATTACTGTTCTGTGCCACAAAGTCACTTCCTCTGGGTGCTTCTCAACAAGACATATCAGCGACTTGGCCATCCCAATCTACATACCCACCTTCACAGAGTTCGTCAACGAAAGCTTTTCTCACCTGCTTCTCACCTGCGTCACCACACCCATCAACGATAGCAGCAGCACCGATGGCGAGAACTCACAGTGCACCAGACATTTTAAAATCATCCTAACGCGCAAAAATAATGCATCTTAAAAAAAGTAAAAAACTTTGTGCAAAAACAGTGTTTTTCTTATTGTGTTAATCTTATTTCTTTAAAGTGTTAATCTCAATTCATGAAAGTATGTAGTGGTTCTTATAATATTAAGCTGTTTATGTATTATTTTAATTAATAACTGTGTTTATCTCTTGTTTTGTACTGTATCTCATAATGTTAATTTCCTTTATGTATTCTTTTCATTAAATCCTATGATAATCTCATCCATGTATTGCAAAATAAAGAAAGGAAGAAATTAAAAAAAGTCCCGGTTATCTCATTGCGATTACGCCAATCCTTCCGCTCTAACGGCGCTTTTTCAAACTTACCTCCCTCACTCTTAATCCAACCTTAATTCATCGGATTAAGGTGGATTAACGGCGACACTAGTGCCTCTAGCGGCTGGATTAACGTTAATGCAATGGGATAATCCGGGACTATAGCTACTGATAATATCCGTGAAATTGTGAGTTTTATCGGAATTTTCCTGAATTTTTGGGTACTTTCCATGAAATTGCATAATTTCATTGGAATTTCAATTAGTTTTTAGTTTTTTTTCGTGAAATTATTGGAATTTTACAGGATTTCCCTGAATTTTTACTTAAAGTCCGTGAAATTGTTTGAATTTTATAGGAGTTGCGCTGAATTTTTAGCTATTGATGGTGAAATCGTCTAAACTTTATCGCAATTTCACTGAATTTAAGGAAATTACCGTGAAATTGTCTGAAGTGTTTCGGAATTTCCTAGAATTTCAGGCAATTTCCGTGAAATTGTGTGACATGTTTCAAAATATGAATATTTAGATGAATTCCGCGAAATTGTGTGAATATTATTTTAATTTTAAGGAATTTTTAAGTATTTGCCATGAATTGTCTGAATTTTATCCCATATTCCCTGAACTTTTGGGTATTATCCGTGGATTTGTGTGAATATTATCAGAATTTTCCTGAATGTTTTGGTAATTATCATGACATTGTCGACATATTGATGGTATTTCACTGAATTTAAACAATTAGCACAAAATGGTCAGAATTTTATTGAAATTCCCCTCAATTGATAGGTAATAACCGTGAAATTGTCTGAATTGTTTCGGAATTTCCCTGAACATTTAGGCAATATCTGTAAAACTATGTGATTTTAACTGAATTTTCCTGAATTTTTAGATAACTATCGTGAAATTTCTAAATATTATCAGAATTTCACCGACATTAGGGTAATTGGCATGAAATTTTCTAAATTTTATAGGAATTTCCGTATGCGTTTAGAAAATTTCCATGAAATTCCCGGATCTTTTCAGAACTTCCGTGAAATTCTCCAAAATCCTTGTGACATTGATATAATTTTATAGGAATTTTGCTAAATTTTTACATTATTTCCGTGAAATTGTCTGAATTTCAGCAGAATTTCCGTAAATGTTAGGATTATTATAGTGATGTCTGAAATTAATCGAAATTTCCCTTACTCTTTAGGTAATTGCAGTAAAATTGCCTAATTTTTAATTTAATTTCCCTGAGTTTATAGGTAATTTTCGTGATAATGTTTTAATTGCATCCGGATTTCCCCAAAATTTGTAAGCAATTACTGTGACATTGTCTGAAATTTTATCGATGTTGCACTGTATTTAAGTTATTTCCCTTGAAACTGTTGTGATAATTTTATCGGAATTTCCATGAATTATTAGGTAATGTTCATGAATAGCTTGAATTTTACAGGTGTTTCCCTGATATTTTAGGTAATTTCCGTGAAATTGTCCGAAGTTTATCGGAATTTCCCTAAATTCTCAGATAATTTTCGTGAAATTTTCTGTACCCAATTGGAATTTCCGTGAATTTTAGGTAATTTCCGTGTAATTGTATCTTTTATCGGAATTTATGTGAATTTTTAGGTAATCACCGTGAAACTGTCTGAAGTTTATTGGAAATTCCTTAAATTTTAAGGTAATTTACGTGAAATTGTCTGAATTTTTTCAAAATTTCCCTTAAATTTTAGGTAATAACCTAAAATTGTTGGTTTCTCATAGGAATTTCTCTGAATTTATAGGTCATTACCGCGAAATTGTCTAAATTTAATCTAAATTTCCCAGAATTTGTAAGTAGTTAACATGACAATCTGTGAATTTTATCGGAATTCCCTGAATTTTTAGGTAATTTCTGCGATTATGTCTGAAATTTATCAGAAGTTCCTCATATCTTTAGGTAATTACTGTGAAACTTGCTGAATTTTAAATGTGGTAATTTCCGTCAAAATATCTGAATTATATATGAATTTCCGTGAATTTTTACGTAATTACCGTGAAAGAGTGTAAATTTTATTGCAACTTTCCTTAAATTATGCCAAATTACTGTGAAACTCATTTTCATAGGAGTTTCACTGAATTTTTAGTTATGTCCCGTCTAAGTGCTTAAAGTTTATCAAAATTTCCCTAAATTTTTAGGTGATTTGCGTGAAATTATCTCAATTTTTTATCAGAGTTTCCCTGAATTTTTGGGTAATTTTCGTGACTTTATGAGGAGTTGTTCCGAATTTTTCTGAATTTTAGGAATTGCCGTGAAGTTGTCTGAATTTTGTCATTGTTTTCCTCAACTTGTAGGTAATTACCGTGAAAGTGTGTAAAGTGTATCGGAATTATTAGGAAATTTTTGGTAACTATCGTCAAATTCTGTGAAATATATTGGAGTTTACCTAATTTTTAGGTAAATTCCATGAAATTGCCTGCATTTCATTGGTATTAGACTGAATTTTTAGGGCTTTTTCTGTGAAAATATCTTAATTTTATGGAAATTTCCCGGGATTTTCAGGTAATTAACGTGAGTTTTTCTGAATTCTATTGGAATTACAATGTATTTTAAATAATTAATGATAGAAAGTCTGAATTTTATATGAATTACACTTAATTTAAAGTAATTTCCGTGAAAATGTCTAAAGCTTAACGGAATTTTCCTGAATTGCAGGGAAATTACAGGGAAATTGCCTAAATTTTATTGGAATTTCACCGAATGTAGTGTAATTAGCGTGAAATTGTCTGAATCTTATCGGAATTTCCACAAATTTTCAGGTAATTTCGCTGAAACTGTCTGAATATTTTCGGAGTTTCCCTGAACTTTTGCGTAATTTCGAAGAAAATGTCCAAATTTTATAGAAATTTCTATGAATTGTTTGTAATTTCTCTAATTTTGCCTGAATTTTATCGGAACTACCCTGTAGTTTTAGTCAATTTCTGTGAAAGTGTGTGATTTTATCGGAATGTCCTTTAAATTTGAGGTAATTTCCGCGAAATCGTGTGTTTTTTTCGGAATTTTCCCGAATGTTTAGGTAATTGCCCTGAAACTGTGTAAATTTTATCGGAATTTTGCTGAACTTAAGGTAATTTCGGTGAAATTGTCTAAGGTTTATTGCATTTTTTTAGCATTTTTAGGAAGTTTTGTTATATTGTGTGAATTTGAATGAAATTTTCATGAATATATAGCTAATTTTCCTGAAATATCCGAATTTTTAGGTAGTTACCATGAAATTCCCTTATTTAATAGGAACATTTGTGATTTTTAGGTCATTTTCAGTATTTGCTTTGATTTAATGGAATTTCCCTGAATATTTATGTAATTTCCGTAAATTGTCTCATTTTTATCGGAACTTCCCTGTAGTTTTATGTTATTTCTGTGAAACTGTGTGAACATTATAGGAATTTCCCTGAATTTTTAGTTAATTTGCGTGAAATTGTGTGACATATATGGGAATTTCCCCGAACTTTTATGTAATTACCTTGAAATTGTCAAAATTTATTGGAATTTCATTGAACTTTTAGGTAATTACCAAGAAATGTCTGCATTTTATCGGAATTACCCGGAATGTTTAGGTACTTATTGTGAAATTGGCTAAATTTCGTTGGAATTTCCTTAAATCATTTTCCGTTAAATTTAATTTTATCGGAATTTTACAGAATTTAGGGCAATTACTGCGAATGTTTTCGGTATTTCTTAGAATTTGCTGGTAATTTCCGTGAAATGGTGTAGAATTTACAAACATTTTCATGAATATCTAGGTAATATACGTGAAATTGTGAAATATTATTCTAATTTTTATTAACCGTGAAGTTGTCTGAATTGTATCCGAACTTCCAGAATTTTTAGGTAATTACCTCTAAATTTTCTTATTTTTATCGCAATTTCCCTGAATTTTGAAATAATATTTCTGAAATTGTTTAAACTTTATCGCAATTTCCTGAATTTTTAGGTATTATCCGTGAACTTGTGTGCATTTTATCAGAATTATTCTGAATATTTAGGTAATTATCGTGAAATTCTCTACATTTTAATGGTATTTCACTGAATTTATCGTAATTACCAGAAAATGGTGAGAATTTTATTGGAATTTCCTTTAATTTCTGGGTAATACCTGTGAAATTGTCTAAATTGTATCGAATTTCACTGAACATTTAGGTAATATCCGTAAAACTATGAGATTTTAACTGAGTTTTCATGAGCTTTTATGTAATTCTCTTGAAATTTCTAAATATTAGTAGAATCTCACTCAATTAAGGGTATTCAGCATCAAATTGTCCGTGAAATTATAAGAATATTATCGGAAATTCCGTGATTTTTAACAAAATTTCCCTAAATTGCCTGATTTTAAACCGAACCTCCCAGAACTTTTAGGTAATTACCGTGATACTGTCGGAATTTCATTGGAACTTCCCTGAATTACTAGGTGTTTCGCGTGAAATTACCTAATTTTGTCGGAATGTCTCTAGAATTTTAGACAATTTCCGTGATACTGATTGGCTTATATAGGAATTTCCCTAAATTATTAGGTAATTTGCTTGATTTGCTTCAATTTTATCGAAAATTCACTGAGTTCTTAGGAAATATTCTTGAAATTGTCTGAAGTATATAAGAATTTCCCCGAATTTTTAGTTAACTTCCATGAAATTGTCTGAATTTGAATCGGAAATTCCCTGAATGTGTCGGTTATTTCCCTGAAATAGTCAAAATTTTAAGGGAGAATTTGCCTGATTTTTGGTTAATTTTCGTGATTATATCTGAATTTTATAGGAGTTTACCTGACTTTTTTTGGTAATCACCATGAAGCTCTCTCAGTTGTTTTAGGAATTTTACTGAATTTTTACATATTCTCCTGACTGTCTGAATTTTATCGGAATTTCCCTGATTTTTTAGATAATTTCCGGAAATTGTATGAATTTTATCGGAATTTTCCAGAATTTTTTGGTAATTATCTTGAAATTGTGCTTAATTTTATCGGAATGTCCCTGAATGTTAAGGTAATATCCATAAAATATCTGAATCGCCTCAATTTCATTAGGTTTTCACTGAAATGAAGGTAATTCCCATGCAATTGTCTAAAAATAATAAGACATCCTTGAATTTTTATGTAATTTCCGAGAAATTGCTGATCATATCAGACTTTTCCTGAATTTTTACGTAGTGGCCGTTAATTTTTTTTTAAATTTATCAGAAGTTCCCTGAATATTTAGGTATTTTCCGTCATAAGTTCTGAAGTTTAACGGAATTTCCCCAAAATTTAGGTAATTTCCGTGAAATTTGTGAATTTTATCAGAACGTCCCTAAATTATCAAGGGAATTTTCCTAATTTACCGGAATTATATCGGGATTTTGCATAATTTCCGTGATATTCTCTAATACTTATCGGAAACTCCTTGATCTTTTAGTTAACTACCGTGAAATTCACTATATTTTTATCGGATTAACGGTGAATTTTTGGGTAATTACAAGGAAGTACCCTCAATTTTATGCGAATTTTCTTAAATTTTTATATAATTCCTGTGAAATTCTGTAATATTTATTCAAATTTTGAATTAATACGTCGCCAGGAAAGCTCAGTTCTTATATCTGTAATATTTATCGGCATTTCCCTGAAATGTTAGGTAATTTGTATGAATTTTATCGGAATTTCCCTGAATTTTGGGGTAATTATGGTAAAATTCGCTAATTTCAAAGGAACTTCACCAAATTAAGTGTAATTAGCATAACATTTTCAGAATCTTAGGGATTTTCCCTGAATTTTTAGGCGATTTCTGTAAAATTGCCTTATATTTAACGGAATTTCAGTGAATATTTGGTTAATTTCCGTAAAATTTCCTGGTTTTCATCGGAATTTCTCTAAATTTTTAGGTAATTTCACTGAAATTGTCTGAGTATCATTTCCGTGAAATTCTAATAATGTTATAGAAATTTCTCTGACTGTTTATGTAATTGCCATGAAATTTACTGAATGTTATGGGAATTTTCTTAAATTTAAGGACAATTACAGTAGAATTTTCTGAAATTTATTGAAATTTCCCTTAACTATTAAGTAATTTCCGTAAAATTTCCTGAATTTTATCGGAATTTCCGTAAATGTTTAGATAATATCCATGAAATTGTGTGAATTTTATCGGGACATGATTGACAATTTAGGTAATTTACATGAAATTGTGTGAATGTGTTCGGAAATTCCCCAAATTTATAGGTAATTTCCGTGAAACTGTGTAAATTTTATTGGAATTTCCCTGAATTCCGTGAAATTCTCTGATGTTTTTCGCAATTTACTAGAATTCTTGGGTAATTTACGTGATATTGTCTGAATTTTAGTAAAATTTCTTCGAATTTTTTGGTAATCTCCGTGAAATTGTCTGTAATTTATCTAAATTTCCGTGAAATTATCTAAATTTTCTCAGAATTTCACTGAATTTTAGGTGATTCAGTGGAATTCCTTGAATTTTACGGAATTTCT
Organism: Hymenopus coronatus; assembly: GCA_030762935.1. NCBI lineage: Eukaryota > Metazoa > Arthropoda > Insecta > Mantodea > Hymenopodidae > Hymenopus > Hymenopus coronatus. Next base: position 312,693,788 of record CM060900.1, on the reverse strand, counting down.
CTAATTTTTAGCAAATTTTCGTGAAATTGTCTAATGTTTATCGGAATTTCCCAGAATTTTAAGTAATTACCGAGAGATTATAGGAATTTCGCTCTTTTTTGAGTAACTCCCCTGAAATTGCCTGAATTTTATCAGAATTTCCGGGAATTTTTGGGTAATCTCTATGAAACATCCTGCCTTTCATTCGAATTTCACTGAATTTAAAGTTTTTCTGTTATTTTTGTCGATATTTCCAAGGAATATTTCTGAACTTTTACGTAATTTCTGTGAAATTGTCCGAATCGTATCGGAATTTCTAGGTTGTATCCCTAAAGTTATGTGAATTTTATAGGAATTTACCTGAATTTTTAGGTAATGACTGTGAAATTGTCTGAATTTTCCTGAATTTCTACCTAATTTCCTTGAAATTTGTAGGTAATTTCGTGAAGCTGTGAGAATTTTATCAGAATTTCCCGAATGTTTAGGCATTTACCATGAAAGAGATTTTCATTGAACATTCAGGTAATTACCACGAATTTGCTTAATTTTATCGGTATTCTCTGAATTTTTAGGCAATTTCGATGATTATGTCCTAATTTACCAGAATTTCACTGAATTTTTAGCTAATTTACACCATTCTAATTTCACTGAATGTTTAGTTTTTTTCCCGAAAGTATCTGAATTTCATAGAAATTTAGTTGAATTTTTGCGTAATTTCCGTAAATTTTTCAAAAATTTATAAGAACTGCCCGGAATTTTTACTTAAATACGTGAAACTGTCTAAATTTTTCAGATATTCACAGATTTAAGGGTACTTACCGTGAAATGGTCTGAAGATTATTAGAATTTCTCTGAACTTTTAGGTAATATCCGTGACATTGTCTGAATTTTATCAGAGTTTTGCTGAATATTTAGAAAATTTCCGAGATTAAACCTAAATTTTATCTGAAATTGCGTGAATTTTTAGGCAATTTCCGTGAAATTGTCTGAAATTTGTCGGATTTTCTCTGTACTTTAAGGAACTTACCGTGATATTGTCTGTATTTTATCGGAATTTCCATGAATTTTCAAGAAATTGCCTGAAATTGTCAGAATGTCCCTGAATTAGGTAGTTTCTCTTAAATTGTGTGAACTTAGTGGGAATGTCCTTGAAATTTAAGCTTTTTTTCCATGAAATTCTGTGAATTTTTTTGGAATTTCGTTAAAGTTTTAGGTTTTTCGAGCAATTGTATGAATTTTATAGGAACTACCCTGAATTTTTACGTAGTTCAATTGAATTTGTTTGAATTATAACGAAAAATAACCTGAATATTTAGGTAATTTCTGTGAAATTGTGTGAATTTTATCAGGATTTCCCTTAATCTTTAGATAGTTATAGCGAATATAGTTGATCGTTATGGTTGAATTTTAATGGAGTATCGTTGGATTTAAGGTATTTGACGTGAAATCATAGGAAATCTGAATGTTTGGCAATTTCCCTGAAATTGTCTGAAATGTATGTAAATTTAACTGAAATTTCAGAAAATATCCGTGAAATTGTCTGAATTTATGGGAATTTTCCTGAATTTTAACTAATACGAGTATTTCTGAAACTGTCCGAATTTTATCGCCATTTCCCTGCATGTTTAGGTATTATCCGTGAAATTGTGTGAATTTTATCAGAATTTTCTTAATGGTTTAGGTAATTATCGTGAAATTGTTTAAACTTTAACGGAATTTCACCAAATTTAGGATAATGGCGTGAAATTGTTTGAATTTAATTCAAATGTACCTGAATTTTTAGGAAATTTCCGGGAAACTGCCAGAATTATATCGAAAATATCTCTGATTTTTAGGTAATTGCCGTGAAATTTCCTGCCTTTCATAGCAATTACACTGAACTTGTAGGTCATTTCGGTGAACTTGTCTGAATTTTATTGGAATTTCTCTGAACTTTTACGCAATTTCCGTGAAATTGTCTAAATTTTATAGGAATTTCTCTGAATTTTTTGGCAACTTCCGTGAAATTCTCTGAATTTTTTCGGAATTTTCCTAAGTGTTAGGAATAATTACTGTGAAATTCTCTAAAGTTTATCGGAATTTCTCAGAATTTCTGTGTAATTTCCGTGAAATTATATCCCTTATAGGAATTTTCCCGAGTTTTTAGGTTACTTCCATGATATTGTATACATTTTATCGGAAATTCCCTGTATTTTTAGGTAATTACCGTGAAACATATAATATATTTATCGCAACTTCACTGAATTTAAGACTATTTCCGTGAAATTGTCTGAGCTTTATCAGGACTTCCCTTATTGTTTAGGCAATGTCCATGATATTGCGTGCATTTCATTGGATTTTCACTGAATTTTTAGGTAATTTGCCTAAAATTGTCCGAAATGATCAGCATTTCCCTGAATTTTTCGAAACTTTCCATGATATTGCTTGAACTTTAATGAAATTACCGTGAATTTTTAAATAGTTTCGGCGAAATTGCCCGCATTTCATTGGAATTTCTCCGAATTTTTTGGTAATTTCCCTAAAAATGTCTGATTATTATAAAAATTACCCTGAATATTTACACAATTTCCGTCGAATTTTCTGAGATCTATAGGAATTTCCCTGAATTGTTTGGTAATTTTAAGTGAAATTGTGTGAAATATATCGAAATTGCATTGAATGTTTGGGCAATTGCCATGAAATTGTGTGATTTCTATCGGAATTGCACCGAATTTTTCTTTAGTTATAGTGAAATTTTCTGATTATCGAAATTTTCCTGCAAGTTTAGGTTGTTAGCTTAAGATTGCCTGAATTTTATCGGAATTACCCAAGATTTCTAGGTAATTACCGTGAAATTGTCCAAAGTTTATCGGCATTTTACTGAATTAAAGGTAATTTCCGTGAAATTATCTGAAATTTATCGGAATTTCCCTGAATTTTTAAATAAATTCCGTGAAATTACCTAATTTTTAATGCCATTTCTCTCAGTTTTTAGCTAATTTTTATGAATCTGCCTGCATTACATTGTAATTTCACTGAATTTTTAAGATTTTCCGTAAAATTGTCTGATTTTTTTCAGGAAATCCCTGAATTTATAGGTTATTACCGTGTAATTTCCCTAAAATTATAGAACTTTTTTCGGAATTTCACGGAAGTTTTAGGTAACTATCGTGAAATTGTCTGTTTTTATGGGAGTTTCCCTCTATTTTTCATAATTACCGCTTAACTGTCTGAATTTCAGTGAATTTAAAGGAATTTTCGTGAAATTATTTTCAAATTTATTGGAATTTTCCTAAATTTTTAGGTAATTTCCGTAAATTTGTGTGCTTTATATGAGAATTTCCTTAAATTTTAGTAATATTCGTGATTTGCCTGAATTTTATTGGAATTGTTCTGAAGTTATAGGTTATTACCATGAAATAATCTTAAATTTATCGGCATTTCCATGAATTTACAGATAATTACCGCGAATTGACTGAATTTTATAGGAATTCCCTGAATTTGTAGTTAATTTCCGGGATTATGTCTGAAATTTTATCAAATTTTCCCTAAATTAGGTAGTTTCCGTAGAATTGTGTGAAGGTAATGTGCGAATCCTTGAAATTTTGGGAATTTTCCGTGAAATTGTGTTCCTTTTTCGGAATTTCCCGAAATTTTAGGGTTTTGTCGTGAAATTGCCTAAATGTCATAGTAATTTCCCTGAATTATTACGTAGTTTCCGTCAATTTGTTCGAATTTAATCGGAATTTCTCTGAAATTTGACTTAATATCCCTAAAAGTGTGTGAATTCTATTGATTTTCCCTGAGCTTTCATATAATGACTGTGAAATTGTCTAAATGTTATCGGAAATTCTCTAAATTTAAGGTATTTAAGTGATATTATGTGAATTTAATCGGAAATCCAATGAATGCTTTCGTAATTTCCCTGAAATTGTGTAAATTTTATCAGAATACCCTGAAATTTCAGAAAATATCCGTGAAATTGTCTGAATTTTATCGCAATTGTCCTGAATATTTACCACATATTTCTGAAATTTTCTGAATTTTATACCAATTTCCCTGAATTTTTAGGTATTATCCATGAAATTGTGAATTATCAGAGTTTTCGATAACGTTTAGGTAATTCTCGTGAAATTGTCTCAAATTTATAGGAATTTCAACGACTTTAAGGTAATTTCCCCAAATTGTTTGATTTTAACTCAACTTTTTCTGAATTTTTAGAAATTTCCATGAAATTGCCTGAATTATGTAGGAATTTCCCTGACTTTTAGATAATTTTCGGAAATTGCCTACATTTCATGGCAGTTTCACTGAATTTTGAGATAATTTAGTTGAAACTGTAGGAGTTTTATCGGAATTTCTCTGAACGTTTACGTAATTTCCGTAAAATTTTCTGAATTTTATGAGAGTTTCGCTGAATTTATAGGCAATTTCCGAGATATTGTTTTAATTCGATCTGAATTTCCGTGAATTTTTAAGTTATTACTGTGAAATATTCTGAAATTTATTGGAATTTCACTGAATTTAAATAAACTTCCGTGAAATTGTCTAAAGTGTATCGGAATATCACAGAATGTCTATCTAATTTCCGTGATACCGTTTGAACTTTATAGGAATTTCCCTGAGTTTTTATATAATCTCTATGATATTGTATACGTTTCATTGGAATATCATTGAATGTTTAGGTAAATACCGTGAAACTGTTATAATTTATCGGCATTTCCCTGAATTTTATAATCTCTATGATATTGTATAAGTTTCATTGGAATATCATTGAATGTTTAGGTAAATACCGTGAAACTGTTATAATTTATCGGCATTTCCCTGAATTTTATATAATTATAGTGAAACTGTCTGATTTTTATGGGAATTTCCCTGAAATTTTAGGTAATTATCATGAATCTCTCTGAATTTTATCGGAATTTCCAAGAACTGAATGAAAGTTGTCAGAATTTTATCCGATTTTCCCTGAAGTTTCAGGTAATTTGGGTGATATTGCTTGAATTTTATCAGAATTTTTGGGTAATTTTCGGAATTTGCCTGAATTTCAACGAAATATCACTGAATTTATAGGTAATTTTTGGAAATTGTCTAAATTTTTTCGGAATTTGATTGAATTTTTAGAAAACTTCAATGAAATTATCTGAAATTTCCTGTATTTTGGGAAGATTATCCTGAAATTCTTAAAATTTTATTGAAAATTCACAGGATTCAAGGCAATTTCCGTGAAATTTTCTGTTGTTTATCTGATGTTCCTTCAATTTGTAAGTAATTTCCATGAAATTGTCTTAATTTTTTTTTGTAATATCACAGATTTTTTTTTCTTAATTTCCGAGAAATTGTCTGGATTTTTTCGGAATTTTTCTGAATTTTAAGATAATTTCTGTGAAAGGTCCTGTCATTTATGGAAATTTCACTGAATTTTTACGTAATTTCCGTGAAGTTCTCAATTTTATAGGAATTTCCCTGACTTTTTTAATTTCCGTGAAATTGTCTGAACTTTAACTGAATTTTAAGGTAATATCCGTGAAATTTTGTCAATTTATTCGCCGTTTCCCTGAATTTTTAGGTCACAATCATGAAATATGCTTGCATTTTACCGAATTTCTAGGTAATTTTGCTGAAATTGTCCCAATTTTATCGGAATTTTCATGAAACTTTAGGTAATTTCCATAAAATGGTCTGAATTTTATAGAAATTTCACTGCATTTTTATAAAATCTCCATGATAATTTGTGAATTTCATCGGCACTTCTCTGAATTTTTTGGTACTTTCCGTGAAAATGTTTGAATTTTATTCTAATTACCTTGAATTTTTAGTTATATACCGATAAAACACCTGATATTTATCAGAATTTCCATGACTTTTTGGGTAAATACGCTGTGTCAATTAAATTGGAATTCCCTGAGTTCTTAGGTGATTTCTGTGATTGTATCATGAATAAAAGACCTTTCCTGAATTTTTAGATAAGCATTGTATACTTTCATAAACTTTATCGGAATTTCCCTGAAAATTTAGCAACTTACCGTAAAATTGTCAGAATTTTATCGGACTTTCACTGAATTTAACGTATATAACGGGATTATACTTGAATTTTATCGTAAATGGCTGAATGTTTTCGTAATTTACCTGAAATTGTCTAAATTTTATCAGAATTTCCCTGAAATTTCAGAAAAAGTCCGTGAAATTGTCTGCAATTAATCGCAATTTCCCTGAATTCTGTGTGAATTTTATCAGAATTTTCCTGAACGATTAGGTAATTATCGTGAATTTGTCTAAATTTTATCGCAATTTCTCCGAATTTAGGATAATAACCTTAACTTTTAGGAAATGTCCATGAAATTGCCTGATTTATTTCGGAATTTCCCTGACTTTTAAGAATTTCCATGAAATGCATTTCATAGAAATTTCACTCAATTTTTGGGTAATTTTGGGTGAAATTGTCTGAATTTTATGGGAATTTCTCTGAACGTTTACGTAATTTCAGTGAAATTGTCTGAATTTTGTCCGAATTTCCCTCAATTTATAGGTAATTTCCGTGATATTGTTTTAATTCGATCTGAAGGTCCCTGAATTTTTAACTATATACCCTGAAAAAGTCCACATTTTATCGGAATTTCCTTGAAATGTTTCGTAGTTACAGTGAAAATATCTGAATCTAATCAGAATTTCATTGAATATTCAGTTTCTTACTGGTAATTTGCTTAACTTCCTCAGGCTATTACCGCTTATTGTCTGAACTTTACTGGAATTTCCTGAATTATTAGGTAATTTTTGTGATCGTGTCTGAAATGCATCAGAATTCTCCTGAATTTTTAGGTACTTGTTCTGTAATTTTATGAAATTTATAGGAATTTCTCTGAATTTTTAGCTACTTTCCAAAGAACTGTCTGAATTATTTCGAAATTTTACTGAGTTTTTACGTAATTTTCGTGGATTAGTATAAATTTTTTCGAAATTTTCCCGAATTTATGGTAATTATCGTAAAATTGTCTAAATTTTATCGGAATTTACGACAATTTCATGTACTTTCCGTGAAATTCTCTGAATTTTTAGGTAATATAGTAAAATTGTGTCAATTTTATTGGAATATCGCTTAACTTTTAGTTTAGTAAATTGAAATTCTCTGAATTTGATAAGAATTTAAGGTAATTACCGTGAAATTGTCAGAATTTTATTCGAAATTCCCTGAACTTTTAGGTAAATCCCGTGAAGTTGTATGAATTTTATCAGATTTTGCCAGAATTGTTTGGTAATTTTCGTGAACTTCCATGCATTTCGTCGGAATTTCACTGAATTTTAGGCGATTTCCCTGATTTGTCTGAGTTCCATCAGAATTTCCACCGAATTTTTAGGTAATTTCCGTGAAATTGGCTGAAATTTATAGGAATTTCCCTAAAATTTTACGATATTTTCCGTGATATTGTCTGAATTTTATTGTGTTTTTCTAGAATTTATAAATAATTTCTGTGAAATTTATCTAAATTTCCTTAAATTATATGTAATTTTCGTGAAAATGTGTGAATTTTATCGGAATTTCCAGAATTTTTAGAAAATTACAGTGAAATTGTGTGATTTTTTTCGAAATTTCCCTGAACTTTTTGGTAATATTTCTGTAGTTTTCTGAATTTTATCGCAATTTCCCTGAACTTAGCTATTATCCGTGAAATTGTGTGAATTTTCTCTGTCTTTCCTGGATTTGTAGAAAATTATCGTGAGAATATTTAATGTTTACGGAATTTCATTAAATTTAAGGTAATTACCAAAGAATAGTCTGAATGTTAACACAATTACCCTGAATTTTTAAATAATACCCGTGATATTGTGTGAATTTTATTGGAATTTCCCTAAATGTTTAAGTAATTATCGATAAATTGTCTAAATTTTATCGGAGTTTCACCGCATTTAGGGTAACTTACTTGAAATTTTCTAAATTTTATCGCAATTTCCCTTAATTTTTAGGAAGTTTTCGTGAAAGAGCCTGAAATATAATTGAATTTCATTGAATTTCCGTGAAATTGCCTGAATTTCGTCAGGATTTCACTGAATTTTCAGGTAATTTCACTTGATCTGTCTGAATTTAATTGGAATTTCCCTAAATTTTTACTTAAATTCTGTGAAATGTTCGGAATTTAACAGATATTAAATGCAAATTCCCTGAAATTGTCTGAATATTATGAGAATTTTGCTAAATGTTAGGATAAGTACCGTGAAATGTTTTGAAATTTATTTGAATTTACCATAATCTTAATGAAATTTCCTGATTTTTATGGGAATTTACTGAATGTTAAAATGATATTCGTGAATTTGTGTGAATTTTATAGGAATTTCCTTGACAATTTAGGTAAATCACGTGAAATTATGTGAATTTTGTCGGTATATCCTCGAATTTTTAGGTAATTTACGTCAAACTGTATACATTTTATTGGAATTTCCCTGAATTTTTAGGTAATTATCGTGAAACTAGGTGAATGTTATTCGAAAATTTCTTGAATGTTTAGGTGGTTACCGTGAAAATGTCTGGAATGTATCAGAATTTCACTGATTTTAAGGTAATTTCTTCGAAACTGTCTGAGGTATCTCGGAATTTTCTAGTTTTTTGGGTAATTTCCGTCAATTGTCTGAATTTTAATAAAAATTTCCCCTACATTTTAGGTAATTTCCGTGAAGTTCCCTAAATCTTATCTAAACTTTCGTGAAAATGTCTGAATTTTATCAGAATTTCCCTTAATTTTTAGGTAATTTCCGTGAAACTGTTTAATGTTTATCAGAATTTTCCAGTATGTTTAGGTAATTACCGTGAAATTTATCCAAATTCTCTGTTTTTGTTGGTAATATCCGTGAAATTACCTGTATTTTATCAGAAATTCCCTGAATTTTTAAACAATTTCCATGAAATTGTTTGCATTTCATTCGAGTTTCACGGCATTTTAAGCTTTCCCGTCATTTTTCTCACAATTTTAAAGGAATATCTCTGAACTTTTACGTAATTTCCGTGAAATTATCCAAATTGTATCGGAATTTCCCGGAATTTTTAGGTAATATTGTAAAACTGTAATTTACCTAAATTTTTAGGCAATTATCGTGTATCTCAATTTTATGAGAATTTTCCTGAATTTCAACACAATTTACCTGAAATTGTCTGACTTTTATTGGAATTTCCCTGAATTTTAAGGTAATATCCATGAAGTTACATGAATTTCCCTGAGTTTTTGGTTTTGTAACGTGAAATTCTCTGAATGTTATCGGAATTCACTGAATTTAAAATAACTACTTAGAAAATTTTAGGTAATTCCCGTAAAATTGCCTCCATCTTATCTAAACTTCCCTGAAATTGTCTGAATTTTATAGGAATGCCCTTGAATATTAGGTATGTTCCGTGAAATTGTCTAAGTTTTAAAGGCATTTCCATGAGTTTTTAGTTAATTTTCGTGAAATTGTGAGAATTTTATCGTAATTTCCCTAAATTTTAATGTAATTTCTGTAAAATTGACTGAATTTTCCTGAATCTTTGCGTTATTGCCGTGAAATTGTATGAATTTCATGGACATTTTCCTGAATATGCAGCTAAATTCCGTGAAAGTGTGTGAATTTTACCGGACTTTCCTTGAATATTTAGGTAATTGCCGTAAAAATGCCGATTGTTTTAGTAATTACCACGAATTTGCTTAAGCTTATGGGAATTCATTTACCAGAATTTCCTTGAAGATTTAGCTAATTTCCATGAAATTGACTGCCCTTAATTGGAATCTCACTGAATTTTGAGTTGTTTTTTTTTGTGAAAGTGTCTGAATTTTATAGGATTAACCTTGAATTTTCAGGTAATTTCCGTGAGATTGTCCGAAATATATCGGAATTTCCCTAAATTTGCAGGTAATTACGTGAATATGTCTCAATTTTTCAGATCTTTACTAATTTCAGGGTAATTACCGTGATTTTTTTTTAAGAGTATTATAATTTTCCATGAAATATTGTGCATTCTATTGGAGCCCTCTGAATTTTTAGGTAGTTTCCGCTAAATTATGTGATTTTTTCAGAAGTTTATGAATTTTTAGGTATTTACCGTGAAATTGTCTGAATTTTATTGGAACCTCATAATTTAGGGTAATAGCCTCAAATTGTTTGAGGTTAATTCAATTTTTCCTGAATTTTGAGGAAGTTTCCGAGAAATTGCCTGATTTATATCAGAATTTCCCTGATTTTTAGGTAATTTCCATGAAATTGACTACATTTCATCGCAATTTCCCTGAATTTTGGGTAATTTTGGTGAAATTGTCTCAAATTTCTTGGAATTTCTCTAAACGTTTACGTAACTTCCGTGAAATTGTTTGAATTTTATCGGAATTTCCCTAAATTTATAGGTAATTTCCGTGATATTGTTCTAATTTGATCTGAATTACCCTGAATTTTAAGTAATTACCGTGAAAATGGTCTGAAGTTTTTCGGAATTTCCATGAAATTTCAGGTTATTACCGCCAATTGTCTGAACTTTATTTGAATTCCCTGGATTTTTAGGCAATTTCTGTGCTTGTATCTGAACTACATCAGAATTTTACTGAATTTTAGGTAATTATTGTGTAAATTTATGAATCTTATGGGAATTTCCCTGAATTTCTAGCTACTTACCGTAAACTTTTCTGAATTTAATAGGAAATTGAAGAAGTTTTTGCGTAATTTCCGTGATATTGTATACATTTTTCGGAATTTCCCTGAACGTTAAGCTTAATTCCGTAAAATTGTCTAAATTTTATCGGAATTTACCAGAATTGTTATACATTTTCGGTGGAATTCTCTGAATTTCTAGTTAATATCTGTGAAACTATACGAGTTTTATCGGAATATCCCTGAATTTTTAGGTAACTAATGTGAAATTCTCTGAATTTATAGTAATTTACCTGAAATTTTACGACATTTTGAGTGAAATGCTCTGTATTTTATCGGATTTTTACTAGAAGTCATAGATAATTCCTGTGAAATTTATCGAAATGTTCTTGAATTTTGGGTAATTTTTATGAAATTGTGTGAATTTTATCGGAATTTTCAGGATTGTTAGGAAATTACCATGATATTGTCTGAGTTTCATAAGAATTTCCCCGAAGTTTTAGGTAATTTCCGTGAAGGTGTCTGAAATTTATCAGAATTTCCCTGTGGTACTTACCGTCAACTTTTTGAATTTTATAAGAATTTCCCTAAGTTTTTACGTAATTTAAGTGATACTGTCTAAATTCTATCGAAATATGTCTGAATGTATAGGTAATTACTGAGAAATTGTCTGCATTTTAATGTTGTTTTCCTAAATTTTTATGTAATTTCCATGAAATTTCGGAATTTTTATCGGAATTTGCCTGAACTTTTAGGTAATATCTCTGAAATTGTGTGAATTTTATCGGAATTCACCTAAATTTTAGGCCATTATCTGATATTTATCGGAATTTCTTTGAATTTTTCGATTAATATCGTGATATTCTCTGAATTTTATACCAATTTCCATGAATTTTTAGGTAATTTCCGTGAAATTGTGTGAATTTTATCGAAATTTCCTTGAAATTTTAGGTAATTTCCCTGAAAGTGTTCTAAATTTATTTGCATATCCTTGAATTTTTAGGTATATTCCGTAAAATTGGCTGTCTTTGTTCCGAGTTTCTCTGAATTTTTGGTAATTTTCATGAAATATCCTGCATTCTAGTGAAATTACCATGAAATTTTAGGTAATTTCCTTGAAGTTATGTAAATTTTTTCGGAATTTGATGAATTTGTAGGTAATTACCGTGAAATAGTCTGAATTTTATGGGAAATTTCCTTAGTTTTTAGCAAATTGCCGTGAAATAGTCTGAATTTTACAGGAAATTCCCTGGCTTTTTACGCAACTTCCGTTTAACTGTCGAAATTTATTCGGAATTTGTTTGAATATTTAGGTAATTGCCGCGAATTCTCTTAATTTTAAGGGAATTCCCTATTTTTAGGCAATTTACATGATTAGGTCTTAATTAAGCAGAATTTCCATGAATTTTAGCTAATTTCCATGAAACTAACTACACTTTATCGGAATTACACTGAATTTATAGGTTTTTCCGTGAAAGTGTCTGAATTTTATAGGAATTTTCTTGAATATCTACGTAATTTCCGTGAAATTTTCCGAAAATGTTCGGAATTTCTCGACATTTTTAGATAATTACCTGAATATATCTTAATTTTTCGAAGCTTTACAATTTTAGGGATATTACCGTGAACTTTTCTTAAGAATGTTATAATTTCCCAAAATTTTTAGGTAATTTCTGTGATATTGTTTGAATTTTTGAAATTTTCCCTGAATTTTTTGGGTAATTACCGTGAGTATGCCTGAATTATATTGGAAATTGCGTAAATTTTTAGGATACTTCCCAGAAATTGTCTGAGCTTTATCAGAATTTCCCTCTATTTTTAGGTACGTACCGTGAAATTGTCTGAATTTTATAGCAATTTCCCTGAGTTTTACGTAATTTCAGTGATATTGCCTAAATTTTATCGGAATTTCTCTGAATGTATAGGTAATTACTGAGAATTTATCTGAATTTATAGTTATTACCCTGAATTTTTATTTGATTACCATGATATTATTTAAATTTTTATCCGAATTTCCATGAATTTGTAGGTAATCTATTTGAAAATGAGTGAATTTAATCGGAATTTACGTGAATTTTGTAGGCACTTATCGTGAATTTATCTGTACTTTGTATTGAGTTTTCTGAATTTTAACATAATTTCCGTGAAATTGTCTGTGATTTATCGGAATATCCCTGGATTATAAGGTAATATCCGTGAAGTTATATGAATGTTATCGGAATTTCTCAGAGGTTTTGGGTTTATGTGTGAAATACTCTGAATTTTATCGAAATTCACTGATATTAAAATAATTACCATGAAAGTGTCTGCATTTCATCGAAATTTCACTAAGTTTTGAAGGTGATTTCTTGAAATTGTGTGAATTTTATAGGAGTTTCCCACAATTTTTAGGTTTTTTTCGTGAAATTGTCTGAATTTTATAGGCATGTCCCTGAATTTTTAGGTAATTTCCATGAAATTGTGTGAATTTTGCCGAAATTTCCTTGAAATTTTAGGCAATTTCCGTAAAACAGTTTATATTTATAGCAATTTCCTCGAATTTTTGGTAATTTCCGTGAAATGGAGTGGATTTTATCGGTGCTTCTCTGAAGTTTTAGGTATTTTCCGTAAAATTATGCGATATATCGGAATGTCATTGAATTTTTATATAAATTATAAAAAACGTGTGAATTTTATAGGAATTTCTCTGAACTTTTAGGTAATTTCCCTGACATTATGTGTATTTTATCAGAATATCCTTGAAATTTTAGGTAATTTGCATGAAACTGTGTGAATTTTTTAAGAATTTCATTGAATGTTTATGTAATTACGGTGAAAATTTTCAATTTTCTTTATGTTATACGTGATTGCCATGATATTGTGTGAATTTTATCGGAGTTTTCCAGAATTTGTGGCTAATTTCCATGAAACTCTGTGAATTTTATCGGAATTTCCCTGACTTTGTAGGTAATTACCGTGAAAGTGTCTGGATTTTACAGGATTTTCCTTGACTTTATAGATAAATACCGTGTAAGTATCTGAAGTTTATCGGAATTTAAGGAAATTTCCCTGAAATTGTTTAAATTTTATAGGAATTTCCCTGAATATTAGTTGAGTACCAGGAATTTTACTGATATTATTTCGGAAATTCTATGAATATTCAGGTAATTAGTGCGAATTTTGATAATTTTATCAGAATTTCTTGCATTTTTAGGCAATTTCCGTGTTACGTTTTAATTTACCAGAATTTGCTTGAATTTTTAGCTAATTTCCATGAAGTTGACGGCACTTCATTGAAATTTCACTGAATTTTTAGGCTATTTCCGTAAAAGTGTCTGAATTTTACAGGAATTCCCTGAATATTTACAAATTTCCGTGAAATTGTCCGAATTTTTTCGGAATTTCCCGAAATTTTTAGGTACTTACTTGAATGTGTCTGAATTTTTCAGATCTTTGCTAATTTTATGGTATTTATCGTGAAATGTTCTTCAGATTATTATAATTTTCCTGAATGTTTAGGCAATTGCTATGATACTGTCTGAATTTTATGAAGAATTTCCCTGAATTTATAGGTAATTACCGTGATTATGCCTGAATTTTCAAAATTCATGCATTTTCCGAGAAATTGTCAGAAGTTTATCGAAATTTTCCTGTATTTTTAGCTACTTCAGTGAAATTCTCTGAATTTTATAAGAATTTCCCCGAGTGTTTACGTAATTTCAGTGATATTGTCTACATTTTATGGAATATGTCTGAATGTATAGGTAATTACTAAGAAATTGTCTGAATTTTATAGACATTTCCCTGAATTTTTATGTAATTTCCATGAAATCCTCTGAATTTTATCGGAATTGCCTTAAATTTTTCGGTAATATCTGTGAAATTGTGTGAATTTTATCGGAATTTCCTTGAAGTTTTAGGTAACTTCCATGAAATTGTCTGTCTTTATTCCGAATTTCCCTGAATTTTCAAATATTTTCCATGAAATATTACAGGGCGCGCCGTTGCCTCTCACCTAGACGGCTCGGGTTCGATCCCAAGTGACCGCATGTGAGATTTGTGGTGGGCAAAGCGGCGCTGGGGCGGGTTTTCTCCAGGTTCTCAGGTTTCCCCCACCATCGCATTCCACCGGTGCGCCATCTTCATTCATGTATCATCAGTGTCACCGCCAGCGGTGCCATAAGTAGTCAAAGCGGGCGTTAAACACTACCAAACTACCATGAAATATTCTGCATTCTAGTGGAATTTCCCTGAATTTTAGGTAATTTTCGTGAAATTATGTGTATTTATTTCAGAATTTTATGAATTTTTAGGTAAATACCGTGAAATTGTCTGAATTTTATGGGAATTTCCCTTAGTTTTTAGCAAATTACCGTGAAATTGTCTGAATTTTATAGAAAAGCCTTGGCTTTATACGCAATTTCCGTTAAATTGTGGGAATATATTCGGAATTTTTCTGAGTTTTTGGTAATTACCACGAAAATGACTGAATTTTATCGCAATTTGAATATCCAGATAATTACCGCAAATTGTCTTATTTGTATCTGAATTTTTAGGCAATTTCCGTGATGATGTCTAATTTACCAGAAAGTTTAGTTATTTTCCATGAAATTGACTGCACTACATGGGAAATTCACTGAATTTTTAGGCTTTTTCCGTGAAAGTGTCTGAATTTTATCGTATTGTTCCTGAAATTTTAGGTAAATACTTTGAAATTATCTGAACTTTATCAGAATTTCACTGAATTTAAGGTAATATCCCGGAAATTGTCTAAATATTATCGGAGTTTCCCTGAATTTTTAGGTAACTTCAGTAAAAATATCTGCATTTTATCGGAAGTTCATTGAATATTCAGGTAATAACCGCGAATTTTCTTAGTTTTATGGAAATTCTCTGAATTTTTAGGCAATTTCCGTGATTAGGTAAGATTTACAAGAATTTCTCTGAATTTTTAGCTAATTTCCATGAAAATTGACTGAATTTCTTTGGAATTTCTGTGAATTTTTAGGTTTCTTCCGTGAAAGTGTCGGTATTTTATAGGAATTTCCTTGAATTTGTACGAACTTCCGTGAAATTTTCCAAAATATTTCGGATTTTCCCGAAATTTTCAGCTAATTACATGAATACGTGTGAATTTTTCAGATCATATACTAATTTTAGGGAAATTATCGTGAAATTTTCTTAAGATTGTTATAATATAACTGAATTTTTAGGAAATTTACGTGAATTTGTCTGATATTATTAAGAATTTCGCTAAGTTTTTACGTAATTTCAGTGATATTGTCTAAATTTTATCGGAATATCCCTGAATGTATAAGTAATTACTTAGAAATTGTCTGAATTTTATAGTTATTTTCCTGAATTTTTATGTAATTGCCATAAAATTCTCTGAACTTTTATCGGAATTTCCCTGCATTTTTAGTAATATCTGTGAAATTGTGTGAACTTTATCGGATTTTACCGGAATTATTAGGCAATTATCGTGAAATTATCTGTACTTTATAGATAGATAGTTTATTTTCAGTCATTAGGTATGATACATATATAGGCTGCGTCATGAGGATACAAATTAATGAAACATTCTACATACAATAATGTTACCACAATACATTTAAAAATGGCTAAAATTAATCCCATTTCAGGTCATAAATATCTGAAATGCTATATTTAATTCAATTCAATTCTTTATTCACCGAGGATATACAATTTGTACATATGGCTTCGTCAAGACTTACAAACTAATTATTACAAGAAATATAAATATACAATATACAGTTGTGACACAATACAATTAAGTAATTAAATATCTAAGTTAAGAAATTCATTTATGTTATAAAATTTGTGTTTTAATAACCATTTATACATTTTAGATTTAAAGAATTTTCCTGGCACAGCTTTTAAAGATTTGGGTATCTTATTATGTAAAATTATGCCTTTGTGGGATACACTATTGAGAGTTTTATTAAGTTGATGACACTGTAGATGTATTGCTTCAGCTGTTCGGGTATTATGGGCATGATAATCCTTGTTTCTCTTAAAACATTGCATATTATTATGAATGAAGAGATGATTTGCCTTCAAGATTGTTTTGATCCTGCTCTTAAAGTTTAACAGTGGAAGAGTCTTAATGTTCTGAGTTAAGGTGTTGAAAATGTTAACAGATATACATGAGAAACTGTTAAGTGTTTTACTATATTTGCATTTGTTAATATAAATATCAGAGCATTTTCGAGTGGGATAATTATGGACAGAAGAACATATTGAGAAAAGGTTGATATTTTTTTTAACATATAGGAGGGAATCCAGAACAAACATTGAAGGCAATGTCAGTATACCAAGTTGCATAAAAAGTGGTTTACAATGAGTTCTTGGTGAAGCTCCAAATATAATACGTACAGATTTCTTCTGAACAATAAATAACTGACTGGCAGAGGTATGATTGCCCCACAACAGAGTACCATGTAGATAAATATGAACATGGGCATAATACACTGACACAGAAGTTTCCTGAATTTTAACATAATTTCTGTGAAATTGTGTGTCATTTATCGGAATTTCCCTGACTCATAAGGCATTAGCCGTGAAGTTATATGAATTTTACCGGAATTTCTCTGAGCTTTTGGGTTTATATTGTGGAATTCTCTGAATTTTATCGGAATTCATTGATTTTAAAATAATTACCATAAAATTGTCAGCATTTCATCAAGTTTTTAACGTGATTCCTTGGAATTATCTGAATTTTATAGGAATTTCCCTCAATTTTTGGATTTTTCTATGAAATTCTCTAATTTTATAGGAACGTCCCTGAATTTGTAGGTAATGCCGTGAAATTGTGTGAATTTTATCGAAATTTCCTTGAAATTTAGGTAATTTCCAGGAAAGTGTTCTAAATGCATCGGAATTATCTTGAATTGTTAGTAATTTCCCTGAAATTATCCGTAATAATTTCGAGTTTCCCTGAATTATTACGTAGTTTCCATGAAATTGTGTTATTTTTTTCGGAATTTTATGAATTTTTAAGTAATTATCATGAAATTGTCTGAATTTTATGGGAACTTCCCTTAGATTTTAGCAAGCTAATGTGAAAAATGTCCGAATTTTACAGCAAATTCCCTGAATTTTTATGTAATTTCCCTTAAATTGTCGGAATATATCACGATTTTTTCTGAACTTCTAGGTAACTTCCGTGAAATTGTGTGAATTTTATCGGAATTTCCCTGAAGTTTTAGGTAATTTCCGTGAAATTGTGTTAAACTTATCGGAATTTACTTGAATGTATATATAATTTTCAAAAAAACGTGTGAATTTTATAGGAATTTCCCAGAGGTTTAGTTTATTCCCATGAAATTGTGTGTATTTTATCAGAATATCCTTGAAATTTTAGGTAATTTGCGTGAAATTGTTTGAATTTTTTAAAAAGTACCCCGAATTTTTTGGTATTTTGAAATTTTCTGAATTTTCCTGAATTTTTACATAATTTCAGTGAAATTGTGTGAATTTTATCGAAATTTCTCTGAATCTGTAAGTAATTACCCTGAAAGTGTCTGAATTTTATCGGAGTTTCCCTTAATTTTTAGGTGATGACCGTGAAATTATCTTTACTTTACCCGAATTTCACTGTATTTAAGGTGATTTTCCAACAATTGTCTAAATTTTTATCGGAATTTCCCTGAATATTTAGTTAACTACCAGAAAAAATATCGGTATTTTATCGGAAATGCATTGAATAATCAGGCGATTAACGCAATTTTCTTATTTTTATCGGAATTTCTTGAATTTTTAGGCAGTTTCCGTGATTAGGTCTTAATTCACTAGAATCTGACTGAATTTTTAGCTAATTTTCGTGAAATTGGCTGCACTTCGTTGCAATTTCACTCAATTTTTAGGTTATTTCCGTGAAAATGTTTGAATTTTATAGGAATTTCCTTGAATATTTACGAATTTCAGTGAAATTGTCCGAACTATTTCTGAATTTCTCGACATGTTTAGGTAATTAAGTGACTATGTCTGAATTTTCCAGATCTTTACTAATTTTGGGGTAATTACCGTGAAATGTTCTTAAGAATGTTATCATTTTCCTGAATTATTAGGTAATTTGCGTGATTTGTCTGAATTATGTGAGAATTTCCTTGAATTTTTATGTAATTACCGTGATTATGCCTGAATTTTTAGGTTATTTCCATGAAATTGGCTGAACTTCATCGGAATTTCCGTGTGTTTTTAGGTACTTCAATGAAATTATCTGAATTTTATAAGCATTTCCCTGAGCTTTTACGTAATTCCAGTGATATTGTCTCAATTTTATCGGAATATGTCTCAATGTGTTGGTAATTACTGAGAAATTGTCTGAATTGTATAGTCATTTCCCTGAATTTTTAGGTAATATTTGTGAAATTGTATGGACTTTATCGGAATTTACCTGAATGTTTAGGAAATTATCGTGAAATAACCTGAAATTTATCGGAATTTCTCTGAATTTTTGGTTTTGTATACTAAATTTCTCTGAATTATATGGGATATCCATTGTTTTAAAATAATTATCATGAAATATCCTGCATTTATTCGATTTCTCACTAAATTTTTAAGGTGAATCCCTGAAATTGTCTGAATTTTATAGGAATTTCCCTCAATTTTTAGGCTTTTTCCGAGAAATGGCCTGAATTTTATAAGAATTTCCCTTAATTTTGAGTTCATTTCTGTGAAATTTTGTTGATTTTATCGAAATGTCCTTGAAAGTTTTGGTGTCTGTCTTTATTCCGAATTTCCTTGAATTTTTAGATAATTTCCATGAAATATTCTGCATTCTATTGGAATTTCATAGAATTTTTAAATATTTTCCTTGAAATTATGTAAATCTTTTCAGAATTTTATGAATTTTTAGGTAAACACCGTGAATGTCTGAATTTTATCGGAAGTTTCCTTAGTTTTTAGCAAATTACCGTGTAATTGTCTGAATTTTACAGGAAATTCCCTGGCTTTTTACGTAATTTCAGTTAAACTGTTGGAATTTATTTCAAAATGTTCTGAGCTTTTAGTTAATTGCCGCGAAAATGTCTGAGTTTTATCGGAATTTTATTGAATATTCAGGTAACTACCATGAATTGTCTTAATTTTATCGGAATTCCCTGAATATTTAAGCCATTTGCGCGAATATGTCTTAATTTACCAGAATTTACCTGAACTTTTACATAATTTACATGAAATTGACTGCACTTTATGAGAATTTCACTGAATTTTTAGTTTTTTTGCGTGAAAGTGTCTGAATTTTATCGGAGTGTACCTGAATTTTTAGGTAAGTACTTTGAAATTATCTGAATTTTATCCGAATTTCACTGAATTTAAGGTATTTTCCCTGCAATTGTCTAAATTTTATCGGAATGTACCGGAATATTTAGGTAATTACCGTAAAAATGTCTGCATTTTATCGTAATTTCATTGAATGTTCAGGAATTACTACGAATTTTGTTAATTTTATGGGAATTCCCTGAATTTTTAGGCGATTCCCATGATTAGGTCTTAATTTAACAGAATTTCCCTGTATTTTTAGCTAATTTCAATGAAATTGTGTGAATATTACCGGAATCTTCCTGAATATGTATCTTATTGTCGTGATATTGTCTGAATTTTACCGGAATTTCGCTGATTTTTCGGTAATTTCCGTGAATTCTATCAGAATAGCCATGAATTTTAAGGTAATTTCCATGAAACTATCTGAAATTTATTGGACTGTCCCTGAACTTGTAGGTAATTTACGTGAAATTGTCTGTATTTTATCGGAATTTCCGTGAATATTTACGTAATTTCCCTGATATTGGCTGAATTAAATTGAATATCTTCGAATTTTTGGGTAAATTCTCTGAAATTTTCCAGATTCTATAGGAATTTTCCCAAATTTTTAGGTAGTTACCGAGAAACTGTCTGAATTTATTGGATTTTCACTTACTTTAAGGTAATTTCATTAAAATTCTCTGAAGTTTATCGGGATTTTTTGTGAATTTTTAGGTAATTTTCCTGACATTGCCTGCATTTCAACAGAATTTCACTTAATGTTTAGGTAATTTCCCAGAAATTGTCAGAATTCTATAGGAATTCCGCTGAATTTTTACAAACTTTTCGTTGTCCGAATTTTATCGGAACTAACCTGAATTTTTGGGAAATTACCATTAAATTTTGTGAGTTTTATTGGAATTTCCCTAAATTTTTAGGTAAACACCGTGTAATTTTTTAAAGTTTATCGAAATTTCCCTGAATTTTTTTGAGTAATTTCCGTTAAATTATTTGCACTTCATTAGAATTTCAGTGAAATTTGAGATAATTTCTATGAAATTGTCTGAATTTTATTGGATTTTGCCTGAAATTTATGTTTTTGGGAAATTATCTGAATTTTATATACATTTCTTTAATTTCAATGTAATTTTTGCGATATTGTCTGAATTTTATCGGAATTTCCCTGAATTTTTAAGTAATTTCCGTGAAATTGTGTTAATGTTGTCGGGATTTCCTTGAAATTTTAGATAATCACCCTGAAATATTCTAAATATTAAAGGAACTTCCCGTTAATTTTTAGGAAATTACCGTAACTTGTCTGAATTATATAGGAATTTCCCTGAATTTTTACGTAATCTCCGTGAAATTGTCAGAATTTTATCGGAGTTCCCCTGAAATTTTAGGTAATTTCCGTGAAATTGTGTGAAATTCATTGGAATGTTGCTGAACTTATAGGTAATTTCCGTGAACTTGTGTGAAGTTTACTTATCGACATTTTACTGAATTTTTAGGTAATTTCCGTGAACTTTTCTGTTTTTATTGGAATTTCCCTGAATTATTAGGCAATTACCGTGAAACCTTCTGAATTTTATAGCAATTTTCTTGGGTTTCTACGCATTTCCGTGAAATTGTCTAAATGTTAACGGAATTGTCCTGAACTTTTAGGTAATATCAGTGAAATGTTGTGAATTTTGTCGAAATTTCTCTGAATGTTTAGGTAAATACCTTTAAATTGTCTTAATTTTATAGGAATTCCCTGAATTTTTGGGTAATTACAGTGAAATGTTCTGAAAGTTATTCGAATTTCCCTGAATTTTTAGGTTAATTACCGTGAAATTTTCTGAATTTTATAGGAATTTCACTGGGTTTTTACGTAATTTCCGTGAATTTGTCTAAATCTTCTGGGAATTTCTCTGAATTTTAGGGTAATATACGTGAAATTGTGTGATTTTTTCCGGAATTTCCCTAGAATGGTTAGGTAATTATCGTGAAATTGTTTGAATTTTATGGGAATTTCCCTGAATGTACTGTGATATTGTCTGATTCAGGCTGAAATTGTCTGATATTTATCGGAATTTCATTGAATATTCAGGCAATTACCGCAGATTTTCTTAATTTTATCGGAATTCTCTGAACTTTTAGGCAATCTCCGTGATTATGTCTTAATTTAATAGAATTTCCCTGATTTTTAGGAAATTTTCATGACGTTGTTGGCTTTTAACGTCTGAAAGCTCAATAACGGTTTCATTTAAATATCAACTGTGATAGTTAATGACTATTAATAATTTAAAGAAGTAACAACAGCTATTTTTCTGGTTCTTAAGCAGAGCTAGCTCCTGAGCATTTATCCCAAGAGCTACACACTTCAGTCAGAGATTTTATTTCAGGCTCCAGTGATGTGTACATTCCAAACACATCAAGCTCCGAACCATCTAATGTAGAACACGACTTGAATTATGACTTGAAGGTAACAATTCATTAATTCAAAGTTATTTTTCTTTGAATGGTTAAAAACTTAAAGAGACCTATAAGCTGATTGTTTATTAATGTATTTTTGTTTTGTTTTTATACATTCCAATAAACAAAACGACAATAAGCAAAATAATTTGACAAATAAACCAAGGAAATGTGGCAGAAAAGTAAATAAATGTGCTTGGAAACGCTGTGGTGAAACGTTTGAGAGTTAGTGGTCACGCCTATATCAATAGGAGTGGAAAACCTGTTGCAGAAAAAAAAAACGGTTGGCTGTTCCAAATGCAGGTATGTCCTTCCTTTCTTTTTCGTTCCTTTTTTAATGTAATGAAATTTAACAAATGTGTGGTGTAACAATTAAAGGTTATACCTATTCGTTTCTAGATATACTTGCAGTGAAAACTTGAACGAAGCACTCTATTTCGGTTTGTGTGCAGAGTACTGGAAACTGGCTGATGATGTACAGCAACAAAATTTACCTCAGTTCATTAGTTCTAAACAAATATGTCTGTCGTAGAAAACGTTTTGCACAAAAAGAAAGGATAACTTCCCGCAAATTTTATTTGCGTCATTCAGATGGTGAAGGGAGACATGTGTGCTTGAAATTTTTATGTTCTACTTTTTCCATAAGCCATGGGGTAATTGAACTATGTATGAAGAAAACAAGTGATACTGGACTATTGGCAGATGTGATGGCAGATCACAGGGACAGTCATTGCACAATGCAACCTCCCAAGAACATAAGGATCACGTAAAAACCCACATTGATTCATTTCCCCGTTTAGAGTATCATTGTTTCCGTAAAGACTCAACAAAGGTGTACTTGTCACCATATTTGAAATTAACCCTAATATATCGCCTGTACAGGAAGCAATACTGTAAGGAAAAGGATATCACACCTATCTCCCTATTTGTTTATCGGAGTATTTTCAATTCATATGACCCAGCATTGTTATTCTACATCCCAAAGAAGGACCAATGCACTGTAATTCTTACCACGCAGCTAAGGATAAAGTTCCCTTTCAAAAAGAGTGGGATAACCATTAGAAAGCAATTCAAATGAAAGCACAGAATAAGAAAAGAGCTATTGATGATGGAAGCTTAAGCTTCAAATCCATCACTTTCGTTCTTTAAGCTATTTTAAGTGTTCCTCATGCAGGAGACTGCGATATTTATCATAAGCGTAGATTCAATGTTAACAATTTCACTATAATGGATGCGAGCAGAAATGATGGTTACTGTTACGTATGGGATATGTGCAATGGAAGTATAGGTAGCACAGAAATTGAAAGTTGCCTCCTAATGTATGCCTTCAGTTTACTCAACTCTGTTACCCACTTAACTACATTCAGTGACACTTGCGGTGGAGAGGATAGGAATCAATTCATCACTACTGGAATGCTGTGCTCTTTGGAGATAATTGACATAAAATTTATGGAACCAGGACATTCTTATTTGAAAGCTGATTCTATGCATGCCACGATCGAACGGAAAATATAGCACATGAAAGTCTATACTACTCGCAAATGGGCACTCTTGATCTCAGCAGCCAGAAGTAATACTGCCCCATATCAAGTAAAAATAATGCACTATGAAGATTTCTTTGATCTCAAGGAATTAGTGGGGAAAGTAGTAAACACACACACACACACACACACACACACACACACACACACACACACGAGGTGTATTCCGTTTGATCATAAAAGTATCGCTCATGAGACAAGGATTTTACTGACAGTAATTGACTACATATCTAATTCACTTTCCCACATAATCGCTGCTCACATCCATGCACTTTCTGTAACGCTGCACCAGCTTCTTTAACCTCTCGGCGTATAAGTCTGCCGCCTGGGACTTGAAACAGTTGATAACGCTCGTTCTTGAGTTCATCGTCGGTTTGAAATCGTTGTCCACCAAGCCACCGTTTCAAATTCAGGAAGAGGAAATAGTTGCTTGATGCAAGATCGGAGGATGGTCAAAGAGTTCCCAACGAAACCCTTGAATCTTCTCTTTGGTTTGGGCGTGTGTTATCGTGCAGGAGGATGATGCCAGACGACAGTCTCCCGCGGCGTCGATTTTGGATCGCACGTCTGTTTGGTGAGCGTTGCACAGTACATGTCAACTGTAATGGTTGTCCCGCGGTCCATGAGGTCGCTCGATAGGACACCCTTTTCGTCCTAAAACATGGTAGCTATCATTTTGTGATTCCTGTTCGGCGATTGCTTATACTATTTTGGTTTGGATGAACCGGAATGGCGCCACTGCATTGACTATTGTTTAGATTCTGCGTTGGTGTACGCTATCAACGTCTCGTCTCCCATAACAACGTGGAAAAATAAACTATCTCCATCTTGTCTATAGCGCTCCAAACACTGTCATGCACAATG
Source organism: Hymenopus coronatus (assembly GCA_030762935.1). Taxonomy (NCBI): domain Eukaryota; kingdom Metazoa; phylum Arthropoda; class Insecta; order Mantodea; family Hymenopodidae; genus Hymenopus; species Hymenopus coronatus. The sequence goes on along the minus strand of CM060900.1, from coordinate 312,669,120 downwards.
CATTCGTTGCTCTTTGTGCTGACCGGTTAGCAGTTTTGGCACCCTCCTCACACGAAGTTTCCGATATCAAAGTGACAATCCTGTACAGTGTGATTCGAGCAACATTAGGGAATTTCATAGCAGACCACTAATCGTCAAACGCCGATCACTTCGGAGTTGTTGGTTCACTTGATCAACGATGACGTCGGTCAGAATACTGGGCCTGCCACTCCGCCGTTCATCCGGCACATTTGTGCGGCCATTTCGATCTTCTTGAGAGCGTCGAAGTTGTTTGTCGCTCATTATGTCCGGTCCATATACAAGACATATCTTACGATGGATGTCCGCAGCTGACGATCGTTTTGCCAGCAAAAATCTAATCACACCCGCACTTTACAACTGGCGGGAGCTAGGACTGTCGCAGCCATTTCGATCTATCATAGACAGGAAAGCGTCTACTGCGGCAGACCAACACTGCTGCATGTTCCCCAGGAGTTGGTAAATAGCGCTTCAGGCGTAAACCGTCATTCAGCCCTATCATCTGTGATATATTGTTCACCGGACCTTAGTTTTGAAATACACCTCGTATTTGCCCACACTGTCGTTTGTGAAAATTGCAACACCAAGAAGGAAACTCATGAATGCAATGAACCTAATACCGCAGATTAGGTACGTAACAAATGATAACCTTTTAAAATCTATACATGACCTTTGAGCCCTCATATTCAGTATTTGGTATGGCCTCCATGCGCTGTAATTAGAGCTGCTATACGCCGTGGCATTGAATCAAAAAGGTTCTGAATAAGTTCCTGAGCAATTTCCCTCCACGCATCTTGTATTCATGTCCACAAAGTCGTGACACCAGATGCTGACCAACCATATCCTAGACTTTTTCGATGGGCAACATGTCAGACCACTGCTTCCCTGCAGGCCAGGGAAGCAGTGTTACTCATCGCACTTCAAAGAAGGCCTTTACATTCCTCGCAATATGTGGCCGGGCATTGTCCTGCAGAAATGTGACCTGTGAAGATGCCTGAAGCACGGGGAGTACCCCGGGCTCTACAATCACTTGTAGGTGCCGGTTGGTGTTCTAAGTGACCTCAATTTGTAAGAGATAGGATCGGTTGTTGTAACCAATGGCGTGCCCAAACCATCACACCTGATGTTTGTCCGCTATGCTGCTCAACAATGCAGCCCTCCAGGTTGCGCTCACCACGGTACCGCGAGACACGTATGCGGCCATCACTGTCGGACACGCTGAAGCGGGACTCGTCCGAAAATACTAAATTTTGCCACTCAGCACCCTAGTGACGATGTTCACGTGAAATATCCATTTTCAGCAGCTCACCATCACTGCTCTCAAGATTTAATGCCACAAAACTCTCTAATCTCCTGACAGTGAGAAACTGAACATGGATTAACTGCCTATTTGCATTATGCAGCCCACTCTGGAAGCGTTACTTTAACTACTCTGGTGATAGTCTGAAACGCCGAGAACTTATAACCCAAAGGTCATCTGCTCGGTTCCCGTCATGTAGTAAATTTTTTTTTTCTGTCTTTTTGTACAGGAATTCCATACACAGCATTGGCGTGACTCGTAGCTCAGTACACGATTCTGATTAGCCAGCGCAACAACACACTATGATTTCCGTGATTCGGGACACTGCAGTTAGTATGCCGAGGATTGCTTGTGGGACAATATGGAGCCGTGTATAGCGAACTTGCTGATATGCACTTTAATTACGGTGAATAAAGATGTAATGGGTTAGCTGCCGCAGGACTGTACGGGGAGTGGTATCCGATGGGCGCCAACCACATCACACAATGTTCCAATCCATCGATAGACGTTTACGAGAGGGAGGAGCCTTCCAAGTCAACAGGGGCGATACGGATGTTACACGAACTCACCTCATAATGCAATTTGAGGAGAATGCTCGGCGTAGCATTGCAGAAGAGCCATCTACCACCACACGCGCTATTGCATATTGGCATATGGCAGGATATACATGAAGAATTACTTCACCCATTTCGTCAGAAGATGCAAGCTCTAGGGCCGGAAGACTTTGGCCTTCGGCTACAACTACTCCAGCAGCTTGATTTCTTTTCATCAATATTGTTTACCGATGAGGCCGTGTTCACCAGGGATGGTCTAGTTCTCAATTCAAGAAACTCCTCCCCTTTCCCTTTATAAATTGGCACTATAGCTCCCCTGTTCCAATTTTGTGAAAACCTTCCTTCCACAAGAAGTACATTGAACAGTTTTCTTAACATTGCCCTTCTTTCAGTATTTTCATATCACACCCTCCTAAATTCCCGGGGTATTCTACCCATTCCACTAGCTTTCTTGCTTGTTAATTTATTAACCTGCTCTCTTATCTCATTTTCCAATATTTCCTGGTCTAATGTTTTGTCACAATTATGTAACTCCCCTAGTACTTTTGTTTATATTAGTACATTACATCCACTTAATAATTTCTCGAAGTACTCCTTCCATTTCTTAGGATAAATTTTATTCTGCAAAACCCTAGTCTTCGATACTTTTTTTTACCAGCTCCCTTATCGTTTTGCTATCATCCTGTTTTTCTGCCTCATAGAGTTCTTGCCCAATATTATCAGACCACTCTTTCTTTTTCTCTTCAATTAAACATTTATAGCCCCACCTCGCTAATAGAAAATTACCTTTTTTGATCTGTTCTTCTGACTGTTTCCATCTCCTACTCTTTCTTCCTGCAATGCAATCCCCATCATACCATCCCTTTTTTATTCCCCCCCCCCTTGATTTCTAATTTTCATTGCCATTCCTGCTAGCTTCACTTCCCCTTCTAGGTATAGCATTGCCTCTTCGGCTTTTTCCTTCTCAATAAGTTGTGTAATCTCACCTTGAGATTTCTTTCCTCTACTTGAATTTAAATTCCCAATAAATAATTCTCTATCCTCTGTACGCCATCTGTAATTTTCAACAGTTTTACTTTCAATATCTTCTTCCTGCTCTAGTTCTCCCACTGTTTTGAAAGTTGCTCTTAATGGGAAATGGTAACTATTCAATACCCGATGGAGAACCTTAAAATCTACAAAATTAAGTAAATTCGTAGAATAAAACATATAATCAATTACACTTTCTCCCCTTTCATTTACAAATGTAAACTCCCCAAAACTGTCTGATCCTTTTGCCCCATTACACTTTAATAGACTATTAACTTCACAAAATTCTATTAACTTTTTCCCTTCTTAGTTCTTTATTTTGTCTTTGCTATGCCTCTTTATATAACTCTTTTCTTTTATTTGGTAACTATTTAAATCAACTACATGTAATTGTTCTTCCCCAACCCTTCCATTGAAGGCTCCTACTATCACGAAATACAGATTATTATACTTCTAACACAAAACTTTCATGTTATTCTCTAAATTACAGTAAAAGCTTGCACCATAAAGGCCTAATATCCCTGGCAGATTATGTACCACACCCACACCTATGTTTTGGTACTTTCTTGTCACACTTTGTAACATGACCCATATCACTCCCTCATCACCTGTACCCTATATTTCCTTCACTCCAGAATTTCTATTCTTTCTCATAAACATTCCTATTGCCCCTGAGATCCTACCTGTAATTTTCTTTTTCACTCTATACTTATTACTTACTTTTTTGTTATCCACTGCAACACTTGTGTTAATTCACCTTTGTGTATTTTGTCTATCAATCCTTCAACATTCAAACATAAAAAACCGCCAGGGTTGATCCATCCTATTTTGTCTAAATTGTTGCAGCTTTGCTCTTGTGCTGGTTAACCTCCCTTCTTGTTGTGACATAAGTTTCCCATTGTCTTTGCCTGTCAGGATGCTCCCTCCTGGTGTTCATACAACACTGGTTCCTTCTCCATCTTTCCATACATCTAAACCAGCTGTAGTTGCTGTCTCGCCTCATCAATCAGCTGTTTGGATGGACTGACTTTCGTTGGTAGTAATATCATTTAACTTGGGTGAACAGTTGCTTTTGTTCTCTGTGGCATATGCATCTCTTCTCCCCTCCTCTCTTCTGTTGACCTAGAATCTTACAGCATTTTGCTCATGATAGGAGATTCCATCCACGTATAATTGCAAGCCTCATGAATAGGCTCTTCATCCTGCATTTCTTGTTATTTTCAACTCTTTTAATAATTTGTGTCTTCTCGCCCTTCTTTGCCATAGTCATTTTCAATAAATATTCTCGTGCCTTTCAATCTCTGTTGTATGTTGCTTAGCATTCTCCATTTGACATTCATAGTTGCTAATTATAACTAGAAATGGGTCTTGGTTTCCATCCCTGTCATCCTAATCTAAAGGAGTCAGCAATTTCCTAACCAGTAAATTTGATGCCGAGTTTGGCTTCCATGATTTCTTCCACTTCTTCCCATGTTTTTCTTACTCTTTGTTCTTCTACTCCAAATATCACTATATTCAATTCCCTATTGATGTATGCCGATTTCTCCAACTTAGATATTTTATTTTTACATTCCCCTAATTCTTTTCTTGTTTCATGTTCCATCTGGCATATGTTTCTTTCCATTTTTTTCTATACTCTTCTCTATTAGTTTGATGTTCTTTATGTTATCTTCTATATTTTTTAAGATTTCCATCATTTCATACTTTGCCGATCCTGGGTTTAGTTCTATGCCTCCTATTACTAGAACTGCCAGCACTAGCACAATCCAACAACTTAGCATTCCTAATGTATTTTCTCTGTTATCATTTGAATTACTTATCTTCCTCCTATTAAACAGCCCAATATGAGCTCTATAAAGCTGAAGCACTATACCCATGTTTCTAGTTTAGCGAGCGTTCAACTCACATGTCCGTTCTCTTCACACTCACATAACCAACTTGGGTATTATGTAATTGGGCCATATTTACTTCCAAGGTAGCTTTATATGGTCACATCTATCTGCAGTTCCTGACCCACTTTTAGCTTGTGCTTTTGGAAGATGTCTCTCTGAACATCTGATGCCATATGTGGCTGCAACATAATGAAGCGCCTCCATATTTAGTGTAGAGGTGAGGGATTACCTCAATGTGTTAATTCCTGGGATGTGGATTGGAAGGGATGGTACTGTAAATTGGCCACCGCATCTTCTGGATCTCATTCCTCTGGATTTCTTCTTATGAGGTTATCTTAAGAGCCTCACTACCAGACATTTGCTGATACAGATGAATAATTACTGGCATTAACTTTAGCTACTTGTGATGAGTATGACAGGGTACAAATTTCATTTCTTCATGGATGCAATCTCTGCAGGGATGTTGCAAGTTGTCACATCGAACAGTTTCTGTGGTAATCTGTTGTATTTTGTACTTTGGATATTGTATTATTTCTCATAGTCTCCTTTTGTTTGCCTTTTATGCAGGGTTGGAAAGGTAGAATGCATTTTCCTTCCTAGTATGTAGCTCTTATAAGTTTTATGTAAGTACTTGTTTTACTATGGAGATGATTTTTTTGTAAATTGTGAACTATGCCTATAATTATATGTGTATGTATTAGAGCCGGTCAAGTCAGCTTTCAATCTCACTGCCACTAAGCGCGCCTCTCGCAGCCAGTAGACAGAGCTGAACACATAACTGGCAGGTAGGAGTTTGACCAACGAGCGCACAAGATTCTTGATTATTTGCAAGACTCATAAAGTGTCATTAATGCATGGAAACTCGCAAAATCAGTTCTTTAAGTTATATTATTTCATCTGCTTAAATGATTTAAGGTTTAAATAGCCTACCAGGATAAGGATGATATTTAAATAACCCACACTAGGGAAAGGGTTAAAATCAAAATGTGGTATCACAGAATCTGCAGGTATGTGTACGTGGACTCCACTTTTAATACAAATAAATGTGTATATATTTTATTACTCCTAAGACATTTATGTTACAAGAAGTAATTCTATTTTCAGTAGTAATCTGAATATGTTTATATGAGTAGGTATATGTAAGTGTATAAATGTAGTTATATACACACTGCTAAACAATAGGTCATCTTGTGTTATTAATAGGGCCTATATTTTTAGCTTTTTATAAATCCAGTTTTAGCCTTTTACCATCTTCTACTGGCCTCTTTAGGTTTTTAAACAATTTCCCTACTTTTTTAGGCTTTTAAACAATGTTTGTAGTTTTTTTTTAAACTATTTTATTTCACAGAAGAGAGCTATTAATATTAATGTAATTTAAGGCAAATTGTTACACAGTATACTCGTGATAAAACATTTTAGACAAACAATGTATTTTTAATATATAGCACTCACATAAAACAAACTTCACATTTCATCACTATTGCTGTACACAACCACCACATTTCCAAATTTTCTGTTTTTTTTTTTTTTTTAATACATTCCTATAGGTAGAAAAAGATCTTTCAACATCACAAGCATTTCTATACACAGATACACAGAATTTCTATACCAAGCTAAAAATTTAATATATTCTTTCCCTGGCTAACTTCAGATGTACACAGAAATGAATTATTAATTTTTAATATATTCCTATAGGTAGAAAAAGATCTTTCAACATCACAAGCATTTCTATACACAGAATTTCTATACCAAGATAAAAATTTAATATATTCTTTCCCTGGCTAACTTCAGATGTACACAGAAATGAATTATTAAAAAATTGTAATTCAAATTAATTGAAGAAAAAATTCATATATTTCCTATGGAGGTTAAAAAAAAACTTAAAAGTTTAGAAAATTCTAGGTCTTTATGTCCCATTTCGCTTTTACTAGGTTGAATAAGACTCTTAGTAACACATTAGCACCCAAATGGCTTGAAACATAAAATTATTTTGAAATGTTCTAACTTACTTACAAAGAGGGGAAAGTTACGACAATATTTGAGTCATCTCGCTCAAGAGCACTAGTTCTCAATGCATGAGATTCTTGTTGGCACACTCTCGAGTGGCATGGCTTACAAGTATTGAGCGAGAGTGGCATGGGTTTTGACCATTTCTAGTATGTATATAACATGTCAATTGCGATAAACTGCATTTTAGAAACTCCTTCAAGGGGTACAGAGAAAGGAGACAACATAAAATAAAAGTACATATGGAAGCATGAACCTCCAATTCCCTCAATGTCTTAACCTGATGCCCACATGCTAACCCAGGCATGGGGAAGAGTGGTGACAGCAACGCAATCAAGTGTTTACCCTCTCCACTTATCCCATTACCAAATGCAGGCCACCTCTCTTTTCTGGTTCTGTTTGTTTACAGATACACACATTTTTTACAAACAAAGCAAGTTTCAAGGTGTGCAGTAGTGGAACCAAATAAAAACACACAAATATATATATATTTGCAATAAAACAAATACTCATAGTTAACTTTTTAAACTGTATTTATATAAACAAAATGAGTATCATTTTCTTTTCAGTGTTATATCTATGGAATAAATCATGAAAAAATAAAATAAAATGCAAATAATTTTCTTATGCCAAATAAAACAGAAACAGGCTGCGAAACATGTGCAAAAGAAACAATGCACTAGAATAGCCAGTATTGCAGAATGTTTTATATGCAAGTATGAGTTTTGCTCGACATTAATTTGTTTGCTTTTTTTACACACACCCACACCCACCCACACACACACACACACGTAAAAATAGAGTTCTGGAGGCTGTCGGGACTCCGGCGTTATATTCCTTTTTCCTCTTTTTTCCAGTTTCCCTATATTTCCTTTGTTAACTTAACATTTGTTTGTTGCTTCCAAATTCACTTACATACACACATTAACAAACACCCATGCCCAAGGCAGGACTCGAACCCACGCACCTGTGCACCACAAAGCATCAAAGCTAAGCACTTCAGCAAGTGTGGCCACGGGGACCAACAAATTTTAGGAGTCAAGTTTGTGTAATGCAATCGTAGCACAGATTTTTTATACATGCTTTTTATTTGTGATCTTTTCCTTGACTTCACAATGTTCATTTATGAAACACTGACATGTGCACATAGATTCGAATAGTGCTAATAATTGCCAACTAGCAAAATTGAGGAGGTTAGGGAATCGATTTTCAAAGAGAATTTTACAGAATTCTGTCCCAATTTTTCTTGAAAATCTCATAACTGTGGAGTTTTGAATGTCTGTTAATTCTAATTGTATGGAACCAGATGCTACAATTGGCTGAACAGAGGAAATATTGTTAAATACCGCCAATCCAAACCCATAGATTGTAGATCAGAAAAGCTCTCCTCGAAACTCCTGTACAAAATGTTAATAATATATTTGTATTTTTCACCTGTGTCCAGAAGAGAAATAGTGTTTTGTAAGTTAGTGGAATGCTGGAAATTTCTCATTTCTGTTATTTTTTAAATAAAATTCAATTTTGACATGGACAATCTTGCAGAACCCGTTAGATCTATGATCCAATTTCCTCTAAATATACTTGAAGTCGGCGATGGTAGAGTGATGTCCGTTTAATAGTATTAACAGGTTTCACCACTATCTGCATCACCTTATCTAGTGATACTACTTTTGCACACAGTGCTTCTTGGTGTATTATACAATGCATTGTGACTAATTCATTTGACCCCTCATTAATATATTTCTGAAATCCTCGTAGTATAATACCTATGAAGCAATTGCATTCCCACTTATCATGGGGCTGCCATCTGCAGCACCACAACCCTATTTTCTCCAAGGTAATTTGTACTTTGTCACAACTTGCAGAACACCATTGAAAATATCTTCCCACCATATGGTATTTACGAAAGGAACAAACTCAGGAAACTCTTCAAATATATTGAGTTCAGAAGTCACATATAAAAATGGCTAACTGGAGTGTCTTTAATGTAGGTACTATCATCAATAACTAAAGAATAACAACTCATCTTTTTAACTTCATCTTTTAATTGATATTTGATGCCATTAGCCATTTTATTCTGTCATTTAATGTCCATCATTTCATTGAGAGAGGTGTATTGATTTAAACTGTTCTAACTTTTCTGGACAAAGCTGCTTGGAGACCATGATTAAACATTCTTTGATTAAATTCTCCTTCTGAAAAACATAATTTTTGTGAGTCACTTATAGAAAACAAAACCGGGCTTCACCACTTGTTCCCCAGACGTTTCGCCTGCGTCTGCGTCAAGTATCTTCAATGGCGTGACCATCTCCATGACCTCTCAGAAGCGACTGATACGTTGTCTGGAGCGGCTGGCTTATATACTGTGGGAGGTACGGCCTTCGCATGACCTGATTGGTCCGAATTGCAGTCCCTTGCGTCCGTGATGTGTCTGATTGGAGCATGTGTTTTCTTGTTTGGACATCCGAAGGGTCATCCAGGGACTTCCAGCGGACACACCGGTGAGCGAGATTGAGGACGACCTCTGCGCCAGGCCATCCGCCCCCGAGTCGTAAAACAACTCACCAAGGCCGCCCCAAATGGCCAAGCAGCCAGAATCCCCATCCCCCTCTTCCTTATTATAGTGGAGCGGACCAACGACCCGGAGGCAAAGATAGACGGTGTCACCACCCTCTGTTACCTCCGGGTAAAGATAGAGCAGTCCAGGGGATCTGGCGGTCCCCCCCAATGTCACAGGTGTCTGGGGTTTAATCACTCCAGCCACTTCTGTTTCAGAAACCTCCGCTGCCTTCATTGCGGAGGGTCCCACACCAAGGAGGTCTGCCCAAGATCCATCACAGATGTGCCCACTTGTGCAAACTGCCAGGGGGAGCACGTGGCTTGTTACGGCGGGTGTACTAAGAGAAAAGCCATAAGCCATAATAGCGGCTCGACGCCCACAACCACCACAGAGACAAGTTCAACCAGCACAACCTGCAACAGGAACTCAGCAGCAACAAGCACCCGCCGCTACCACGCAGCAGCAACAAATAACTCCCGTTACTGCCACACATCAACAAGAACAACCAGCTCCAGGATCAGGCCGCTCCCCCGGCACACCTACAGCAGCACGACCGTCTCCACGTGACCCGAGGATGTCCACACGAAAGGACCCACGACCACGTACGACAGTCCCAGCCACCCATACCAACACCTCTCAGGCACCGAGAGAGGCCGGAAACTGCTTCGGCGGCTCCGGAAGGGCGCCGCCAGGGACCGTCCCACCGCTCGGACTGAGCCCTCATCCCGCCCAACTCAAAACCCAACTCCCGCCCCCACCACCCCACAAGCTTCAACCCTTACCTCAGGCTTTGACCTCACGGAGATGCTGAAGTGGCTGCAACAGCTGTTGCAGACCCACGGAAGGCAGATCTGTGAGCTGATTGGCCGCTTCCTCTCTGCCAACGACCCGGCTGGCAAAATGCTTGTTGCCATGGAGGGGCTCTCCCTACTGACCAGCATCGTCCCGAGCACCCGGAATGGCGGATCAAACTAGGTGTAGGTGTCTGGCCAGGAGGGAGAGCTCCTACATTTTGCCAGAAGTCAAGCTCTGGACGTCATTCTAGTCTGTAAAACACATCTCCGACCAAACTTCCGCTTCCGCCTACCGGGCTACGTGTCACAGGACGGATCGCCAGGGCTGCCCAGGAGGTGGCACCGTGATCCTTGTGAGGCAAAGCGTCACCCACAGACCCATCTAGCTCCCACCCCTCCAAACCCTAGAGGCCACAGCAGCGATGGTTGACCTCGGCGGTGAAGAGGTCTTAATAGTCTCCGTGTACCACCCTCCCAGAGGGCAGTTCTTACCCAATGACTACCATCCATCCTAAACGTACATCTCAGTGCTATACTGGCCGGAGACTTCAATGCCAAGCACCCTCGCTGGCACTGCGGTCGAGGGACAGACGCCCGAGGCAACGCAATAGTTCGCCTGGTTAACGCGGACCCTCAGCTTCAAGTGCAGGGTCCCTAGCAACCCACTCATCATCCGCGAGGAGGAGGACTGGCCACAGTCATCGACTTCGCGATCACTAAACATCTCTCATTTCATCTCACACTCACCACTATCAACGCACTACATTCCGACCACAACCCAGTGTTGGCAGAGATCAACACCCGGGTTGCCAGCCACGACACCACGGTTAAAAACCGGGTGGTAGATTGGGACGGCGTTAGAAACTGCCTCCGCACTTCCATCCCTCCAAACCCCCGAATTACAGACATCCAAACCCTGGAGGCTGCGGTCTCATCCTTCACCTCCATTGTGACACGAACTGCCCGAAACCTAACTGTGGAATCCCCGGCACCCTTGCACCCTGACGTCCTCCCTTTGGACCTCACCCTACTCATCCGCCGCTCCTGGGCGGCACGGAGACTATACCAGCGACATCGCACGCCGCACAATCGAGCGCTCCTACGGCGACTGCGTCGTCAGGTCTCTCTCCGACTGCGCGAGCTCCGTGTGCAAGCGTGGGAGGAGACGATGACCCAGTTGCGCGTCGAGGAAGGCGACGTGTGGAGAATCGCTAAAATCCTCAAAAACCGCAGAGGCCAATACACCTTACCCCTCCAAGGCACCCGAGGCCTCGCCTACGACCCCCAAGCCAAAGCCGATGTGTTTGCAGACTACCTAGAGCGGACCATGCGTCCAAGAGACGACCCTCAGGACGATTTCTTCTCCGACCAAGTCCGACAGGAGGTTAGACGTTTCTTTCGGAGACCCCCAGAGGACGAGAACCCACTTCCCGTCATACGCCCTAGTGAAATCCAAGGCGCACTCCGGCGTCTCAACCCCAAGAAGGCGGCGGGACCTGACGGGCTAACCCCCCCTCATGCTCCGCCACCGTCCTTTCAACGCTGTGCTCTTCCTCACACGGGTCTTCAATATGTGTCTGTCACTCGGTCACTTTCCACGAGAGTGGAGGGAGGCCAGGGTCATATGCATATTGAAGCCTGGGAAGGACCCGGTGCACCCATCCAATTACCGCTCCATCAGCCTCCTCCCGACCCTTTCTAAGGTGCTCGAGAGGATGGTCCTTAACCGCCTGTCCCCGCTTCTAGGGGACATCCAAGCCATCCCAGACCACCAGTTTGGATTTCGTCCTGGGCATTCAACGCCCCAGCAGCTGCTACGGGTAGTGGAGGCGGCCACCCTGGGTTTCCAGGAGGGCGCATTCACTGTCGCGGTATTGCTGGACGTTGAAAAGGCCTTCTCAACGACCTGGCACGCGGGTCTCCTATACAAACTCATCCACCTGGGACTACCCACACAGGTACTCAACATACTGCACAGCTACCAATGACACAGACACTTCCACGTCACAGTCGCGGGGAAAACATCTACATGACGACCTGCAAGAGGCGGAGTCCCCGAAGGCTCTGTATTATCCCCGACCCTCTTCAACATCTACATGGCAGACTTTCCAACCCAGCAGTCCGTCAACATCGCCCAGTATGCGGATGACGTGCTGCTGTACAACACAGACAGACATTTAATCAGAGCCTTCAACCCCATACAACGACATCTCCGCCTCATCCAAGGATGGTGCCGGCGTTGGCGAATGTCCGTGAACGCGGACAAGAGCCACGCCATTGTTTTTACAAAGCGCCACATCCCCGCAGACTGTCCCACACTCTACTACCAGGGCCAAAGAATAGAGTGGCGAAACTCCGTCTCCTACCTGGGGGTTAAACTGGAAAAGGGTCTAACTTTTGGCTATCGCCTCCCCGTACCCCATGCTGAAGTCCGGGATGCCTGTTCATCTAAAGATACACCTTTTCCGGGTGCTGATAATCCCCCTCATGCTATACGCCTGTGAGGTCTGGGGCATGGCCGCAGACAGCTGGCTGCTCCTGCTCCAACGGGCACAGAACAGAGGACTCCGGTCCATCTATTCTGTGGGCGGGGTCATTCGCCGTGAGGCTGCTGCATGAGGCTTCCTCGCTACCATATGTGGAGGACGAAATTAGACGCCGGGCCACAACATTTTACGAAAAGTTACACCAACATCAGAGCGTCCTGGTTAGGTCTCTTGGTGATTACAATCCCAGAACACGCCGCTTCAGGCGTCATCGGGTTCCTCGCATGGCTTGCGGGCATACCAGATAACACTGGAGCAACTCCAACAGCCGCACAAAAGCTGAGCTCCATTACAACCACACCAAGAGGTGACTAGCTTCAAAATTTATAACCTGCAAAATTATTCTAACATGTTTTTAACACATAATTTTGAAACTCCATACACCAGAAGTGCAGAAGGGTCGCTGCACCCAAATGACATTCGTTGGGGAGCAAAATGCTACCTCCTTTTTACCTTCACCCATCCCAAAAAAAAATGAAACAGCCATCCTTAACACCCCATCCCGAAATAAAAACCCTGCGGTTAAACCCTGTTGAGGGTGGGTACGCAGCAAAAACACTCTGACTGAACCTCAGCCAGCCAGTAACTTGTGTGTGTGTGTGTGTTTTCTTGTTTGATTTGTTCTGTAAGGCTGGGTGTCAAGTTTTATTTAATCTGAATGTTTCTTCTTTTCTATTGAAATTGTTGGAATTTTTATAGATCTCGATAACTTCACGGTGCAAACGTGTATAGTAATGAGTAGTGGAGGAGAAGATGTCAGTTTCGTCGTAACGGACCACATGTTCCCCCCCCCCCGGGGCTTCAGCATGCATGCTACCGCCGATTTTACCGGTTGACCCAGACGGCAATGTCTACGATGTTCTGTAAGTCTGGTATTGATGCTCCGTTGGGTGGTACCCACATATTCTGCGCCGCATGAACAGGGGATGCGATTCACGCCTGCCAATGCAAATGGGTCTCTGGGATCTTTGGTTGAGCGAAGGAAACTGCGTATTTGTTTGGTCGGTTTGAAAATGGTGTCTATAATGTGGGTCTTGAGCACCTTGGAAATTCGGTCTGTGATGCGTTTAAGGAAAGGGAGATAAACCACTCCATTGCTTTTGGGATTTGCGGTAGACCTTATGTCCCAAAGTGCCGTCACTCTTTTTGGTGACGAGAACGTCCAAGAAAGGCAGACTCACAATTTTCTTTCTCCATTGTGAATTGTATTCGTGAATTTATGCTGTTAATGTAGCATACACACTAATCGATATCTCCATAAAAATTCTAATCCGAGACAAAAGAGAGCCACGATAAAAACATTAGTGGACACATCAAGCAGAGAATGTGAACCACAGCATCTTTGCCAGGAACTACAGTTCTTAGAACAGGCCCTTCATGCCAATGGGTACTCGAAAAACGAATTAAGAAGAGCCTTACATCCAAAAAGTACAGCCCAAAACACAAACACAGCTACAAAATCCCAAAAACAAAGGAGTGGTTTATCTCCCCTTCATTAAATGCATCACAGACCGAATTTCCAAGGTGCTCAAGACCCAGAATATAGACACCATTTTCAAACCGACCAAACAAATACGCAGTTTCCTTCGCTCAGCCAAAGATCCCAGAGACCCATTTGAATCGGCAGGCGTGTATCGCATTCCCTGTTCATGCGGCGCAATATGTGGGTACCACCCAACGGAGCATCAATACCAGACTTAAAGAACATCGTAGACATTGCCGTCTGGGTCAACCGGTAAAATCGGCGGTAGCATGCATGCTCTAGAAGCAGAGGGGGAGCATGTGATCCGTTACGACGAAACTGACATCCTCTCCTCCACTACTCATTACTATACACGTTTGCACTGTGAAGCTATAGAGATCTATAAACATTCCAACAATTTTAATAGAAAAGAAGAAACATTCAGATTAAATAAAACTTGGCCCCCAGCCTTACAGAACAGATCAAACAAGAAAACACGTGCTCCAATCAGACACATCACAGATGCAGGGGACCGCAATCCGGACCAATCAGGTCATGCAAGGGCGGTGCCTCCCACAGTATATAAGCCAGCCGCTCCAGAAAAGACAGTTACAACGCTTGCGTGGCCTGGGCCAACGCTTCCAAAACCGCCTTACACCACCTCCAAACCATACAAAACGTCTCCCTCAGAAAGATCCTTCGCGCCCCTATCCTAACTCCCAACACCATGATCCACCAAGAAAGCCCAATGCCCACCATCCTTGAATCCATACACAAACGTGGTACAGCAGTCTGGGCACGCATTAGAAACCACAAAAACGAGCTCATCTCGCACATAGGCACCGGCGAACCAAAACACCGGAAACATTCCAGCAGCAGCAGCAACGAGTTGACGGAGGGAGGCAAGCCTCCTTCCGTCTGCTTCCAGATCAGAGCTAGGCCCTCTACTGGAGGTGAAGGGGTTTTTGTTTAGGGACGGGAATAGCGGGAAGAGGAAACGTTGGGGGATATTGATTACTTAGGGGAATTTAGGGTGTTTGTTTGTTGGATTTATGCAGGAGATTAGGATGTGTGGTTGATTGTTGTAGGTGCCCAGCAGGAGTCTGGGGCGTTTGTAGCGTTCCCCTGGATCGATGTCGTACTCACCTATACCGTGGATATGGGCATGAAAATTATTTGGGAGATTTTGGAAGAAGGATCGGGCCAGGCGCAGGATGTGGTCCATCAGGGTCGGGATGTTCAAATTCTGACGGATGGTGCGATTCGGTAGGTACCATGGGGAGTTGGTGGCTATTCGCAGATAGCGGGATTGCAAGCTTTCAAGGCGGTCTAGGTGAGTTCTGGCAGCAGCGCCCCAGACTTCGCAGGCGTATGTGATGGCAGGTCGGAAAACCTGCTTGTAGAGCAGCAGCTTGTTGTCTACGGACATCACCGAGCCACGATTGTACAAGGGATATAGCATCCCCATCCTCTTGTTGATCTTGTTCGCCACAAGGTCAATGTGGTCCTTCCAGGTCAGCTTGCAGTCCAGAAGTACTCCTAGGTACTGGACAGACGTCCTCCAGTGGACCTCCTCGCCAGCCAACCTGATGGGAGCTGCGTCCCTCAGGTGGCGCCGGCTGAAGTTTATTGCCTGGCTCTTCTGAGGATGGACGCGCAGGCGCCATCGCTTGAACCAGGTAGTGAGGAGATCGGAGTACTGCTGGATTCTTCGGACTGCAGTGTCAAGCTGCGTTGATGTGGAGGTGACCGCTGTGTCGTCGGCGAACAAGTAAAGCGTGCATCGAGGCAATGAAGGTAGGGTATTTATGTACAGAAGGAATAGCGTGGGCCCCAGGACGCTGCCCTGAGGTACACCAGCTTTTACAGGACGGGGTAGGGAGAGTCTCCCATTGTGGGAGCTGGAAAACGTTCTCTGTTGAAGGTAGGAGTGAATGAGATGGATTAGGTAGGGAGGGGTTGCATAGTTTATAAGGCGGGAGAGGAGTCCTTCATGCCACACGCTGTCGAAGGCTCTGGTGATGTCCAGGAGTAAAGCTGAGGTATACTGCTTTCTGTTGAAGCAAGTGTAGATTTCGTCGACCAGCCGAAGTAGTTGGTATTGGGTGGAGTGGTGCGCCCGGAACCAGAATTGCTCCTGCCTTACAACGTTGTTTTCTTCCAGGATAGCTCTCAGCCGCGTTTGCACCAGTTTTTCCAACAGCTTGCTGAGGGTGGATAGCAAGCTGATTGGGCGGTAACTGGTGGGCTGAGCTGCATCCTTCCTGAGTTTGCAGATGGTGATGACCTTCGCATGCTTCCACGCCGTCGGGAAGTGACCGTAGGTCATAATGGCGTTGAAAAGATCCACTAACGCAGCCACCCAAGAAGGAGGAAGGGCTTTAAGCGCTGCGCTAGGGAGGGCATCAAACCCGGGTGATATGTAGGGCCGGAGGGAGCTGATGATACCTCGGACTTCGTCTGCTGAGGCGGGCTCGGGAAGGTCCCACGTCTTCGGCTGGTCGAGGAAAGACTGAACCTGGTGCTCAACCATGTGGATGTGGTCGATGTCTGGGGTGTGCGCCGCTGTGAAGGTCGTCTCGAGGAAGGCTGCGTGGAGTTCTGCCTTCTTTATGTCGGACTGGGCCAGGGCTAGTCCGTGACGTAGTGGAGGGTCCTTGCGCGGGAGGTTCAGAAGTGTCTTGGTCATGTGCCATAGTGATCTGTCCTCCACACGCAAGGTGGAGAGCCGTTCCTCCCAGCATTCGTTTCGGAAGTCTCGAAGCTCCAGCTTCAGGAGTTCCTGAGGATGGCGATACTCCCGGCGATCTGCTGGGCAGCGGGTTTTCTTGTACCTCCTCCTGGCGCGGTTCTTGCGCCGGATGGTGTCACGGATAACCTGGGGAAGCGGATCCCTGTTGTAGGAGGTTGTCCGAGGTTTTGGAGACGATCTAACCACAGCAGCGGATAACTGGGTGGTGATGGCATCTACGAAGTGCTCTATTTCAGCAGGCGAGTGACACTGTTGCTGGGGTGGTGGAGTCTTCTCCATGATGCGTGTGAAGGTTTCCCAGTCTGTTGTCCTGGGAGAGGGGGCCTTGGTGGCCTGGATGTTGGCTTGTTGGGGAAGGATAGAAGGACAGGATAGTGGTCCGATGAGAGGGCAGGAACTGTGAAGAGGGTGATATGAGGCCGCACGTTTCGCACCAGGGCAATGTCCAGCCAGTCTGGGGGCCTTCGGTCCCCGTAGTGTATGGTAGGTTCCCTTGGTGCGAGAGCCACAACATTCCTGGATGTTAGGAAGTTGTGGAGTGTGCGACCTCGGTGAGTGGTGATAGAGGAATTCCAGATTTGATGCTTGCAGTTGAAGTCACCCGCAGCAACAGTGGCAGTAGGTGTTGAGAAGAGGCGGTCGAGTTCTGTGGCCAGTACAGGTTTCGCAGGGGGAAGGTATGCAAAGTAGAGCAGCAGAGGGCCTCTGCTGGTCTCTACCCGCACACCTGTGGTCTCCAGGTTGTTTGTCCGGGGGATGTAGAGCTGGTGATGGTCTATGGAACGGTGTACGAATATGGCCGTGCCGCCAAAGCCATCATCCCGTACGGACCGCATCCCAGGGAGCCTGCATCGCTGATGAGGCTGTAGGTGGGTCTCCTGCACCAGGAGTATGTTCACCCGCTGCACCGCCAAGTAGTCGGCGACCTCCGCAAGTTGCCTGCGGAGGCCCTTGGCGTTCCAATAGCAGATCCTCAGGGTGGAGTATGAGGCCCGCTGGCGATTAGAAGCCATTGGAGGTGCAGAAGGTGACGACTGTCTGAATTAGGACCATTTCAGGGGTTGATGTAGGCGCCCGGGACAAGAGGGCCTCCATCAAGGCAGCTGCGAACTGGATCTGCAGCCTCTGCGGAATGCGGTCTGTTACAGCGCTGAAAGCGGCTATGTCGGTGGTGATAGTGGAGGCTGGCGCTGGAGGCGGTCGTGCCTGCACCCTTGGTTGGTGGCTTCCTGAGCGTCCTGTTGGCGTTGGTTTCCGGGGTTTGTTGGTGGTGGGGGCGGCTTGTTTTAGCCGTTGGTGGATGGTTGAGAGCGTGAGAGGTGGGGTAGAGGTAGAGGACGACTGCGGGAGATTTGCAGGCGCTGGAGCAGGGGTAGGGAGCGCGGCTGGTGGTACCGCGGAGGGGAGGGGGGGTAGAGGTTCAGACAAGGAGTTGGTTGTTGCCGCCGCGTAGGACGGGAACTGCCACGTCTTGCGGGATGGGAGTCCTGGAAATCGAGCTCCGTGGAAGGCCTCCCGGGGGATGCCATGAGGATTAGGCACCCTAGGTTGAGCGGTCACCTGAGTTCTCCGTCCACCCTTCTTGTTGCTTTCCAACTCGATTCGGGCCTCCTGCCAGATAGGGCATTTGGCATAGCGACACGAGTGGTCGGCACCGCAGTTAGCACAGGTGGGCTTAGTGTCCCCCACCCGGGTACAGTTATTGCGTAAATGGGCAGCGCGTCCGCAGTGCGAGCAGGCGGGTGTCAGCCTGCAGCTATCAGCGCCGTGAAAGAACTGCTGGCAGTTTAGGCACTGCTGTGGGCGGAAAGGTGGCTTGTATGGTTCGACGGTGACCACCGCCGAAAACATTTTGGAGATTTTGTAGATTTCCTCTGCTCCGTCGGACTTCTGTAGGGCCACCCGGAAGTGAAGCAGTGGGCCGGGGTAGGGACCTCTCACGTTCCGCAGTTGGTTGACGCTGTCCACGGGCAAGCCCTTGGACAGCAGATTTTCTTGGACCTCCTCCGCGGTGATGTATTGGGGGAGGTTTTTTATGGTGACCTGCATTTTCTTCTCGTCTGGGAGCAGGGTGGCCACGAAGGGGATGCGTTGATCCTCCAGCCACTTGCGGAGTTGGCGGTGGTTAGAGGGGTCCACCGGGAGGAGGGCCACGGTGTTCCTGAGGTTCCTCACAGTGAACCCATCACCGTCTCCTGGGTAGCCGGAGAGTTTCCGTCCATCCTCCGGGAGCCGGAGGTAGATAGGTGGGGGTTTTGCTGCTCTCGGACGCTGCTGAGCGGCTTCGGGAGGTAAAGCTGGGTCGTCTGAGATGGTGGTCGCGTCCATGGGAGAATCCTTGGGATCGACGGTGCACAGGCGCTTTACTGCACCTCCATTGGAAGCAACCGGTGGGGACTGCTGTGGGCCTGGAAGTGCCTCCAGCGGAGAAACCCGATTTAGAACAGCCACGGTAGGAGGATGCAGTGGTGCTGAGGGTTTTCTAGAGCGGTTGTCTCCCCTGGTCGGCACCTGCTTCCACTCAGGGGCCAGAGCCGTCTCGTGATGGGCGAGATAGCAGGAGATAGCGTCCACCCTTGCGCGGTGACACACCATTTTTTGGAACTCGGCCGAGGCTATAGTAGAATTGTTGCCATCGGCCGCATTTGTAATAAGGTGGGGAATCAAGGATTCAGCATGTTGGATGTATTGGAGGCGGGCGGTTTTCTCCAGAACGACAAGAGTGTGGTGGTCCTTGTGGAGGGGATATGCAGGATCTGTTACCAGAGCCTCGCCTAGGAAGGTAGTGATGTCCCCGCCGTCCGTGTAGTAGCCCAGGGTGGCGCGGCGGAGGTCCTCATCAGCGTTTATCATGGAGATTGAGGAGGCAACTGTATGATGGTGCGGAGCGGTGGTCTCCACTTCGGAGGGTGGGCAGCGCTGGGCAGCGCGCAGAGAAGAGGAGTCTAGCGGGCCGTGTTGCAAGCTAGAAGCAGCGGCCTGTTATCCGGATGTTTTAACTTAAACACTTCACACGGTACCCAGCCCATTCCAACGGTCCCAGGCCAGCCACAACTACGATAGAGGCCGCCAAACATGGCGTCAAACAAAACTGAATTTCCTAGCTGCCGCTCAGCGGAAATGTACATAGTGTAAATAGTGAAGTGTATATTTGTATAGTATCGTGTGTAAGTGGAATGCGTGTGTGTGTGCGTGTGCGTATGTATGTGAGTGTAAGTGAGCGTGCCTAATGGGACGTGCTTCGCATGGCCATGTGCACATATGTATATAAGTAGAAAAAGAAAATCTGTTGGTAAATCCAAACAACAATAAAACATACTGAACTCAACTGTTCTCGGTGACCTAAAGCCGGTCACTGAATGGGTTGTAGCAAGCCCAAACTGCTATCTGTATGAATACATAAATTATAATTTCATGACATTTTAAGCCTGTAAGCCGGGCCCAAATGTACCGGCACCAGGCCACATTTCGAATAAAGAAATCTGAAATCTGAATCTGAGACAGTTACAAAAATTCTCAAACAACTTATACATAATGTTAAACTAATGCCTGAAAGCCGGGTCCCATGTACCGGCACAGGACATACAAATTATAAATAAATAACATAACCTAAAAAAACGTACCTCGCTTCGCTGCGAGATGGCGAGGAGGAAACATCGACGCAGACACCCAGCTACTACAGCAACCACCACCTGCCGGAAGGGGACCTTCTTCCTCGGCATCTCCCACACCGGCAGCGTGCGCTGCAACTTCCCGCTCTTCATCACCAGCGCAGCCAGCCGCTGATGCCTCACTGGCATTGAGCGGTGCTACCGCTCCGCGGATGCAGCCGCAATCACCAACACCGCCGAGCTCCACGCCGCCGCCCCGGTTCAGTGTCGTGGTCCGTCCCTCGGAACCTCTCGGCTCGGCACGTCATCACCGCAGCTAGATTCCAGTGGCCTTCCTGTGTGAGGGCCCCACGTATCAGGAGCGACCGGGGCCCCACACCGCTGGTACGTCTAGAGCTAACGGACCCGGCGGTCTTGGAAGCTGCCTTGACGGCGGTCTTGCCCTTATTAGGGCGACGCCTGTCCGTCGAGGTCAGCCGAATGGAACGCCACAGGCCCTGCCAACGCTGCTGTGGCTACGGACACAGCCTGGAGACCTGCACTGCACTCCTGGAGGCACAGGACATTATACCGGGCAAGCTCAGTGCCCCGAATATCCGAAGAGCAGGCATCAACGCCCACCTCAACCAGCCCGGACATCGACACCTGCGCTGCCCTCCCAGGCAACGCAGACAGGCGCATAGCCTCAACATCCCGAGCAGCCACCGCAGGGCACGTCTGAGCTCCTCCTGGAACTCAATGTAATCTACACCCTCCTCCAGGAAACCTACGACGCCCACACCAGGATCGTGGAGGCAATCATGGACCTCCCTGCAGAATTCCTGAACATGCCTACATGCCTGACTGATCTGGAGGAGCTGCTCACCATCAAGTTCAACGACAACCACGCCGAAATCAAAAAGTGCTACTCAGCCGTCCTTGACAACCAGGAGCTGGTAGTGAACAACGTCGCTGAGCTCACAGCCAACAGCCAGAGGCAGATGCTTTAGAACCTTTGCAATCCACTGCAGTCAGCACTCACCCGAGAACAGCAGCCATCAGCAAATACCAGAAGCTACCATAATGCACAACACAGCGGGCATCATTACAGGCGCTGATGCCCCGAAATACACAGATTTTTTGTTTAGTTTTTAAAGATGATTAAAGAAACTCATCACCACCAACTCCATCCAAAGCCTCAAAGTCTCTCTACCCAATCCGATCACTAACCTAGTGCTATAATCAGGGCCTACGGGTCATGCTTATAGCCTAGTTAACCCACCTTTTTAATTGCTGCAGCCCTTCCGGTAGCAGCAATAGCATCACTGCCACTTACGGAGGTGCTTTTGCGGAACTCCCTTATCCCCACATACTTTCCCTCCTATATCCTCCTAGCTTCTTTCCCTGCACATATTCTAGACTCCCCCCCCCCCAAAAAAAAAACTACCAGTCGCTACTGAGAGGCCACGGAGATGTACACGCCATTGAAGATGCTTGTCGCAAATGCAGGCGAAACGTCTGGGGAACAAGGGGTGAAGCCCAGTGGACCCCGGCCAACAAGCCTGGTTTTGTTTTCTATAAGTGATTCTAACACTGGCCGTGAAAGCCTCCAAATATTAATTTTTGTGGTCTATACACTGCGAGCAGATAACTGACTCAGAGTATGTTTGATGTTAAGCAAATTGAATCAGGCCCATCTCCAGCTTTTAATGCATGCTTCAATTCTTCCAATTTGTTATGTCTGCTTGGTCCTATTTAGAATGATCAATAAAGCAAAATGTACGTATGATGGAATATTATATTTGGATATTTATTAGTAAATTCATACAAAACATGCAATACATAAATAATTTAAACATGTACCTACCAAATTTGTCTTGACGTAATCCTGTGCAAGGGCGCTTTGAAAATACTGGTAACACCAAACATTGTACAGTACATATTCTTTTGGCATAGCAAATTCATTTATTTTTACTAGGAACACCAAATTACTTATGTTCCCATTCGGCATTGAAGTATCTTTTAACCCTGTTATGCAACATGATATTGCCACTGACATAATTTGAGGGACTGACTGGTTCTCTGAGGCAGATAACAGTGGTGATTAACCTCTTAGCCCAGTGCGTAGCAGAGTGAACAGGATTAGAACTATAATATACACATTGTGTGTTCTCTCCATCTATGCGTAACTATAGTACTAAATAATACCACTATATCCATGCTCTCCAAGATCCAGTGTTCAGGTCATTGTCATTTGATCAGTGGCATGCTAACCCTTAATACATTTTATGCTGTAGCAAAGACATTTTATGCTGTAGCAAAGAATTTAGAACTCATAGACCACAGGATCCCTATTTCAAACTGTTTATCTTGAATCCCTCTACAATCCTGCAAATTTGTATGGTTGAATTCTGAGACACCTTATCTGGCCCTATTTTCTTTCACGAAAAAATTAATGCTGCATGGTACCAAGTTTTAATGATGGCACAGATTTTCTATCATTGACAGAGTGTAACAGTATGGCCTGCTCGGTCCCCAATACTCATGCATTGCAATTTTTATTTGTGGGTTAATTTAAAAGAGTAAGTGTATAAATCAAATTGTAATTAGAAGAATTGAAAAATAATATACAGAAAGAAATAGTCAGCATTCCTCAGAAGAGTTGCAACATGTGAATGATAATCCCTTATGTTGCTGTAATGCAAAAGGAGAACATTTCCAAGACCATCTTTGAAAATGTAAGTTATGTAAGAGGCATTCAGTATTGTAATTTGTGAAATAATAATGGTACTAGTTGGCCTATCCTATTCATCC
This sequence comes from Hymenopus coronatus, assembly GCA_030762935.1. NCBI lineage: Eukaryota > Metazoa > Arthropoda > Insecta > Mantodea > Hymenopodidae > Hymenopus > Hymenopus coronatus. The sequence goes on along the minus strand of CM060900.1, from coordinate 312,645,802 downwards.
TAATTGTTTTTAGGTAACATGGTCCATGCGGGGATGAAGTACAACAGTCAAGTGGTATACTCCTGTGTTACAGCTGCCACTAACAATGTTGCTGCTTAATCTGATAACCCTGTATATATGCATATGTTTATTGCACATCACATTGTCACATTGGATTGAAACAGTGGAGTCAATGCTGTCACATTTCACATTTCAATGTGGCTTATGCTCTCGCATTTTGAGAGAGTGATCCAATTTTTAGTGTTCCAACTTTTCTCAAATATAGATATGGAAGATTTTTATAGAAGAATTGCATATCAAGTGTTCAATTTGGGATGGTGCCTGAGAAAATTATGATCATGACAGGAAGGTGCAATTTCCCATTGTTTGCTGAACACACTGTACACAGATCTTGCTTTGTTTATCAGATGTACATTCTGTCATCTTTGTATATTTTTGAGTTAGAGTTTGTAGCACTTTCTAGCACTTGAACAAAATGTGCAAATGGGCTGATAGAACTGATATCCTCAACAGTACACAGCACATTTAAGACAATCATTGTGCATGTATAGATAGACCACTAAAGGGCTGACATGTCATGCCATTCTTTGTCATATGGCACAAAATCACTTGCTACAAGGCCTTAAAAGTAAAGTACCATGGTTCTATCTTTTACAGGTCTAAGCCAGTATTTGAATTCATTCTGTTCCAAACAACAGTTTTGAAACCAATTATTTCTTATGTGTTGGTTGAAGGCAGATATTCATAAAAACACCCAACTAAAAATTGTACCAATTAGATATTTACTGCACATTTATTGTGTCTCACATTCACATTTTAGCCCCAAACACTCAAAATGGTGTACTTTTGTTCACTAATTTCCATGTGTGCTTCTCAATAGCTTTAGAATGTTAGCATGGGTTAAGTTCAGCTTTGTTTGTTTCTCATTCTTTTTATAGCCTAGTATGACCACTAGATGGCTCAAAAATGCACTTGCAGAAATGCAGAAGTTTCTCCCATTAAAGTGTTCTAATTCCACATGAAAGAGCATTTGATATACACAAATGCATTACCTTTGTTGTTACATAGTGACCTTGCCCTATCTTTCCAAACATCTTTAAAGTAGCTAAAGTCAAGCCACTGTTTAAAAAGGGGGAAAAAAAAAAATTGTAGTAAATTATAAACGCATTTCTTTTTTAGAAAAAGATAACATTATTACAGAATCCCAATTTGACTTTAGGAAGAGTAAGTCAATTAACAGTGTCATTTTTTCCTTCACAGAAAAGATACTAGAGGCAAGAAATAATAAGAGCATATAACAGGACTATTCCTAGCTTTATCCAAAGTCTTCGATACTGTGGATAATAATATCCTGGTGAAAAAATTAGATGTTTATGGTATCTGAGGATTGGCCAATAAATGGTTTGTTTCTTATCTTGCTATTAGATACAACATTGTTGAAATAGGTGTTTTTTCTGAACCTGCTGCCATAAACTCAGATGTGCCCCAGGGATCCATATTAGGGCCAGTCCTTTTCTTAATTTATATTAATGATTTCCCTTCATGTCTTTTACCTGTAAAGAGTGTTCTTTTTGCAGATGACACAAATCTTATTTTTAAAAGCAGTAATAGAAAAATTATGCATGATAGTACCAATTGTTCTACTTCAGAACTACAGATATGGATGAATGATAATAAACTTAATCTTAACATTAATAAAACTGTATATGCCAATTTTACACAAATGGCTACTTGTAGTCTAATCAGGATAGTAATTAGTAAAACATCAGTTAAAGAAAGTGGCTCAACTAAGTTTTTAGGAGTAATAATTGATTCTCAGTTTTGCTGGATGAAGCATATCAACTTTTTGGGTGAGAAATTAAGCTGTGTATGTTATGTAGTATGACGGCTGGCTAAAGCTTGTACCATGGATGTTCTTAGAACTGTTTTCTTTGGTAATGTGTATGCACTATTGGCTTATGGTGTACTCTTCTGGGGATGTTCTAGTGCCTCTGTAAAGATATGCTACAGAAAAGAATTTTAAGAATAATTAAGCAAACTCACTCATGTACTCCAAGTAAACCAATATTTTCATAACGAAAGATTTTACCACTACCTTGTGTTTTTATATTTTAGAGACAGTATCATTTATACATGCAAACAAACACATGTTTAGGCTTAATAAAGATTACTGTTTATACAATACTAGAACATCTAACTCTATACGTATGCTACATCATACGCTCAATAAGAGCATAAATTTTGTGTCTCACAAAGGTGTGAATCTTTATAACAACCTTCCTAATGGAATTAAAGCTTTAAAAGTTAATCTGTTCAGGAAAAATGTTAAAAATCTACTTTTAAAACATGTTTTATGCAGTTGATGAGTACTTGAACATGTCCTTTTAATTTTTGCTTTTGTTTCTTCACATAGTATTATTATTATTATTATTGATCATGTAATGTAGATTTTTATTTCTTTCTTGTTTGTACATAATTTATTAGGATTAGAAAATTGACAAACCTTTTATACGCATGTAATTCTTTTGGTGAAATCTATCTATGAGGGTAATCCCAAAAGCAAGGTCTCCAAAGCAATGGGGTCGCAGGGAAACTGTTTGTGTAGATGTTGGCCATACTGCTTTTTTCCTTCCTCCGTCCACTGTCTACAGAAACCATCGTATATCCACTAGCGCCTTCAGTCTTGACTTGGCCGCCAGTTAAAATGGAGTTCCTGTTAGCCACTACCACCATGTGCAAACTTTGCACTGTATTTGCCTTTTGAGTGCTAAAAGGGGTTAAACCAATTGAAATTCATTGACAGTTGATGGAAGTGTACGGAGAGTCTTATATGGATGTCAAAAATGTCCGCAAATGATGTAGAGAATTTGTAGATGGTCATGCGGAAATTCATGATGAGGAAAGAAGCAGGAGACTATCCATTTCTGATGAAACAATCACAAAGGTTGAACACATCGTGCTTCAAGAGTGGCAGATCACACTCGATGAGCTCTACGTTGTTGTTCCTGAGATTTCTCAAAGCACCATTCATTGGACTTTGATTGAAGAGTTTAAATTTCGGAAGGTGTGCGCAAGATGGGTCCCAAGAATGCTGACAGAAGATCACAAAAAGCAATGCACTGAAACTTTCTGCTAATTTCTTCAACGCTATGCAGAGGAAAAGGACAACCTTTTGGATTATATAGTCATGGCTAATGAAACCTGGACTTTCCACTTCATTCCTGAGACCAAACAACAGTCACGTGAGTGGCAGCATTCTGGTTCACCCAAGCTGCCAAAGTTCAAGAGAACACAGTCTGCCAGTGAAGCCATGACAACTGTCTTTTGGGATATTGTTGATCGACTTTATGGATCCTGGGACAAGAATAAATGCAGACATGTATTGTCAGACATTGAATAAACTCAGACGGGCAATTCAGAACCGAAGAAGAGGAATGTTGAGCAAGGGTATAAGCCTTCTCCATGACAATGCTCGCCCCCACACTGCCCGTCAAACCATGAATCTTCTGCAACAGTTTGGATGGGACATCATCGCCCATCTACCCTATAGTCTAGACTAAGTACCACTTGTTTCCCAAGTTGAAAGAACACTTGGTAGGAAGGCACTTCAGTGACAACGAAGTGAAAAATGAGGTCCATCACTTCTTCAAGAGCATAGCGGCAAGCTGGTATGACATAGGCATTCAAAAACTGCCACAGAGTCTACAAAAATACATTTTTCGAAATGGCTGTTATGTGGAAAAATAAAAAAATGTTCAAGCTTCAGAACTATATACCATTTGTTGTCAATAAACGTTTCTTTGTATTTTAAAAAATTGGAGACCTTACTTTTGGGATTACCCTCATATCTTTATGTGCTACATGTAAGTATTACTGACTCTTTCTGACAAAATTAAAGTGAGTATTTTAAGCAAATCTATGTGATTTCTTTAATACATATAAACTGAGTGATTCAGGAATGTCATTGTAACAAATCTATATCTACAAACTGGACATGATGAATATTGCACCTGAAAAAAACACACTAGCATTTGGTGAAATTATGAAGTGATGTATATTATAGTGCAACTTTAACAATGATGGTGGTAATTTAACAGCAAATGAGACTAGCAAAGTCAATTGATCAAAGCTATCTGTGACCTTGGCATACCATGCTTTGTGTCATGCAGGATGACACAAACAAATGTGCCTAAAATTAGTTACCTTATGAGCACCTTTATTACGAAAGGGGAAAATTCTTTACTTTTATATCACTTTTGTTACCAGCAGAAGCTCTATATCTGACAAGTCATTTCCAGTGTGCAAATTCCGAAAAATTAATTGCTTTTAAACAAAATATACAGTTTCTCAGAATCCTTTCTTGCTAGAACTAAAACAGTGTTTTAAGCTTATTCCTAGCATTTTGCTGATAACCTGGATCTATAATGGTTGAGATCTCATATAAATGTTGCAAAAAATTTCATACAAGTATAAGAATATTTACCTGGAAATTTCATAAACTACAGTAGCATCTCGATCATCTGCTGCATTAACAGCTTTGTGGATTATCCACAGCTATTTTAGGAGTTTTGTCTTTTTGTATTTCATTGCCAGCTTGATTGGCTTGCATTCCAAAGCAATTTGTACATCTTTCAAAATGTTTTGGTGAACTGATTTCCAGGACAGCAATTGTCTCCTCAAGTACGCTTTCACTTTTATGGTACTTTTTTATTCTCTGACTATTCAACCTTTAAACAGGAATCCCTTAATCAGAGTATGTGAAGGAATAGAAATATGTAAACTCCACTTCAACATTTACGGTTTCACCTGCCTGCAAATCATGAACAGTGAGAACATTGAAGAATGGTTTATAGTTGACAGTACTGGATTATATAAGCTGCTCGCTCCTTCTAGACGAGTGACTTTTGGCTAAGCTACAGTGAGCTAGCCTACCCTTGATAAACAGGTCAGCAAATAGTTTGTTAACCACAAACAGCTCTGCTTCCTGATGATTATGGTTCGAGAATACACAGCATACAGTTGACAGCAAGGTGTTGTGCGTTACAGGTTTATGCCATTGCCAGTGTTTTAATGAGAGCTGCTTAGTTACTAACATGATAATGCTTCCTGTAGTGTCAAGACTAAAAGGAAAAACTCTTCATGGTCACAGTTGCAAAAATTACTCATGTGGCTGCATATTATTTTAATCCAAAATTTACATCACAACTCCATTCTAGTAATCGACAATGCTTTCTATCAAAATGCACATTTAGACATACCTCCAACATCAAATTTTTTTAAAAACAGATATGCAGTCCTGGCTACAAAACCACAACACTGCCTTTGATGAGCAAAGCATGAGGACACAATTGTATAATGATGTTTTAGTCAATAAACCACATGATAAAAATCTGATGTTTCATTCACATGACCTTTTCTCTAGCTGCTCCACAAACAAACTTTTCTTACAAAACATTCTTTAACTATCTCAAGTATTTCGAGATAAATATTAGCAGAAATTGTTTTATTACTTACTTCCTTGTAAATAGAAAGGAAATAGGGAAATACACCAAGCTAAAGCAATAGCCAACTCCTTTATAAGCTGGTCACTATGTGATAGAATTGAAATTTCATTCTCTTTGCTTGCCAGAAGTACACAAATGACAGATGAAAGAAAGATGACCTACCATTTGAGAAAGCTACATAGTTTAAAATTGAAACCAATAAAATGGCATATCTTGGAAACAATTGACTCTATAGCAAAAATGAATATGACATAAATTGTGTGTTTTAATGAGATCTACATTTTTGGTACAGTAAGTTTTTTGTCTATTTTTCTACAGTTTGCCAGTTATGCAAATTTCAGCAAAATTCATCCTGAATGAACAGGTATTAGAAAGCTGTTCCCAGAAAATTCAAGATATGCATTTTATTCGAGATATAAAGTTCTTTAATATACAGCATTTTAATAAAAATCATTAGATACATTTTTGAGAAAATAAAAAGCTTCTAAAAAGGTTTCCACATAAAGGGCAGTTTGGGGTGGGGGATTTTCTTGAAAATATTCGTGTCACATCCTTAGAAGATACTAAATTTAAAACCAAGTTTGGCATTCTATGGCCTTTTAGTTTTTGAGCTATGCTGTCTCCACACGCACACACACATGCACTCACGCATACCCCCCCCCCCCCCCACCCCCACATACACACTGGACCTTTTACTAAAAATGCTTTTTTGGATTCAAGAGAACCTCAAAACATATGTTTGGTGAAATTTTGATGTTAAAATCTTGGGTGGAATGCAATATCTTCTCTATCTGTTATGAACATGTTAGAGAAAGTAAAAAGTAATTGATTGATCAAACACTGGCTGAACATCATCACACAGCTTTAAGGCACCCATCATACCAACCGGTCCTGAACCCCACTGAGTTAATATGGGGAGATGTAAAGCAATGGGTAGCTGTTAGAAAAATGAAGTTTAAATTATAAGATGTTGAAACGCTGTGTAGGAAAATAATTTTGGAAATTGAATAAACAGAATGGTAAAAGGCATGCCAACATGTCGAAAAAATTGAACAAGCTTCTAGAACAAAGATGCCATTATGGAATAAAGGATTGAGACTATGGAATGGAGATCAGTGACAAGGATAATGAAAATGACAGAACTCAGAAGAAGATAAGAGAGAAGTGTCAGGAATTGAAGAAATACAAGACAATTAAGTGTAAAGTGTAGTGTAAGCAGTAATTGAGGTTAAGGGTCACTGGAAGTGTGATAATTTGCTTTGTAGTGACTGTACTACTGCAATGCAGAAACATGAGTAATGTACACATCTGACTGCCATTCCTGCTTCTGTATGCCAGTACTCCAGTAAAGCAAAAGAAGTGATCTCAAGGCCTATAACAGGCAGTAAAATCTTAAATTTTAAACAGTCTCTATGTAATATAGATTAGATGAAGGTATTTAAATCATAACTTTCTGACATACTATCAGCCAAGGACATTTTTGAAAGATTTTTCACAGCCTTTAAGAATATGTATTGTCGAAATTAACCCCAGTCAAAAGAAAGTAACATACAAAACAGAAAACAGTTGGTATACCCCACAGCAGGCAGATATGAAAAGAAAAACATTAATATATCTAGGTCTATTTAGGAAAGAAAAAACAAATAGGGCCAAGCAATTTTATGTAAATGCAAGAAGTGAATACAAACTTGCAATAAATGAATTAAAAAGGCTTCATAATCTTAAAACTATTGAATTGACAGGTAATAAATGTAAGAAAGCATAGAGTTTGATTAATTCTGTTGTGAGAGGTCACAAAGATGATGATATAGAAATTGCCCCCAACGAATTCAATAACTTTTTCATAATTTCATTAGAAGAAATAAAAGGTAACATTAGGACACCTGGAGAATCTGCAATAGGTTTAATAAAAGATTATAATATAAAGCATAATAACTGTGAATTTGTTTTCTCAGAAGTAACTCCAGAAGTAGAAGCATAGTGAGTAGATTCAAACCATTAGATAGCACCAGCATCTATGGTCTGTCAAATAATACACTAAAAAAGGTTATAGATTGTATTGTAGACCCACTTAACATCAGTTTAAATATATGCCTTGTTGAGGGTATATTCCCTGCTGTATTAAAAGTGTCAAGAATTGCTCCAATTTATAAAAATGGAGATAAAAACCTCACAGCTAGTTATCGCCCAATATCTATAGTTCCTATCAAGCCCCTACACACCTAGCTGCACAGACCAGTTAAAGTGTTGTGAAATGAAGAACTGTATTGAAGGGCAAGAGACTCCCTTGGTCACATGCAATGCACTGGTTATAATGGGAAAACTGTGAAATTTAAAACAGCATAAGGATGCCTGAGTAGGAAATAATTGCGACAACATATTATTTATAATCATCAGCATCTATGCACTAGGATTAGACCTTAAATGTTCTGTTGGAAGTTGAATAAAATCACTTCATTGACTAGATGGAATTTCATCCCACAACTGAACAAAACGGAAGTAAATATTACCATTGAACTTGAATATCGCATACCTGCATTTAAAGTGTTTTACGAACAGGATGTAACCATCACAGAGGGCATAATTCAACTTTAATTCCATTCTCTCAATTTCTTTTCAATGATTCCATGTATACTTTCTCCATTTTACTTTAATGCACAAAGTCATCAACAAGAATTATAGAGGGCTTGTTAAGAGTGGTCAAAATGCTGAATTAAAAATGAAAAATATGCTGGGTTTGATTCTAGGCTGATGAAGCTATTGTTATTCCCCACCCTCAAGAACCTGGAAACATGAATGTGATACTGAATGTGTGTTAAGTTAATCAAGAAGTACACCTCTTAATGTACGCCTCAAATTTAAGCAGTCATTGTTCTAAGGCCAAAGTGGTAATATGACAATATTACCTAAGGTGGCATGTAAATAAATAAAAGCAAACAAATAAATAAAATGATTTAGCAAAAAAAAAAAAAAAAAAAAAAATATGCGATACTGGATTTACAGAGATTGTATGTACAGTATAAAAATAAAATTAACGCAAAATTAGGTACCTGTATTCAACTTCAGTAAACTATATTCAAGACATTAAGTAAACATTTTCTATCAGAATTTGTGGTATATTTGATTTAGATAGATAAGATAGGTGTGTTAATATGTGCACCACTGTGCTTCCAGAAATAATTTATAAACAAATCTAAAATTTGAATCGATTATTACTTAATATTCTTTATGCCCTAACACTTTTGAAAAATTCATTTTTGCACCTTGTGGGGTTGTGTTTCAGTCTGAAATTACAGATTTGAAAAATTAACTTAATTGAGATTTCAGGTAACTTTTTTTATTTAGGGCAAATTATAATGTTCAATCTAATATTTTAGCACTGCCTTGTAATGCTAATGAAACATACACAAAATATAATGAAAGAATGAAATTAGCGTTCTAATTAGCTTTGTCAGATGAGAAGGGCAACTAAGTATTGAAGGAACTGTGTCAGGGTTTAGCATCATCATCTTGCCTTTATTCTCATGGAAACGATTTTTCGCAAAATGCACTGAGTATAGCCTGTGATATTCCGATGGCACAAATTTGTTACACCTCAGAGCAGCTGATGACTTACTCAATAATTCTAGTTTATGTATTAGGAACCTTAATTAAATTATCATTCGCTTAGTGACTGAGGAAACCCACGAGAATAAATCAGAATGAATTTGGAACACAAATGTTACAATTTTTTCTTACCGATGGAAAGTGATCTCGGAATCATTTTTCGGTGGTTGGTACAGTTATGCTGCATAGAAGTGCATCATGTTAATTATTAAACCCTAATACCCTTAAACCACCTCACTTTTAAAGTCTTTTAAGTGTCTGAACATATGGCAAAAAGCACATTTGCCCTCCACCTACCTATGCGCGAGAGAAATCTAAATGGAAATGAGAAATCTAAAATAACCGAGATAAAATGCAGTGTCCCATAGGGTTCAATTCTTGGACCATTGTTGTTTCCAATAATTATTAATGACCTTCTATCTATTGTTATTTTTCATACTATTCTATATGCTGACGATATTACCTTTTTTAATATGAGTAAAGATTTTCAGACACTTAAATATATAGCAGAAAACACACTGATCCAAGCCAATAAATGGTTCAAAGCTGAAGGGTTCGTACTTAATCAGGGCAAAATACAACATATGGTTTTTAATTGCAAGGATAGCTAATAACTCTGATAATGTAAAATTTTTAGGTGTTGTAATAGACAATAAATTATCCTGGGGACCACATATTGATCACATAATGTCTAAACTCTACAGAGTTATATATTTGATTAGAAATTTGAAAAAGTAAGTGCCTGAGGTATATATTCAATCAGCATATTTTCCTATTTTCCAAAGCATTATAGTGTATGGCATTTTACTGCGGAGTAACAGCTCACATGTTTCCAAAATACTTTTGCTCCGGAAAAAGGTTACTAGAAGAATGTCTAATGAATCAAAGTTAACTCACTACAAACCATTATTTATTAAATTAAAAATAATGACAGCAGTAAGTCTATATATGTACACTGTGTTATTGTGTATAAAAAGCTGAACATTAGAACTAAAAAATAGACAAAATATACATTTCTATAATACAAGATCATGCCAACACATTGATATTTATTGCAGACTGACTACAACTCAGAGGAGTTTTGAAGTACTAGGTTCTAAAATGTATAATAAGCTATCTTTAGACTTATGACAATGCCCTGAAGCAATTTTAAGTATAAATTGGACTGGCTTGTTTTAATGCCTTTTTATTCTCTTCAAGAACTTTTTGAAATATAATAAGTACATCTGCTGTACCAAGGTTTTTCTTGATTAGTATGTATTAGGACTTTGTTGTAATCAGTATAGTTATTAACTTTCTAACATGTATTACTTTATATTATATTGTATCTTCCATTCCTGTACATATTCTGTGTTGTAAATATAACATTATTTGTAATTATTGGACTGTACTGCCACCATCACCATTATTATTATTATTATTAATAATAAAATATTATTATTATTATTATTATTAATAATAATAATAATAATAATAATAAAATATTATGATTATGATGATTATTATTAATAAAATATTTTTCTTCTTCTTCTTCTTATTATTATTATTAAAGGTGACTCCCATCTAACCTCTCTTTTATATTTCCTTTGTCAAGAATTACCATGTTACCTGTATGGGTTGACAATGTCAAAGAAATTTTGATGCAGGCATGAGACGAGAAATACGGTCTAGAAGAACACAATGATATTCATTCTACAAAAGCATATCTATCATTCAAGAGGTGAGAAGAATGGTCTAAAAGAATAAGATTTTTCATTCTACGAAAGTGTATGTCATTTAATAGCTCTTGCTTGGACAGACACTTTATTACATTTAAAAGTGAAGTGAATATAAGTATGTATGATTCATAAAAAATCCCATCATGTATAAACATATCTCACATTAGTATATGCATAGAGGTATTGACAAGTTTTAGATTAACCGCTGTTTTGCTTTATTTGTAGCAGTTTTCCCCTCCATTACCACAGATAATCATAAGTCTACTGTAATTTGGGTCTAGCTCGAAACATGTTCCAAGTGTATTAATAAGTACCCAAGTGAAGTTAATCAAACCAAGTTAGTGTATTATTTGACTCCTCCACTTCACTGTTACTAGCTTCAAAAGTAAAAATTCTGCCATATAATGTAACTGTTTAATGAAGTGGACTACTGAAAGTAGAAGACAGACTCAACATATCAACGTTTATTTCTGAAAATGTTAATGTTATAGGTTTATTTTCTAGAAATATGGATCATGAACATTGATGACATGCCATTTTATCTTGCCTTAAATTTTTTATATCATCAGCAGCAGCATCCCGTAAAAAGTTTATACAGCTTAACTTGCATCAAAGTTATTTTAAAACATACTGTTGCACAAAATTGTTATGGTCATAGTTCAGTTAATTGAAGTATCAAACATATGTTACCAATTATTTTTCCTCAATGCTCTTCAGTTCTTTGAACTAAATTACAATAGCGCATAATCAAATGTTTCCCTGTAAAAAGCAATATCAGCAGCAGTAGTCTGGTGGAATCTTCAACAGCCTATAAGTATCTTGTATGCAGCTGGATGGTACATCTTTGCATCCATTTATTATGATGGTCTCAATATCACCATTGTCACTAGTCCTATAAATAAAAAGCAAAATAAATAAATAAATTCAACAATCAATATAAAATGAGTACTGTTCTCATTGTAATTTACAACTTAAAAATATATGTATAGGATATGTTTTATTCATTTGAGGATAAATAGGTACAATTTATATCCAATTGTGAGGGCAGGTCAATTATAAAGTAGAATATTGTTATTATCTGCTGAATTAATAAAAGCATTCAAATGTTAAATATTATTTTTCTGCACATTCTCCTGATTTTACAATGCATTTAATCATTCCTTTGAAGCAAGAATAGGGATGTGCTTGTAGCCCGTTGTGCTTGAGTTCCCAAACTCTTGCATTATTCTCAAATTGCTGTCCTGCCATTGTCTGAGAAATTCTAACAAATGGAAGTAAAAGGTGATAAATCTGGACTATAAAGACAATGTTCTAGTGGTGTCCAGTGATTCCAACTTTGCATCATCAATCAGCAGTATAAGGTCTTGTGTTTTCATGTAGAAGAACTACATCCTGGATTGGTTGCTGGCACCCTCTAATGTGATTATCTTTTTGTTTTGCCTTATCTAAAAGCAAAATATCTGCATTTACTGTCCTTGGTTCATGAAGAAAGTCTTTTGCCAAAATGTGCTCAAGTGCTCTAAGCCCTTTCTTGGGTGATAAAGCATCTTTTGGTGCTGACTTGAGCAGTTTATGTTCCTGAGTAAAAAGATTACCTTGCTCTAGACACTTTCAGATACAGAAGTTTAGTTTATTCCTACTGCTAATGCATTCTTTGAATCTATATTGTCCATTTAATTCAATAAGACACAAGCAGTACAAGGGTTTTCTGTGATAGCTCCTGTTCATGGTTACTGTTAGTTGGCCTCATTTTCTGCAGCTTCCCACGCCTTTAACTTTTTGTGTTAATCCTTAAAGTGAGTTTTTAAAGTTTATTCTTCAAACTATAATTGGAACTCCTTGCTCACTTACTTAGCTACTGAAGGGAAAAATTACTTGCACTATGTGACTGAAAACAACATTGACTATATTAACATCCCCAACACTGTTACTTTAAGGCTAAAAGCTAGTTTGCTTATGTACCACGTCACAAGCAGAAAATCCCATTTTATATCCGCTCTACTCATCTTTCTAGGACATAAAAACTAAAGAATTTTCCCAATTAAATGCAAATGGCCTTGAAATAAATTGCTTCTTTTAGCAAACATATGGATTCTTATGAACTGAAAGGTATTACTCTTGGGTAGCTGTTAAAGTCACGTGCAGTAAGTACTGGCGGTGGCAGTGGTGGATGCATTTAAGGATGCAAAACTTTGTGAGACAAATTATTTATTCGATAATTGCTTTTATGCACCTATATTTTAAACACATAAATGGAAACCTTATAACTTCACTGATCTTGTGAAATATACAGATCACATTAGTTGATTCAAATTAGATAAGTAGATAATGCACTTATTTTAAATGAATGACTTTGTTGAGACTGAGCAGCGGTGTGAAAGGGATATGGTTTAGCTGTGTGTCAGTGCTGTGATAGTATACATAAATGAACTTTCACAATACAACAATTGTAAAAGATGTAAAGCCAAAGTAGTAAATGGAATATAATGCATATGTTGTAATAGCATTTTTCATGAAAGCTGTGGTAAATTAGTAAATAACAAGTAATATGTTTTATGAAAACATAGTTAAAAGCTATTAACTAAACACGATCATGGATCCAAGAGTATGAAGGAAAAGGCCAAGGATATTCTCAATTTGTTCTTTAAGGCTTTAAATGCTTTCTGTAATACTGACATGAGTGATTTCAGAAATATTTAAAAGGATAATTAAATAAAAAAGATAATCTAATTCAATCATTGCATGAAATAATCAGAATATTATTACAACTGCTTAACTATTGTACAAGTGAATCAGTATTACGTGAAGTGATGCAAAAGTCAGACATATGTAAGATGAATGTAAACATGATGTGATGAGTAATAAGTAGGGCTCAGAAGTTAAGGAATTTGCATATTTGTTCTCTATCATTGTGCAAATTTGCTGAAGGATTATTTATAAAAGTTGCAAATTTCTCAATATTTCCTTTATTATGCATAAAAGTACATATTTAGTCTTTATTTATAAATACATCATATTTTAACATCTATACACAGGAATTTAACTGGATTTTTGTATATAGATGCTCTTGAACTACTAAAGTTCTTAACATCCCATTCTATATTGGACATGAAAGACTGGAAATTTGGCTCAGAGGCCAATATGAGGCTTGAGGATCTTTCATGTGCCATAAATTTACAATATGGAACCACAACTTTACTTCCCTTCATTCTATGTGATTAAACATAGTTTATATGTTTGCCTTTATATCCTATTTTTAAGTATGAAATCTGAACATTGTAAACATCATTTACAAGTTTTGGATGTAACAAACATGGACCCACAGAGAGAGAGAGACATTCAAGTTTGTGTGAGGTTGCATCAGAGTTTCCAATGTTCCTTTGTTGAATTCATATACTTCACTGTGGCCAGGATTTCATCACAACCACATGGCATCAGCAGTTTCTATTGCGGTTTTGTTCGGGGGGAGATGTAATTTTTAAGTGTGTGGTGGACTGATATAAAATATTAAGACGCATTTACCTTTTAGCTTGGCTCTCTACATCACCATTAAATCATCACAATTAAGTAACTCAGGAAGACATCAAGCATTTAAAAATGAGTTTTCTAATGGGTTTGGCTCTACGAATATATAACACTATTCTGTAAAACATAATAGAAGGTAGGCAGTGAAAAATGGTTCAAGTATTGCAGCGTATTAACTCATCCAAGCATAAAGAATTGGTAATGAAATAATTCAAAAAACAATCTGAAGCAAAAACAGTTTGCGGACTCTTTAGGGAGCATGTTAACAGTTTCCTGCAGACTTGTATAAGAGTTTTTAGCATGTGATATTCCTCGGTTTAAGCTCAATAAGCCAACACTAAGAAGTTTTCTTCAGAAATACACAAATAAATATACATGGGAGAGGTGGATAGCAGTATGCACTTTATAAATTTTATTTCATTTTAACCTAGTGGTACAAGATAATTACCAGAAACTAATACAGGATATCAATTGATGTCTAAGGAATAATGTACATTATTAAAATTAATTTATCTCCATAAATAAGCATTCTTATATTTTCAAATGCATACTTTTGGACAACCTATGGTCTAACAGTACACAATCACAATGTACAAGATCATGCACCCCCAAATGTTTCCCTACATGTCACATAAATAAGTCTTCCCATGCAAATTACACACACTTTATATGGTTAGAATAATCATAGTAATGAAATGGGCATAGCTTTCAGGCACTGAAAACATTTAAAAGAACAATCTCTCAAACAAACAACCCACAACCTCTGTAAACAGTGTAATATTCATACAACTAATTATTTCACTGATAACACATTGTACTATCTGTTTCTGCATGATTTGTGTATTTCTCTCCATACAATGGATAAGCAATTTCAAAATTCTCAGCTATTAGCATTAGCTTTTTCTTCAGGTCTTTGGTTTGTGATCCTGCATTTTGGATCCCTGTTTCTCAGCCAGAGTTTACTTAAATGGCAAACAATATTCAAGACTGTTTCCCTTTATGCTTCCTCTTCTCTCCAGTTTGCTGTAACTTTGGAGCAGAATGAACATCCCTTGGGGATGGGTTGGAAGGTCCAAGATTCTGGTTTAGTATGAGGGAGTTATGTTGGAAGGTTCTGACTTTTGGTTTGACTTTGAGGAATTATCTGTGGATGAGCACATATCCAAATTCTTCCAGTTCTTCACTGTTTTCAATTGGCAAACAGGGTAAAATTCTCATCATTGAAAATATCCTTGTGTATGGCTATATACTACAAGTTTTGAAAACTTAAGTTTTCAACTAAAACAATCCTATTGTAAACATCCTCAAAAAGTTCCAAATCTGATATTGTATGATGGGCCTTCCAAGATGTGAAAAGTGACAACTGTCACACTCTGGAGGAAATACAAATTTAATAATAATAATAATATAATCATGTTGTGGCATTCTAAAATACATGAACTATTCCACAGCTGGAAACATTTATAAACAAGAATTTACCCAATGTGACAGAGATACACCCCATAAGTACACATGCGAACTCTTGGATGTCTACTCTTAGCCATGAGTGTAAAGTTTTACAGTTGGTAGCACCAAAAGCCCTACTTGCAACAAATACTTTTGACAGTTATGTGGTAGTGTTATGAAGAAATTCTTCTTTTTGTAGTTAGACAAATTCCTCTTTCTGGTGTTTAAACATATTCAGTTTCTGTTAGTTAAAGTTTAAATGGAATTAAAAGAAAGGTTCCAGTAACATTTTCTACCTTAATAACCCCAATGAGCAGATCATTAGTAATATGTCTTCTCCTTAATGGTGATTGCCAGTTTTGCTGATAATGAAATATCTTGATCATTAATAAATATTCATATTCTTAGACACCTTTCCCTTATTGGAAGAAAGCACTTTGCTCAACACATTTATGTAAGTTGCTATTATAACAGTGTAATAGCAAATTTCAGAATACTCTTAGGAATTAATTTATGTGGGTTAGTTTAGATGAAACAATGCATTGTGAAGGTCATTATACAGCACTTTGTAAAGAAGAACCTACAACTCCATATATTCTTAATGTTGCAGAGTTATTAACAATGCAGCAATTACTCAGTTTTACATTGATACAATGAAATTGCACTGGCCTAATTATATTAAGTATGATAATGTTATTCTATTGTAATAGACTGCTAGTTACATGATAAAATCAGGATCAACACTGAAAAGGTATTTTGCTTCATACCATAAATTTAACATACCTTGGCACATGGCCATCATATAACAGACTATTAGATTATGTTACCTGTTAGTGGATAAACTAGTCTCATCTGTTAAGGAAATACTTACAAAGCTTCAGCCACTGTTGTCGGCTTTAGAACTGCAAGAACTGGAGTCAAGCCGAAATTGGAACCAAGAGAGCATTGGGAATACGCAAAATAGACGCGGTGGCTTTTCGGAAAATCACCGGAGTCGGGGAATAAACAGAAATACCTATAGAGAACGGTACCAGAGAACCTTGCTGGAATTTGAGAGAAATAGGGACAGAAGCCCAAGGAGTAGAAGCCCGGAATGCATAAATACGCTGAGGGTTTCTAGGAATCACAATAATGGTCAGCGAAATAATAATTATAATCATCAAGCAGGACATAATAATTGTAGGGGTCGAGGTCAAAACCAGAGAAATGTTAGAGGTCTTAGAGGATCGCATAGCGGAGCTCAACTAAATTACCGATCAAATGATGAACGCGAGACGTATTCCCCAGAAAGAGTAAACTAGATCACCCAGACGAGTAGCAGAGCAACGGGAAATAATTGTAGAACCGGTACGATCACGAGGAGCGGACAGAAATCCGACGGAAAACTACTAAGTGATTCGATGTTTGAGGACGTCATGCGGGTCACGAAATTGTCCACACAAAATTGTCCCCAGGTAGCAAAATTGTTAACCATAAACACACAAAATAAAAATAAAAATTTGTAAAAACCCAGGAAAAAAACAACTTTCAAATTCCTTTCATTGCAGTGAGAATTTTAATGTCACCTATAAGGCATCTGTGGATAGCGGAGCATCTTGTCCATGTATTTCGCTGGAACTTTATGAACAATGGATTAATGAAGGGTTTAAGTTCATGGAACTACCCACAACTAACTTATTGTACACTGTAGCGATAGGGAAAGCAACGCAAGTTATCAAACTACAATGTAGGATTACAACGCACATAGAAAATCATCCAGCGGACATTACGTTTTTAGTAGTGAGTAGGTTAAACAACCATGTTATTATTGGTGCAGATGTATTTAACGAATGCAGCACTCACCTAGATTTTGAAAGAAAGGAGGTAACATTTAACATTCAAGGGAAAATTATAACAACTAATTTTATACCCGAAGCGACTGAAAATATTCAGCTTTCCAAGGAAGAAGCAGGAATTATTAACTCAGAATTTTTCATACAAAACATCAAGGTTTGTGAACTACCCCGCCCCTCTACTACCGAGAGAAAGGAAGTAGTCATACAGGATTCTATTGAAAACGCACAATACATTAAGAAGGTATCTGCTCATTCAGAACTAACAGCTGACGAGCTAAGGCAGAAATGTCAACAAACTGACAGGCTGACGGATCAGCAGTGTAAGAAACTGTTGAACGTATTAGAAAAAATTTACATGTTTTTTCAGAACAACCCGGCTTGTGCAATCTGTACACACACGTTCAAGGTAGAATCAGTGCAACCATCTCATCATAAATACAACAATCTACCCCTAGGACTACAAAAACAAGCGCAGGATGTTATTGACCAGATGGTTAAGAGATAATATTATTCAAGAAGAACATTTCCCCATTATGCTGGATAGTAAAAAAGGGAGATCCAATAAGATTACGTGCTACACTAGGTTCTAGAAAACTCAACAACTATTTAGAACCTGATTACTTTCAGAACGAGCGCGTTGATCAAACGTTAGCAAAGATGGCAAGTGTCAAGTATAGAAAGACCTTGGAATTAATTACCTAGACACACCGATGGCGCTAGTGTCGCCGCCACAAATTGAAACCTCTCGCGCATTCTCAACTGGAGTGCAGGGCATGCTTTTTGCCATATGTTCACTACGCTGAAAAGGATTTCAGTACCTCGAAAACCACATTTTAAGAACTTGGTGGTAAACTTTTATGTAAAACTCAGGTGTTATCATAAAACAAAATCTTATAGCAGTGTGCTGCACAAGCAAATAGTCAGACAGCATCTCTCTAAATCAATTTTGTTTATGATTGAATAGGTTAGTAGAGTTTAATTATTTTTGCATAAAATTTACTACATTAAGCAGTAATTGATTCTAATTTTATATTTATATATCTTATACATGTAACACAAATATACCACAAATGCTTACTAACGTATTTAATACAATTTACTGAAGAGGAATTCAGGTACCTAATTTCCCATTTATTTTAATTTTATACTGTGCATATACTGTCTCTGTAAATCCAGTATCGCATGTGTGTTTTTTTTTTTTATGCTAAAGCGCTTTATCTGTTTGCTTTTATTTACATATGCCTTAGGTAATATGGCCGTATCACCACTTTGACCTTCTATAACAACTGCTTAAATTGTTGAAGTATGCATTAAAAATGCACTGCTCGATTAACTTAACACACATTAACTATCGCATTCATATTTATAGGCTCTTGGAATAATATTTAAATAAAATTTCTTTCATAGCTTAGAATCGAGCACAGCATATTTTGCATTTTTAATTCAGCATTTTGACCGCTTTACTACAGACACACTCTTAACAACTCATGTTTATAATTCTTGTTGACGACTTTGTGTATTAAAGTAAAAATCCGATGTGTTCCATTCATATAAATTTCTCTACATATCTTGACAAATTATTGTTAAAAAGCTTATTCTTCTATCTACTTCATACTAATCGATTAGCAGACAAGATCTTATTACTTGCTTCCTTGTAAGTAGAAGGGGAAAAAAAGCTAAACGATAGTCATATCTTTTAAAACTGATTTCATATGTATGAAATGTGTTTCTTTGCAGGGCTAGGTGATGACCCATTCCCGTAAGAGTAAATATTTTAAAACAGAAACCAATAACAAGGAATTTCTCAACTCCACGAAAAAGTGTATATGAAGTAAATTGTGGTTTTATCGAGATCTACATTATTTGTGCAGTAAGTTGTTGTTTTTTGTTTTTGTTTTATCTCTTACGGTTTACTAGTTATTCAAAATGCATCCAGAATAAAGAGGTCTCAAAGATTATTCCCAGAAAATTCAACATATACATTTTATTTGGTATGTAAATGCATTTAATATACGGCATTTTAATCAAAATCGTTAAAGCCATCTTTTAGAAAATCTAAATTTTCAAAATTTGTCCACGTAAAGGATAGTTTGGGCTGGGGGCTTTTGCCTCAAAATCTTCGTGTCGCATCCTTGGAATATACTAAACTTAAATACCAAGTTAGAGTTTTTACGGACTTTTCGTTTTTGAGTTGTAGTATTTATGGACACAAACACCAACACAGACCTTTTTTTAAAAGTTCTTTTTTTATACAGGGGACCCTAAAACGTATACTTATGGTAAAATCTAGGCATCTTTTTTGGGTGGAGTACAATACCTTCTCTATACGCTAAGTAGGTACCTACATCACGTGTAAAGAAAGTAAAAAAGTAGACAGTATATATGGAATCAGTGAGAAGAAACTGCGAAAAAAAGAATTTAAGTCGAATTATACTTTCGGTGATGCTTACATCCCGTTTTGTTAATCACTTTATACGCAAGTATGCGATATTCAGCTTCAATTATAATATTTACTTCTGTTTTGTTCAGTTGTGGGATGAAATTCCCTCTAGTCAATGCAGTGATTTTATTCAATCCCCAACCGGACATTCAAGGTCTAATCCCCGTGCATAAATGCTGATGATCATAAAGAACGTGTTGTCGCAATTATTTCCAACTCAGGTATCTTCATGACGTAATTACAGCTGTTTTAAATTTCACTGTTTCCCCACTGCAATCAATGTATTGCGCATGATCTCGCACGCCTTCTGCCCTACAAGAAAATCTTCTATGTCCGACACACATAGCTCTGTGTGCAGCCAGAGGTGTGGGGGCTTGCAAGTATATGACTATTATTGATTTGACAAATAGTTATTGGCAAATTCCACTAGATCCCGCTGTTAGACAGTATTTTAGTTTTTCGTATGGTCGAAAAATATATGTCTTTACTTGCACGGTCTGTAAACTTAAAACATGCAACAGGTGAAGAAATGGTTTGATCTAAATGGTTTTCACCTCAATGAAAACAAGACTCAAAATATTATGTTCACATTAAAAAAAAGCAAGGGTAAGTTTAATACAGCTGAAAATGTAAAACTGCTGGGTATAGATATTGAAAATAATCTCTCTTGGAACACACTTTGCCTGTAGTAAACTATCACGTACAGTATTTATGCTAGCTAACCTGAACAAATTAGTGCCAAAAGGAATATGTAAGGGCGCTCTTTTTTTCCTTTTTCCCAAAGTATATATAGATATGGTTTAATACTATGGGGTAGCAGTTTCAGGATTTCTGAAGTACTTATTATAAAAAAGTTGTGAGAATGTTAACTTCTTCCCATAAAAAACAGCATTGCAAACCTCTATTTAAGATTTCCAAAATTCCCACAATTGCTAACTTATATGTATATGATGTTCTAGTTTATATTAAAGAAAATGCGAATACGCACACAATAAGAAATGAAATACATGCATATCAAACAAGAAATAATAACAAAATAGAAATGCGTTTTCAGAGACTCCAGAAAACAGCAACATTTTATAAAACCATTGGAATTCAATTGTATAACAGCTTGTCCATTGAAATAAAAAATTACAGTTTAAATAGATTTAAAGACAGAATGTATAAATGGCTGATAGAATATCCATGCTATAGTGTAAATGAATGTCAAAATGAATTGTGTCAGATGTCTTGTACGTAGTCTATAAGTATATAATTTCTAAGCTCTATTTAGGATATAGGACAAAGTCTATTGTAATTTATGTAATTACTTAATGACGGATAATAAAGTATTATTATTATTATTATTACTCCCATTTGGAACTAAGACAGCTGCAGCAGCCTTCTTACGCGCAATGAAAGAAGTATTTGAAAATTATGTGTGTGATTTTCTTGTTAATTATATTGAGGATTCTCTAATTTTATCGGAAACTTATGAATTACATCTGGAACATATTGATTTTGTATTGAGCAAACTAGGACAAGCCGGATTTACAGTTAATTTAAGTAAATCGCAATTCTGTATAAAAGAAGTAAAATGTTTAGGCTTTGTTATAAATGAAGAAGCAATCCTGATCCAGATAAAATAAAAGCTATAAATGAAATTCCAGCTCCATGTAATCTACAGCGATTACGCCAAATTTTCGGTATATGGAATTATGTGAGCAGATCCTTACCTAAATATTCTCAGGAAACCGCACCTTTACGCGCTTTACTGTCCAAAAATCAGAAATGGAAATGGGATGATGAACTGCAACAGTGCTACGAACACGTACAACAACCCTTTTCCAAGTCAATTTTGTTAGAGAGACCAAGAGAAGGTCAGGAATTTTCAATTTATGTAAATGTCTCAATGGGTGGATATGGTGTACATTAACTCAAATAGATGAGAATGTGGAAGTGTATGTTATAGCAACTGCGTCGAGAGGTATTACTGTAACCGAGAGAAAAGCGTCAGTTACTCTTTCGGAATTAGGGACAATTTACTTCGTCTTAACAAAAATTTAAGACATACATTTACAATCATCCAGTAACCATCTATTCAGACCACATAAGTCTGACTTTTATAAAACAATGCAAACTCTCGTCTACTAAGCTCTGAAGATATATTCATGCGGTATCTCAATTTCAAGCAAATATAATTTATGTGCCAGGTAAAATTAACACCTTTGCAGACCTACTATCCCGAGTGAAAACCATAGCAGGAATTCCAGAAAATAATACACATGCAAAACACGAGGTTCAAATTTTAAACATTCAAATTACGCTTATCTCAGAAACTAAAAGAATGCTAAAGCGGCTAAATAATTTGCAGAAATACGACAAGAAGTTAGCTAAATATTTAGAAACAGCGCCCAAGTTAGTGGATGACTGTAATAGTAAAATCGCTATTCATAATGATTTGTTGTACAAAGTAGGTACATGATAAAGATGAACCTTAGTGGAAGGTTTATACTCCACGATGTCTGGAAAAAATACTAATTAAAGAATTTTCACTCACAACTAATGTACGTAGGCACAGACCGCATTACTAATAGTATTTTAGAGCTAATGTAAATACCGAAAGCAATGGAGAAGGTGAGAAAGATCATTGCATGTTGTTTATTATGTCAACAATGTAAGCAGAAAAATATTAAGAACTATACAGAAGCACATGCTACTCTACAGACTAAACCACGTCAACTGTTGTGCTTAGATGTTCATGGTCCACTTTTTATGGCTAAGTTAGGATATAAAAACATCGTAGTTTGTTATGGCGTATATTCTCGCTATGTTAGATTGTTTGCCTTAAAAGCTGCAATTAGTAAGACCTGTATCAATGCTTTAATGAAGCAATATATACCTGAAGAAGGAAACATTGAGGCAGTGGGCCGCGCCGTGGCCGAGTGGTTAGACCTTTCACCTAGAAGGTCGGGGTTCGATCCCAAGCGACCGCATGTGAGATTTGTGGTGGACAAAGCGACGCTGGGGAAAAATGACCAAAACAATCACTTCCAACGTCCCTGAGACAATACCTGTGTCAGATAGTGTTAAGATAGATGTTGAGGAAATGTACGCTAAAGTTACAAAGAAAATGAATGATGCAGCAGCTAAACGAAAGCGAAATACAGACGGCAACAATAAAGGAATCAAATGGGATATTAAGGTTAATGACCTAGTTTGGTGTTGCAATAAAACATTATCAAATAAAATAAAACAGGAAAACTTTCGTCTAATGAAATATTTTTTGGGTCCATTTGTTGTCAAGATTTTTTTTTGTACTGATACGTACAAGCTTGCCGATCCTGAGGATAACAGGATTATTGGACGTTATCACAAGGACCTTTTATGACCGTTCAAACAAGATAGTGACGACACTAATAAATGACAACCGTCGATGAAAAGAAGAAAAATAAGAGAAGAGGAGAATTTTAAACAGATAAAGACATGCCAAGGAGAGAATTTAGAAGAATGAGGTGAGAAAATCTTGTGAAAGCTATCAGAAAAAGATAACAATCCCATGTGAGATAGAGTAACGAACGTATGCTATTATTTTACCTAAGTATTTTAGGCAAGTTTATTAATAGGCAGGATAAACAAAGTTATGTGTATAAGTAATTTGGTATATCAGATTTTAGTGATAGTAAGTTGCCCGTATTAAAATTGTGTAGCTTTGAAAATAATTAATGGGAACTATAATAATGTCTATTATGTTTCCCAGAAGGAAATTACTAGTTACTAACATCAAGTGAATATCAGAGTATCCTGTTCTGTAAGGTAATCAAATAATATTAAAACTTATTGTTGTGAACAAGGTACTGATATGCCAAAATATTTAGTCGATAAGACTATCTTTTAGGTATAAGGCTAAGGAATATATACAATGTAAATAGATTAGGTAACAACTACAGTGTATTTTATACACCTATTGTGTGAAGGTTGAAAGTGAAAATGACAAAAGACAATGAAGAAAAGAAAGAAACAGCCTTTACAATAATTGTTAAAGATGATAGCCGAAAAGAGGAGAAAACTAAAATCAAATTGAAAAACATTCAATCTCCTGGCTACGGAATATTGTAATATAGTACTTTACCACGAAATAAGTGGGTTGTGAACTTAAAAATTATGTATGTATATAATTATTTTGTTGTAAAATTTGTCTTAGGCCAGTAAGTAGTGTTATGTAAAAATTAACATGTAACAAAACTAAATGTAATGAGGCACTATCTAACGGACTCTGACTTTAAGTGCATTAGGTAAAAGGGTAATACATATACAAGAATTCAGGTAAGAAGACTGTGAACATGTAAACATGAAAAGAGAGAGAAACAGGGTTGTTCTGAATAGTAGATTAGTGAACCCGTGTTATCAGCTGAGGGTAGTGGAAATGTAAATAAACACTTAATGTAAATATGTCGAAGGAAGATATGTAGAATTGTAAATTTTTCAAGGAAAATTTCAAATTGTTCATAGGGGCATTATGCGACAGTATATTAGCCTGCTGTGTATTTTGTATAGGTTTAATATAAGAAATATCTGCTTCAGTAGAATGCAGAACCTTATTATGCTCGCCAAGGTTACTTGCTTTGTTAATGCTGTAGACACAATTGCCTTTGTACAGCAAGATCTTTAGAGCATCAGAGACACACATAACAGGCTGAATGTTAAAGAAAGGTTCATCCCCAAATATTTTGGAAACTGGGACTTTTTCATTTTAAAGAGTGGTCACGTGGGTGGAATATAAAGAACTTACCAAGTTAGCCACGTGATAACGCTATTTTTCCGCTTCTTTTTAGCCAATCAGGAAGGAGTGCAATATTGAAGGTTTTAGGTATTTAAGCAACGCATGTACAAGAAACCATGTTATTTGTTATGAATTCTTATGGTGAATGTTATTCTGACGGAAATTCTTATCATGAATGTTACGCTGACTGCGAAGCATAATGTTACTGTTTACTGCGACTGCAAATGTTACTCTTACTATGATTCTGAATGTGATAGTGATTAATGTTGCAGTTGCAACGTATTCTGTGTGATGACTGTCGACAACAAGAACTCAGCAATAGCGGAAATTAGCACAAAGTATGATTAAGTCATTGTTTTCAAGAATGTTTATGTTGGGAGTCACTCGTAGGGTTAGTGTCTCAACCAGCAACAAAGAAGAATAAAAGTATTCATTTAGTGAAATATCTCTTTTCTTGAGTTTACCCCATGTTACATATCTTAGTTATTCTCCCCCCCCCCCTCCCCACCCCCTGAGTAAGAGACAACTTGGATTCTACAGGAATGAGCATAGCCCGTGCAACAATGGACTCTTCATAGGTATGTATGCGTTTACTTATAGAGTATTTCCTTGACCAACTCTGAGGTAGACCAAAACGACAGTGGCATACTGGCACCACACGAGATACAGCGACAAATTGCAATGGAGATTTAGAGAGAGAATTTCGCTGCAATGATTTTATACAACTTCAAATATGGCTCAAATGAAACACAAGTCATTTGAGCATTTGAGGGGGCTTCTAGGGGGCATTCTCTGTCATGTGCTATTGAGTTCCACTGGTTTGGAGAATTCAAGAGGGGTAACACTCTCTTAAAGATGAAGAAAAGAATGGCAAACCAACAGTAATAACCACAGAAAATTTACCACTGTGGAAACAATAATTAGGGAAAATCCATGACAACCCTACAAGGATATCGAGCTGACATTTGTGATTAGTTTGATGAGTGTTTCAACCGTCATTCATGAACATTTTCATTTAAAAAACAAGTCTTCAGGATAGCTGTTTCATAATTTATCTGAAGCAAGAAGCTTTATAAGGTGAAATAGTGCCAAGAAATGTTGCAAAGATTTAACTGTGTAAAGCCTTGCTGTGTTTTAAATTATGTTACAGATGACAAAACACATACACACACATATATATATATATATATATGTATATATATATATATATATATTGGCATTGAATTTTTCAGCTGTTTTTAATAATAAATAATTATATATATAAACCAGATAAGAAACACAAATCAGTTGGAGGATTGAATGTCATACCAGCATGGTGTCACAGTAGTTCAATGGTTAGAGCAACCACACAGAGAGCAGGAGAACCATGTTCAAATATCGGCTGTGGCATTGAAATTTTTAGCTGGTTCTCATAACAAAAATGTTATGTAGAGTGTAATGTAAATATAGGAGGGGCATTACCAATACCATTTGACCCAGAAACAACATTTCAGTCCTCCATTTGGGTGTTCCCAGATGACCAACCACATGTCAAGGTTAAGAGGGCAGAGTGCTGATAAGAAAATGGTTGGTTCTTTCTTCTCCACAAGTGTTCACTTAGCAGCAGTTGTGCTTGAAAATCAGAAAACTATTACTGGAAAATGATACACTGAAGTTTATCTTCATAAATGTTTCAGAAATGCAAGAAAAGCACACAAAGACAGGACTAAAGGGCATTTTGTTGCATCATGACAATGTATCAGCTCATTCCACTTATGTAACAACGGAGTTTCTGCAAGGAACTGAAGCAAAACTATTGACTCATCTACCATATAGTTCCAATATGGCACTATGTGATTTCTTCCTGTTCCCTCTGGTGATGAAACAGCTTTGAGGTCACCAATTCTCTAACCCTGAAGAAGTTGCTGCAGTATATGAAGAAAAGTTATTTGCAGTGCCGGAAACTAAGTGGCGTGGATGCTTCCAGAAGTTGTTTCAGAGGATGGAATGCTGCATACAGTAAGTACTGGGAGAATACTTTGAGAAACTGGGATAAACAAAGCATTTCTATGAGTATGCATTATTTGCTGTCTCAATATTTATCTAGCGACCATCGTATGTAAGCCACTCCTACTTCTTGCGATGTAGAGCAAACTTTTTTATGGCTCAAAGCTATGCTGAGAGACAACAGACAAAGAATCACACAGAAAAGTTATTCCACTGCTTAGTTTTCAACTGCAACAGCAATAATGGAGAGTTCAGCACTTCAAAAGCCATGGAGTAAATGTAAGTTACCTATAATCTATTATTCTGTTAAGGTAAATTCAAAATGATGCATATTATGTAGCATATTAGCTTTTTTAAGGGTATAAATTGCTATACAATGATGAAATCAATACATTTATCACTGTATTGGATGTATTATACAAACAGTGCCTATGGAAATAATTGAAGGAGATATAACGCATGGAACAGAACCATGGAATAAAATTGTAGCGTATTCAACTCAACAGACGGTGATAATTGGCAACAACATGCAAAGTAACATTAGCATAGTGAAATTACATTATGTTCTGAAAATGCTATGCTTACAGGGGTATCCAATAGATCATAATACAGAAGCTGATTAAATAGCACAGTTTCTTAGGCCTAAATTTCTGGAAGCTTGCTGTTGGAGACTCATATCTAGACAACCAGAAATAAATTTGTCTTTTAGATGGGTGTTTTGAATAACTTCTTGTAGTGATGGAGCCCAGCTTATGGCCAAAAAATGTCCATATAACATTTTTAAACATGAGAGCAAGACAGAAAATTTCACATCAATAGGTGAGTGGACATGAACAAAAGTATTGCACTGTCAGTAGTAATAATTTAACCTTTCTTACTGGTAATATAACTCTTAATCCTTTGTGAGCAAAATGTATTTATAATTCTATGAGGTGTGCACCGTGCCTGTCCCCATTTTACCCAAAGGCACGGAGCATGGATCGTGACTCAAGGTTTGTGCAGAGAAAAGAGGTGTCCTTATAAGATATTTAAAAAAGCGATTAAATTTCATCTCTCAAGGTTTAATGAATCCTAATCTCGATCACAACGGATACAACAAACTACCCAGTTAACAGATTTTAGAAAAGCCTTTCCTAAATAAAATTTCAGAGCAATAATAAGAGTAATAATGTTGATTGAGAAATTCCTTTGTGTGGGGACAATACTGGAAAAAATGTTGGTTGCACAGGAATTGTTAAAACCAAACGAATACTCACATCAAGTTAACCTAACATGGAATATTTTCATGATAAATCTGGAGAAGTTAGTGTTCACTAATTACATAGATGCATCATAACTAGAAAACAAATGGAGTGACCTTGCAAACTAGCAATGTTTTGATGAAGTTTTGCATTATATTTTATATGGTCGGATAGCATATTTTCATCCAAATTGTTAAAAGTAGGTTTTCATAAATAACATTATCATATAAAGGCAGTACAGTTTAAAACCATATGGCTGATCTTGAAAACTTTTCACTGTTATGTTTTAATATGGACTGTTTAGGGACTGAAAGGCCAAGGAGTTTAAAATGGCTGAAAGCTCGGATTTTATAAAGCTGACACGGCTGATCACTCGTGAAGCCATAATTAATAATGCTCGCTGTGAAAGCTTCAAGTCTTACATATCTACATCATGCTAATCAAGATAAGCATTACCATGAATGGTCTTATACTTCTTTATAAGAATGGAAATAAGGGAATACACTAGGCTAAAGCGACAGTCAAATGGTTCAAAAGCTGTCACTACGTGAGTTTCCTTGAAATTCGGCACTCTTTCCATCATCAAGAGAAAAACAAAAGAGAGATGAAATAGTTGAGGGCTTCCTGTTTAAAAAAAAGTTTAAGTTTTTTAAAATTGAAATGAATAACAAATAATATTTCGAAAATAGTTATTTCTGCAAAGAAAAGTATAGGACATATGTTGTGTATTGTAACAACATATACATTTTTAGTATAGTCAGTTTTGTCTATCTCTCAGGGGTTAGCAGTTGTGCTAAAGTCACTCAAAAAGAAGAGGACTTCAAGAGCTACTCCAAAGATATTCAGGATATACATTTTATTTGCCATCTTTAATATGTCTACAGCATTTTAATCAAATTTTTTATAAATTTGAAAATTTTGAAAAATGCTCCATATAAAGAATAGTTTGGGGTGGGGGGATATTTCTGAAAATTGTGTCACATCCTTGCATTCCAGCCTTATTTGCCATAAAATTAAGGAAGAAGCAAATTCATTGTAAACATGTTTTAAGGGGATCTCCTTATAACTTCTCCTGCATGTGGTACAGTACACAGGGTTCAGGATGGATGTGTGGCTTTGTAATCTATTTTTTTGTAGTAATATAACCTTATTTTTCTCCCCTTTTGCCTTTCACACTAAATACTTATGGCCAACTCCCTCTCTGCTCTTCCTATGAAGCATGGAACCCCTGAAAATTTTCAGAAGAGCAGTTTACTGATAATGATCTTGTTTTTATTTGCCACTTTAGCCTTCTCCTTTTCATTAAATCTATTGTCAGAGATCTTAAACATTTCAGAAAGAGGCTGATGAGAAATTTATTTTCTTTTTCCTGCACCATCCAGTAAAGGATAAAGAAATTTACTACTGCCACCTCCAAAAGCCAGAAGATCAATTTCCTACACCATTTTACTGTCCTCCTCAGGAACTGGTAGGAAGCAATGAAGTGGTCATTCTCTCTTCTCCATGTACTTATTGTAATCAAGGACTACATCAGGTTAAGCTGTGGGATGTTGGTTTGGGAAATTAGAAGGTCATCAATTACTTTTGATTTGTCTCCTTTGCATTTCTTACTTAGCATATGTACAACTCTTTTGTCTTTCCATCCTAGTGCAAGCATTATTTCTGAAACTAAAAATGTCACCTTTTTATCTATTTTACGTTCTACTTTATTCTATTCAACTGTGCTGGCATCCCTTTTGTGCTTATCATTACTGTCCCAATTGTTACCATGTTCACATCCCATAAAGTGTCAGCAAAGTGGCAAGGTATAGTATCTATATGTGTAAATATAGTGGCCAGAGGGAGGATGTTTGGATCCTTTATCAATCATGCGCATATATCTTTCACAATCTGTGTTATCCTGACAACTTTGATTAAAGTTGTGTTCCCAGCTTGAGAATCCTGAAAGGAATGCATATACAACATAAGCATGAATACAGAAATGGTGACACACAGAGATAGAAATGCTGTTGAAGAATATGTAGCCCAACTTAATATATTAGTTACCATGCCAATTTTGTGTCTGATTCTCAACATGCTGTTTCAGTTTCTGAAGAAGATGATGAGGATGAGAATCTGCTGCTGCATGATGAATTGTTGCTTTCTTCCAAAGAGATCACTATTCTTTCAACTATATCTGGAACACTTCTCTCTTTCTCCCAATATTCTTTCTCAAGTTTTGGTCAGTTCTGAAATGGCTTTGAGGGTGGCTTCTTTCAGTTTCTTTAGTATGAGGTCACCGGTCAAACTGTGTTCTTTCACCACTCGTTTCATTTTAGTCCAGGCTAGCCCAATAGGGTTCAGATCACACATATAAGCTGGCAACTGAATGACTGTAGGGCCCAAAGACTGCAAAAGGCCATCAATTTTGTATACTTCCTTGCAGCCTTCATTTCTTCAATGATTTTTATGTAATTCTGGTCTCTGCATAGATGGATTTCATGCCCTTAGATTCCAACCATGAAATCATGACCGATTTCAAAGCAGTGTGGAAGGGTGGCTTATCTTGTTGAACACTGCAATATGATGTATTTATCTATTGCTATCTAAGATGAATGTGAGAGATTTGGTGCTAGCATCTCATGGATCTACTTTTCAAAATGTCCATTCATTTGGCCATAGTAGTCATCAGTTTCTGACTTTATAAATAAGAAGAGTATTTTCTATGTATCCATTGACACCTCCAGGATGCACCACTATACATCTATTACCAGAATTAATATTTCTTTGAATGCCCATTTCATCAGCGCTCTGCCAGCATTTCCCAAAAGTTAAATTACTATCAACCCAAGTTTTGTCAATACACACAGTATGTTATCCACTATGGTAGTAAGGTACTCATATCACAGCGAAATAATGTGAGAGCTTTCAATTAGCACTTTTTTTTTGCTCCTACAAATTTTCCGCTTAAAACCCAATTTTTTATCACACGTAAAAGAGAGATTCTCCCCCAAGGAAAATGTATTCTCTCTTTCACAATGGGCAGCAATTTCCTAATGGTTGGTGCTCATTCCTCTTGAATATAAAAATCATGTATTAATTATTCTTTGTATAGCAGCAGCATCAAAGTTATCAATTTGCACAACAGTATGTTCTGGTCTAGCTCTTCTTCTTTTTCCGGGAGTGCTCAATATGCTACTACCTCCCCTTGACTGTAGTTCTTTCTTCTCCATACCAATTCTCTTTATTGTTGACATGGAAACACCAGTATAATATGCAGCCCATTTTGTAGCTTGTGACATTGGATATAAAGACTGTTTACTCAGACCTTCTTCATCACATTTATTTATAACATCACCTATAATTTCATGCCCTTCTGAATTCAGTACGTTACATTTTTTAACTTCAGACTGGTGATTTACCCAGTGAGTTGCTATGTAGTAATAATCCCTGCAGATATATGTATTAACCTAGCGTAGCCTACTTAGCATAGTAAGTCAATGCTGTAGGAACATTTTCTATGCAGCATTGAACTACTGTGCAAAGTGGGCTAGGCTAGGTTAATACATATATCTGCAGGGATGATTACTGCATAGCAACTCACTGGGTAACCAGATTAAGCTTTCCCCTCTCCTTACACCTCATCCTGGGGGCTTACGAGCCCAGAACACAACTATATCTTGTTTCCCCATCGGTGATTGTCCAACCTTGCCTACAAACTTCTCAACAGTTTAAGACCAATAACTTTGCAACAAATCCATTTGTTATAGTTTATCATCTTAAAAGTAGTTTATAAGTTCTTGGCGCAATTAAAAGTTTCAACAAAACATTATTTCATGTTTATCCATTATTCTGTTTATATAAGGGTGCAGGATTCTTGCACCTTGCCACATGTTATTTCCTCACATGAACATTGTGCTGTAGAGTGGCGAAGGCTTCCAAAGCAAACCTTATACTGGGTGCAGGGAGTTGTGCTCATGCTTCAGAAAAGAGTCACTGACAGGCAAAAACTGCAATCACTGCAGTGAAAAATACTCATTGTTCATTTTTATCAGTTTAACCGAAGCAACAGTTACAAATATCAATCAATGTTTTCAAGAAAATTATTGCTTTATCTACATAAAGACAATTGAGTCTAACAATAAGAATTTTATATCAAATTTCAGAAACTGAAGTTAAATGGTTTGCAATAATTATGTTGTGACTTAGAAGTATTTTAAACTGAAGTATCTGACTGAATTCTAGATAAACTTAAGTTCTGTTGCCAATCCTGGTATCAGAGTACACATGTGCATGCAACACAAATGTTTTCTTTGTGACTGTGGGTTTATTATTTTGTGTGTAACTGACTGTGTATGCTGTGCAGTGTGCCTTTGGGTAAGTGAAAATGAATGGTTAGGGCATAATTGGTAGACAGTTAAGCTTTCAGGATAGGCTAGAAATAAAAAAAGTTAGGATCAAGGCCCTGATCTCAGCAGAAATTATATATCAAACATAACAGAGAAATTATAATGGAAAATGTGGTCATTCTATGTACCATAAATACAGCTTGGAGTGTGAGACATAGTAAATGTTATAAAGCGGTTTGCTTACACCAAACAACTCTTGGCTATGCCTGAAAATGTTGAGAAATTCAGCAAGTGATTTCTAGATAGTGATTTAGAAGAAACAATTATAAGTTTTGGGAACTTAGAAAAACAGGCTTAAACACAATTAGAAGTAATTTACTCAAAAAATAATCTTCAAAAAGGAGTTCCTTGTTGAAAACAATATGGTCTAATGTTTCCTGAAACAGTAAGCTTTTGAAGATTATTGTGACAGTTCTTATAACACAGCTGAGAGTGGAAGAAGATTCTCAACCCTTAAGAGAGAGAAAACAGTTTTACGCAACTCATAGGCCAGGAAAGAGTATATGTACTAACAACCTTATCAATTTGTATACAGCTAATTAATGTGATTGTTAACCTCAAAAAGGATATTAATATGTTTGCAGAAATAAAAACCAGGGAGATGGAATTGACATACAAATAAAGTAGTAAAGAAGATACTTTAATTGGAACAGTTATGGAACTCCGTGCCCTTTCTAGAATTTTTTCCATCAGCCACCACTAATCCTGATATGCCTCTCACATGTTTATAAACATTGCTTGGTACTGTCATTAAGTGCAAATACTAGACCAAATTTTGTGGGATTGTTGGGGTTATATTCTTTGAATGATGTTTTCTCCTTGAAGATTATTGAGCTTTCATTAACAGAAGTATTTTTCCTTGGCGAGTAAAAGATTTGGTATTTTTCTCTTATTTTCTGCAGAACATTCAAACTGTGTTTCCCAAAGTACTCCAATTGAATATTTCATCTTATTTTTTTATAATGAACCTACCAATTTGATCACAAAGGAAACAGAATTATGTGGGAATAGTAGAAAGCAGCAGCATTCCCCATCCACAAAAAATTGCAACTAACAACTTCAAAAGCTTGACATTCCTCTGTATGGGCAAAATACAAATGCCAGATACAAGCCAAAGAATTGTCACGCCTTCAAAAATACACATGTATGTTTGGTTTGGGATTAAGGCCCATATTTATTATTACCCCTAAAAATGGGAGGAATGCTGCTGCTGCTTTCTACTATTCCCGATAATTCTGTTTTCCTTGTGATCAAATTGGTAAGTTCATTATAGAAAAATAAGATGACATATTCAATTGGAGTACTTTTATTGTTGAAATATGATAGTAGATCTGGTCCTTGCTGAATATTGATAACAGGAGCCCTCAAAAGCCAGGATCATAATCATTTACTTCAGACTCAGAACTCAAAGTGCATGGAGATACAGATGAAGTAAATGTGGCATCCCTTGATTCTTTGTTTCTTGCAGAATCATCCAATTCAGAAAGCTATCTTCACCTTAAGGCACACAAGATGATATAGTAATGGAGAGCACCCTAGAATGAAGCAGGATCATGATGTTGTCTAACAAAGCAATAGCTAAGAAATTCAGCTGGTCTTTTCATGCCATTTACTGGAGACATTAGTGAAATAAAGCAAATTGGCCACTGGATACACAGACTGAAAAATTCAATGTCATAGCTGGGATTCAAACCAAAATTGTGTTGGCATGTTGCCATGGTAGATCAGTGATTAGAGAAACCAGATGGAGACTAGGAGATACATGGTTCATATATAAACAATTAAAAATGAATTGTTAAATACCACATCAATTGGGTGATTAACATTACATATTGTACTCCAATCAATGTTTGCCAATATATTTTTAATTTATTCACTACTATGTATGGTGAACTTTCTAATGTTTGGAGGCCCCCCCCCCTTTTTTTTTCCATGTTGTATCAATGTCAACGTCATTAAACATGATCATCAAGAGACCATCAGGATCAGAAACATCTGGAAAAGCCACTCTAGCCTCCTGAATTTACACAACATATTAGTGCAGATATTATCCAAACATGCATCAATGTATGTTGGCTTGTCATTAGAATAATGCAGTTTATATTGATTTAAAAGACCAAACAATTTAAATTGATCACAACTAACATCAAAATTAGAGTTTAGATCACCACCAATAACAATTTTGCAATTGAGATGCAAGGACCAGTTGAGTTGAGAAAACCACTTTTGGAGTAAATGCAAATCCAAGGTTTGGCATCCACTTAAGGGGTTTATTTTTAGAAATTCCAAAAACTGTAATTATGGTGAATGATTTCTGTATGTTTTGTGTGTGTCATATACGAGGGCGGTCCAGAAAGTAACCTCCATTTGGAAATAAAAATTAAACAAGTTGAGATATAACAGTTTTATTATTATAATATATGAAAAATACAAAATTTCTCCGAAGAAATTCAAGCACTTGTCATACCTTTTAACAGTCTTTGAAATACCCTCTGCATAAAACTCTGCCGCCTGTGAACGTAGCCAACCCATCACGGCGTGATAAAGCTCTTTGTCATTGCCGAAACGCTGAGATGCAAGCCACTGTTTCATGTATGGGAACAGATGAAAATCACTGGGAGCTAAGTCCGGGCTGTAGGGGGGATGGTAAAAAACGTCCCATTTGAAACAGGCCAAAAGTTCATTTGTTCTTCGAGCTGTGTGCGGGTGAGCGTTGTCATGCAGAAACACAACACCAGATGACAGAAGACCACGACGCTTGTTTTGGATTGCCCTTCTTAATCTTTTCAACGTTTCACAGTAGGCTTTAGAATTGACAGTTGTGCCACGTACCATAAATTCAATGAGTAAGATGCCCTTAGCATCCCAAAAAACCGTAGCCATGACTTTCCTCGCAGACAAAGTTTGACGGGCTTTCTTTGGCTTGCTTGGAGAAGCGGTATGTCCCCATTGCATTGACTGCCGTTTTGTCTCAACATTCACGTAGGCCATCCAAGTTCATCACCAGTAACAATTTTGTTCAAAAATGCTTTTCCTTCAGTGGCATACCGAGAAAGAAAGTTGATGGCAGACCTCATTCTTTTGGTTTTGTGGTCGTCAGTCTGCACTTTTGGCACCCAATGAGCACATAAGTTGCAATAGCCTAGGTGTTTGGTCACTATCTCGTGCAAAAGACTCCGAGAAATTTCGGGAAAATGATCGGAAAGTTCCGTTATCGTGAACCGACGGTTCTCACAAACTTTTCCATCCATTTTGACCACCAGGTCATCATTGACAAGAGTAGGCCTACCACTCCTGTATTCTTCTTGAATGTTAGTTCTTCCATTTTTAAAAAGTTGTACCCACTGACGGACAATACCTTCACTCATAATGTTAGGACCATATACTACACACAATTCACAATGAATTTTGGCTGCTGAGTGATGTTTTGCCAAAAGAAATCTTATAACACTGCGCACCTCACACTTGGCTAGATTTTCTATTGCGGCGCTCATGTTTTGAGGTTATATCTCTCAAATGCACAACAGTGCAATGCTCTTCCTTAGACAGCTAGAAGCATACTGACCACTGTGCACACTGATGTGTAGAAAATGGCGCTACCCCCACCACTTCCTGCGCTACGCACAAACGGAGGCTACTTTCTGGACCGCCCTCGTATGAATGTCAGTTATGCGACTTTACACTTTTATTTTATAGTTAATAATTATTAATCATATGCTAATTTGGACTTACCTGGATTTTGCAAC
Source organism: Hymenopus coronatus (assembly GCA_030762935.1). Classification (NCBI taxonomy): domain Eukaryota; kingdom Metazoa; phylum Arthropoda; class Insecta; order Mantodea; family Hymenopodidae; genus Hymenopus; species Hymenopus coronatus. The sequence continues at coordinate 312,609,605 of CM060900.1, read as the reverse complement.
AAACATTTTGAATATGGCATATAACTTGTGTAAATCATTAAATATAAGTAAAGAAATAAATACAAACAATATTGAATCATTTTATTAGTTACTCTCAATAACCTTACAATATATTTTACAAATGAACCATATGAAATTGCCAAAGTACATATATTTGGATTTACAAGTTCTGTTGAACCTTTGTTCATATGTGGGAATGTAATGAAAATAGTTATCAAAGTTTATATTCTCAGTAAATTCTGTTGAACATAATAGAAATCATTACAATATAACATGAAACAATAATAAAATATATAAAACAGGAAATGAAGGTAATTAATATATACTACTTATTCTAAACCCATAACTTCTTAGTCACTCTCATCTGAGTCATGCTCCCTGGCTTCATTGGCATTACCCTCATAATATATGTCTCACAAAACCCCATATCTTCTGAAGCAATATATCTTGTTGCCAGTTTCATCTCTTCATCATATTTAGTGTTTGTAATATACAATACAATAGTTTATCTGGAAAATTAAGGTCTCCATTGTTTGTTTGTTTGTTTCTTTGTTTTTATTTTATTTTTCAGAGGGCTGAATGTTAGTTTTGTATGACTTTAAAATGGTGTTTGTGGTGGTAACTGTGTTGAAATACTTTCAATTTGGAAAGTTTGAAAGGTTCATTATATCTTGTTTTCATGGTTCCTTTAAATAAAGGTTTGAAGTGGGTACCAAAAGTTTTTAACAAGGTGTGAGAGACAGGAACAACTGTCTATAATTTAGATGATTTTCTGACAAATTAATGCCACCCTTCAGAACTATGCAATCCAGTTATAAGCCTTTTTTTTTTTTTTTTCCTTTTCAACACTGCCAAAGTCCCTATCACAGGGGATAAATAAGTGCCCTCATTCAGGAAAATAATGAGTAATGTTTTGAAATCTATTTGAATATGTCAAACTAAACAGATAATGCACCAGTACTTTACTTTTGTGCAGCACAGTTTTGAAAAAACCACAAGTTCACTAGTTTCAGGAGAAACTACACTCTTGAAGTACCAGTCCAAGCAGGAAACAACTTCATCAGGAGTCTTTTTACCATCACACTCTGTATTCATGAATATGTATATTACCACTGCAGAGCAACAATGAATATTAAAGTTGTACATCCAAACTTGTCTAAAATAGAATACAGCTTCAAAACTTGCAAATATGCATAGAAGCTTGTGACAGTGATGTGATTAAATAAAAACTAAAAGAATTTGAGTCGATTTTTGTAACACAAACGTCACTTATTTTTACTTACTGGGGACCGGTTTCGGGTAACAGTTGCTCCCATTTTCAACCCTTAATTCCGACTAAATCTTTCTTTGTTGGTGACAACGATGGGGGTGGTGTATTACTTGTGGAGGCATCTGTTGCTGGATCTATGAACTTCCAGAGGTTGCTGTAAGGTGGCAAATCAAAATTCATGATGAAGAAAAAGAGCCATATCATGAATTTTGATTTGCCATCTTACAGCAACCTCTGGAAGTTCATAGATCCAGCAAGAGATGCCTCTACAAGTAATACACCACCACCCCCATCGTTGTCGCCAACCAAGAAAGATTTAGTCGGAATTAAGGGTTGAAAATGGGAACAACTGTTACCCGAAACCGGTCCCCAGTAAGTAAAAATAAGTGATGTTTGTGTTACAAAAATCGACTCAAATTCTTTTATTTTTTATAGAATACAGCTGTTGGAGGAAGCATTGGAAGTGGCATATTTTGCTGAAAATCAAATACTAAACATATGACATTTGTGTTTTCCTTTGCCCTTTTAGTTTCTTCTCTCAACCTTATGTAGAATACTTCACTTTTATACAAGTGTACTTTCTTTTCCATTTCTCTTTTTTGGTCTGGATTATCAATAAAGTGTGCTATTAATTTATTTAAGGAGTCACATTTTTCACAAGTGTCACTTTTTGGGTTTCCAAAGGAAATGTTGAATTTACTATTAAAACATCTACAGTAATAGTTAATATTTTACTTTTTCATTTGTTGTTAAAACCCTGAATACCTCAGGCTCATATTGTTCCAAGTATAATTCATAAATTTTTCTTTATATTCAGGTCAGGTGATAAAAAAAAAGATTTTGGATGTTGTCTTTCCAACTGTAGTGAGAGGTTTGTGCTAGAAATTGCTGTATGTAGTGTAATACACTTCTAGTGTCATTAGCACTCACCCTGTTTGGTTGGTTGTGATGCTTTCCTCTGTTGTCTGGTGGTGGATCAATATTCCTTGCTACATACAAAGACAAGCTTTCAACTCATGCTTTCTTAATTCCATAGACACTACAAAAAGCCTTCTTGCATACCACATGCTCCTAGGTTTTGAGTTGAAGCTGAAAAAGAAAAATATTACTACATTAAAATGCATAAATGATATATACAGGTGTCCCAGAATTAGACCGCACAAATTGGCAGGATTGTAGAGGGGCCCAAAAAAAAACAGTTTCAGGTAGGGAACCTATGGGCTATGGGTTTTAAATTCTTTCGTACAGCATAAAATGTATTAAAGGCTAGCATGCCACTGATCAAACCGCAGTGGACCATCACGTGAGCAACTGAATTTCAAAGAGCATAGGCATAGAGACATTATTTAGTGTAATGGTTAGTATGTGGGCATCAGGTTTGGATGTTGAGACAGTTGGAGGTTCAAGTCTCCATAGATGCATTTAATTTTTTGTTGTATCTTTTTTCTTTCTTTCTTTTTTTTTTTTTTTTTTTTGACATTTTATAATGAGCTGTTCGTATTTTGCTGCATTACTAAATGATTTATTCGTACTGACAAATAAAATAGCATGTTGCTCATAGGTGCAAGGGAAAACATTTCGATTACAATTGCATTTAGCACCTGAAGGGGTACATTTCTTCATACCCTTCAAAGGAATTACTAAAACGCAGTGAATGACACATTGATGTGTTATGTACAGTACAATTTTAGGCACAGTTTGCAATAAACGAAACAATATTATCATTGTGTCAAATATACTTCAAGTGAAAAAAATGAACAACTATCCCTGTAGTAAAATAAGTACCTACATAAAACGAATTATGAATTATGTACTTCTCAGGAAAATGAATTCTACTTCTTCATCTCTGAGGGAAAAACCATTAGAAAGAGACTGCAAGAAATAATACAATATTCAAAGCATAAATTTCAACAGGTCACCAGAGGAACTTATCGATGTGAAGACCTGCAACATCCCTGCAGAAATTTCACCTACAAAGAAATGAACCTCGCACCCTATCAAAAATTCCAGGATTGTTGTGAACCTAACCACAAGAAGCTAAAGTTTGTGTCAGTAATTGTTCATCTGGTAAGCAAGGCTCTTAAGCTACCACATGGTAATAAAAACCACTCATGAGATCTGATCACCTTAGGATGTTAGTCTGTGTAATCTCTGTTTCACACCTCATCGAAACAATTTCTTTTCTTGCACATAATGTGTATACTTTTACAATATGAACATAATGTTTAACAACTCATGGCTCTAACAGTAGTCATGTGTAAACATTAGACAAGATTTTCAGAAGCACAGCTTTGTAGGACCACAGTAGCTAAAGTGGTTAAAATGGCAAAATACTGCACATGGATAATATCAAAGTACTGCTGTTCAAATCCTGGCAGTAGCCCAGATTTTTTATTCCACTGCTAAAATAATACTTCAGCTACTACATTAAAAAGCACACACCCGATAAATGTTTTCAACAAACCTAATTGTTTTATTGCATTAATCCGTGCAGGTTCCTTGACAATTACAGAATTTAATATTGAACACTGGGTAGATATCACTCACAGTCTTCTGAAAGTAATTTATACTGAATGGTTTATCATTTTGGTGCCTTCAGAAATGTAAACTAAGCATATTAGTGCTGCTCTTTGTACCTATTCTTTGAGAAAAACCAGAAAATTAAAAAACTAAAAAATGGAAACTTCAGATATCGCTGCGATCTTTGTATCATGGGGTTCGATGACCAGTGCTATATCGACTCACCCACTAGTATGTTCTGGCGGAGAGCTCTAGGTAACTACATATGATCTAAAATCAATCAAGCTTGTTATCAGAGGTATGCACACCCTCAAAGAACAGGCAATTTTGCCAAAGCTGCAAGTCCAATAATTTTAAATATCATACTGATTGTGCACCAATACTACATTCCTTCACCTACTGGCATATAAACGAAGCATACGAATGAAAATAGGACTCGCACATATGCATTTTTTTAATTTTCAGCCATTGATATATGGTCCAGAAAACATGCCATAAGTTTTACATTTGGTAAAAGGGACAATAGGTTTCCTATCTCAAACTGTTTATCTATGCCCTCTCTACAATCCTGCCATTTTGTGTGGTCAAATTCTGGAACACCCTATCTACATACATTTAATGGAAAGCAAATTTTATAATATTTACTTAAATAATAAAAAAGGCACTGCTATTATATAATTATTTTTGCTTCTATAGAATTTGCAAACAAAAATCTGATTTATATACAAAGGTAATGCTAAATCTGCTACAAGTTAGTTCACAAAAAAGTGCACATACATACCTTGTATGCATATGAGAAATTATGACTCCCTGACTCTTCAGCTTTTCTAGGCCTCTGTTGTTGAACAGATCTTGGTGTGACACACTTTCACCTACAGTTACACATAGGGCTTGTTTCACTAGTTGGAATGTATTTCCCACTACTTGAGAAATATGATTTACCCCATAATCTTTTCAGTTTGTCTCTATTTCTTTTCTATTTACTGGGATCACATTTTCTTTTTCTTGAATGCTTACCATCATCACTATCACTGCTTGAATTGCTGGATGACATCTTTGAAACACACAACAAACTGGCTAAACAACATGAATCAGGTTCAATCAGATATTTTACTAACAAAAAACAACTGCTACTCTTAATCTACCATCTGCTGGGGCAAGAATCAGGTAACTCCAGGACTGATTTTTGCTCCAAACAAAACCACGATCTCTGTTGACAATTGAGTGTATGTCATTCAGATAAGGCCACAGATCCTTAGTTCTTACATTAAAAGATGTGCTATACGCCATAAATACTACTCAAACACATTTTTGAAAAAAAAAAAAAAAAAACGGACTTATCTGGTTTTTGCACCAAACCCCTCAATTATAATTTGATAAATAATATAACAGATGCTCCACATTGTTTAAAAATATGTCAAGATTACCATTTGGTAAAGTATATACATAGACTACAGTTAAGTTATAATCATTTACCCAGATTGCAGAGTATTCAAAATGCATTTCATGACAAATTCCTTCAAAATGTTAACCATATAACTTATCCTGTCAGATACCAACACTCTACAAAAGGAACTTGCATGAACATACCTCTATTGTAAGACATTACATCCCATAGTCATTTCTACTAAGAGTCTTATGAAAATAGCTTCCGATATGCTGGTCTACATTTGTACAATAAACTACCCCAATATACCTATATAAAGAATACTGAATCCCAGCTAAAAGATTAAGTTTGATTTCTTAATTTCTTTTATAGTGTAAATGAATTCTTATGCCATGAAGTAGTATAAATTGTACATCTGAAAATAATTTATTTTATAACTTAATTCTGTAGTCTTATTAATTATCTTTGTATTCTTTTCCATTATATTTTAAAATTTTTTTGAATCTTATATCTCTGCATTTTTAATCTTTTTGTTCTATAACATATGTATCATGTTTCTATGGATGAAAATAAACACAACACAGTATAATACAAAGACTTTCTTTTGCAGTATTACTAGAGGATTTATAAATACAGAAATATAGTTTAATCATTGATATTCTTAAGATCCTTATTAAACCATGGTAATATACACCTATGCTTTGACATTACACATTTTATTTCTTTTGAAACAAATATTAAGAGACAATAAGCATTAATAACACAGGGTAATAATAAAATCTTTTATAAATTACCGGGTTAGCAGTAATTTCCTGGTTATTCACATCTGGGTAGAGGCACTGTGAGATGTTTGGTCAATAAATTTAGAACAACCGGATCGCCAAATGCTAAACCAAAGAATTGAAAATGACATGTTCTAACAGAAGAAAAGCTAGACAAAATTGTTGCTGCATTCAAGTGCTCATTTAAGAAGTCTCTCAACCATGCTGCACAGCAAATGTGTGTTTCACACACCTCTGCTGATACAGCTACTAAACTTTTAAAACTGAAACCCTACTGTGTGACCATAGTGCAAAAGTTATGAACATTACACAAGAACTTATGCATGTGAATAGAAATATCATCCGACAGTGTCAAGAATGTCCTTGCAGATGGACACCATTTTCAACACTTACAAAAAGGTTAGTAGTCACTCCATATATGTTACTAACACACCTAAGTAACACGAGAGTTACAGAATGAAAGTGTAGTAGACTGCAATAAAGTGAAGGCACTGTAGATCTTGGGGATTTGAAGGAAGCTTCTGCCTATGCTGGTATTAAGTGTACATCTTATAATATGATTAGTTGCTTTTAATAGGTTTCGTAGTAACCATTTATTTGTGATGTCAGCGACTAACATTCAAGAACTAATATCCCTTAGGTCAAACTTCAGCCTACATGCTTATCAACACAGGCTGCAGTAAAGACATGCTCTCCACCCAACCAGGCTACAAATTCTTTTCCCAGATATGCTCGCTGCGACCCAGGGTTTATTTCTCCTAAGTCTTTAGCGGTCAACAAAGTCTCTACAATTACCTAAATGACTGGATGTCCACAGGAAACATTACACTTTTTATATTAAACACAGTCAATTTTTCAAGGAAGAATGTTGTATTCAGCTTTTTTAACCTGTACAATCAAATAACCTACCCTCGTGGGCCTTCCAAGCAAGAATGAAAATAATCATCACATGTGTATAAATATTTCCCCAAATTAAAACCATCACCACACAAAATTATAAAAATATTAACAATGGGTAAACCAGACCCATAGGCATTTAAACAATAACACTAAAATTAAAAGAAAATGGGAAATATAAACTTTCTCATACACTCAGGAATTTTAACAGAATGTACTTCAAGCTTCCTCATAGACTCAGGAATTTAAATAGAATGTACTTCCTAAATTCAAATATGAATTATATTTCCACATATGGCCGGCAATATGCTAGAAATTTTGCTGTCTCGCACACTACACTTTCACTGCACTTTTCCTGCAAGACTTGACCAGGGACTTTAACAGGAACATTTGCTTACTACCTTGTATCCTGTAGCTGTCCAATGTTCCAAACCATCATCATAATCTCGAAAAACCCATGTCAACCTCCTAGCGATTCCCATCATAGTGGCTGCAGAGGATCCATGTCACTTACCAAGAAAAAATTGTGGATTCAAGAATCACTCATTCAGCTCCAAAAGATTCCATCTATTACAACACCTTATTCCATTGATGAAATCATATGTGAATGCCACCAGTATTGTGCTGGTCAAACAACCAGTTGGCAAAACAGAGACAATCGGGAGGGGAGAGTAGAGATCCGAACGTCGAACAAGGGGGAGAGAAAGGACTAGTCAGCCATGAAGTAAGGCTGAGGGCGGAGAGCCAGTTAATGTGGTTCAGGGACGTGGTGAGCGAGGCAGGAGACATAGCCGTCGATAGGCAGTCAAGGGCAGTAATCTTCAGCTAATATATACGGCACTGACATTACACAAATGTAATGTTCATTAAAAAAGGTTCATTACACAATTGCGAGTAAGTCGCCAGTTAAAAGGTTTGAGTTTCACTGCTTGTAGGTATAATAAAATAAACATTTAAAATTCCAAAATTATGCATACTAATGGGTTATGGTTGATACCATTTGAAAGAGGAAGTTGTAAAGTTTTAACACATTGGAGTTGTTATGCTTAGAACAGTCGCACATTGCATGCGCAAGCACAGATCACTGCAGGGAAGAATGTGTATCAGATTGCTCATCAATCAGCACGTAGATGCCTCAGCAAAAACTCTTTTGTGTGCTAATGTTAGCAGAACATGTCAGTAATTCTTGCACAGTGCCCATTTCATCATCAGTACAACCTTAAAGTGAGAGAGCCGTTCTAACATAGTATCAGTAATGAAATGGGATAGGCAGCTCAGAGAAACAGCAAGTTTGGTGTCAAATATAGGTTAACATTCCCACCATAAAGTGTCTGAAGGCAATGATGAACTATTTGTGAGAAATTTCAGAGAGGGCCACAGAAATCCATTTGAAAGGCTAGTGTTTGGCATAACATCTTGGCAACAATAGTGCATAGAGTATCATACAGTACATCTTTAAAAGATTCCATTTGTGAGAGTACATGTTGCAACTTCACCAGAAGATTATGCCATATAATAAATGGAAACGAAAATGCTTTGCAGAAATAATGTTGGAAAAAGTAAACAACGATATACCCAAACTCAAGTCTGTTTCTCCATGTCTGTGGGAAAGTAAACAGACAGAATCATTGTATCTGAGGGTCTGAACACCGCTGGTCCCCATGGCCATGCTCGCTAAGGCTTTGGTGCTTCGTGGGTAGGGGATCGTGGGTTTCAGTCCTGCCCTGGGCATGGGTGTTATATGTTTGTGCAATGAAGATATGTTTGTGTAAAGGAACAGTAAAACCAGTAATCATACAGTATATTTAGGTGGGGAAATGTAAACAGAGAAAAAAAAACAACAAAAAAACACCTGCGTGCCATATCTGAACACCAGCGGAATTCCCCTAAATGGAATGTTTCGTGCAGGATCATGCATAACAGATTCATCACCCTGCCCCCCCTTTTTTTGTTTTACTGAGAAAATGGTCACTGCAAACACGTACTTGGATATGTTGCAGCCGTATGCTGTGCCTCAAATTCCTAATGGAATAATTTTCTAGGAAAATGAGGTACCACCACACTTCACCAACATAGTTTGGAGATTCTTGGACAGGCCGAGTGGTTAGACCACTCGCCTCTTACTAAAGTGGCCCAGGTTCGGTCCCAGGTGACTGTATGTGGGATTTGTTGTGGACAATTTGTGGGCGGTTTTCTTTGGGTTCTCCAATGTCCCCCTCCATTGCATTCCACTGGTGTTCCATCTTCATCCTATGCATCATCAGGGTCAGTAATCTGTACCAATACTGCACACCTGGAGCATACCCATCTTAACATATTTAAATTCTGATTTGCCCATTCGAGTTTCAAGATATTGCATACTTTTCATTAATTAAGGTCTAAAAGGTTTTAGATAAGTGCCCTGAAAATCATAATAAGAAAGTTGATTTAATACTATTATTTAACACATTCTAAAGATTATTGCTAGAGTTACACAATTATACAATTTATAAAAAGGTTTTGTTAATATCAATTTGGGAAGTCTATATTTGGAAAAAAAAAAATGTTCTGGTCAATGGATTTGGGTTTATAAGTGGGAACAAGTAAGTACACCTAGTTGATGTTCAGATTAAATAGAGTTACAAGAACAAAGGAATATTTTCTTTTCACCTATCTCTCAATGTTCCATTTTAACCTGTCCATGTACATAACTGCACTAGAGCTATTCAATAAAGAATGATCATAACTTTTTTACAATGTATCTTTACTCATCTTCATAATGGAAAATGGCTCCCACAAAAGTGTTTCTTCAGGTGAGGGAACAGAAAAAAGTCCTATGGGGCTAGATCCAGACTATAGGGAGGGTGACGGATGTGCTGCACATTAATTTTTGCAAAATATCAGCAACAACATTTGCAATACATGACCCTGCATTGATGTAATGCAGCATCCAGCCTGTTTCACGGATATATGATATGAATTTGCAGAACATCCCTATATGTAGTATTGTCCAAATATTAATGTGTGTGCAGGTACAACATGTTGAAAACCCCACCATGAATATAAAAAAGTGGATGGGAATAACTTTCCCAGCAGAAGCAACTAATTTTGCTTTTTAGCGGTTTATGATGAAGGATGATGATACTTTTGTTTAAGAGCGCTTGAACTCCTAGGTCATTAGTGTCCTTATAAAACAAATCATGGCAAATATCAAGAGATAGAAATCAATATAAAAGTAATCATAAATAAAATAATATCCAAAGTTAGATATAAAATCCAGTATAAATAAAGCTACCTGTGGTAAAAAGCAGTGGCAGATGACCCTATAAAACTGTCGGAGCAATGGAATGAAAAATATATAAAAACAACTATTGTTATAAAATTTACTGGTGATAAAAATTTAAAAACCATAATCATCACTTCATAAAAATTTAAAAATCATAATCATCACTTCATTAGCATCTGTCATGATATATGCAATTAAAACTACTTTCTTATCATAAAACTCATTTTTGATAAAAAATTTAAAATGGCATTTGCAGAGATGAATGAGCATGAGAGAGGAACACACTTTAGGAACATATGACGGATATCTAGAGAGGATAGGAGCAGGATCCTTCTTAAACAGGAAACCGTACATAAAATTAGTGGCCAATGCACAATCAAGCCAATATCACCTCCTCATGACAAAATAGACAGCAGGAGCTTATCCAGTTTACAGGGAGGTCCTTAATTTTCCTAAGCATGTTTCCGTGGAGAGCCAACCACTCTTCATCCCAGTACAAAAGCACTGCTCTCCACGTAACAAGCCTAAAGTCTTCAGCAGTTACACAAGCAATTGCAACATGGGTTCTGCAGTTGCTGTCTCTGCTGCCAAAGCTGCCCGTTTATTCCCTGGCAAGTCAACATGACCAGAAATCCATGCATACTCCACATTAATGCTGGAAATTTGTAAAATGAGGCATCCTGAATGCTCTGCACGATAGGATGGTAGTTGTACAGCTTATGAATATTCTGAAGTGCACTAAGTGCGTCACTTAGAATAAGGGAGTCACCCAAATTTTGATGGCAAACATAGAGAAGGGCTCGTTATATGGCATAGAGCTCTGCAGTATAAATGGATGTGCTACTATGCAAACCGAAAGTATATGGCTCGGTTCCAGTAACAAAGGCACACCCAACACCATCAGTGCACTGTGTGCGTGGGTGGGTGTGGGTGGGTAGGGGTGTGGGTGCGTGCGTATGTGTGTGCATTCATTGTAATATGATACAAATTCTAAGAAAGAAGTACAGATACAAGACACAGGCATTGTAGACTTCCCTTATGTCATCATTCCGAGATCTATGTGGAAAATAGCATGAACTAAGGTTGGTGCACCCTCATTCCTTTGAGAAACATGCTAGGCATTTCAATATCATGCTTCCAAAGAAGCTCTCGGAAACAAAAAACTGCAGGCCTTGCCCTATGTGATTGGTGTCTATAGCATTCATCTACTTTAGTATGGAAAAAAGGAGTAAATGTTGGATATGCTGGCATGCACCTAAGTCCACAGCCATAATTGCTAACAGAACATCAAACCGACATTGTAGAGGGGGGTCTGCCAATTCAGCATAAAGGTTTGCAACTGGGTTGGTTGGAAAGGTCCAGAAATGGAACAGCTTCTAATCTTCCCAGCACAGATGGCAATGCTGAAGAATAAACAATGCATCCATAACCTAACTTGAGTCAGAGCAAGCAACACTAATGCAGCAACACTGTCTGAAACATTTCCCAAGATTTTCCACTTAGTGTCATAAGATAGTTAGGGAGCAGTCACATCCTGTTTTCAGTTGTGCTATCTATATATGGTGGACAATAAAGTTTTATATTGAATATCAACCCAAGGAATCTCATCTCATCTGCAAATGGTAGAAAATCAGGACTAAGTCAAAGTGAAGGTGGTAATCGCCTCCTACAGCACCAGAACTTAATGCAGTGTGATTTCTCAGTTGAGAAACCAAGGTTATTTTCAGAATTCCAATCTGAATGAATATCTAAACATTGCTGCACATGGTGCTCCAAAAACCGCACACACTGAGAAAAACAAAATATGGCAAAAACATCTATGAACAAGCAGGATGACTTACCTGGGGGAACACATTTCGAGATACAACTAATTGCCGCAGCAAACAATATGATGCTCAGCACCAACCCCCATGGTACTCCACTTTCCGAAGGAAAAAAAAAAAAAGAGAGACTCCAAAAAAACTGAGCCGGTCCCCACTTAGAAAATGCGCACCCCCACAAACTTCTGAATGAGCAATGGCAGGTATCTATGCACTCCAGCTGTGCAGGGAATGCAACATTCCTGCTCACCCACATGCATCACAAGCCCTCTTGAGGGAAAAAATGTCACAACTTTTTGACAGCTACTATTAAATCTGTTCATGATCCACATTGATAACAACATAAGGCAGTCAGTCATGAAAACCACACCAGATGCCAGTCAGCAGACCGCAAGACTCCAGGCACCACAGCAACCATCCACCAATCATGGGCTCCATCACCCTGCAAACACAACTAGTGAGGGAAACAGAATGGTAGCTGGAAGGAAGATGACAGTGATGAAGGTGACACCCCATCATCCCTTGGGTAGAATGGTGTCAACCAAAATATAACTACAGACCTCGAGCAGGAAAACCCCAACGTCAGTAGAAAGATGCTGCAAAACCTGGACATGGAATCTTATCTGGGCCCAGTGCAAGATGAAACTGCATAGTCAATGGAAAACGTGGAAAGGCAGTTGCAATCTTCAAGTTTTTTAGAATGAAAGGAGAACCTCAGGTGATTAATTGTCTGAGCTAGAAACATGAGCAAAAGCACTGTAAAAGTGACAGCCATACCAAGCATATCAACAACAGCCCTGCAGCTGTTTTTAGACCGGTTATGCGTTAATTTTCCAGCCACATTCTTAAATTATCCCATACCACACAGGAAGGGGTAAGTGGATTAAATGAAACTATAAACTTGCACCATGTCTTTTTTGGTATCCTTAATACAGTACGTTTGTTACAAAACTTGGCCATGAGGAGCACAGCCCATGTCACCTTCATTGTGACATCCATTCTGTTGTCACACATGTGTCAGTCTTATTTCTGTTCTAGTTCAGTTCACATGTGAGAAACATTAGGTATGTTAGAAGTATTTAGTTTTGCTTGAAGTGCTTTCAAAATGCAGTATACAGTACCACAAACAGCGTTTATGTAAAATATGTGCGTGCTTACATAATCATATAGGGAGGTTTTAAGGCAGTTTGAAACTAAATTTCATTGTGTGTGTTCTTAGCAGAGAGGCCATTCAGGGAGACAGGATCAATTTGGGATAGGAAAAGAAAGGTAACCATCCATGACGTCTGTAGTGGACCGAGATGGGGGACGCAGCGGCCGGGTGGTAGGCCAAGGTTCCCCGTGAGCTGTCGTGCCATGGAGTTAAGTTAAAAGAAAGGTAAACATGCATGTGCTTAAGGAGCAGAAATTAGACAAAATTGGAAAAAGGTTAGAACAGTCACCTCGGAAATCTCTTAGGTGCCTTGTACAAGAAGCTGACATTTCAAACTTTTCAGCATGGAAAGCAACAAAACTTTTAAAATTCAAACCATGCAAGGTTACTGTTGCTCAGGAATTGTTATCACATAATCACCAGATTTGGGTAAATTTCTGTAACTGGATTTTTAGGAATGTTAATGGAACAATTGATCCATGATTAATATGTTCAGTGACAAAGCATAGTTTTATTCACTTGATCATGTATCATCACAAAACAACCGATGTTATTCCACAGACAAACCCAATTTCATTCATGAAACTCCTTTGCATGATCAAAAAATCAGGGTACAGTGTGCAAGAAATAAATAGATACAGAATAATAGGGCCTATTTTTTATGAGTGTACCATAAATGCAGAAAGATACAGAAATAATATACTGGCACCATGTTTCAAACAGCTGATGGACATTGAATGTCTGGGTATTTCCAGCAGGATTCTGCCACTGTGCATACAGCTGATGAATCATTACAGTTTATTGCTGAAATTGTTGAGGATAGAATCATTGTTAAGGGTTTATGGCCAACTCTGTTCCCTGATCTTACGACATGCAAGTTTTATTTATGGGGCAACCTGAAAAATAAAGTCTATAAAACTAATCTCCACACATTAGAAGCATTAAAACAAAATATCAGGACAGAAATTAACACTATTTTAGAAGCTGAGCTAAAGTGTGAAATTAAAATTTCCTCAGAAGATGCCGCAGATGTATTTAGGTGAAGCAGAAACCAAAGCAGTGCACCAGGCTGTGCATCCCCCTTGGTCACCAAAAAGCAGAAGGCTCAGGCTCAGACATGCAACCTTCCACCAAAAAGGATATGGTCTTGTCTGACATGGGCTTCCACGCATGGCTTACATGTGGGTGGGCATTTCCACTGATTTCCTCACACCAAGAGGAACCTACACCGACGAAGTTAAGATTGGCTGCAGACCCTGGGTTTGCCAAACCTATTGCAGTAGACCCCTGGAGGGGGGTGGGGGTGATTAAGGAAATTTCCATACTAAGCTTTGCTATTTGCTCTCAGGATAAAAAAGATGTGTCAAGTTTCATCAGCAGAAGCTCTAACATCAACTTCAACTGCATGCAGACTTGCATAGATATATCCTTTCATTCAGGAATCAGCAGTCTTGGAACTTACTGTGCACAAACATGTCTCATGTGTAAATTTTCTGACCCCAACATGTGGATAGCACCCAATGTAATTTTCAATATTTCAGAAAGTGTTCACATTATTCATCGATGTTCTCTCACAATGACAGTAGCAGTGGCTATCTTTTCTTTAATTAAAGGTGGGAACCAGAAGTGCCAACAATGGATCTAGTAGAGCATGTTTGTTACACATTAAGCTAACAGAATATCATACGATTATATTCTAACACAAGAAATTAATACTGTAAAAATATCATGATCATTCTTAATTGAACAGCCCTTATATGTGTCACATGTACAACCCTAGAGAATGTTTACAGCTATACTATATTTCTTAAGGCTTCCTAAGCTATCCTTTATGTTTTGAACATAAATACCTTTAGGTTACATATGTACAGGATTATTACAGATGATTGACACAATTTTATAAATTCACTGCAAATATACTATTTGACATATTATTAAATTATACTCAGCAGTTATACAAAAAAAAATCGGAAAGTTTTGTTATGTTGCAACCCGAAGGCTTAGTGTCAAACGAACATATCTACAAAACACCCACTTTTCAGAATCATGAAAATAAAACTTTTCTCTACTTGATATTTTGATTTGATTTTTGAAATAACTTTTAATAATTTCATCTTTTGAAATAGCAAACTTCAACATTTTCCAATTAATTTTATGTACATTAGATTTTAAATTAACTGTTTCATAATAATCCTTTTAAACAATGAAATAAATGCTAAGTGACATACATTCATTTCAATCTAACCATGCATTGTCATGTATGAGATAGGGTTTTCTTTCTTAATAAGATTTATAAAACATTATTTTATTGGCAAATTCATAAGTAACAATATACAAACTTCAGGAATGACTGATACATCAATTAAGTCTCCCAAAATATGATTTCAACATGAACTTAAGCTTGCAACTTAACAAAATATGAGCAAAAATTTTATTAACCCTTCATTACTCGTGCCCTATGATGTGTTTTGTGCCCTATTTTGTCGACTGGGCACCACTGAGTTTGCTCCATTTTCAGTACCTTTCCATTAACTTTCCATGCGTCAGTTTCAGCCATTATTGGCTTTCAGTTATGCAAGTTACATTGTTGAGGACACATTATTATAGCTTGGAGGACACCTGTCATCTACGTGAGCTTTACTGCTACAATTTGTAACCAAATAAGTGTATGTTACTTTATTGCTTTCTTAGGTTCAATCCAAATTTAATGTGTATAATTTTAGATGTTTTTAAACTAATTACAGTTATTTTCTTATTATCTACTAAAAGTATCCATACTCTTTAATTTATAGTTTGTGGAAGAAATGTCACAGGTAAAACAACCTAGGACAGAGTTAAGAAAACATCCTGATGTGTGGCTGAAATGGTTCCATGAACTCAGTGATGAAGATGTTGACGGTGATAACTCTTACTTAGATAACAAGTATTGTGTGAATGAAAATGCTCATGATTCAGGAACAGAGATACAAGTGCCAGAAAATGTTGAATTTCAAACACAGGAAGAAATAATACAAGAGGATGAATTTTTTATGGGAAAAGATGGAACTTCTAAATGGAGGAAATGTAAATACCCTACCAATGTTAGACAAAGATTGTGTGATATTATTACATATTTACCTGGACCCAAAAATGAAGCTTATGTAACAAAGACGGAAACAGAAATTCTGAAGATATTCTTGGATGAAAACATAATACGCATCATTGTAACATGCACTAATATTTATATCAATGAAGTTTGTAGTAACTTTTCTAGGGAAAGGCATGCTAAAGAAACAGATGTTACAGAGATCGGAGCTTTCATTGGTTTGATTATATATGTGTGGATCTCCAAGATGTTCTGGAAAGAATGTATCGAAGTTGTGGGATAACTCAAAGGGCAACAAACTAGAATCGTGTTACTTATGCATGAGTAAAAACTGATTCAGGTTTCTCTTGAGATTTCTGAGATTTGATAATATTCTTGATAGACAGTTTATCGAGAGATTGATAAGTTAGCCCCTAACAGAGAGGCATTGAAACTCTTTATGAACAATTGCCAGAAATATTTCTCACCTAGTGACCTTCCAGTGACGAACAGCTTTTGTCACTCAAACTGCTCATTCAGGCAATATATTCCTAGCAAACCTGCAAAATATGGGTTAAAGGCGTTTGCTTTGGTTGATGTAAAAACGGCCTACACTCTCAATTTTATTTAGAACTGTACATCGGAAAACAACTAGACGGACCTTACAATGCCATTAATTCAGCTGAAGATACTGTTCTTCGCATAGTGGAACCAGTACAAAGCACAAATAAAAATATTACTGGTGACAACTGGTTTACTAGTTTGAATTTAGTGAAGAATCTCCAGGCCAAGAAATGACTTATGTTGGAACAATATGAAAAAACAAGAGAGAAGTGCCAATTTCTACCAAAAAAGGAAAGGGAGCCAAAATCATCTATTTTTGGATTTCAACAAGGTTGCACATTGGTGTCATACTGTCCAAAGAAATATAAGACAGTGTTGGTGCTGTCAAGCATGCATTTTGATGATGCTATAGACACTTCAACAGAAGGACAAAACAAACCTGAAATGATTAGTTTCTATAACGTAACGTAGATCTTTTGGATCAGCTATGTCAAAAAAACAATGTCTCATGTAATAATACAAGAAGGTGGCTCATGGTACTGTTTTACAATACTTTGAACATTGCAACCATAAATGCTTTGTGCATATATAAATACCACTGCATGGCTTCAGATCAGGTTGCAAAGCGGGCTGATTTTATAGAAAACATCAGTTGGGAACTAATCAAACTCAAATAGGGCGACGTTCCCATATCAAAAGCCTCCCATGTGAAATTCAAAGAAGGGCTAAATTACTGTTAGGCACTCAAGAAATTGTGGAGCAGCCAGAAATACCATCTGAATCACATGGAAGGTGTTACATATATGGAAGAGAACGAAAAAAAAACAACTCATAGATGGTGTACTACATGCAACAACTGGACATGTGTGGATCATTTGAAAGACATCTGCATGAATTGTGTAGTCAAATGAGGTGTTCTCTATTTCAATTTATTTGTACCTTATCATTTATATTATTATTTTTTTATGCTTATAAGTTAGATACTTGTTTTGAAGTAAACTTTCATGTTCTTTTGATAAATATTTTCAATGCTACACATACCTGTATGTTTATATGGAAAACACAATATAAAATTATTTTGAAATATAAACTTATTAAATTCACACATAAACTATTTCAAATTCATAATATATTGTTTTATATGTGTATATTAAATGTAATATTCTTAGATTTATATAAAATACCCCCTAAAATCATTCATACATACCGTACAAAGTATCCAAATAGACTGTTTATGTAGTGGATGACTCCTGTCATCTGCATGAGTAACTACATCAGGAAGTATCGCATGAGTGTTAATGTATTATAAATTCAAACTTTTGTCATATAGACATGATTTTTACAATAAATGTTTATGTGAATTTTGAGTATTCAGGTAATAAATTTCAATGTTAACCAATATTAATATCACTTTTCCTACCCAAACAATTACTTAAAATATTGATCTTTAATGCTTTATCTGACTAAATGTACCAGAATTACTTTCTATGCATCTGTTAAGTTTTTTTTTATTTCTTGTACTGGCTCTTTGGTGGATATCAAATAATTATGGAAGTAATTGTATTTTTATTATTATTATTATTATTATTATTTGAATATGTCATTTTACACAAATCCAAGAGATTGTTCCATTTATGCCAGGCTATTTACAATGACTGGTTGCATGCATGATTAAGGACAAGCCTGACAGTAGAAAAGTGCCTTCTCTCTTTCCCACTGATTTGGAATGAATGATAACTGTCTTCTAGTTGATTATATTTAAAATAAAAATGATTACGGTTGCTTTTCCTGAATTGAAGCCACATTATATATAACCAGTGAACGGTATTGGCTTCAGTATGAAGTGTTTTGTTTTTTAGAACTTCCGCTTGCATAGATTTAAAATGCTATATGTCTGACTGATCTATTTTTTTGACTTTATATAAATGGACCCTCAAGGCACTTCTTCCTATTGCATACCAACCAGATGGGTCAAATATTTCCACATTCTTACTTGCATTTATAATATAAGCATGCAATGAATCTCATTCCATTTGAGGATGTCCTGGTTCAAAGAATCTATGATTAATAACAGGAATAGCCCATGGCCATGTTGGTATATAGGCACATGGTACTTACAATTGAATTTCTATTCTATTCCCCATGGCAGACAGATATTTCTGATTACTAGTAGCAGAATTTTTCATCTAGTCATAAACACAAGAGGCAACTTCATTTGCTCCTCTACCTGCAATTCCTTCATACCACATAGTTTTCAGCTTGTCCTTTTGCCACATCGTAAACAGTAAGATTGTATACAGCTTATCTTCATTTGTAGAATATAGCTTTAGCGCTATCTGCAGGACAATACCTATAAACCTCCATGTCAAATTCATTAAATGTACTTTTCCATTTTGAACATTATGCTTATACACATATAAATCTCTTATATTTCCAGTGCTTTCCTTGTCTTTTGTGGGCTTGTTGGCTTTTTGAACCTAAGTGTTTCTTTATTATTGAGTTGATCATAAGTGTAACATTTGTCTTTCCTTGGTACAAGAAATAAGATATTAAAATTGGTATAGAAAACTATATGGTAGAACCATTTCTTTTCAGGCAGAACCTTTTCAATTTCACTTTTTTGAAAGAACATATTCAATATTTTAAAAAGATTCAGATCGGAAGGTAAATATTCTCTAGTTGTTTCTTTACACGTATAATAGGATGGCTCACTGATAAAGCAGTTAATGTAATCTATGATGTATTTCCAGCTCTTTCAGGTCTCTTTATGCCAGGTTTTCCTCTCTTGTCATCTGCCACAGCACCAAAGGCATCTTTCTTCTTTAACATATTTCAACAACAGGTTCTGATATGTTAAAAGTAGCCAAGAAAAATGTTTGGCATACCTGAAAACACTCTTGGTTTTTCACCATGTGAAACTCTCTACTTTTATTTCTCCTTGAAATACCTGCATATGTCCTAGTAAGAGCTTTTGTTTCCTGCTAACAAGCATATTCAGGTAATGTCATTGATTATTTGACATTAACCAGGCTGCAAAAGGCAATAGTGATTGCTGTGCAATCATCCTCATAAAAGTTAAAACTGTATTTGCAAGGGCACTGAAAATAATCTTGTGGCTTAACAGTTTTCTGTGCTCGAATTTTACCGCTTTTCATTCAAACTTCCTGACCTGATTGTACCTTCCTTTTTTATGTTTTTTCTTCCAATGTCCTAAACAGATACCATATTTTGTGTTTTCTTATGCTTTTCTTGTTGCGTTTGCTGCTGTAAATTTGAATCTGTATCTTCAAACTAATTTCTCATTGTTTGGAGGAATCTGAATTTCTCCACAGTGATAATTTTCTACAGCAGTATTAATATCTTAAAACAAGTTACTGGCTATATTAGAATCAGCTATTATTCATGTAACTTCCTGATTTTTTTTCACACCATTCTCTTTACTGGCCACAATTTCATCTTTATATCTTGGAGATGTTCTAAGATACTAGCAACTAAGAGGGGCATGAGTGTTTGATAAATTTTTCCGGTGGTTTACTTTTTGTTTGGAAAAATGCAGGAATCTTTCTTTCTCTTCATACATAACTGATATGAACTAGCTTCATTGTAATGTGAACTTTCAGTTTCAATTATTAGATACTCCGGATCTCTAGACTTCATCATATTCATCAATATCAACCTGATTTACTGTCACTCTCCAGCCATTCTAAAAATGCAGCAGTAACCCAAAACATAATACTTTTGATACAGTTTTCAATCATATTTGTTGTTGTCAACATAAAATCTTCAAAAGAGGTTAAATAACTAATTTATTACAATTTATATTGCTCGAAGGCTTTCACGGCCGGTGTTAGAATCACTTATAGAAAACAAAACCGGGCTTGTAGGCCGTGGTCCACTGGGCTTCTCCCTTCGTTCCCCAGACGTTTCGCCTGCGTCTGCGGCAGGCGAAACGTCTGGGGAACGAAGGGAGAAGCCCAGTGGACCACGGCCTACAAGCCCGGTTTTGTTTTCTATAAGTAATTTATATTGCATTATATTTCAAAGGGAAGCACCACAAATGTTGTAAATTCACTTACCATAAAAACTGCTACTGCTGTATCATCTTCATCATTGTCGTCCTCAGCATCATCATGATCATTATTATCAGCGTCATCATCATTACTATTATTACTATTAATATTATTATTATTATTATTATTAGGTGCTATTATTATTTTATTATTATTTATATTATTGTCGTCATCATCATGATCATTATCAACAGCATCATCGTCATCCTCGCCATTATTATTATTGTTGTTATTGTTATTACTATTATTATTATTATTTTATTATTATTATTATTATTATTATTATTATTATTCATGTTATTGTCGTTGCTGTTATTATTATTATTATTATTATTATTATTATTATTACTATTTCATGTAATGCCCAGTTTAAAGGCTTAAAAGTAAGAAAGATTAAAGCAAGAACATTTGGCTCTGAATAATGTAAAATCTAACTACCAATTTTTTGTCAGCTCATTCTGCCAGTGAGAATCTTAGTAGATCACAAGGTGGCTCTTTATTTCATAGTTTAAGTTTATTACTGAAGTAGATAAAATCGAGTAGTCAGATTGTTGGTTCTTGCTTTTAAATAATACCAACTGTACTAGTAAATGGGCTCCTCCAGAAGTCATTGCACTATTAATGCAGACCACTGTCTTAAAATAAATCTGTCACTGTCTGGTTAACATCATTCAGCAATATATTCTCGAAAATGCCTTAAATTAAGTTCCCATCAGACATGGTAAGCAATCTTATCTACATTACAAGTGAGCGGCAAAGAAACATACCTGAACATAAATTTCTTTGACCCTAACACCAGGAGCACTATAGCATAAATAAGATAACTATAAGCTGAGATAGGGTTATTTGATGCTAAACATTATTACCAATTAAGCAGATATGACCCATGGTATCTCTGAAATCATAAAAGATAGACACGCAGTCATTTGACACTAAGAAAGATCCATCCTGAATGGTTTAAGAAGCAACCATAGTTTTGTAGATATGTTTGTTTGACACTATGCCCTTGAACTGTGCTTCAAGTTTCTGCCACAAGAGTGCAGTAGTGAACAGTTAGTCAAAATAACAACAGGCACCAAGAAAGCTTATGTTGTGCTTGAATTTCATTCACATCAATCTGTTGTAACAGTGCAATGACACTTCAGAACAAAGTTCAGCAAAATCCACCCCCTACCAAAACCATTCAATGATGGCATGTGCAGTTTACAACTTCAGGATGTCTCTGTAAGGAGAAATTAACAGGTTGGCCTTCAGTGAGTGGAGAAATATTTGAGCGCATTTGGGAGAATTTTGCACAAAACCTACAGAAGTCAACGAATAGAGCAAGCAGAGGGCTGAACTTTCCAAAACCAACTGTTGGAGAGATTGTACAGAAATGATTGAAGCAGAAGCCTTACCACTTGCAACTACTACAAGTCCTGACATCGGTGACAAAGTCAGATGTTTTGAATTTTCGCCACAGGAGCAACAGCTTATGGAAGAGGATGGGTTTTATGAGAAACTTATCTTCAGTAGTGAAGCAACATTTTTTGTGAATGGCACAGTGAATGAACACAATGGATAAATCAGGGGACAGAGAATCCCCATGTTATCAGTCATGCAGCACATTTGAGACTCATCAAAATTAATGTGTTCTGTGCAATCACATGGATAAAGTTTACAACTCCTTTTTCTTCTGTTAAAAAACTGTTACAGGACATAAGTATCTGGAACGCTGGAAAATTGGCTCATGCCACAACTAGCATCAAACCAGAGGGTACTCCACCCCACTTCCATAAAAATGTTCATAAATTCTTAAACATGAGATTGAGAAACCAATTGATTGGTCATGATAGGGGTGATGATCAGTAATTGCTATCCTGGTTTCCATGATCTCCTGCCCTAAACCCCTGTGATATTTTTGTGTGGAGCTATGTGAAGGATTCTATCACAAAATCTACCAGAAGTGCGAGCTTGCATCAACAGTGCTTTTGAACTGATCAATAGGGTCATACTGCATCAACTATGGGAAGAACTTGATTATTGATTTTTGAGTTCTTCTATATGTCTGCAAAGTTCTGTTACAATATGTGAAATAATATAACTACAACAAATCTGTTAACCCTGCATATACTTCAAGGAACTAATTTGTTGCATCATTTGTCACTTTAGGCCTTTTACAAGCAAAAAAGGTATTGTATTTGGTTGTGACAGTTAAGTTTCACTGTTTGGTACGTTGAGGTGATCATTAAAGCTTTCAGTTGCAAAGTGGAAAGGCTATACAAAATTATTATTACACCTCATCGGAAAAATTAGTCCAAATCCCATCAGACTGCCAAAACAACCTGATCTACCAAAGCAGTACTGTGAAATTCTACAATCATATCTCTCAAAAATCTAATTGCTACAGTCATATGACTTTCTCTATCTATTCTGCAGCAAACTTCATGCCAAATCAAGATAAATGTTAGCAGAAATGGTTTTATTACATACTTACTTATACATAGAAGAGGAATAAGGCCATAGTGATAGTTAAATCTTTTAGAGCTGGTTGCTATATGATGGCTTAGGAATTCCATTCTATTTGCATGAAGCAGTTCACAATGTTTGAACAAGATCTATACTTTTTGAGCAGTAAGATTGTGTATCTACAGTTTATAAGTTATGCTAATGTCATACATAATCAAGGAGACCTCAGGGGCTATTCCCACAAAATTCAACATATACATTTTATTTGTCGTGTAAATCTTTTTAACATATGGCATTTGAAACAAAATTGTTAGCACAATTTTTGAAAAATAAAACATTCCAAAAAGTCTTCCATGTAAAGCATAGTTTGAGGTGGGGTAATTTTCCTGAAAATTTTCATGTCACATGCTTGGAAAATACTGAACTTAAACTCCAAATTTGGTATTTAACTAACTTTCCAAGTTTTCAATTTTGAGTAATGTTGTTTTCAGTTACACATATGGATCCTCTTTTAAGCATCCTCTCCCCCTCCCCCTCCTTCCTCACTCTTTCTTTACGAAGTACTATGTGCATTCATAGTAGGTTGAGAAGGCACTGTACTCCATCTAAATATTTCAAACTGAGATTTCATCAGAAATACATGTTTAGAGGACCTCTGAAAAAAATTAGGAAAATGAGTGAGTGTGTATGTGTGTGGGGGGGGGGACAGTGTAACTCAAAACTGAATAATCTATTAAATACCAAACTGGATATTTAAACTTAGTATCTTCTAAGGATATGACACAAAGAGTTTCAAGAAAAAGCCTGACCTCAAATACGCTTTACGTGGAACATTTTTAAAAAAAAAATTGATTTTCTCAAAAGTACCTTTAATGACTTTCATTAAAATACCATCCATATATTAAAGATAATTTACACGACAAATGGAATGAATATCTTGAATTTCCTGAGAAAAGCTCAGAGGTCCTCTTTGTTCTGGACGACTTTTGCAAAATTGGTAAACCATAGGAGATAGACAAAACTTAACTGCAAAAAAAAAAAAAAAAAAAAAAAAAATATGGAGCTCGTCAAAAAACACAATTTATGCCCTACACATTTTTTTTTTTTGTGGAGCTAACCATTTCTGAGATATTCTTTGTTTGAATTTTAAAATAATTATACCTACTTTTCTCAAAAAAGTATGTCATCATAAGTATTGCTTCTTTTATTTTACTTTAGGCCATGTAAAGAGAACCAAATTTCAATGTCAATCATGTAGCGACAGCTTCCAAAACGTTTTACTATAGTTTTAGTCCTTAGTTCACTTATAAAAATTAAATAATAAGATTATTTCTTCTAATACTTAGCTTAATTAGCATGAAGATAAGAGTTTTTAAGAATTTTGTTTACAGAACAAGTGCAGAAAGTCAAGTGAATGGAACACACAAGACATTTTTGGTTTCATGGGTCCTCAAAACATGTATTTCTGGTGAAGTCGCAGTGCCAAAGGCTGGAATGCAATACCTTCTCTACCTATTATGTACATAGCATGTGTCAGAGAGAGTAAAAATATTATTTTGGGTAAAATGTGGAAAAGAGAGTTGAAAATTCAAGAAAGTATATGCTGGAATTACACAAGGACTTGTTTTTGGACCAAAATTGTACTTGCTATATACTAACTAGTTATGACACCACAAAATCAGTAAACAATGACCATTTTGCTGATATTGCCATTCTGGTCATTGGAAAAACTGAAGGAGAGCAATCGATATGCTTCAAAGCAGTAAATGAAATCAATACTTGTACCAAAAGGTCATTCCTCAATGAGACAAAATCAACTCATATAAATTTTACAAACACAAAAGTAGATGAGTTATCTGTATGTGTTAATAAATAAATAATCCCATATGCAAATGACATTTGACATTATTTCGCACTTATATGGCATAACCCTTAACATTAAATTAAAGTGGAAAGCTCATATTAAGCAGAAAACAGAAGAACTTGCTATAAAGTATGGAAAAATATACTGGTTGTTAAGAGGCTATTCCCTATACACAATAAATTGTTATTGTATAAGCAGTTAGTTTGGACTGCCAATCTGGAGCTGCATCATGAAGTCTAATATTAAAATTAATCAAAATCTTCAGAAGAAAAAAACTGAATGGTATTGTTAATGCAAAAGTATGTTAAGAATAACAGTCAGAGAATTGAAAATGTGTAAATTAGCAAATAGAAACAATTACATTGAAGAATGAAAAGCCGCTTCACAACCATCTAAATGCTACTGTGCTCCAGCTATTGGACAACAGTATATATTGTACCAAAAAAGACTCAACAGAATAAAAGCTGAAAATCTAATAAAATGATTTATACTCGTGCATGAAAAATGCAAATACTTAGCAGAATTATCCACTGGAATAATTTCCTCCCAAACAGTGACTTATGATTAAGCCCCGGATTTTTAGGTTATAAAAAGTTAAAATTAGGTTCTATGTATCAGTATATTAGGATTTTATGGGATCTTATATGTTGAATTTAGGAATTTATAGGATATTTGGCATATATATATATACATATATTCATGCAAATCACTGGGCACTTTGTTTAAAACACTAACTTTAAATTGTAAAAATTTAAATTAACTGTAATATTAGTATGCATTTGAAAGTACCAAATTCAATACACCTACGAATAGTATGTCACTGAAAAGCAAGCTAATTTCAAGCACTACTGTGCAAAAGTTGAAAAACGCATAATTTTATTTCTAACCTGCATGTGCAAAAGCACTGGGTATACTCATTTTGCATTAATGTTATACTTTAAAAAACATACAATTAATTTTAAACACTACAAATGCAAAAGTTTCCAGTACTCATTTTGCACTCCTAGTACGTCACTGAACAATGAAGTACTTTGAAATATTGTGAGGTGTAAACCTCCTTCTGTCTTCTGTTAATATGCGCTTGAAAGCAGAGAAACTGTGTTCCACTACACACAAGGTCAGAGGTGCGAACTTCATCTCCGCTATTTCCTTAGGATTTCAACTCAATGATCCCTGCACTTTTTCTGCACACAGAATGCATCCAATAGTTGCTATGAACTTGAAATATGGACTACACACCAAAACAGCTTACAACTTCTTTTTTTATAGATTCTCCACTTGGTCCAGGTACCACTTTGTTTCTTACCTCCTCTATGACTTGCAATGCTTCTGTCATGGGGAGAGATGATTCTTCCAATATTTTTATTGCACTTTCAAAGTGAAAGCAATTTGCTTTGATATAGCTCAACTCCTGTACTGCTGCTCCTGAGTGCAATGCTTTCTTTGCCTTTACAATGGCAGCTGTATCAAGCTCATTTAATGAATCAATTACCTCTACGATGCATGCATATTTTTCCACATAATACATTGCTGCTGATAGCCATATACCTCACCGTGTCACTACAGGCTGCGGGTGGTATCGAAGGATACTTCTCTCTGAACATCACCATTCGATTTGGTGCTTTCAAGTAAACCTTCTTCACCGAAGAAATTATTTTGTTAACTGTATGATGCTCTTCCCGAATCTTTTCAGCTACCCGGTAGAGTCCATGTGCAAGACAGGTGACATGGAGCATACAAGGATGGAAAGCCTTTAGACATTCACCCGCTTTCGGTCACTAACAATCTCAATTTTTCCTTTCTTTCTGCATCTGGCCATATGACCTTTAAAGCATCCCTCACTGCAATTGATATTGTAGAGTGGTTGGTTTGTTGAAGCTCCTTGCATAGGATGACATGGGGCATACTGGGTTCCTCAGAAGTGAGTTTGCCCACAACTATGGTGGCAATATATCTACAACAAGCGTCCGTTGTTTCGTCCACAATTAACCAAATGTTGTGGACAGTGATGTCTGTCTTTATATCTTCAATAGCTTTCTCACACAACTGGGGCAATACATTCTTTCTTAAGGTGGACTCATCTGGTACTTTAGAGTTGCAAAAATTCTTGAAAAAAGTTTTTCAATATTGGGTTTTGTAGTGTAGCAATTGGTATATTGGCAGCAGTAAAAGCTTCACATAAACACATGTTAAATGAATTAGCTTTGGCTTCATTAGAACTGCCTGGCTTTGATGTCAAGAAACTCTGCTTCTGTTGAGATTCATTCCTAGCAGCATTTGCAGAATGAGTTGCTGATTGTCGATGTTGCACCAAATTTTTCTGCTGGCACCTGTAAATTAAATGTAAACAAGAAAATTAGTAAATTTAAATACCCACCACCGGCAAATAAGTATTAAATAATTTTTGATGTGTGATGGAGTCTAAAGAGAGCATACTTTAAGTTGCACTCCAGTATTATTTTAAAAAATAACAAGGTGAAGAATTACCAAAATACGAATAGCACAAGAAATTATTCCTACCTGCTTCTAACTTGCGATACAATAAATAACCTTTCCATCTGTAGAAAAGCTTTTGTCGATCAGGATCCACTCGTGGAGCAGAGAACTTCTTGATGATTTGCTTTTGGGCATGGTGCAAATGACTGCTATTGTCACCAGTAGCAAGAAAACTGAATATTTTGCCACTGAATTTTAAAAATGTGTTAGAAACTCCCTATAATGGAAGAAACAATAATGCATACTACTCAACAGCGCTATTAAAATGTTTGCCTCTAGTTTTCACCTATTGTTGCGGCATGTTAACATCATATGTTTCAGAAATGCTGCATGCCACTGACCACCTCTTTTGACAATAGCTAGAAAATGATAACTGAAGGCGGCGAACGTTTTAATTAGTACATTATTGTGGTGGACGGCTTAATTAAAGTTTATTATTATAAGGTATTGTGCAAGATTTTATAATATAATTATTTAATGGTTTCCTTGTTCGAATAGTCTCCCTTCATTTTAAAAATACTTTTATATTCATAAATCTACTCTTATTTGCTTAAATAACCAAATTTGGCACTTTTAGGTTCTATCATGAAAAATAGGTTTAATTAGGTCAATTAAGGCTCTATATAATTGAAGTATATTACTCGTTGGTAACTAAAACATTAAAATAAACCAAAGTTTGGAGTGAAGGTGGTCAGGAATAAAATAGGTCAGAACCTAAGAATCCGGGGCTTACTTATGATACTGAAACAGATAATGTTTTTTACTGTAGTATGCATGCAATGCTTTAAGCATTAAAAAGACTGCAAACATTTGAGAAATATACAGGCTCTTAAGAGAAAGCAAATGGATCAATATTAGCTCCCAATTTTGAAGAATATTGCTTGTCAAGGCAAAAGAATAGTTATAGTTTCATCTAATTAAAATTACAAACTTTTAATGATTAGTGCAGGAAGAATGAATTGACAACTTTAATGCTTGATACTCTGAAGGAATAGAGTGTGCCTAAGGGAAGTGTTCATCTTGAGTTAAGTACTACAACACATACCTCTTAAGAAAAACTGTAAAATAGTGCAATTTTTTTTTTCTTCATACTTTACATCACTGTATACAATTGCTTAGTAATTCATAGATTTCTACATCCAGGTTTCTGCATACCAACTACATACCAGGCTAATTCCAGACTGCTAAATTTATAAACCCATGCAAACAGATATTAGGAACTCCAAACCACTCAATCTAATGAGGTAATACTTCCCTAAAGGAATCAATCCAAAGGAAACAATTTAGATTCATTTCAGAAGTGTATGGCATGCTGGATGAAAACCATTAAGATTTGTGGTGACTGCAAGGATATGCGTGACACACTTGAGATGAACACATATCCAAATCTCTCAAGCCCATTTTACAATGGACATATGTATGTGTAGAGATGTCAATATCGTAAGGTTTGTTATATACGATACTTACCTAACACATATGCGAATGCAAGCTTCAAATGAGTGGTAAGATGTAAATATGCTGGAAAACGAGTATCCTCATCTCCTTGTGTGGGTAGCAAAAGAGCTATAATACAAACTACTGCTGCTACAATGATAATATAGTTGGGAGTTTGTATGCGACCTGTAAGTAATTCAAAATATAATGCAATAAAAGAACATGTTTATCCACAATTTTAATAAAAATATTCAAACTGCTTCACTAACCAATGTACAGTAGATCAAAACACAAATCTAGGTTGCAATAAATTCTAACCAGCTTTCTAATGCCGAGATTCAAATGACATTTTGCGTATACTCTGAAATTGATATACTAAATAGATTAGCATCCTAAGCTTACCTATATAGGGGATTATGAGGGTTGAAAATACAATATTCTCAAATTTCAATGAACATTTGTATTTGGGGAGTAATGATGGAGATCTTGTCTCACTATGAACATTTAGATATTGAGATCTTGTAAAATCATTGCTTTCAAAGAATGACAATGCCACTTCTCCAGCATATAGAATTGTGCTGTCAATGGGTATTTTAAAAGCCTTTCTTATTCTTATGCTCTTTTTTACTGTTGTATCTGTCATTTACTTAAGCATCGCTGTAGCATCACACTTCTCAGATGCATCTAAACTACGTTGGGTTGCCGAAAAAAGTTCAAAAGTTCACTTTGAGAGTAAGAGCCAACAAGTGATTTTACGCATTCCCTTTTACTGTGTTCCTTCATCTCTGAGAATAACTTTATATACCTTTCACAACTAGAATTTGGTGATGGAATAGAAGGTTTACTTCCAATTCCTCTGAAGACTGATGGTATATTTTGTGGTACTAATTCTCTATTGAACCATTCTGTAAATTAATATATAACATATTTCTTATTTTGATGACACTGTGCCCATTACCTATTGAACTTTTGTTTCAGGGTTATTAAACTGTCATATACAGGGTGTTAATGAACTATACCAAAATATTTTCACACAATATGTATATTACTTAAATAAGTAATTTGAGATAGGAGACTTATGGTCTGTTTATTGAAATGTCGAAGTAACAGCTATAAGTTTCTGAAGTGCCAATATGCCACTGGCTACTTTATCAACCATTCGAGAGCAAAACATGAAAAATGAAGGGGCATATTACAGTGTGCCTCTCTGGCGTAGTGGTTATGATACTGACTTTCAAGTGAAGGATAGTTTCCAAGTTTGGGTCTCGTTCACGTATTGCAGCACTTCGTCTGAAGAAAATAATAATAAAAAACATTTACTCAATGACAGGAATCAAACTCATGACCTTTGGGATAGCTGCTTTCCCCGTTACGCATTAAGCCACCAGAGCAGCTGAAAAAATGCCTCCAGAGTAGGTTACCTCAAGAACGTAGTTAATGAAGCTCAGTGTCACACTGTCAAGTGATTAGTTCGAGATTTTACAGATTTTTGCGACATTAAATCTTGTAAAGAGCTGCTAAAAATCAATATTTCTATACTCGGGCAGCAGACATTCTAAGCCATTTTGTCAACCTGCTTTGCTTTAACACAGACTTATCAGCACCTGATACCCACACGTTTAAAACTATCTAGCTGCGTTATTTTATCTGCCAATCTCAAATTACTTATATCAGTCATGTGCACAATCTCGCAAATTATTTCGGTGTAGCCCATTAACACCCTGTATATACTGTGCATTCCCTGAGCAACTGAACCGTTTCATGGCGACCTTGGACTGGGTGACAAGTGGCACGCCTGCCACAGGAGAATAGCACTCTACTACTTCTGTGTCGAGTTGGATCTGTGGTGAGGGAAAGAGGTCTGTGTGCATATTTGGAGTGACATTGTGTTGTCTCTTGCTGATAATTTGTCCAGTACTAATGGCTCAGTACACTTTAGAGCAACATATTTTTCTGTATGACATGTATGAAAAATGCTCTTCTGCAAGAAGGCGTCATAGAGAATTTCAACTTTGTTATGCAGGTGTTCGAATTCCTAGCAGGACAACTATTCATGAACTTGTCAATAAAGGCAAGCATACAGGATTGTTTATGAACATGAAATATTTAAAAAAACTCAAGAGTGCTATCAGAAAAGAAGCTTGATGAAGTAGGAGCCCGGTTAGAGCACTCACCACAAAAATCATTGAGACGTGTAGGACAAGACGTCCAAGACGACAGCGTTTAGGGCAATGAAACTTCTGAAACTTAAGCTGCACAAGGTAACTGTAGTTCATGCTTTACAACCACAAGATCCTGTACCTAGGGTTAATTACTGCAATTGGTTTTTGCAGCCCATTTATAATGGTGACGTGGATCCACTTTTAACGCTCTTCACTGATGAAGCATGGTATTATCTTCAAGGTCACATTTCTACCCAAAACAATACATACTGGGCTATGGAAAATCCCCATATTATTCATGAAATTCCTCACTGCGCTGCAAATGTTGGGGTTTGGTGTGCAGTAAGTGCGCATAGAATTATTGGTCCCATAATTTATGTGAATTCCATTTTAAATCATTTTTTTCTGCAACTAACAAGAATTGAACGATTTTTGGGTGGTTTCAGCAGGACTCAGCTACAGCGCACTGCTGCAAATTCTATGCATGAATTGTGAAGTGGTATGGTGACAGAATAATTATTTGAGGATTGTGGCCATCTCATTCCCCTGACCTATCTCCATGTGATGTTTATTTATGGGGAATGTTAAAGAATAAAGTGAATGCATCCAACCTGCACACATTGCAAGAAATGAAGGACAACATCATGAGAGAAGTACAGGCAATCAGTCAAGATGACCTTCTTTGAGTGAACCAGAACTGTTTTCGGAGATGTACGGAATGTTTTCGCATTGAAGGTCATCAATTTCAACATCTATTGTGATTTTAGGTAAGCCTAATGTAAATTAATACAGTAGTTAAGAGTTTTGTACGTGTTACCTGTGTAATTCTGGCAGAGAGCATGCTGGCCCTTACCCGTTATGGTGCAGCCGCGGGGCGGTTCGGTTGCTCAGGGAACACATTGTGTATATATATATATATATATATATACTTTTCTATGTCTTCACTATGCTCTGCAATGCCTATTTGCATTATTGCATATTGGGGCAATGCTGTTATTGAGGTTGATTTATCACACAGGATCAGAAATAGGTCTCTACATAACATAGTCATTGAATTCCTTCATTAAAAGAGGAAGTATGTCAGTTGTAGTGATGTACAAATTGAGACTATATTTCTCTAAATTTGAGTAGTTTTTTTAAAATTTCTATGTAAAAATTGCTGAGACTGCAGCTACATTTTAAACTAAAAGCCAATTTGAATCTCAATTGAATTTGAAGTGACTTGTGAATATTGATACCTTCTATGAATGGTGAGGGTGACAATAATAACAAACACAAAAACAAAAAATAAACACAGAAATGTGTATACCTTTTTCAACATTATTCATTTTATTTCATCTCAATATCTCTGCTTGCACAAGTATAACAGACCATACTTCAATATTTTCTCATTCAAGATACAATCTGAATGCATAGCAGCAATCTGCATGTATTATGTTTGGGACATGTTTGCCAAATAGCTGGCCAGACTGCATTTAACAATCCTCAACATGATAATATAGTTCTTTCAGAATCTTACTACATGGATGAAAGTTTATGCCTAAAATGTGAGAAAAGTAATTGTTGGCCATCTAGGTTTATATTTTGACCCATGGTGCAATAGTGTGCTTGATAACATCAGTCTTTGCACTTCAAACATCTATGATCTATCAATGATCTACCTGCAGGGTGCTAATTTAATCAACATTTACAACATAATCACATTTAACCTTTTTCCATGAATATTCAAGCTTACTTTAATTCATATTTAAAAAGTACATTAACCAGTTACAAATTCCCTAATGACCAAGCTATGTATCTCTCTATAATTTCTTCATCTTTATTATTCTTACCACTTTTCATCTGTTGTTTTCTGTACAATATGGAAAATGCAGGTTCAATGTGCTTAAGTAGTACCTGTACCATAAAAGAAAGAAGAAAACATATGTAACTTTTTATTCCAAGCAACAATTATCTAAGCATCCAAGCATTAAGTAAGTTTTCGTGAATAATCATGTACAGTCACAGGCCAAAAATTAACAATTGAAGCACTTTACCCCACTATCTGAGCTAGATATACATGCAGTATAATACACACAGACAGACAATCAAATACCATAGTAATTTAGGTTTGAATGACAGCAAAGCCATCAAAACCACATCATATATAAAGTACATATAAAACAGCAGTAATCTTATATAGACAAATAACTACATTTGTTTCAAATGGTATAAACCTACTGTATCTGACAGGAGAAATAAAAAATATAATAGGTCTAGATTTAGTTTTGTTTCATTTCGTAATCAGCTCACTCTCCCTGTATTTGTATGACTGCCCCCCCCTAGGACTTACAAGCCAATGCTTAGGGGTCAAAAGCCTGTCGGGGAGCCAATGATATCAAGCCACAGAATGGAGAACCCGTTATGAGGGGTTGGCCTGTAGCCAGGTATGAACATAAAGAAGTGGATGATGTGAAATGTAAGTGAAATCAATGATTGGAAAGATGATAGTGGAGCAATTGGAGGAGTGGTGGTGGGGGAAACTGGAGGACCTGGAGAAAATTCACCTAGACACCACTTCGTCCACCACAAATCCCACATGCGGGCACTTGAGATCGAATCCGGGCCACCTAGATGGGAGGCAAGTGGTTCTAGATTTAGAAATGACTGGATATCGACTTGTCATGCATAATTGAGGCACTCAGTTAAAAGGTAGTTCAAAATACAAAATTAAAAAACAATAGTCTTTGCAGTATATATGCTCTACATAAGCCAAGGAGCTTAGGAAAAATGTGGTACAAGTGTATACCTAACCGATGCAGCCATCTGCAGATGTTTGATTTAATTTCTTACTGAATGTTGATTTTCTATAAATATAAAGGTGTGGAAGATTATGGAGAATAACATGGATTCAGGAGATGGATTAACATTGATTGGGAGAGGCAAGCATCAATTACTAACCAATAAATATATTACTTCTCAAATTCATATTGCTATTAATCACCAGAAACAATGAAAATAACTATACATAACATAAAACTGGAGGAAAAAATGTTTATCAAAAATAAGTAAATATTCAGTATTAATCAAAAGGAGCTGTTAAATAAACCATATAGAACATCACCTGTAACAAGTGTTATCAACTGAAGGTTTCACAAAATGAAACAGAAAGGAAAAAGTTAAAAAGCGAACAGGAACTGCACCTGTGTCGGGCAGAACTTCCAGTAAATTCTAAGAGGAAAGATAAACTTGCTCAGTATGCTTCAGACAAAAGTACATAGCTGTCACTTGTGATCTTCAGAAATCACTATCAATACCAGTGTTGACAATGAATAAACTTCATTATATGTGTTCACAATGGACATGCAATTTTTGTGTCCACAATTTAACAACTGACAAGGTCAACAGTTTTTATGGGATGAGTCCACAGCATCTCAAGGTTCTCAAGAAGTAGCTTCATGTCTGAAAGTATTTCTAAAACAATATACTGGAGTCCAAACATCTGATAGTATATAGTGACTGTTGTGAGGTCAAAACAGGAATAGAAATATTACCAAATTCTGGATGTATGCATTATCTAAGGGTATGCTGGAATCTGTTGATCATAAATATTTAGAGCTTGGCCACACATACATGAAATGCGATAGAGATTTTGCTGTAATCGAAAACAATATCAAGAAGTCCATATATTTTTATTCCTAATGACTGGGCCACAGCCATATCCAAAGCCAGCAAACACTTTGCAGTAAAAAAATGAGAACTGAGAATTTTTTATCACTTAATGCAATGGATTTACTTATGTAAATGTAAAGATGAAACAGGACATAAAATAAAGTGGTCATATATAAAATGGATGTGTTTTGAAAAAGAATAACCATTCATTATGCATATACAGCTATCATTGAATGACGATTATTAGCTCCATGAGGTTAACTTTGACGTCAATTAATTTCTCTTTCTCCCTTACACAAGGGTTCCCTCCTTATTAAGGAAGCTAAATGGAAAAATCTGCAGGAACTTCTGAGACTGATTCCTCTAATACTTCATGAATTTTATAATGGTTTACTTCATTCAGGAAAGCAACCTATCAATGCTGATTTAACCAATGGAAGGGTCGGGAAGGCAAGAAGAATGAAACAACGTGAGAACAGGAGGCCTGGCCAAAATGTGAGACCATGCAGTAAGGTGTAACATAGTTCTGAAAGTGAACCTGATTGTTCTCAGATAGTGAGTGACTGCAAGGAGAAACTGTGATTGTTTTTTGTTCACCTGTACCACTTTTTTGTTTCATACAACACTGCACTTAGATTAAGCAATTTTCCAAAAATTAAAATTTTGCTGATGTAACACTGATACTTTCGAACAAAGTTATTAGAGAATATGACTGAAGGTGTGTGTTACCTATGGTGATAAAATAAATTTGCTTAACTTAATCAGAATTTTGTATTCTTTGTTCCAACTTAAAACCCAATTTTCTCAGTATTACAAATATGTAACTTGTACCACCTTTTTACTGAGTGCCTCAGTTGTTGTTCACCACCAATATACACAGTAACATAAGCCAGGTTTAGCACCAAAGTCTAAAAATTACCTTTAATATAGAATTTTATAGATTTTGGATTTATTTGCAATTAGCACACAGAGCATTTCAAATAAAATCTGAAGTATTCTTTATGTTCCATTTGTTTTCACACTTTCACACTTACAAGTCAACTCCAGTGAATACATTGCTTTCCAATACTATAGACTTGACAAATATGCCATTCTTTCTCTTGTACCTTCATATTTAGTTCGGACAATGCCTTTATGTGAAACTGGTCTGTTTCTTCTTTTAAGTTTCACAGTGGCTGGAAGATGGGCAAATGTGAAATTTCTTCCTGTAAATGTGATCAGGCAATTATGATTTGTGATTAATTTGAATTTCCTGAAAACTTCTGGTATTATATTTGAGCTATGACTTATCTCCTCCATTTTTCTCTTCTTTGACATTTTCTGTGTGTTGTAATTTGATTATTTATTTGTACTGAAGTTTGATGTGCTAGCTTTCTAGGCAAAGAGATCTGCTGCCTTATTGTCAAATATCTTATCAGCTGGTGACAGTGTCAGAATTTTCAACCTGGTGAGCTTAGGAATGCACACAGGTAAAATAAGGGCACACATTTAATCAAAATATCAGTTTTCAGACATACATGCTATACCACCTCATTTTTCATAGCACACCAAACATCACTTACATAGCATTGCATATATTACTTTCTATTCTTTTAATAATGGAGGCTTTTGAAAAAAATTAATGCATACTGGTGCAGTTGTATATTCCTCAATGTATTATAGTGCAGATGTTTTGAACGCTTAGTTGTAAATAACTACTAATATTTTGATGCAGAAACTAGAGAAGTCAAAACTCAGATTTCAAGTAGTAGCATAATAAAGTATGGAGTACCTCAAAAATCTGTTCTTGGACCTCTTTTATTTATATTACATATAAATGCTGGTGGCACTGTGGCAGAATGATTAGACCACTTGCCTCCCACCTAGAAGCCCAGGTTCGATCCCAAGCGCCAGTATGTGGGATTTATAGGGGAAGAAACAGCATCTGGGCAGGTTTTCTCTGGGTCCTCCAGTTTCTCCTGCCACTCATTCCTCCAATTGCTACATCCTCACCTTTCTTATCATCTATTTGCTTGCATTTCATAGCATGCACTTCCTCATGCTCATTCTACCACTCGCTTTAGGTTCTTCATCCCTGACAGGCTTCTGACCTCTATTCATCCGCTTGAAAGTTCTATGGAAGTATCGGTCCTACATACAGGGAGGGTAAGCCGGCTACAAAATAAATGACTTAGCAGACAATGCAAATAGTATGACAAGCACAAATGTAACCCTTTTTGTAGATAATACAAATGTTTTTATTAAAGGGTAGAACAACAGCGAGGCAAATCTGCATATAGATAACAGTTTGAAGCACATTCTAAACTGGTTCAACGCAAATATGCTAACACTAAGTAAAGAGAAAACTGCAGCTCTAACTTTAATAACCATCCAAGTATTAATCAAATATGTCCAAAATTTACTCTGGGACATTGCCATAAAGTATGAAAAACAAACAAATTCTTGGGTCTAATACTAGATAAAAAATTTAGTTGGGAAGCACAAATAGATTCTTTAACCAAAAAATCAATAAAAAGGGTAGTTATATCCAGGTGTAGTATAAATGTACTGCAAATGTAAGGCAGCTTACTTTGCATATGTCTATAGCTTACCAATTCAGTGTTATTTTCTGGGGAAACTCCAAAGAGAGTGTAAAAGTTTTCAGAGTATAGAAGAAAATAATTAGAATCATGGCAGGTCTCTCTACTCAACTAGTTGAAAACCATATTTTTAACAATTGAACATTCTACCTTTATCAAGTAACTACATGCATGAAACTCTTGTGTATATGAAAGCTCACTTAAATTAATAGAAAACTAATTCAGAAGTTCATGCAGGCCGTGCCGTGGCTGAGTGGTTAAAACCACTTGCCTCTCACCTAGGTGGTCCGGGTTCAATCCCAAGTGGCCGCATGTGGAATTTGTGGTGCACAAAACAGCGCAAGGGCATGTTTTCTCTGGGTTCTCCGGTTTCCCCCATCATATCATTCCACTTGATCTCCATCTTCATTCCATGTATCATCAGTGTCATTGCCTGTGGTGCCATAGCAGTAAAAGTGGATGTTAAACACTATGAAAAAAAGAAGTTCATGCATATAACACTAGAAATGAACATAATCTATTTGTAAGTATATATGGAACTAAACATTATGAAAATAGCTTCACATATGCTGGCCTACATCTATATAACAATCTACCTGAATGCATAAAAATACTGAATCCCCACAACAATTTAAAATAATGTTATTAAACTTCTTAGAAGACTTTGGCTTTTATAGTGCATATGAATTTTTAAATCTGTAATTATGTATCATTGAATATTGCACTTGATGTAATTGTAAATAATGTATATAAATTTTAACGTATGTTACAACGTATGCATGGTCCCATGGATGAGAAATAAATAAAATTAAATGGATAGGTATTCAGACTGAAGAATTCAATGGCATAGCCAGGATTTGAAACATGGATCTACTGGTCTCTGTCAGATTGTTGTAACAACCAATATGCTGACACAACATTTAATTCCCCAAAGGACTTGCAATGTTTCTAATAAACAACAAGGTGATCTCAAATTATTTTGTGATGACATATCCCAATGGCGACTTACAATGTTGTAATTACTTTAAGTTCTAGTTTCATAATTTAACACATGTTATTGGGAGATAACTACATTCTTTTGCCACCAAAATACCTTCAGAAGATTCTGCTGAGATATCAACTGCTATATAAATGAGCATTCTCGCACTATTCATTACATTTGCCACTAAGTGAGTGATTCATCAGTGTGTTTCTGGTGGGACATCATGTGCATTCTCCAAGCAAACTGTAATGACTGCTGTGACATTCATTGCATATTGCTATTGTGAGGTTTTGGAGAAGTCTATGTTTGACTCCCCAGTGATTTTTCTATCCAGAAGATGAGGCTACATCGTGTGTATTTCTCACGTGGCAGTTTTGTGCAGGAAAGTAAAGTGAAGGGGGAATTGAATTAGTTCACAATGAGTGTAGTGACAGTGAAAATGAAAGTGAAGTAACAGTGTAAAGCTGAAGTACATCACAGTATGAAGTACAGTGAGAACTTTAAAGTGACAGTTGAAAATGGACAAAGTTATTATATGCTTGATATAGAGGAGTTCAAAGCTAGCAATGGATGGTTAGTGCATTTCAGGGCTTGACAATGAATTATCTTCAAAACAGTTCATAGAGAAGAAAAATTAGGAACATTAAATGATGCAAATGATGGTTAGTGCATTTCAGGGCTTGACAATGAATTATCTTCAAAACAGTTCATAGAGAAGAAAAATTAGGAACATTAAATGATGCAAATTTTTGGGAGGAAAATGAGAAGAAAATGATGATCAAAGTATGCCCAGGATGACATTTACAGGGACAATCCAAATTTGGATATCTGCACAGCCCACAAACAACTGCAAGTCTGAACAAACGTAGAAGTGTTCTTTCTCCCTTTGAGCTACACTTCTATCCTGCAGCCACTTGACATGGGCATAATATAATGCCTGAGGGGATATTACAGGACTAGCCTTGCAGAGTACTGTGACTAAGCCTTGCAGCCAAAATTGCCTGCATGTGTGTGAGCGACTTGCTTCGGAAGCTATAGCTGATTGTTGCTGTGCAGTGTTACAGCTGCGTTAGTGGACAGGTGAGCTGTCAGCAGTTTCTTTGACATAGAAGCCACACATTGTTACAACTGAGTGAGTTTGTGACACCTGCGATGGTTTGCACATGCAACTACTTCTGGAAATTTCCTGCTGTGTATATAAAGAAGAATGAACCCTGTATACAGTTCAGTTTCAACTGGAAGTGCATAGTTTGCAGCAGCTGAGTCATTTTTGATGGGATATTCATAATATGCAGTTATAACCGCTGCTGCAGCAAACCTCAGAAGGAAACTACACAGCAGAAAACTTGTGGAAGCATAAAAAGAAGACAGTTATTTGTAGGCAGATTTTTACCTGTAAACAAAAGAGTTGTTTGCCATAAGGTATATGAGGTCTGTTTAAAAAATATCGCAAATTTTGTGTTTTTTCAAAAAGTATTTATTTATTCATATATATCTGTTTTGTCCCCTTCAAAATAATCCCCGCCAGATATCATACACTTGTGCCAACGTTTTTTCCAATCCTCGAAGTATTTTAAAAAATTGTTCTTTTGTGATCTTGTTCAGCTCTTTCGATGCCATCTTTACCTCCTCAATTGTGGCGTAGCACCATCCTTTCATGGGCCTCTTCAGTTTTGGGAACAAAAAAAAGTCACAGGGGGCCAGGTCTAGAGATACAGTGGCTGCGGCATCATGAGTGTGGGATTTTTGGCCAAAAATTTGTGCACAAGCAACAATGTGTGAGCAGGGGCGTTATCATGGTGCTAAAGCCAATTTTTGTTCTTCCACAAATCCGTGTATTTCTGGTGGATTGCTTCACGCAAATTGTGCATAACTTGTAGGTAATATTCCTTATTGACCGTTCTACCCTGTGGCAAGAACTCATGATGTCCCATGTCCCATGCCCCTGCAATCGAAGAAAACTATAAGCAAAACCATCACATTCGACCAAACTTGGCAAGCTTGTTTTGGTCTTGGCTCGTGTGGCAGCATCCATTGGGATGATCGAGTTTTAGTTTTCACATCATAACCATAAACCTATGATTCGTCACCAGTTATGACCCTCTGGAACAACTATGGGTCGTCATGGACAGAGTTCAACAGCTCCTTAGCAATGTTAATGCGATGGTGTTTTTGGTCGAAATTGAGCAACTTTTGCCACAAATTTTGTGGCGACTCGTCTCATACCCAAATCATTGGTAAAAATCGAATGGCATGAGCCAATCAACATGTTTAGGTCCTCAGGAATTTCTCTAAAGGTGATTTGACGATTGGGCAATACTATTTTCTTCATTCCTTCAATGTTTTCGTCTGTTGTTGATGAGCTTGGGTGCCCAGGATGCTCTTCGTCATTCACATCTTGACCCTTTGAGAACATTTTGTACCACCAATAAACGTTGCTTTGGTCCAAGGTAGCTTCGCCATATGTTACAGTCAACATTCAGAATGCATCCGCACAGTTTATTTTGTTTTTCACACAAATTTTGATACAGATTCTTGTTCCATTTTTTGGAATAGGCTAAAATCAAAGTTAAGCCAAAACACGTCCAAATAAAATAGCTGTCAACAACTACCTGAACATTAAAAATGGCCGAGCATGTCAACATAAGTGAGCAATATGAGTACCAACATAACACTAGAAAACAATAACAAATCAAATATACGTAGCCTGCGGAAATTAAAAATTTGTGATACTTTTTGAACAGACCTCGTACTTACATATAATTGGCAACATGGACAGGAAGCTGGCAAATTCTCAATTCATTGATCAGACCTTTGCAACACATTGGCTAATGAGCAACCAGAGTAGCTAACCTTGCAAGTGAGCTGATTAGCAGTCCTTATCTTGATTGAGTAGATCTAATGGAATGACTATACTGCAAAGTCAAACAGGTATTCATGCAAAGTACAACAAGGGAAAGACTGTCTAGCCTAAAATTCTCAAAATAAACATGCATTTAAACATAAAAGTGAACTTAAGAGGCTGAACTAAAGAAATATTAGATAATTGAAAAATTTTAACAAAGATAATTATTCTATTGTAGTGGCAGCAGCAGCAGCAGCAGCAACAGCAGTGGTGGTGGTGGCAAAACTGATACTGATGTTTACCCCAAAATTCAAAGAAATATCTAATTATAAATTACAGTAATTATTCTACGAGGGTGATTCTAACATAAATGTTAACCGAGCCAGAGTACTGCACAGGCAGATCTGAGTGGGATGGAGAAGGGGTTGAAGTTTGGTGTATTAGGAATTTTTTTATACTCTTTAATACCTGCTTTTACTACTTTGGCACCTCAGCCAATGGCACTGGTGAAACATGGAATGGAGATGGAGCACTGGTGAAACATGATGGCAGGGGAAACCGGAGAACAGAAAACCCACCCCTGTGCCACTTTGTCCACCACAAATCCCACATGCCTGGGATTGAACCTGGGCCACCTTGGTGAGAGGCGAGTGGTCTAACCATTCTGCCATGGTGCAACTGGTGTATTAGGAAGGGCAAACCAGCTTGGTTAGCTACTTTGATATGTGTCAGTGTTAGTAGGTCATGAGTGAACAAGAGATTCCCTTGCCTATTGCGCAATGCATTATTATAAAGTTTTTAACCAATGAAGAAAAATGAAATGGCGTGTTATTTATGGACGCTCCTTAACTACGGTGGTTCTCAGCGTCCCATTCTAAATGAGTGTGAAAGACCGCTTAATTTTGCTCAGAGGCCTCTCAATCAGGCTTGAGGTTCTTTTACGTGCCGTAAATCTACAACATGGGACCAACGGCTTTACTTCCCTTCTGAAGGAAGCCATGCTAAGGATTTTTATACCCAAAAAAATCCATTGTCCTCCGCCGGGTTTGAACCTGCGACCTTGGGTATATGAAGTTAGAATGGTAACCATTACACCACGGAGAGCGATAACCAATGAAAGGGTTAATATCTAAGAGATTTTAACAGTTTGGGAGTGCTACATTGTTCCACAATTGAGGTTTACATGGGCCAGACAATTTAAGGACGGCTGAGAAATTGTACAAAATGAAGGTAATGCTCGATGCCCGAGGTCAAGTCTCCGCTTCTCAGCCAGAAAAGTTCCTGGAACTGTTTTATAACTATAGAGGAGTTATACACATTGATTTACTTCACAATTGACATACAGTGAATAGGGCTTACTATTGCCAACTGTTAAGGTCAGCAAACACTGCCTAACAAAACAAAACATAAGATGCTGTAGCCCATAATCAGAGATGCTATCCTCCTCCAAGACAATGCTGAGCCTCACATCTGAATTTGACAATGAACAGATTGAAGGGCTTGCACTAGGAAATCCTTGAACACCATGCCTAAAATTCAGATTGTCCCCACACCCCAGACTTATTTTTTGTTTGAACCCAAGAAAGAATCGCTTGGTGGGGAATGTTTCAAAACCAATGAAGATATTGAGGAACATGTGCACAATTGGTTGATGATGTGCCTTCAATTTTTTTTAACAAGGAATATTCAAGCTTCAAAATCATTGACAAAAATATGTATAGCATGAAGGAGGTTATGTAGAGGAGTAGAGAAGGTCTGACTTGTATATATGTTTAATCAACAGACATATTAAAAAACGATTCTTGTCTATATCTGAATTACCCTCCTATCAAAATATAAGTGCAAATTATATTTTAATCACCAAGTCAACAATAACAAGCATGACCTGTAACTGTAGTTAAACTATACAA
Source organism: Hymenopus coronatus (assembly GCA_030762935.1). Taxonomy (NCBI): domain Eukaryota; kingdom Metazoa; phylum Arthropoda; class Insecta; order Mantodea; family Hymenopodidae; genus Hymenopus; species Hymenopus coronatus. The sequence goes on along the minus strand of CM060900.1, from coordinate 312,566,442 downwards.
TGCTACCATCTAACTGGCCTAGTGGCACCATATCTGTATGAGGCCCAGAACTTATCCGCCCACCCTAGTAGATATTCTTGAATTTAACAAAAATTAAATTACAGGGTTTAATATTTGAAACTAAAAAAGTTAATTACTTTAATCTGATGAAACCATTAAAAATCTGTAGTATTTTAAGAAAAAGAAATTCTTTAAAGGAACACAAATGATTTTTTCTCATAAATTCAAAAGAAAGTCAATATTTTAAACTTAACACAAACAAATGTATGTATACGCTGATGATGATGTTAATGATGATTGGGGTTTAAGGGCACTCAAATTTTAAGGTCACTAGCACCCTTATAATACTAAATGTGACAGTACACAAAGATAAAACTCAATATAAAAATAAAGCACTACTAAAATTAGAGCTAACAAGATATAAAATCCAGCGGCAAAAAAAAAAAAAAAAAAAAAAAAGAAAAAAAAGAAAAAAAAAATCCACTGATAACACCAGGGCTAATGATAAAACCATGATGTCAAAGGAACAAAACAGAGCAGAAAAATGGCTAAAACTAATATTCAAAAGGTCACAAGTTAAAAAATAAGACCAACTACTCCGCTAACATGTCAGATAATTAAAACAAACTAAATCCTCATTGTAAAGCGCATTTCTGCTAAAAATTTAAAAGCCTTATCCACTGTTCTGTGATCATCAGCTAGCATGTCTAAAGATGATCGAATGTGTGCTAAATGGCCACACTCTAGCAACACTTGGCAGACTGACAGTTCTTCCCTACAGAGCATACAGTTAGAAGCAAGTTCCCTCTGAAGAAGGTGTAAAAGTAGAGTGACCAATACATAGTCAAGCCAGTGTCACCTCTCCTAAATGAGATAGATGACATGAAGTCACCAGTTTGTAGAAAGACCCTTCACCTCTCTAAGCTTGTTTCTGTGGAGAGCTGACCACTCTTCATGCCAGCTCAAAAACACCACTCTCTGCAGAACAAATCTAAAGTCTGTAGATGTTACACAATGAATTGCAGGACTCTGATCTGTGGCTGCCATCTTTGCCACTAAATTCACAAGTTCATTCCCTACACTGAAAATCCAATTTTTCAGTTACTCATTAGCCATCTCAAATCTCTCTATTTGAATGTATGTCACTCTTTGAAGTAGAAACTTGGCAACTGCTGGATTCTACCAGTTTAGTTATGTCAGAAAAAATTTTTTGTGCTGGTTGAAAGCACAATACAGTTTCCAAAGCTGTGTCTGACACACTTGAGCTTCTTTTTGACTTATTAGGTTCATTATTGAAAACATTTGCTCACAAATATACATTGAGCAAAACATTGCCGCATATTAGCATGCCTGTGCATGTAGGTATGGGAACTCTTGTTGGGACAAATATAAAGTTGTAGATATCTTGTACAACAATACCAATCTTTAAGCACTGTATGGCACTATAACCTGATCAACTCCTTCTTGTAGCTGATACAGCATCTTCAGGCACGTTGGGAAATGGTGTCATAAACATTGACAAAGTCATGTAGCAATTACTCCATTTCTTTGAATTTCTTTTCAAACTCTGCATAGTCCAAAGCTTCATTATATTTTACATAATATTGCTCATGAATGCAATAAAATGACTTGAGTTTATTGAATTCTTCAAGGTTTTTATTTTGAAGCTGGCCTTTAAATAACAATAGTTCTAACTTGAATGCTCTAACATGATCTCATAATGGACTTATTAAATGATTTCTTCTCTGCACTGAGACATTCAGTTAACTCAAATGACAAATAACGTCAGTTAAAATACAAGCTTTGGCTTCAACATTCCCATTATACATGTTAACATTTGTTACACCAGTGCACATTGAATCTATGGTACAAAAGAAAATATGTGACTTTAATGGAAATCAGTGCCCTGTTTTAAAAAATGAAGTCCATTTTTGGCTATGACATCTAGTTTTTTAGTTTTTATGATATGCATATATATGTCTATGGTGCTAAATTCATTCAGCTTAAAACTGTGTTTTTTTATGTTATTCTAACTCTGTTGTTGATTTTCTTCCTAATAGGCTTCTGTACTTCCTTATCACCCAGATGTTTATGCTTATATTCCCAGCACTTCTTAGTTTTATTCTATGGGGCAGGTCTGTCTTCTTGAGAGGTATTTATGTTTACATTTACCACTATCATAGATCTCCATTTCAGTTGAGTTAAAAACTTGTGTTAATAAGTACATTCGTCTTCTAATGTTAAAATAATAGTTTAAGTATGACTTCTATATCAGGATTGTGCAGGAGACAGTGTCTACTAAGTTCTCAATTTTTTTTTTATATTTGTGGGTGTTACATGTTTGATGGTAAGGTATGTAAAATTGACTCACAAATAAACTAATTATATTACTCATATTTCAAACAGAAAGTTAGTTGATCAGGATAAATTGTTTGCTCTGATATTGCATGTAACAGTTGTGTTGAGGGATTACATTATTGGTATGAAGGAAACTGGAAGACAATGCTGATTGCCAAACCAATGATATGGAGAGAGCAGCAGAATCAGCATGATGATTGTTATGTTTGCATGTGCATAGTTGCTTGCATAAAGAAAAAAAGAAGGAATAAAATATCCAAATAATTCACCATACCAGCTTAATCAATTTGAGTTAAATGATTCTGTGATGGATTTAGGCCCCACAAAGCAAAAAAGTGAATTACTGGGCTCAAGACTACAGGTGAAGAATTTGATATCATGTGGCATTACATTTTCATGGTATAGGAATCGTGAAATAGAGTTCCACAAGTACTATGCAGAAAAAGATCAATTTGTATTTTGTGTGGATGTATGTAATCTTATTCAACAGTTGGGCAGGAAAGCATATGAGCTAACTAGCATCTTTATATTGATTGTTGCAAACAAATTCTTAAAGCAGTGTTACTTCATAATGGCAACATGTTAACTTCAATACTGCTTGCACATTCTACAAACCTAAGATTGTCCTTTGAAACTCTGAAGCATGAAACATGGGAAAACTGGCCAATGGCTTAAGAGGCAGCAACTGGAACCTGGATCAAAAAGCATTCCTAATGGGCTTCTTGTTCATTGTTGAAAAAATTCTACTCCCTCATTACAAATAAAACTTGGCATCATGAAAAGCTTTCTAAAGCACTTGACAAAGTTGCCCTTGCTTCCAGTACTTATGCACAAAGTTTCCATCATTGTCACAGGCTAAAATCAGAGAGGGAATATTTGATGGACCACAGATAAGGAAATTGATGAAATATGTTAATTTTACCAGCTCTATGAATGAAATTGAAAAAGATGCATGGAATGGATTTAGAGAGGCTGCCAAGAAATTTCTGGGAATGTGAAAGACCCTGAATGCCAGTAAATTATTTGAAATATATTGGAAAATTTCAGACTGCTTGGCTGTAATATGAGTTTGAACATTCATTTCTGAAGTTACATCTTAACTACTTCCTGTCAAATTTAGGAGCTGTCAGTGAAGAACAAGGTGAAAGGTTTCACCAGGACTGAAAGATGTTGAATGATGTTATCACGTACATATGATGGCCACTGCTGGTGCCTTGCATGCCACAAACCCACCAAAGAATATTAGAGAAAATCACTTACACTGAAATTATGGGAAAAGAAAAAAAGGGTAAGGATAACAGAACTAATGAACATCCTCAAACTCAGACATGCTTTTATGTTATTATTATTCTGTATTTTCTTTAAAAGATGTATATGGTGTGTGTTGGGTAGTCTCCTTAGCACGGTGGTAGCGTTGCTGCTTGCCAAGCGGGAGACCTGAGTTCCCAATACCGGCATGGGGATTTTTCCCCCGCTGGGAGACCTGGACTGGGGTGCACTCAGCCTTGTGAGGTCCCGGGGGGCCAATTGAGGAGCTACTTGATGGAGAAGTAGCGGCTCCAGGTTGTGAAGACCACATTAATTGGCCGGGGTGGATCGAAGCACTGCACACCATGCATGACGTCTGTAATGGACCGAGATGGGGTACACAGTAGCCGGGCGGTAGTACAAGGCTCTTAGTGAGCTGTGCCAAGGAGTCATGTCATATGCGTGTGTAATATTTTTTGCAAATTTTACAATTATATTTTCATTGAACACTGTAACATTTTCAAAACAGTGTACACTACAGAGAAATGGAATGCATTTTTTAATTGTGCATACTGAACTTAGTAAAAGTCACCTATTTTTAATCATACTGCAGAAAAATTTAATTTGTAATCTAGTGTTATTTATTTAAAACTTTATTGAAATTTGGAGCGCAGAAGAAGAGTGGGACAGATGAATGCTTTACTAAAAATGTTTTGTAAACCAATTTTAGCAGTCGTATATAATGCTGCAGCAGAAAAGGAATCATGATGGAATTAGGTAAGGGTAGTGTAAGAGGGGTGATTACGGAAAAGGTGTTTGAGTATTCATTTAGAATTAATCAACTCCACAAAGGTTTATTATGAAAGACTGCTTAAATGTGCAAGAAAATATATACAGTGATAGAATTGGCTAGGCAGCAATAGGCACCAACTAGTAATAAATGTCTAGAAAAGATAAATGGTGACGTGATTTTGGAAAACAGCTTTTAGCTACAATAATTATTGTAGGGCAAACAATTCTTATGGGCAATGATAGAAAAGAGAAGTTACCTCAATTCCTATAAGGATTTTGGTATGAATGATGGGAAGCAGCTGCAAATAAATGAATGCAACAAAGATCACATTGGAGGTATAGCATAGTTCATAATGGGTATGTGGAAATTAAAGGGTTACAGGGGAAAGTTTAAAGAAGGGTTTATGTGGAGAAAGGAAGGTGCAACCCATATTTGTTTAGAATAACAAGGTACAACAGTATTTGGAGGCAAGAATCAATCCAAAAGAAATGGCTGAGAGTAGCAATACTCTCAGATTAATACAAGGGCCTTTTTTTTTTTTTTTCAACCTCCGATAGGCTATAAATAAAAGACAAGTTCATAGAAAACAATTATTTTATTATTAAAATTTTTGTACACTTATGGTTACTTTTAAACATAATCACCAAAAAGATTGAGACATTTATCATACCCGTCCACAAGCGTTGCACTACCCACTTCAAAAAATGTTGCCGCCAATGATTTCAAATGAGCATTGATGTTGTTTTGAAGATCTTTGTTGGTTTGAAAGTGCTGCCCTCCTAGCCACATCTTCAGTTCAGGGAAAAGGTGAAAGTTGCTGGGTGCCAAGTCAGGACTGTACGGCGGATCATCGAAAATGTCCCATTGAAATTATTCAAGGAGCCGGTGGGTTGTGCCAGCAATGTGTGGACGAGCATTGTCATAGATCAACACAGTTCCTGAAGTCAGCATTCCTCTTCGTTTGTTTTGAATGGCTCTCTGTAAACATCCTAAAGTACAAAGATCTTCAAAACAACGTCAATGCTCATTGGAAATCATTGGCGGCAACATTTTTTAAGCAGGTATTGCAAAGCTTGTGCACAGGTACAATAAATGTCTCAATCTTTTCGGTGATTATGTTGAAAAGTACAAAACTTTTAGTAATAAAATAATTGTTTTCTATGAACTTGTCTTTCATTTATAGCCTATCAGAGGTTGGGAAAAAAAAAAAAAAAAAAACAGTCCTCATAATTTAGGATGGCATCTATGTACGGTCCAGAAGAAATGGATTTGGTCCATAAATATGCATGGAACATATATACTGTATAAACTAATTAAGGATTGCAATAATAGCATATGAGGAAAAGAAAAAAAATCAAGATTTGTATATTACTTATGGCTTGGATTAGAAGTTAGATTAGTTCTAGGTCATATATATTTTGTAATGAATTTAATATACATAAAAAGATATGTATAATTAAGGCGTTTACTGTAAAAATTGTAAACTCAGTTAGTTAGTAATATATGTGGTTAAGGTATACTTACCTTGCCTAGGATCTCTTCCTAAGTTAAATTTTTGTTGTATATTACTAACTGTAGCAATATCTACTCTTGGAGACAACCGCTTAAATTCCTCATGTTCTGGAATTGGCCCAGATGGTATACCTGGTAATAACGTAGCAGCTATGTCTTGTTTTCCAATCAACTGCATAAAACAAAGTTTTGCTTTAGTACATCTTACTGTATATAGTTACTATGCTACAGAAATTAATATATTGATATTACTGACTGGACCACAGTTTTAATGAAATATGAGACCTGACATTGCAATCAGTATTGTTACTTCATACAGATAAAATGTTATCATGATAATATTAATAAGATACCAAATAAATAATTTGTAGAGTGTGCAACAGAAAGAGAATATAAGGTTTCACATATAAAATATGTACACAAGAACCTTGTTTATACTGCTCTCATTAATCTGGATTGACTTTTTGCTTACTTTTCTTATCATAAAAATATCTGCATCCTTTGATATATATATGCTTTAATGTACACAATGACACCTTAGGTAGTGTACAAATTGCCACTGATTGCACGCTTCCAGTTAAATATTAGTGCTGCTACCCTGGTTAGAATTATGGAATAATTTGAGCTATATCAGCTATTGGTTTCCTAGGTTTTGTAGTCTGAGTCCACCATATATTCACAGTAGGAATAGATGTAGAACTACAAAATTAATTAATTAATAATTAATTAAAGTGTGTAAGATTTTATTGTAGCTGACAAGGATGTGTGTGTGTGTGTGCGCGTGTGTGTGTGTGCGTGTGTGTGTGTGCGTGTGTGTGAGAGGGAGAGAGGGAGAGGGAGAGAGAGAGAGAGAGAGAGAGAGAGAGAGAGAGAGAGAGAGAGATATTAGATTAGATTAGATTAGAAAGCATTCTGTAGGTTCATTTAGGTCGGAAAGCCACTGAACATAGAACTTGTCAAGGCATATACATGTATACATATGTTTATATACTATGAAAGAAAATGTATAAAGCTCTAGTGCTAAAAGCATAGGTTACAAACACAACAGAATACTTTTTTTGCATGCACATAAAAACAAAGAGTATCAAAATATAGTGTTAAAATGTATAAATAAATAAATAAATAAATATAATTTCATTATATGTAAAACTAATGTTATGTCAGATGATAGTTTTCAAATTATCGATATAATAGCTACTAGTAGCAATCATATAAACTAAAACATGATTATTGTATTATGTACTCTTCATAAATGTCAACAAATTACAATACATATTTACAAATATGTTATATAATTTCCAATGCAAAGATTTACAATTATGTACTAGAGTGTAAAATATGAAAACATCAGGCTTTACAGACCTTGTGTCATTGCTAAATACTAAAAAAATTCATTTGACACATTCGTGCAAGTCAAAGTATAAATCAGTTTAATTTTAATATAAAACACACACACTAATATACACAAAATGCAATACATTGTAATATTTATAAATAAAATGATTATTAACGGTATTGTCAGACAGATTTGTCACTTAAATATTCATCTACAGAGTAAAATGATTTATTGCAAAGGTACTCCTTAAGAGAGGCCTTAAAAGCCCTGAAATTCCCAACATTTTCTTTGAGATTACTGGGGAGAGCATTAAATATCTTGATTGTTTCATAATATACACCTTTCTGAAAGCAACAAAGATTGGCTATTGGGACAATGAATCAATCCCTTTTGTCTAGTATTAATGTTATGAATTTCCATGTTTGTTATAAAACTATGTCGATTAACTGCATAGAATTTTAAAATGGATAATATATAAACACAAGGTAAGGTGAGGATGCCCAATTTTTTAAATAGTTCTTTGCATGACTGTCTGCTATAAGCATTACAGATTATTCGAATAGCTTTCTTCTGTATCTGGAATATGCATTTACTATCTACTGAATTGCCCCAGAATATTATTCCATACTCGATGATGGAGTTAAAGTAGGCAAAATACACCAACTTAAGTGTATCAATTGAGTGAAATTTAACCAGTGCACGGAGAGCATAACATGCTGAGCTAAGTTTAGGTGTGATGTAGCTAATATGTGACTTCCAGTCCAAATGCTTATCTACCTGAAGGCCAAGAAAGTTGACTTCATTTAGCTGTTCTAACAATGTATCATTAATTCCTATTTCTATGTGCGTTTGTGGTGAGCGAGTAGTTATAAATGTAATTGTTTTTGTTTTTTAAAGGTTTACTGAGAGTTTGTTTGCTTTGAACCAATTTGATATACAATTTAGAACATAGTTTAATACAACTACACATTCATTGAAATCTTTACTTGTTACTAGAACACTAGTGTCATCTGCGAATAAATAAATACTTGCAAAACTGTTAATGTATAATGGGAGGTCATTTATGTAAACCATGAACAAAAGAGGCCCTAAGATTGATCCCTGGGGAACACCGTGTTTTACTGACTTCCATTCTGAGGCACTATTTTGATACCCATTGGAGTTATTAATTTCGACCCTTTGTTTTCTCTTCTCTAGGTATGAAATGAACCAATCTAATATGTTATTCTTTATTCCATAGAAATTTAGTTTAGCTATCAGAATCTCATGATTCACACAGTCAAAAGCCTTCGCTAGGTCGCAAAAGATTCCACCGACATGTTCCTTTTCATTTAACGCTGTTAACACTTTATGTGTGAGCTTGTAGGTTGCATTATCTGTCGCTACTCCTTTTCTAAAGCCAAACTGTTCTTTGGCAAATAAGTTGTTCTTTTCCAAGTAATTATAGAGCCTATTGAACATTACTTTCTCAAATACTTTTGAGAAAACAGACAAGAGAGATATAGGTCTATAATTTGATATATTATCTTGTTTTCCTTTTTTAAAAAGTGGTTTGACAATAGAGTGCTTCATTCTGTCAGGAAATATTCCACTCTTTAGTGATTCGTTACATAAATAGCTAAGGGGAATGCATATTAGTTCAGAACATGCTTTTAGGATTTTACTTGATATTTCATCATATCCAGAGGAACTTTTGGTCTTGAGCAAATTTATTATATTTTTTTATTTCAAATGGTGTAGTCATTTTTACTGTAAATTCAGGGACTTTGTTTACAAAAGAAGTTTTCAAATAATTTATTGCTGATTCTTTACATCCATAGTTTATTTTTAATTTGTCTGTTACATTCAAAAAGAAATTGTTGAAAATATCTGCTACCTTTTGAGGATCATCAATTTTTTGATTACCGGAATTCAGTGCAATTGAGGGGCTTTCTTGAGAGCTCTTACCTGTTTCCCTTTTTATTATATTGCAGATAGTTTTTATTTTATTATTAGAATTGGATATCTCTTTATTATAATGCAATATTTTAGCAGCTTTTATTGTTTCTTTTAGAATTTTACAGTACTTTTTGTAGTGACATTCTAAGTATGGGGACTTATTATGTTTCAATTCTTGGTATAATTTTCGCTTATGTTTGCAAGAAGTTTTAATGCCTGTTGTAATCCAGGTGTTATTTCCCTTCTGATTATATATTTTACAATATTTGACTGGAAAGGATGCTACAAAATGAGAGTTAAAATGTTGTAGGAAATGATTGAACTTGTTATTTACTCCATTTATTTCATAGATTTCAGTCCATGATTCTTGTTGAAGGGCATACTTAAACAATGTGAGGGAGCTTTCATCTACTTTTCGTGTTCTACAATATTTATAGATTGGTTTTAACTTTAAGTTTATCTCTTTAATGAGAAGTATTTGTGCCTCATGATCTGAAAGGCCATTTGCAAATGGTAAGGTTATTGAAGTTTTAATTCTATCTATATTAATGAATATGTTATTTATTGCTGAAGAGGAGCTACCCTGAATTCTTGTAGGAAAATGTACTGTGTGTGACATGTTGTATGTAAAAAATATAGAATTGAGTTGGTCCTTTCGGAGACTAGGTATAAGATAATCAATATTTATGTCACCACAAATTATCATTTCTTATTTCGGTTTCAATATAAACTTTAAGGAATCATCTAACTGTTTTTTGAATAACTCATAGTTACCTAGTGGGGACCGATATAGAGCTATTATTGCAAAATTTACTTGATTTATGTTTAGCTGAACTGCGCACATCTCTATATCTAGCTCAAAGCAAAACTTGTTTAGATTAATGACTTTATAGGGTACATCGTGTCTTACAAATATGCAAACCCTCCTTTTTTTAAATTTTTCCTTGAATATGCTGCTCCTAAAGAGAGAGAGAGAAGGGAGGTGATAGGGATAGGAAAGGGGAGAGGAATAGAAACAGATCCATTCCATTTCATTTAATTTAAGGACTTGATGGCAACTGAGAAATACCTTCCATGCATCCACACAATCAGTAGTACAATGCTCCTCCTAAACTCACTGATGACTATATATCAGATTTGTATGCATAAAAATATCTAAAATATGTATGTATTTATGCAGTTAAAAGCTTTAAAATATGGTCTCTAATTTAAAAGATGTACACTTGTTATACACTAAAACTGTTAAAAATTAAGCATATAAACTCTGGTATTTACAGTACAGCTGAGTTCTTGCTTAGATACCATTTCAGTTGCTGTAATTTGATTTGCAATATACATGATCATTTTCTCCAAATGCTGAGGGGTAAGTTTATAACTTTATCAATTAATACAAATTTGTACGTTCAGTAGGATCTTCCCACATCTACAGATGTTACTAGACAGAATTTGAAAGCACTTGCTAACTATGGGGAAATTTTTTGAGGAAGTGTTACGTTTTCACCTTGAGGATATTTAACCACAAAATCACAAAACTTAAATGTCAGAATTTCAATCTAAAACATGACAATTGATACTTGCACTCTCCAAGTTTACTTTGAACCTCACTGGGAAAAGATATAGGTATCTGAATGGAAAAGATAGTTTATATTTTGTCAATAGTGTGTTTAAATAATAATTCTAAAATTGAAAACTTTAAAGTATGTATATTATATAAGTATGCACAGAAAAATAATGAAATATTAGAAATATGCAATTATATGCACTATAAAGTTTAACACTCACAGAAACATAAAAATATTTCAAAACTTAATTACATATCATACTTAAAAAGAAACTAAATACGCATTTGCACACAACTCTAATGTATACTGGTCACAACACTTAACATTCCAAAGCAAGATTATATTCCAGCTACACCAATCCATGCTAACCAGTTTATGATCACAAATGATGGGTAGCTAACAAAATTAAGTAGCCAGTCATTAAGAAAACTGATCCCTAACTTGAAGTGTATGTGGTGGATGGTTAGTGGTGAACATCTCTTTTTGTTTCGCAACACTTTGTCGAGTTGAAGTTCAATGGATATTCAGGATTAGGTGATCTCAGGGTCGAATGTCATCGTTGAAGTCCTGTTCTCTGGCTAGCTATCTGCATGAGCTTGTATAGGAACTTGTGGATGTTGACTATGAAAATTAAGTAACACAAAATTGACTGGTTCAAAGCGATGATTCATTTAACATCTGTTTCTCTTTGACTTTACTTTTGCATGAATCTTACAATTTCTTAATATCTGGCCTATTTAGAGTTACACTTATTCATGCTTGACTTTACTATAATAGAGTATCTTTAATGGTGCAAATTTGACTAGGAGTGGTGTGGAGTCTGTGTGTGTTGTAGCAAACTAGTGCCCCAACCTGGTCAAGAACTGCATTTATATTAGCTGCAACCCCGCTAATCTCGCCAGTTAGAAAAACTGATGCTTGACTATGATTGGCAGTCATTTTTGATTAAATTTAAATATTATTTTCCCATTGGCTCAAAGATAGCATTAGGAGGCCTTCTCCAATGAACCTTAAGCATGGTAGAATGAGAAGGATGCTGCTATGTCGGACAACCAGATGTGCGAGAGATACGCTCTCCAAGAAAATTAAATTTTGCCTATATATACAGCTTTACCGAGAAACGGATTCTAATTATGTCGCTATTTATTTCTCAATATAGATCAAAGTTAAAACAGATGCTCAGTATTGCACTGGATTTCTAATGGTATGTTTACACTATTTGTATTCCAAAAATTACCGATATATTAATTTGGATGATGGTTTTTCATTAATTATTGCTAAATTATTATTATTTAACTATCTCTTTTTGCTTGTTAGGATATAATGCCTCAAATGCCCCCTATGGCAAGCTAAAATTTTGAACAATCTTGGATCGAAATTTGAGGTCGACATAACTGCCCGAACTTTTACTTATGGTAATGCAAATTTTTGTTTTTAAAAAAAAAAGCATACTTGAATTACAACTTGCATACTAGCATAGCAAATGATAATGAACATATAATAAATCACACGAACATACTAACACTCATGAGAGGAAACCAACCAGAAAACAAAATACGCTTGATACACTTGTATGTACACTGAGCTTTTTATTTTCTTGGCCTACCCTTCTCATTTGTTTTTATTTTTATTATTTTTACCTATTTTCTTGGCATTTAAACTCTGGCATGCATGTACTTGAGATCGTCAACTTTTTTGTATGTTTGTTTGTTTACTAGGTATTTCCTGTTTCACTCTACTGTGCCCTAGTGGTCAGAGGGGTGGGACAAACTTTCTGAAGCGATCTCCCCCTGTGAGCCTACCCTATTTAGGAAGGACTGTGACATATTTACAATGTGCTTCACAAGGTTACATATTCATGAATTTTACACAATTTTGTCTTGAAATATCCTTAAACCTCATAGCAATGGTTAATTTCCTTCAATGTGATGCTTAAATTATGTAATATATATTCTTCACAAATTACGGTTGAAGCATTATATGAGTCTTTTCTGGAAATAGCGACAATTTCTATCTGTTTCCAGTGAGGTATATACTTATTAATTTTTAACATATATTTTCCCCCTGTTTTTTCTTTCTTTGTAATTGACATTTGCTAATCGTTACCCTCAGCATATGGGTGGTTACATAATTAAATGAATATATACAATGAATAACTAATCTAGTGGCATAATGAAATTATATATTTATAAAAATGTTCACTGGAATTTAAGGTCCGAAATAAGTTGACAGATTACTAGGGTGTTTGGTGCTTCTCTGGTTACATCCTGGGGCTCTATGTTGTATTTTATCTTCATAGGCTTGGCTTTCTGGCACAGTTTGCACATGGATACAAATTTTATTATTTTTTTAAATGTATGTTTCATATAGAAAGCATGTGTTAAATTTAATGCAGTGCACTCTGTTCCTGCGTGAATTGAATGAAAATGGAACGCTTCTATTGTCTCTTTTTCTAGAGCTTTGGGTAACATAGGCTTCCAAGTCTTCTCTTTCTTTCCCGTCAATTTACAAAGTATGCCTTCCCGAATGCTGTATTTTCCAGTGGAATGGGTAGTTATTTCCAGTGCATCAGTCCTTAATTTAATAAATTCCTTGTCCTGTAATTGTAGTGAACATAGTCTTTTTTATTGTGTCGCTAGTTTATTGTTTGCCATAAAGTCCATTTTCATTAGGGATATTTCATGGTATGGTCTATTGTTGTTATCTGGACTGGTTCTGGCACATGAAAGAATGTTGCTCAAAATCTACTGTGACCCAGGGATATGACGAATCGTCAAATTATGCTCTGATTTCTCTTGCACAAATTGACTGATCTTGCTACTCGTCAGCTTGCATTGTTGGATGAAAGATAAGCTCAAATGGTCAGTATAGGCAATCATTTTCCAGTTCAGGATGTGGTGGCAAAATTTCCTGGGAGTGAAAAATAGTGCTCCAATCTCTAACTGTGTAACACATTTGTTGTACTCAGTTGGCATTGATGTGCGACTGGCCATAGCGATTATGTGTGAGTCCTTATTATATTGTTGAGTAAGTACTGCCTCGGTTGGTGTAGCTTTTTTCACTTTATTAGAGCGTAAAGTATTAGGATATATTCATCTTCTTTAGTGCTAGAATCCATATATACAAATGGTAATCTTGGTCATCATGTGGCTGTTCTAACAGCACAGTATTGGTGAATAAAGCTCTTATCCATTGCTAAGCTGTTTCTTTTGCCTCTGTCCACTACCAAGCAGTTCCTTTATGCAACAATTCTCTTAGGGGTGCGGTCTCTTTTGCAAAATTGATAAGGAGTTTTGTTTGGTATTGTATTAGTCCAAAAATTTGTCTAAGCTGCTTCAAGTTTCCAGGGCTCAGAATCCTAAGTATACTTTCTACTTTTTCCAGGCCTGATTTTATTCCTTGTCTAGTTACTATGTACCTGAGGAATTTTACCTCCCTTGCACAGAACCTTGATTTATGAAAATGGATGGTTATCCCACTTTCCATGAATTTACTCAAAATGGCATTTCAGTGTTTTAGATGATCCTTGAAAGTTTCACTGAATATTAAAGAATCTCCACACATTGACAAATCTCAAAAATAGTATCTATAGCACGTAACAAAGAAGCTGGCTTATGGTATCCAAAGACCATCTTTAAAAAATGTAAAAGTTTCCTATGGTGGAGAAATGACGTAGAGCAATTGGCCAATATGAAGATACTAACTAGATCAATGGTAGAAAATATTATTTATATGTTGCAGTAAATCTTCTACTGACTCCGTTCTAAAGTGATCAGGCAAAGTGTGTTTATTTATTTTTCTGGCATCTATAGTTAATCTCAAGGAGTTATCCTTCTTAAGGACCCAACAAAATCACTTACAATAACTTGAGTTTGAAGATTCAAGTATTCCATCTTGCAGCATATCATTAATTATTCTATCCACTTCCGGCTGCAATGACAACAGTAAATGTCTCGTCTTGTGGGAAAAGGGTTGTAGGTTTTGTACTGTAAAACTATGCGTAATTCTTCTGGTCTTTCAGAAAACACTTTCTGGTTATTCATAAGAACCCCAAATAATTTCTCTTTCTCTGTGTCTTGCAGGTATAAGGTCCCTTCCGTTATTGTTAGCAAATCGGTCACACTGTGACACACCCTTCCCTCGATAGGACAAATGGTTTCTTTCGAGGAAGTCTTTTCTCTGGCTAGGTCCAGTTCTTGGGATGAAACTTGGTATTTATCCCTTTTGTCTTTCATTCCGTCGATTCTATTCTTATCTCTTGCTTCATTTATTTTATCTTTTTGCAATTCATTTTGCAAGTAATTACATTCATTATCCCTATACATAAAATGTAGTTAACAAGAACCTATTTGGGCTGATTCTACAAAGAAATATTCTTTGTTTATGTTCTTCTCTTTGGGTAAGTGGGTGTTAGCTGATTCTTCTGCTTCCTGTATGAAGGATAAGAGGTTCGAATCTCATTCATGTAGTATTTCCAGAACTTTAAGTTCAAAACTGATTCTTGTGGCCAGTTTGTACAGCATCTGTACCAATGAGAAAATCTACATTAAGTTTTGGTACAATTAACCCTATCACCTCACTATATAGCGCTTGTAAGTTTAGCTTAAACATTGCTTGTCATCTTATACGTTATCATTGCTTCCCTACTACCAATGTACAAAAGACAATAGTGACTGGTAAACTCTATAACTTGGTTCCCTGTGCCAATGTTTCCTTGTAAAAACTTTCTGAACAAATGGTTGAATTTGCTCTGCTGTCCAGCAGTGCCTGGGTTGAAATCCTGTATACTTGCATTACAATTTTGGGTGATTCTATGCTGTGGTTTTCTCCTGAGTTACCGCTCTTCTCTAGACCGAAAATATTGCATAGTTTTATGACCCCTAAATTTACATCCTCGTAGGCTGACCCGCAGATACACATATTCCTGTAGTCTCAGAAGAGTATCATCGAAATCCTTTAGCAGTTTAACGTCGGCATAACGTTAGCTGCTGTTGCGCTCTCCTCCGCATTTACAGCGGTCGTGCGGTCACGCAAAGTATTGCTATCGGGGACAAAATATGGTTCATGCGGCTCTCGCGCCTGAGATTCCCTCGTGGATTTGGATCCGTAATTGCGATTAAAGGTTCACCTACGGTCGGCGTTATACCTTCCGCGATCGGTATTTCCCCTTTGGAAATGGATGCTGTTGATCCACGGATTTCTCTCATCCTCCCAGTAAGATGTTTGTGGTTGCCGGCCCCTGTTATCATTCCTTTATAGCTATTATTGTGAGCTACCCTGGCTCCTCGTGGTCCTTCTCGTCTGCATTTGCTCATCTGTCTTGATTCCTATGTCGTGGGCTATTTTGGTTCGGAGATCACCTGCCTTTGTTTCCCCCTTGAGGCATATGGCTCTCCAGCGACGGCAACTCCATTAACTGGGTATAAGTGGTTACTCCGGCATCTCGGATGAAGTTTCGGGTTTGAGGAGGGAAATGATCTGTGACCAGGTGGATGATTTCTCTCTAGCCTAGGCTTGGTTCGATGAGTCGACTCCGGTTTATTAACCTTGACAGGTAGTCCTACACACTCATGCCGCTGTTGCGATAGTACCACCCGACAGAATTTCTTGGCGGATGGTCATCAGTCAATGTATGCCCGATAATGCGACAAAAATGTCTGTTTGAATGCATCATAGTCCGTATGGCCGTCAAACAAAACACATGTCCATTCATTTACGCGTCCCCTCAGCTGTTTCCTAGTAAGGTGCATTTTGAGATTCTCGGGTACCCCTTTTAAGTTGAAATAGACTTCTAGTTCTCTTATAAAGGTCAAAGGGCAATCCTCGCTTTCGTCCCAAAAATAGGAGCTGATTCATTCAGAAGCAATTGGGTGTAACCTATGGACATGTGGTAAGTTTAAAAAAAAAAAAAAAAAAAAAAAAAAAAAAAAAAAAAAAAAAAAAAAAAAAAAAAAAAACCTATCTGTGCTCGGTATAACATCACCGTGTATTGCAATACAAGAATTTGAGTTAATTGTGTCGCTATTCCTATGGATCGGACGCGAAACTTCCCCTTAAGGATTGACTCATTATTACTACTACTGTTACATGCTCCGCTATGAGCACGTTCGGATTTAAAGGGGGAATTAAGGGCTTCTGGGCTTGTTGTTACATTATATACAGTAGCGCACTTTGCTTTACAGCCTCAATCTCTTTGCTAATTACCTCATTTTTGCTACTTAGGTGCTACAAACGAGCTTCTGTGCGAGCGTTTTGAACACTTACTCCTACTGGAGTGACTTTACACTATCTACTTCTTTTTCTACACTCTGGACATGTGTGTTAATTGCACTCATCACTTTGTTTTCTAGGTCATTGTGAGTTAGTTTTACTGCCTCAAATCGGTAGTAACTATCTCGATGCTCTTTTGAATGTCTGTTTTGTATTCTGTCACATACATTTTCAATCGTAGTTGTTGGTTGGTCAGTCTCAAGTCAAGTTCAATCATTGAATTAGTGATTTGTTTTAGTTTTTCACTGTTGGCTTTGCTTTGCTCTTCAAGTGATTGGTTTAGCTGAAGGCTGAGAGCTTATACTTGCCTTTCTAATGCTTCACTATTCTGATTACTCTTAGTAAGTTTGGCGTCTAGGTCATGGTAGATTTGAGTCAATTTATTCTCCAAGTCATTGTTTGTATTTGAGTGAGTTTTTGACTTAGCACGGCAAATTGTGCCATTAGCATGCTGAGGTCAATGGTCTGTACAGCTGGTGTGGTTGGTGCGCAATTACCAGTTAAGCTACAGGGAGAAAGTCTCCCTTCTCTGTGGGTGGTAGTTACAAGTATCGGGCATGTCGACTTCTCCCTCGCTAACTACGAGGGCCGTTCAGAAAGTAGCCTCCGATCGGTCACAGTGCGGGTAGTAGGGGGAGTAGCGACGCCATCTGTGCATTCACGCACTCAGCAGGTCAGTCGGCATCAAGCCGTGGTCGAGTGAATGTCGTACCTGCGCTAGTTTAGTGTTTGTGGCCGTTTGAAATGTGTACTGCAATAGAAAACCCCGCCAAATGTGAAGTGCGTGCTGTTATAAGGTTTTTTTACAGCCAAAGGATATTCTGCAGCAGCTATTCATCGTGAGCTTTGTGCCGTGTACGGACCATGAGTTATGAGTGAAGGA
This sequence comes from Hymenopus coronatus, assembly GCA_030762935.1. Classification (NCBI taxonomy): domain Eukaryota; kingdom Metazoa; phylum Arthropoda; class Insecta; order Mantodea; family Hymenopodidae; genus Hymenopus; species Hymenopus coronatus. Next base: position 312,548,542 of record CM060900.1, on the reverse strand, counting down.
GTGGTCCGTGAATGGGTACGTTTATTTAAAAGTGGACGAGAAAACGTTCATGATGAAGAGAGGAGTGGTAGACCATCATTGGTCACGGACGAACTCGTTCAGACAGTTGATGCAAAAGTTCGTGAAAACCGACGTTTCACAATGTCGGAGTTGTCTACTGATTTTCCACAGATTTCTAAGACTCTCTTGTACGAGATAGTGACAGCAAGATTGGATTACCGTAAGTTCTGTGCACGATGGGTGCCCAAAATTCTTACCGACCACCACAAAACTCAAAGAATGGCCTCTGCATTAGACTTTCTGTCACGTTATGAGGCCGAAGGTGAACCATTGTTAAACAGAATCGTGACCGGGGACGAAACCTGGATTAAGTACGTGAACCCTGAGGCAAAAGAACAATCAAAGATGTGGGCACATTCAAATTCGCCTACCAAACCAATAAAAGCCCGGCAAGATTTTTCTGCCCGAAAATTGATGGCAACGGTGTTTTGGGATGCAAAAGGGGTGTTGTTGGTTGAATTCATGGAACGTGGGACGACCATTAATCAAGACGTGTACTGTGAAACACTAAAACAATTACGACGGGCTATACAGAAGAAACGCCGTGGTATGCTGACTTCCGGTATCGTTTTTTTGCACGATAACGCCCGTCCTCACTCTGCTCGCAGAACAACAGCCCTTCTTGAGTCCTTCAAGTGGGACGTTGTCAACCATCCGCCTTACAGCCCAGATCTGGCGCCAAGCGATTATCACCTCTTCATGCATATGAAGAAATGGCTCGGGTCCCAGCGGTTTGATGACGACGAAGATCTCAAAGATGCGGTCACAAGCGGGTGATTTTTATGCAGAAGGAATTTCAAAGCTTGTGAACAGATACGATAAGTGCCTCAATCGTTATGGAAACTATGTAGAAAAATAGTGCAAAGATGTAGTTGTAAGATGTATATATTAAAATATTTTTATTTAACTTGGTGAATTTCTTGCAATCAACCGGAGGCTACTTTCTGAACGGCCCTCGTATATTGGGTAAGCTATTCTTCCTACTTTCACGGCAGATGTTAGTTGGGTCGACCGGCTCAGTTGACATTATGGAAGAAGTAGTGCGACAAGTGCGTCATTCACTGTGGGTGCCGCGATGTCAGATGCCCTGGTGTAGAGCTGCTTGTGGCATCAACATCAGGCTGTCCTGTTGCTGGGTAGTTCCAGGCATCGGTGTCTTGTTATGACTTGGACACAAAGTCCCACTCAGAGATGTGAAAAACTTGAAATAAGAAGTTAAATATCAAATGCAAAACAATGTGAGGTAAAAATGATTTTCCCAGGAGTAAGATTTTGAAAGCTGGCTATCTTTAGATCTAGAGCACTATACATTATAAATTGTGGAATTAAATTAGGCTTAAAAAATCCAGAGACACAATTTGCAACTTATATATCTGTATACAATTAGTGAAATAAAAATTATCATTTTGGAACTCATGTATATAAGTTTAGTACAGATGGGTTGGATAGTGGTAGTAATAATGAATTAACTGGCCCTGTACTCCCACACACTGGAGATAGTGAAAGAATACATTCATACACCTATTTACTCCTGCACTAAGTAATTAGTAAAATTGGGTTATTGTTCTCAAAAAAGTTTTACACAGTTTACCAAGCATCCTAAAGAAAATACTCATACATAACCAGATTAAGAATTAGTAGCCTGATGAACAACCTTTAGAGTATTACCATGATTTACACACATGCCTATTGGATATTAAAAGATAAACCAGCTTCAACATGTTACGTCTATCCTTAAATGGCCTGAGATGGGATTAACCTTTGTCCCAACACATACTTAACTAAAATTGCATTACTACAAAGGCTCCACTAATAACTTAAAACCACCCCAAATTTTACATGGAACTACCTGAGAAAGTAAAAAGCAGTAATGTGGATAGGTTCTCACCATTAACATTCCACCCATCCATGTTGCACTTACACCTTAGTCCATCTCATTAACACACTAAAATATAGGTAATCAAAACAAAACAAAAACTTTATCACCACGTTGATGTTAGCCCATTTTATTCGCCATACCTAGACAATTGTTTTTTGTAATCTAAACATGTACCACTTAGGAATATGCACATAGCCCACTTTTACTGAAAGTAATGTAGCTATTAAAATCCAATTCCCCAAAAGGAAGAGTTCTGGTTGTATAAGTTTACAATATCTTAATCTCCAAAAACTGTGAATGCATACTAACCCAACAGCAAACACAGGAATTTTGTACTTTGACATATTTATTATATGCTGCCCAATTCCCAAGAAACTATCAATTTTGAGAAGCTAAATACTAATGCCAAGAAAGCAAAAGATTAGAAGACATAAAGAGTTCCAGAATAAGATTATACAATAGAATTAAGGGAATGTACCACAATTCACCTTTCAACTTGAAGAAACTGTTACATGTTTGCTCAGATCTTTTCACCACCCACTCACTCAAGAACTCTACTCCTTTCCCTCTCTCATGCTTTCGATAACTAAAACTTGAGGAGCAACTGCTCCAGAGTCAATGTGCCATTTCCCCTATCATGAGCAAGCCTGCAATCAGAAACATGATGGGAAGAGCAAGTTCAGTAACCAAGGTCTGGCATACAGAGATGAAAAGGAGCCAGTCAAGGCACTAAACAGCTCAAAGGACGAAAACACATGTTTGCAGTTATGCAATTATGGGGCATGAGCCCCTGTGGAGTCAGCACGTATGTGCACGAGTGAAATGGCCTGAAAGAAAAAGAAAGTGAAAGCAATAAATATGGAAGAACAAAGTTGGAAGTTCTAAACAAACAAAACTAAAGAAGAACTGCTGAAATTATTTTTTATGGATGCTCTTTAACTGCTATGGTTCTCAGCATTCCATTCTACACTGAGTATGAAAGATCGCTTAATTTTTCTCCAGGGCTTGAGGTTCTTTTTTGTGTCATAAATCTATTACATAGGACCACCAGCTTTACTCCCCTGCTGAAAAAAAAAATTGCCAAAAAAATCCTATGCCATCCACCAGGTTTGAACCCACAATCTTGGGAACCATAGGCTGGCATGTTACACCTTGACCATGAAGGACAACATGAGAAATGCTGAAAATAATAGTTGCAGGATGTGGTGCAGGGACTCTGTGTCAAACTGGAAGAACCAAAAAGAAATCAAAGACATTAGCTTTAAATGACGGCCAAAGGTAGTTTATAGAGTCATGATACTATAAAGAAAGTAAGAAGTGAATTCATGGACAACACATTCATTTGGTTTAGTGGAAAAGCAGAACATTGTTTTCCAATAGATGCTACAAGAAAAGGCACTTGGTATTATCAGCAAGCTACCTGATAGTCAACCTAACCTCAAAGAAAGACAAAAAGCTAGTCATGGCATATCTCAGCTTTCAATGATGGGTGAAATTTTTTCGGGAGATAAATGGATGCAGAACATTTAAGAAAAGAAACACATTATTTCTTCTAAAAACTTAACATCACAAAAAATTTATAACACCAAGGAATCTTGGTATTTTTTCAGATGCTAACCAGTAAGATGTTAACTTCTAAATTAGATGAATTGGCTAGAAGTTACCAAAGGTGTAAAGTTTGAATAAAGGCTTTTAATTGGAAATGATTTGGGTGAAATTTGTTCCATACATAGACTAATAACAGAGGGAAAATTTAACGAAAGTCCCAAAAAATTCTTCTGGATCTCTCCCCCTGCTCCCCTCATATGTTCAAAAAGACAATACTTAGGGATTGTCTGTTACTAATCTTCTGATCAAGTTAAACACGTTTTGTCTTGTTTGTTATCAAATGATCTACAATATTGGTTTTCCTTATTTTTACATTATGTCTTTTAAGAAAATATTGGAAAAAGCAGGCTTTCACTTTGAAACTTTTGACGTTTTGTATTACGTTTTATACAGGCTGTTACAGAATTTAACCAACCAACTTTTGGGGATTGTAGAGGAGTGTTAGGTGAATATTTTGATACTGGATACTAACGGTCTTAAGGTCACAGGTTGCAATAGATCAAAATCAATAAAGAGCCAGTACACCACTGATAAAGCTTCTCTGAGTTGTTGCTAACTGCAGGTAACAGTAGCCATACAAAGCAAAGGGTAAGATAGCTGAGTGGTAAAATTACAAATACCATAGTATCATTTGGATGGTTGATAACTCAGAGGCTCAAATCGCAACAGGATTTTTTTATTTTTTATCCATATTTCAATTGATGTATTATGTGATACCAAATACAATCCATTTCATGTGCTGATAGCACTGTTAAATGTAACAAAGCAATGAATAACACAATCTTTGTTGATGAGTGCAACAGAGTGATATCAGAGAAAGAAAAGACAACATTAAAATCATGTTCTTGTTCACCTCAGGTTAGAGGAAATATGAAGAAACGTTAGACAGAAAAAAATTTGATGCTCATTAATAAAAGGAAAATATGTATCTACATAGTTATAAGAGAGATGAGGAATAGCTAATAAGTAAAATGTTTTGGTGTCTGCACATTCCATGTAAAAATTCAGAAACAATAAGAAAATTTATTTTTCTATTCACTCCCCTAATTTGGCAAGATGTAAACAATAAGGAAGAAGGAAAAAGAATAAGGAGAAAAACCAAACTGGTTTTTCATATACCAGAATGCTCAAAATGGAACAAACTTTGGCAGAACAAAAAAGAAACCAAATGTATTTTTATTATACACACTGCAAGTTATGGATACTCATGATACACAAGAGAATAAAGAAAACCAAGTTTCTTATTTATGCCTCAAATTGGAGGAAATAATAATAATAATAATAATAATAATAATAATAATAATAATAGGTAATTAAACAATAACAATAGATAATAACAATAACAATAGGCAATAACAATATGAATAGGTAATAACAACAATTGGTAATAATAATAATAATAATAATAATAATGATGATGATGATGATAATAGGTGATGATGATGATGGTGGTGATGATTGATGATATAGTAGTCCTCAAATTAAATTGGGAATAAATGCACAAAAATAGTGAAAGAAAACTTGTAGTTGCTACCTTCGAGCAAAGATGAACAAAGAAATTGTCCAAAGTGATGCCATCCAACATCCATGTAGATTCTTGCATCTTTGAATAAATTTGCCCTGTATCCTTTCAAAGATGCCTGGAGAGTTATGCATTATGTCACATGAAGCCACTATCCTCACTAGCAAATTCTCATCAGTGTTGATGGGAGTCTCACACGGGAGGCTTTATGAAGTCTGAAACTATGTCAGCCTATATGTTGACTCTGAACATGTATTGAGAATTTCTTTCAACAATTGCATGCAAGTTTACATGATACCAGATGTGGCTGTATCTTTGGTTTAATGCCATTCTTTCCCTTGTGAAACAACACTTGTCGGTAAAGAGCACTCAGAAAAAGAAGTCCAGCTGTTCATATCACTCCATTACAAAACTGCACTCGGAGAACATAGTCAGCTGATGTCAGAAGATGGAAGGAGTCCAACTTCCTGTATCACTTCCATACGCTGACATGATTTGTGCACGTAGTATGTGCAATAGCATGGGTACTGGTAGAAAGATTGTTGTGAATCCTTTAGAACACCTCTTCTTTGAAACCTCGTATGTGATAGGTTTGTCTTGCACTGGTGTTAGGCCTATGCAGAGTCAGGGATAGGGTTTACCACAGGTGCTGGTGAATAAACTGGAAGGTAGAATGATGCAGTTGGTATCATTGAGGTATCTGACTACATAGAGCTATGCTGCTTCATGAGAGTTTCCTCATGCCTCCCCATAAACAAAATGCAGATCAGCTAACTCCAAAAAAGAGTATGCCATGGCTGTGATGTGTGAATAATTCAGTAACAGTAACAGACAGAGCAGTAATGCAACACACGTACTATTAGTCTGGAATGACCTTGAAAACATGCATGCAAAGCTATTAGGAGCACATTCTCATACCTGATACGTGCTCATTAACTCATAGTACAATGCATGCATAATGTAGTAGTATATCCTATGTATAACATGTTCAAATGTGAGAATACCTCCATAAAATTTACTTACACTTTGAGAAAAATATAAATGAAAACTGAGTTCACCCCAAACTTATACCATTCACCTGATTTGGGGAAAGAAATTGACAGCTTGAACGTGGTTTGGAATCTGCAACATCTAATTGAAAGTGTAACATGCCACTGACTGTGCCACTGCAGGCTAGTAATCTACATTGAGTAACAGTAACAGAAGTGGTAAAACACATATTTGTCTGAAAGGATCTTTAAAATATGCATTCACATCTACATACCCAATACTGGCAAACTATGTTACAAGCCATGCACAGGAAGAACGGCAAAAATGTTTCCTTTTTCCTATGCAATATGTTAAAACATAGCATGTGAGTAGCTCGATAAAAATCACTTAAACTTTTAAAGAAACATTAAGAATGAGAATTGGGTTCACTTCAAGCATATGGAAAAAAAAAAAGTTTAAGCCTTTGAGAGAGTTTTGAACCCAGGTCTACCCAGGACTATCAGACTGGGAGCCGAGCTTGCTTCTGATTCCTCTATTGCTGTACATAAGGAATCTCTAATTCATTCAGTCTTTCACAATGTGAAACTAGAGTTCAGTGGTATGCTGGCCCTTGCTGATGAAGCATTTTCTTCAGAATAGCAGAGCTCATAACTTTGAAAATGCCACATTGGTAGCTATTTTCACGCTTGGGGGTCATAAGATAATACTTTCAAATGGAAGGCAGTACTGCATGTGTATTTAGTCTTTATGTATCTGTAATTGTCAATATGAATATTCCAGTGCAAAATCATTACTGAACCACATGGTTTGTTTTCATAGACCATAGATGTCCATTCTCTTGTTGGTTGAATTCTGTAACACTCAGTGTGTCATAAAATGTAAAAACCCTTCCTATAAAAGTTATAGTCTACATATTTTAATCTACTGATCTACTATTTTATTTATTTCTGTGCAAAGCTAACACTGAGGAAGGAAGGAGCTTTGGCATGCAAAGCAGTACCTGGACATTGTGAATGTGACTTATTATACATGTCTTGAATACAGCGCCATTATTTAATCTGGGCAGGGGAATAAAATGCCTCCCTCCCCCCAAAGCTATGAAAAATAATTAGGCTCGATTGTTATTGCTCTACCAAAAGAAAAATTTTGATCCACAACTGTACTTTTAATACATTTTACATTTAAGTAATAAAATAAGTATTTTTTGTTTTAGTTGTTAGGAATTCACATGAAAACTTGGAAAACTGCTTTAGGCAATCTGCTCTCCCCAAGCAGAAACTAAATTGATGCTCCTACTTGAATTGTTGAAACTGTAATTTGTGAATGAAGTAGATGCAATGGAATTATACCTACTATAAGATGTAAAATATATGAATGGGAGGATGGTTATTAAAATGTTATCTTTAAATTGGGTTTACTGAGGAAATAATATTATATAAGGCACATAACAATATTTTTGTACAATTTCTAATGCTTAAGCCAATTTTGGTTTCAAGGGTTTTCATAAAGCTTTTCACTATGAGCCATTCCACTAATACGCACCATCTATGGAACCCCCATGTCTAGGGTGACCAGATAAAAATGTTCAAAAGAAGGATATTATAAAGAAGGCCTGACAACACACTAAATTTCTTTTATTCACTGCGAACATTAAGGACAACTTCGGTGTGAAGTAAGATGCTACACATGAAAGAAAGACAAAATTTTAACCTCTTCTGGCATGATTATTTTCTGCAGTTTCAAAAAAAATTGATATCACAAACTTATATTTAGTTAGGCCCTAACAGTAATACAGTAAAGCAACTTTTTCTCTATGACCAATATTTAGGCTTATTTAATACTGGAATCATATGATGCCACCATGCATTTAAGTGCATGCTTGTGAGTGTATGTTAAAAAGCACATTTTAGTAAACATACATACTAATTTTGAAACAAATAAAACAGCAAGACACATCACTAATGCAGTTATTATGAAAATACAAAAAAATCATTAAACAATACAAATAATCTCACTTGAAGCAATAAAAATGCTTTCTACAGTGCAAATAATGAAAATTGCAAGCAATGTGAAAAAAACATAATGTTTATGGTAAATAACTCTGAATTTTTTTTAGTATGGAAATGTCCCATACAATCAGGACAAATAGGTTCTTCACATTTCTTGCATACATATCTGGTGCGACTGCAGCATATTTTGTCACGACACCTTGGTGCTTGTTTTGCCTCAACATTTTTTGGGTAATGTCCTATCCAATTGTGTATCATTTGTCTTGGAACAGTCTTGATTGGATCTCTTTTTTTCTTCATTGGTGGTTCCTCCCCTGCTAATGGCCGACCCCTTTTCCTGCTTTCTGATGTCCCAATGTTTATTAGAGTAATAGCTACAGAAACCTTAAATTTTAGTGGCAGAATGTCCTCCACTTTTTCCCTGTAGCATAACCATGCATTTACAAAACTCATATTGAGTAAGTGGAAAAACAGTCTCAGATATCACTATTTGTTTTTGAAACCATGTGTGCTATCATTCTATCAATTAAATCAGGGCCCCCCATGAATATATTGTATTCAGAAATAGCAAAACACCTTGAAATTGTAGTTATTTTCTTTTCCTTCCTATTCCATCATTGCACTTCATCTTCAGGTTCATCTTTGGTATCCTTCCAACGCACAACGATCATGTTAGAATTAGAAGTTGCTATAGAGCAGGATCCCCTTGATAGCAGTTTTGCGCTTACCAGCTTTCCATGAACACCTGGAATTCTGTTCACTCCAACAGTCTCCACAACTTGTATATCTTGAGTTTTCAGATGCTCCAGATGGAAGTAAATAAATTATCTATGATTTTTTCCTTGAATCCCATGACATAAGTTGACAACTGTATCACCAACTGGACCTACTTCACTACTGGTAATTGATTTGGCACCTTCATAAAGTTCAAAGCAATGGATATATCCATCTGAACTTGCTCGAACCCAGATCTTAAAACCCCACGTTTTAGGCTTCTCCTTCAAATACTGTTTCAATAAACTTCTTCCTTTGAAGGGCACAAGCACCTCATCAACACCTTGATGTTCACCTGGGCTTACAGCATCATGAAATGTCGGGTACAGCATGTTGGCGACAGGGCATACCTTCCAGTATCTGTCTCTGAGAGGACCTTCTTTCTCTTTGTTGTTCACAAAGTGAATAAGCCTTTTTATATCTTCGAATCTATTTACTGGCATGTTATTTGTAATTGTGTTCATTCGAAGCCCTTGAATTGATGAGCAGTATATCCTACTCTGAGGATATTTTATGAAAGCCATAATAATATGTATTCTTAGAAAGGTTTTAAGTTCATTCATTATTAATTTGAATAACATTTTCCTTTCTAAAATGCCTAATGATTAGTTTCTGTGAGAATATGCTGAAACATTTCTTCTGTAAACAAATGTATAAAAACATTATATGGTTCTTCACCATTAATCTTTAAGGAAAAATTTGCAAGAAAATTGGGAATATTGTTTGCATAATCACTGTCTTTTCCTGCATACCATAGTAAAGATCTTGGTCTGGGACATGGTTTTGCACTGGCCTGATTCCCTGTATTATTTTGTGCAGAACTGCCTAAATTTAATCCTGATGTTTTATAGTTTTCTACTGGAAAATCTCTTGCTAAGGGATGGCTTGGACCTGGTTGTGGTTGTAAATCAGCTGCTGCAGAGCAGGAAATATCTACTGTCTCAAATGCTATGGATTCTTCTTCACTGCTAGTAAATATATCTTCCCCAACATGCTTCTTTAGCTTCTAAGTCATCTGCATCATTGCTACTGCAGAAACTTGCCTCTGAATCTGAAGATTTCAAGGAATACTTTCAGATATTCATCATGTTTCACCTTAAGATCCATATTAAATCTGAAATAAACATCAAAAAGTAAGATTATAATGTATTTTACAAATATTCTATTTTGAGTGGCAAATAGGCTACATTTCTTCCAAAGCAGTCAGATTACAATTATTTGCATTATTAGAAATACCACTGTGCACTTTATGATTGCTAATAATTAACCAGACAACATTAATAAAATATTTTTAAAAAACTCATATTTGGAAAACAAAAATATAAAAAAACATATCTCTATTTACCTTACTATAAATATATTTGCCTTATATTTAGATATTATAGTGTTTTCACTAATAAAGTAATATAATCTAAGATATAAAATATAATAAGAAAAACAGTAACAAAATTTTAGCATAATTGCACTTAACCTATATTATAAGTGCTTGCTCACTGTGGTCTTTATCCACCAATGCATGATGGCATCATATGAGGCCATGATCATTTACTAATATTTTTAAGTTTTTGTCTCCAATATTGGTATATATAATAATATTATCACATAATATACATTATACTTAACAAAATATAATTTTACTAACCTTCTAAATAGTGTATATAAAGATGAAAGTAACAGCTCAAATGCAGCTTCCACCATTTGCAAACAAATGCATTCAGCAATTGAAACAGCTGCTGTTCAAATGAATCCAGTGGCTGCTGCCATCTAGTTGCTGTTATGAAAACTAAGAGAAGGTATTACCTGAAGCTTCTATGCACCAAGGTAACCACTAGGAAGCCTATTTGAGATTGTATCTATCACCAAATACTTGGTATAATTTGATGCCAGTATGTGAGAAGAGGTTAAACTACATAATATATTTAGTTGTTTCTAGCTGTGATGCAAAACCACCTCTTGAAGCTATAGATACCCAAGTTATAAATTGTGCATTTTGGTACTGTTTTTACATGCCCAAAAATGAAGCATATCAAGCATGTACAGCTACTTCTCATAAAATCATTTATTTTGCACTTTTTTTCTCTCTCTCTCTCTTTCTTTACTTTTGGTTTCGATCATCACTGACCTTTCTCAGCATTTTTAAAATTGTTAAATCTGATTTAACATAAATTTTAAGAATATTTAATTTTTCATAAACTCTTCTTCTTTCTTTCTTGAATTACTCTCCTCTTTTTGTAGATATTAAATCCCCAAGGATTTACAAGCCAATGCCTTGGGTGAGCAACCTATCAAGGAGTAAGCAAACTCTGGATCATAGCATAACAAGGATGAGTGATAGCCCAATTCCTGGTATGTAGTTAATAAATGAAATGAAGGGATGACACCAAAATTCCTGGATCAAATTAACCAAACCACCTAGCAATCAAGGAAAACTGTGAAAAAAACTTCTGGTCAGATTAACCAGCCCCAGAGGTTTGAACCCATGACCTCTTGAATGGGGCCACAGATGTTACCACTTCAGCCAACCTCCTTGGTTTATAATAATGTCTAGAACCAATCGTGTGTTCAATAAGACAAATGAGTAACAGAACTAGAGCAGGAAGCATAATTGGATCTGACCATCACATTCTGTTGCAACTGTTGTGGCAGTTAACTGGAAACAAGATCAATGAACATATTCTTATGAAAAGCAAACTTTCCTTTAAAATACATAATTGTCCTATTGCAATAGAGGCATATACTGTTGATCTTGGATATTATCTTATACAGTGCATTTTCACATGATATTTTTTGTTGCAGAAAGGCTTTATTCTAAAAAGCAGGCTGCATATTCACAAAATACAAAAGCAGGACATTCAGTGAAATCCCTGCAAATGTCCTGATCTCACAACTGGCAGCTATTTAAAGACACCACCACATAACAATATATTTTTAAAAATATCACTGATCACATATCCACAAATAATTTGTATGCATTATTTTCTTTTATCATTTTGCTCTTATGTTTACATTTAACTTGCATTTCTTTCTATCATATATTCAATCATTGCTATTATGTACTAAGTACTATTCTAATGAAGATAGATATGCACTATCTTCGCCTGAATAAAGTGGTGAGTTTAAGCAGGATAATTCATAACCTTTCAACACTCGCACTGGAGAACAGACCGAGTTGATATTCCTGTATTCATACTAACATCCACACACACTTTTGCTAGCAGATAATTTACAAAACAGATCTTTTGGAGAAAAATTTGGAAACTGTAAGTGTTTGAAACTTCCATTCTGTTTTGTAATTTCAATTTCCCCATCCCCACTCTGTGGATGGCAGTTTGTTTCTTAACTACCCCTGAATTAGAAGATAAAAAAATGCTGATGGCATAATTCTGTGATCAATAGTAGGTGTTTTGTAAGGACAAACTATTTAGTTCTTTGCATATTTCCTTTGCCAAAGCTACAAATCTGTAATACTGGGCCCTATTCTATATATATTTTTTCAACCTATATAAATACAGCACAAGTTTCTCTGTAGCAGTTAACAGTTCTTCTTTTGATGTGATATTATCCAGAAATATTTCAGTCCAAACTTGAGTCTTGGGTGACTCAATTTTACCATTGCTTTTAGTTTTCCTATACCATACATATAAGAGGTGGTATCACAGCTGTTTAATACATGAGAAACATATTAGAAATTGTCCTGAACTCTTGTGATATGTTTGAATCAATGTGGAAAAACTAGCACCTCCTTTCTCTTCATGAAAATATATCATTTTTTCCATTCAGGAGATAACACAACTAAAAGAATGGATGTTAAGTTGGTTTATGACCATCAATACAATGTCTATATCCATATCCTTTTCCACTTTTATCACCCTCAGTCTATGATTTAGAAGATCTGATCCCTGCACTAGAAAAAATTAATTTATATTGCTGTTGATGCTCAAGAAATCTTTTATGCTATCACATAAACAGGTCTTTGCTGAACACTACAACCGCAGCTGGATTACTCATGACCCTTTGCTTAATTTTTTCATTTGCCATGGCTTTGTATTTGCACCTATATTGCGGAATTTCTATGATTTTTTATCAAATAAGGTAATTAATGATCACACTTAAATTTTACTTTTCATGGAGCTAAAAAATAAATGTCCAGATTCACCTAGAACAGCAGATGGGTCCATTCTGTCCCCACCACTGCAGTCCACTGAGTAATGCTACATAGCTTCAAGTTTATTTTTAAATTACGTTTGGTCAACAATGCCACTACCCAATGAAGTTACACTTCTTCGGCAGTGGAGTAGAGACATGCCTGAATGAGTGCATAAGCATTGTCACTAGTGCTTTGTCCCATGAAATACAGTGAACAGTAGTGCATTCTAACTTTACAAATAGTACTTGCAACATATACATTTATCATGGTAAAATATCTACGAATACAAGAGGACATTGTAAATGCCATAAATGAGAATTTAGCTCATGAATCTGGGGCGGGGGGGGGGGGATCACTGGAGTTTTCATTTGAGGAAGATCTGCAATAAGCAATACTTTCAGATTCATCTGCAGAAGATGTCACACCAGTTGATTCACTGAGAAGATATGTGCACTTACATTTTTCTTTTAAATTATTGTTTATATATATGCTGCATAGACACACTTTTCAATTGCAGCAACTACATTTAAGTGTTGGTGCTTTCTCGAGTTGCTATAGGCCTAATATATTTATAAACATGTATTATTTGTCTAATACCATAATATATTAAATATAGAACATGAATTATAATAATGCTTATTATTGGTATTTAACTTTTGAATTTTATAGGAACTGCTTCCGTACAGGCTAGGTTGTGAAGTTAACAATGGCTACTGACAGATTCAGAGAATATGCGCTATCTCAACTTTAAACATTAGATTTATAAGATCAGAAAGACTGAAAGAAGACCAGTTTCCATCGGTATCAGAAATCTGGTGATTTCATTAGCAATGTACAGAGTAACTACATACCAGGTCCATTATAGCAACTGACGATCAGCTTTTTCCTTCTAAGTGTTGCTGCAGGTTCACACAGTTCATGGCCTCAAAATCAGACAAATATGGACAAAAGTACTGGATGGTGGAAGATAAAGACTCCAAATATGCTATATATGTTTTCCCTTAACTAGGAAAAATGACACTAGGCAGAGTGATGGGTGTGTTGGTGAGTTTGTTGTGAAGAAATTGATGCAACCATACTTGAATAAAGGAAGAAATGTAACATGTGCTAACTTTTTTCCTGCTTGATTCTCTCGGAGTTCTTGAAAGTAAATGCTACAAGTATTATGGGCACCATAAATCCATCTCGAAGGGATGTACCAGTCTGTGTCAAATAGGTAAAAGAAGGGTTATACAGCACACTGTTGTTGAAGAAGAAATACACCACATTGACTGTTTATCAGGTGAATACTAGTAAGAATGTTCTGATTCCCATCACTATGTATCCTTATCTGAAAATTGACGCTGGTTTCAAAAAAAAGACGCCAGACTCAGTGACATTTTATAACTGCTCTAAATATGGAGTGAAAGTTGTGAAGCAAATAGCTCGCAAATACTCAGTTAAAGCACCATTCAGACGTTGGCTCAACCACATATTTTACAACTTGTTGGATTTGGTTGGGTATTATACAATACTCTAAATCAAAAAAAGTTGAAATGCAGGGGCTTAATTCTGCAACTGGGGTAGGAGCTTGCTGAGAAGTATGCAGCAAGCAGGAAGACTAGCACTTGCATCACTCCCAAAGCCATTCCTTAGAGACAAGAAAAGTGAACATGTTGTCTTGTAAATAACTGCACTGGAAATAAGTATTTTGTAAAATGTCATATGTATTAAGAAAACTGTGTGCAATAGATGCATATGTTGTCAGCCAGTAAAGATATCCAGCACATATGTATAAGTTTTCTATTATATACAGAGTGCAGAGTGGTAATAACATCTTTTTGTTCCTCAAGTTGTATGCTTTACTCCATTTTAATAAAAGTAATAATGATTTGTGAAAATGTAGTTTAATTTTGTTAATTTTACAATCAAAATGTGCAGCACATCAAACAATATGTTCATTAAAAGCCACAATAACCATCAGAATAATTAAAGGGAAAGGTGGATCATTAAGTGACCCAGCAGCAGTTCTAATGTTTTAATGTGATATCACAGAACAATTATTTTGCCACCCTTCTGTCCTGCTCTTCATTCTTTGTAGCAGGGACTTGGATTTCCATCAAAAACAATGATTGCATTTTGCCAATATTTATTGAGAAAATAGCCACAGTAGTTTTGTACCACATAAGCATATGTAAAAGCTTTTGACCATGATACATGACGTAGCAGAAATCTCACCCAAAACATAAGTGCTGTTGTTTATATTAGGTGTCTCAATAGTGCTGCATTTCATGTGTGCAGATAATCTTTCATGCAATAAAACAGTTACAAAATTCAATTGGACAATTGGAAGCAAACAGCGGCCAGTGATGTGCCAGCAATTAGCATGAGTGACCTTAGTTGCACACCACTTGCATATCAGTGAAAATGAAGAGTAGGGATAGCAACTTGGGGACCGATTGCGGGGCAGAATTAAAGCTATTGCAGCATGGCATGTAGTTGTGCTGGTTAACAGTGCAGTGCATACGACCGTGCCGTGGCCGAGTGGTTAGACCACTTGCCTCTCATCTAGATCTCATTCGATCCCAAGCTGCGGCATTGAATTTTTCAATTGGTCCTAACCAACTAATTGTATATCATTGTACCCTTCAATAATATGTAGGAGACAGGAGTGTTACAATTATAATAGAATAGCTTATATATTGGCAGAAACATAGTGAATATTACCCGGATAGTAATGTACTTACGATGGTAAGTCGCCATTCTGGTGGTTCTCTGATGTGAGACATACTTGGTTGGTTGAACCGGGTAAAACCACACATGATCGGTTGGAAAATTGGATGCTATACCAGCAGATTGTCACAGTAGCTCAATGGTTAGAGCAACCGCATGGAGAACAGGAGTATCGTGTTCAATTCCTGGCTGTGGCACTGAATTTTTCAACTGGTCCTAACCAACTAATTGTATACCATTGTACTTTTCAATAATATGTAGGAGAGAGGGGTGTTACAATTATAATATAATCATAACATCACAAATGTGAATCATTGGCACGTAAACAGGCTTTACGTTGTGAAAAACTTTGCTCCACATCACAAGATGTGATTGGAACAAAACAGAAATAGGACACATCATTGACTATTGGGTAAGATACTCCATTCAGCAATTATTTCCATAGCAACACCTGTAGTATACTTCATATTCCACACATTATTGAAAATCCGACATTTTTTTCCAAACACTGTTTTCACTTTCTTTTTCACATGATCTAAAACAGGTGTCACGAGTTTCTAATTAACTGTTTGCACAAGTTCATCGACACTTTTCAGGTCTTGAGGTATTTCATTGTTCAATGTTTCCAAATATGTGTTAATGTCACAGATGTTGTATATCTGCAAAGTTCTTCTGTATGAATTGCAAATTTTCATGCAATCCATTTGAAGCAAGAGATTTTACAATCTTGATTGAAGGGAATGCAATATCATCAAATGCATTAATTACCTGCAAAACAGTTTTGTAACACAGAACAGTCCGTGATGTTATACAAGTGTATACAGGCCAAAAATATTGTTAACCGTTTTCCACTTCAGTTGTGAAGCCTTTCTTTTGAGAGAATAAATTTACCTACCAGTATCCACCGCTAACTAGTTCTGCAACTGTATATATGCTGTTCTTATTTAACATTGGAGACTAGAGCCACTGAAAGGTAAATCAAAAAATGTAGTAAGAAAAACCATGCATGAGAGTATCTACTGTTTCATTGTATCATCATTATCATAGCCACCATTATGACCATCACCATTATCAGTATTCATCTTATTGTTGTTGTTGCTGCTGTTGCTGTTAAAGTTGTTTATTAATTATTATTACTACCATCATCATCATCGTTGTTATTCTTCTTCTTCTTCTTCTTCTTCTTCTTCTTCTTCTTATTATTATTATTATAATCATCATTATAATCATCATTATTATCATCTTTATCATCATCATGATCATTGTCATTTATTCTTATTATTATTATTATTATTATTATTATTATTATTATTATTATTATTATTACTACTATTACTATTATTATTTATTTCTAATTATTATCATTATTATTATTATTATTATTATTATTATTATTACACACTTAGCAAAATAAACCAAAATGTGAAACTATTACAACAAAAGCATACAAACATGAGAGCATGTAATGTTTCACTGTGTTATTATCATTATTATTAAGCAGTATGTGCTTAGTAAAATAGATAGAACATAAAAATATTGTAAAGAAAAATATGCAAAGGTGACAGCACATGGTGTTTTACTGTATTATTATCATTAATAACATTTTGCAGTACACTGTTAGCAGAATAATCTCAGTGAGTAAAGACTGACTAGCAATCAGTGGCAGGCAACTGTGCACTGTCTATAGATCAAAATGTTGTAGTGAATTATTTACAGCACTGAATTAAAGACTTTATTCGTACCCAATTTTTGAATCAAAAAACACATTTTTTAAATAATATAGAAGTGGAATTGAGAAGACAAAATGGAAGAGATGCTAGAAAAATTGTTGGAGATGATGGGACAAATTAGGAAGGAAATTATGACAATGAATCCCTCATTAAAGAAAGTTCAGACAGAAATTAAAACTGGAATGGACACCGCAGTGGAGATCATGGATAAATTGCAAGTTGGTTTAAAGAAGATGGAAGATAAAATGGAGTTGGCAATGGAGAAAGTGAAAACAGAACTTTCTAGCAAAATCAAAAGACAGTTGTCCAGCATGAAGAAGGACATGGAGGAGCTGGGAGTAAAGGTGAATGATCTTGGGAATACCTCGGGGAACGAATGGTGCCCTGGAGGTAAGAGTTGACAGCAGTGCCAAAGAACCATATTCCATGGTGGAAAAGATGCTCGACTGAAGGTTGAAAGACTTGAAGTTTGAGATGCCAGGATACAACACAATATCTGTGCATGTCAAATCACCAAAGTACGACAGGACGTCAAACTTCAAACTCTTCTGCAGAGAGTTCACTGCTGTCACCATCCACAACCAATGGTCAGCAGAAGAGGAAGCTGCACAGCTGCTAGCAAGCCTCCAGAGATGGGTGGCAGAAGTACTGAATACGATCCCAATGACAGTGAAGTCCAGGGATTTCTGGGAGGCCTTAGAGAACCGCTTTGCGAACCATTACTTGGCTACAGCCTACCACAGTTTGCTTAAGGCAAGGCTGAAACAGCCAGATGAGACATAGGAGGAGTTTGCCCTTTCTATCAAACAGCTTGTGGATAAAGCCGTGGTGAACCTACTATATACATAAATGTCCCAAGAAGCTGCCTAATCCTTCGTTGATGGGATGGGATAATGACACCAAGATATGATAGCACTGATGCTTGGCAATTATAAGATGACCCACAAGGCATTAACGGCAGCCCTTAGAATGGAAGCAGCTCAGACTAAAGCTGTGCAGACCTCAAGGACCAGGAGTATTCGCTATGACAGGGAGAGAGAAGTAACCCAGAGATGACGGCGACCTTAAAATAGTATGTGCTGGGAGTGTGGTGAGCCAGGTCACCTAGAGAAGGACTGTGTATTCCAAGACAAGCAGGTGGAAAATGAGCAAGGTCCGACATGGTGAGGGGCATGTCGGGCCGACCTTCATCACCCCCTCGTGTGACGGTACATGCTTTGGGTAGAAGAGTGGATGACAGCCTCATAGCAGATGGCTGGATATTAGGGAAGGTGTACCGGATACAGGTAGACACAGGTGCAGCCGTGACTGTAATCAGACCTGACGTGGCCAAAAGCTTACCGACACGAACGCTCAGTCGGTCATACTAATTTAATTAGTGTCGCCGTCAGGCAACATCTTGGCTGTGGAGGAGGCCCTAATGGAGTTTATACTGCGGCGCAGCACCGTGAGTCTGTGGGTGTTCGTCGCGAGGTTGGTTGAGGATGTGATGCTTGGATTGGATGCCCTTAGGAGCCATGAGGAGACGGTCGACATCGGCCGGAGGGTTTCACGACTCGGCCAAGATGAGCTGTTGCTCCGGAGCTCACATGAACATCCGGGAATCTGCAGAGTGGTCCTGAAGGACGATGTAGTTGTGTCCGCAATAAGGGAGGTAGTGATGAAGGCAAACATGGAGGGCCAACGGTCAAGGGACCTGATATTGGATCGGAAGTCATCACTTCAAGAATTATGTGTGTTGTCCGAGCACTGTTGCCTTGCCGGGGGGAAAATACCCATAAGGTTGCTGAACCCAATGGCCACCGAACATGATATCCGGGCCGGGACAGAGTTAGGGAAGAGCGAGCTAGCTGCAAGTGTATCGCCGTGCGACAGGAACAACCAGCACCATCGCAGGACTTAGGGCCTCGGCTGAAAGTCTTGCTGAAAATGGCGGCCGACCATCTGGCAGTCTGACAACTGGAGATACTCCGGTGTCTACTTTGATATTAACAATCTATCTTCTGCGAAGGAAACGCCGTATGTGGTCGCAATGTTAGAGCACTTCACAATATCGACAGTGGAGACGCGCAACCTATCCGGCAATCACCCTAGTGAAGCAAGCAGAGGTGCGGGACACACTAGAGGACATGAAATCTAGGGGAGTCATTAAAGAGTCCGACAGTACTTGGTGCTCTACTGTAGCCTTGGTGAAGAAGATCGATGGACGTTGATTGCAGTTACCAATAAGAAGTGCTTCCCCTTACCACAGATTGACGGCACCCTGGACACGCTTGCTGGTGCCCAGTGATTCTCGACTTTGGACTTGAAATCGGGACATTGGCAAAGGACCTCAGATCCCAAAGACAAGGAAAAGACCGTATTCTCGACTGGCTAAGGGCTTTGGCAATTTACGGTTATGTCATTTGGCCTCTGCAATGCACCAACCACCTTCCAGCTCCTCATGGAATCAGCGATAAGAGGGTTGACATACGACGCCTACCTGCTCTATTTAGATGACACAGTCGTGGGCAATAATTGTGAAGAACATCTCGAGAAACTGACCAAGGTACTGCAACGGCTGCAGTATCTAACTTGAAATTGAAGAAGTGTCAACTATTCTGCAAGGAAGTGAACTACTTGGGTCACATGGTCTCGCCATTTGGGGTGGCCACGGACCCGGAGAAGACTCACACAGCGATAGATTGGTCTCACCCGAAAGACAAATGAGAGCTGAAACGTTTGCTGAGCCTACGCAACTACTATCGTCGGTGGTTACTCCAATACCGCGAAACCCCTAACTCGTCTGACGGAAGAGCACCGGTCTTACTTCCGGGCGCTAAAGTCAGCACTCTGCAGGGCTCCTATTTTGGGATTTCCACAACCTGGTGGCGACTTTATTGTGGACACCGATGCCAGCAACACCGGCATTGATGACACTGTTTCACATGTCCAAGATGGCCAGGAGCGGGTAATTGCCTACTACAGCAGAAAAGAACTGCTGTGTTACCCGGCGAGGGCTTCTGGCATTAGTAAAGGTGTTGAAGCACTTCCACAAGTACCTGTACGGTCAGCCATCCCACCTGAGCGCTCACCACTGCAACCTCTCACCTAGACGTCCCGGGTTCGCTGCCAGGTAACGGTATGTGAGATTTGTGGTGGACAATGCGGGTTCTCCGGCTTCCCCCGTCATCGCATTTCATCTTCATTTCAATTAATATCACTGTCATCGCATGCGCTGTCATATGTAATAAAAGCGGGCGTTAAACACTATAAAAAAAACCGCACTCAACTGGCTTGGAGCAGCTGACAGACGCCGACCTGGGGCCACAAGTGGAGGCAGGGACTAGGAGGGAGGACATCGAACCAAGGAGTACTGTGTATAAGTCCTGCTGGGCCCAATGGGACTTGCTGAAGAGTAAGGGCAGGATACTATTCAGAGTGTGGGAGTCACCTGATGGGAACACCCAAAGAGAGCAGCTGATCTTACCTCAGACTAAGGTCGTGGAAGTACTGGAGGAAGTACAAGCAGGGGCTTTGGGAGGACATTTGGGACCCAACCGAACCATCTACAAGATTCGACAACAAAACTACTGGTTGGGATCAGGGCAGACGCTGAGAGGTGGTGGCGCCAATGTCATATGTGTGGGGCAAGTCGAAGTCAACAGACCAGGAGGCGGGGCCACATATAGCAGTATAATGGGGGGCACCCTTCGAACGCATAGTCATCCATTTCCTCTGGCAGACAGGGGCAACTGGTATTGTTGGTCGCCATGGATTACTTCACCATCCCTAACCAAGAAGCCAAGACGATCGCGAACTGTCTCGTTGAAGAACTGTTCTGTCGCTACGGGGTACCAATAGAGCTACATAGTGATAAGGGTACCAACTTTTGAGTCCACCACGCGAGGGAAACTCTGGAGCCACTCGAGTGTAGAAGACGCGCACATCTCTTCACCTACATTTAGACGGCAGGGTTGAGCGGTACATCAAGACTCTAGAAGATCGTCTGAGGAAGGTTGTGACCAATCTACAGAGAGACTGGGATGACAGGGTGCCATCTTTCTTGCTGGCATACTGCTCTTCAACCCACGACCCCACAGGGTTGACACCGGCCAGTTTAGTGATCTGGTATGGCTATATCGCCTTATCAGGACAAGGGGACGCTGCTCCAAGCTTCAGCAACCATGGCAAGTGCCGTAACCTGTGGTAAAGAGGATAAATAATCAGAAGGTACCCCTGGGGAAGAAACTGGTAGTACGTTTGGATCGTCTAGTACGCTGCGATGACGCTGGTCGGGACTAGCAGCCCTTAGGAGAGAACAGTGTGCGAGTGCATCCGTGTCGGTCTGGATAGCTCAGTTGGTTAGACGGTGGGCTTATCTCAAGGTCGCGTTTTCAAATCCGGCTCAAACTGATGCTTTAAGTGCGGTTAAAGGCGACAGCCCTGTTTGGTGGTGGTGGCGGTGGTTAGTGTTTAGGGGCGCTCGACTACTATGGTCATTAGCGACCTTATAAAAACATAATCGATTAAAACACCAGAGTTAAAATACAATATAAAAGTTAAAATAAAGATAAAATAAAACAGTTATAAAATCCAGTGAACAAAACTACTGGCAGCGAATGTTACAGATGCATTTAATACAAATTAAAAAAAAAAGGAGCAAAAAGAACAGAAAAAATAATTAAAGCCAAGTCCCTGAATTTAACTGAATGATGATAAAGCATTTAAAACCCAATCACTACCGCTCCATTAAAATCTGTCGGGATAAAATAACCAAATGCTAAATCCTTATTGAAAATGTAAGTTGGGATAAAAAGAAGTTAAAACCTCTACCGCTCTGTGGTCATCGACAAGGACCTCTACAAGGGAAGCATGTAGCCGTAAAGATAAACGAAGCGTTGCTAGAGCACTCTAGCAGTACATGCCGTAAAGACAATAAAGCCGGTAGCCTTAAAGATGAACGAAGCTTTGCTAGAGCAATGCACTTGAGCAGCACATGCCGTACAGACAATATTTTTTTTTTTTTTGAAGATGTTTCAGCTGGCATTTATGAGCCGCTTCCTTCCTAAAAAGAGAG
Organism: Hymenopus coronatus; assembly: GCA_030762935.1. Taxonomy (NCBI): domain Eukaryota; kingdom Metazoa; phylum Arthropoda; class Insecta; order Mantodea; family Hymenopodidae; genus Hymenopus; species Hymenopus coronatus. The sequence continues at coordinate 312,526,052 of CM060900.1, read as the reverse complement.
ATATGTGTAAAAATACAGTAACCCATCCGCAAACGGGCCAATATCACTTTCTCCCGACGAGATATACGAGAGAAAGTTCCCCAATTTACAGGGAGATCAGTAGTCTATCAATAGGACATCTCGCGTCCCCTTCCACTACCTTCATGTACATAATAATTAGAGCAATTCATTTGCATACCTGACAGCTATCAATCATCGATGCATATTAATGAGCCTCACCCACCACACCCCCAACCCCCACGCAAAATCGCAAAATATAGCTAAAACGCTAAAAGAGGTACAACTTTTGCAACTGTTGAGGTACTTGGGACTTTGAAGGGTCATTTTCAATTGAAATTTAATGCGTATTCCAATTATGCAGTCAGATGAAACCTATAATTGCACAATAAAAACTTTATACACTACTAGATTTGAATATTTACTATAATTAATTTAATAGAGCATGAATAGCCATTTCAAGACACATGATTCCATGACTATACTTATGCTTTACATATACTTTACCTGTTTGTACATGACAGAAATAGAGATCATATGACATAAAAGACGTATACAGCAATTTAACTCTACCTCTGCCCTTAGACAACATAAAAACGTCTGAAGGGCGATATTAGCACTTATTTTTATTTCGAGTCTACTATTAACAGCTCGGTTGACTGTCTCCTCCGGCTGATGAGAGCAGTCGATGATGAATAACGGAGCATATACGACAAAAATTTTTTCTCTGTAATGAGGGGTAGTTTTCTTTATTGTAATACCAACTCTGAAGCCGGGAGTACATTTCACACAAAGAAGCGAATCTAGAGTTACCAAAGTCCAAATTCATGTTATGACAAGTAAAACATTCACTATTGAGATAAAATCTCAGATTAGTTATATTACAATAATGAAACTGGGAGCAGTTCTTTTTTGCATTGTTTATTCTGGATGTTTGAGCTCCTACTAACAAATCTATGCTGCTCAGGCTTAGATCTTGTCGCAATGTTCCGTGTAAATGATTTTCTTTGAAGAACATCAGGCTGAATCTGAAGATCCATGGTTCGAAAAGCGATGTGTAGGGTCCTGTCAGCCTTAACTAGCTTGAGAAAGTCCACTTTTTCACCATCAGAGAGACACATTACAGTCATTCTCCATTCGATACGCGTTACTTTAACAACTGCATCTTCTGCTCAGGCAGGAGCTACAATACAGTTTCTAGAGTCCTTGCTTCGAATGAACACCATTTCAAACTTGCTATTCAGGATTAGTTCCTTGTGATCATCAGCGAATTCCAGGAGCATTGATAGTGGAGCTATAGTACTGAACATTCCGCTTGCAGGATACACAATGTCAACTTCATTTCCAGGTTAAGTCCATCCTGAATTTAGCAATCGACTCGATTCCATGAGGGTGAGAGCTGCATAGTTGTCATCGTTGTTGCGATACCAGTATTTCTTGTTCTATATATAGTCGAACCATTCATATCCAATCGAATCTTTTCAAACATGAATGCAATAGCAATATTGCTAAGTTTAGCAGTAGTAAGAGTTCCACCAGCTTTAGCAAGTGATCCTTCAATGTAAGGAAAAATCTTGCTAGGCAATGTATATAAATCTTCAGCTTGGCAAGGGATCCTAATCTCATCATTACCTCCAAGAGCCGATGAATACGGTAGAAGCACATGCTCCATTTCCATGGCTACCTTGTTGTCAAAGATAGGTGTGTGAGTGTATGTGTGTGTCGGCTGCTTCAAATCCAAAGTGATGAATGGATGTAAAATGTATAGATAATATTCGGCATAAACGATATAAATATTGTTAAAACAGAAATTACTAACAAAAATTTCAATAATCATCCAGGGAAAGCCTTACTAAATCGAATCAATAAATAAACTCCTACTGTAACCAAAGTTGAAGAATGCCTTGAGGTACTTACGATTCCTCCATGTTAACAATCTGATGGCTGGGGACAAAGTACGGTGTGTACGGTAAATCCTACGCTTATTACCTATGTATTTAATGACGACGCTTAAAATCGATTCCCATTTCGTCGGAGATGAAGCCTTATGGTCATATCCTCGTTCCTAAAGCATATGAAGTTTCCGTCTTGATCGATGACGCGAAGAGTGATTTGATCAATAAAATTAGAACTGATGATGGGCAGGTAAATCGGATTTGATGGTTCTTGAGAAATATGATATCCAGGTGCAACAGAAGGAAAGAACCCGTATACTGAGTCTCCGCTCCCACCATTAATGAAGGAGCCTGTTGTAATACTGCACTCGACTCAAATGCTGCCCACTTTAAATATGTTTACGAGGAAATCGGATTCAACCACCTTTTCATGAGGAATAACACTAGTATTTGAAAAACCTAAAAGTGAGCCAACAGAATGCGTTTTTGAGAAATCAACAGTGTAGGCGCATTTCATTTTGGCCTTCGTGGTATAAAGAAGAACACATCCTTTCCAATCCTAGTTTAATCTTCAGGAATGTATTAATATCAGCAATCTCATATGTTACGGAAGGTATTTTGATGTCCTTTAGCTCATCAATTGAGATTTATTGAAAACGATTATTACCATCGTCTACGTTTGGAATGGAATAGAAGGTCTCAAAGATGAAAATGGCAATCTCATAATATCCTTCAGGATCGAGCTGCAGAGAAGGTTTTAGATACGTGGTTTTCACTGAATTGGTGCATCTAGCAGCAATAGATAACTCATTGCGAAAGAAATTGCAAGCACATGTGCCCGCAGATTTCTGAGCTAAAATCCTGCCACCTCTTCGTATTATACAATTTCTTAACTCCACTGAGATATCTCTATCTCTTTCAGTGGCTTCAGCTTGCCGAAACTATCAAAATAAAACGTCTTTCCAACTTTCTTTACAGCAACCCAATGAGTGTTCTCATGTAAGATGAATCCAAGTTCACAACAATGCTCTCATTGAAACGGGAGTTTGAAGGAAGATTGTCTATCATACATACAGCTCTAAAATGTGGGATCTTTAACCGCCTAGCATACACCTCCATATCAATGTTCCTCAATGCTTTTTTGGGTATAAGTATAGGCCTCTGTCTGAGTTTCATGACTCATTCTTGCTGGTCTTGCAATTCTTCTTTCCTGATTTTAGCCAATTTATTTTAAAACATTATTCCTTTATAAGCTTCTGGCAATATTGGAAGCAGCAGCCAGAGGCTGCATCGCCAATAAATCTCTTCTCTTTTTCTTGCGAACAAATTTTCCTTTTGCTTCCATAGTTTTGTTATTCCATGTCATTTCTACAATTTGTTATTCACTGCAGATGCAATTTGAGCTGCACCACCTGCAGCAGCTCCTAGCGATGATAGGCTGAGCGGTAAAAATCCACCACGCTTCTTCTCCATTTAGTGAGCTCCAAAAGAAACTTTTCCTTTTGTAATGATAAACACAAGACTTACAGCTAGCTTTTCTCATAAGCTCGAATCAGGTGATTGAACTCTGCTCCAAGCCTTCTCAGCCAATATCTTATCTGCAATGTTTCCTGAAGCAGCGTCTTTGTGCTTAACGTAGACCATATCGTGAAGTTTACAAGCTTCATCTAAAGACTTAATGTCTGTATCTCCTCTCTTTAGACGTTTTTCCAGTTTTTTTTTCCAGGACCACAGTATATATAACGTGGCAAATGCCCTTCAAATGGTAGCAAATTAATGAAATTGTTAATTATACCAGATCCGCTTTTGATCTTAAGGGTTTGATCTTAACACGTCTAGCTCTCATAGTATACTAATCTCATTTCTCATTTACACATAATTTTATACAGGTGGAGTTTTAGCTGAATTTATATCATAGGGAGTATATATTCATTACCTATTCCATTTATAGTTTAGTTTACAAGATGGAGCTTGTCAAGCAAGACTGCCCACTACTGATACAAGTTCTAGATTTTGAAAGTGATCGTCAAGGGAAGTTGTTTCCATGCAACGTTAGAGCTCTTAGCTTAGCAAGTTCAAGTGAAGAAAAGAGAAATGTATTACTCAATATGATTCTACACAAGAATGGCCTACGATTCGATAACCCGTACATCTACTCAAAGTCTCTCTATCAGCCAAAGTATCAATATTTCATTAAACTAATGGAAAACATTGAAGCCATAGAAGTGAATACTTTTGAAGATGGATTAAGTGTCATGCACACATCAGAAGTTCAGGAAAATTCAATGTTTATATTTGATGACATCATAACTGAAAAGCAGGGGAAGATTGCGTCTTTTTTATAGCATGGGTAGCCATCAAAATGTAGACTATATTTAGTACAATCCTATGCCAAGGTACCTCAGCATTTACAAACATGATTATTCGCTTCAGATAAGACAATTTAATCCTGAAACATATATTTGAAGATTATGTCAACAGAGATCTGAAATTCAAAGAATTTAAAGATTTGTACAAAAGTGCTTGGGAGAGCTCTTCAGAAGGAAGGCCCTTTGTAGTGACATTTCCAGAATTTCCTATGAATAGTGGCCGATGCAGGAGCGGATTTTATGTATATATTAAGATAGATAAGAAAGAAACTGATCATTCTTAGCTCAGAATGAGTATTTACTGGTTCGCATCACAGAGAAACTCTTCAGTGAAAAGAGCGCTAAACCATTTCATCATAAGCAGAGAGGGAAATGGTAACTATCATTCAAGAAACAGAGATTGTGCACCATTCAAGATCCTGAAGACGAGAGTGATGCAACATCTAAACAATATATTGATACGCTTTCGTCTCCCGCTGAGAAACGATTGCAAGAACTTGCCGAAAAAACACCATACCAGCGTATAGACGAATTTGAGGTTATACTTAGGAATCAAGTCCAGAAACCGCTAAAAGCTCAGTGCGACGGTCTAATGGCATACCTAGCCAAAAATGCTTTGCAGAGGGATACTAACAACAAAATCATACTGGACACAATAAGAATGAAAGTATTATTACCACCATAAAGGATAGTGATGTGCCTAATAGGAAGTAGATGCTAGATTACATAAATTTAAAAACAGCACAAATCGATTCAAATGGTCACTTTTCATTTAAAAAGAGAAGGATAATAGAAGTAGCACATCCTAAAAACGATTGCAACGCTGACACTAGGAATTTTTAGACATCATATTGCAAACAAAACGAAGCACAGCAAGCTCAAACAAATCTCTAGCTACAGAAACTCAAAATATTGTTGTAACAGCAAGCAAGTATCTGGAGACTATAGGAAATAGACAGACCTCTATGGCTAAACCCTTGACCTCATCAAGGGATAGCATCAGCATTCTTAAAACCCAAGTCAATACCATAAATACATTCATAAGTCGAATGCGAGATCAGCTGATTATTACACTACAAACACAATCATACAAAAGAGGCTCCCTATGATATATTCCAACGTCTGGCCTCGATTACGATGAAGTAGAACAGATTGAATGTATTATTTTATCTGATCCGCCTCCTCCATTACAGACAATTACAATAGTTGAAATAAATAATAAGATAATTTATAGATATCCTAAATAAATCAGAATAGGTGAAATCCTAAACTTCATTGCTTATGCCACAAGAGCCAAGGACGGGCACATTAAATATCACTCTTAAAAAGGCATATAGTCTGACATGATTAGAAAGCAAACTATAAATGACAGTGAATCGGGCAACTTCATTTCACTTAAAGATGAATAGCCAAAGCATAAACCTTAACAAGAATCTGTTGCCAAACATTCAAAGACTTTAAGATAATAGCTGCGCGAGCTAAAAGGACAGAAGTTTTAAATCTAGATAGCTATAAGTGAAGCTCTTCAACCTGTAATAGAACCACTTCGTGATATACTAGATATTCTGAATAGGAACTTCCTTCCTCCTATATCGGCTAAACACGAGAACATTTCTAGCTACCTGAAGCAATTTCAAAAGAAAAACAAGAATGAGATAGAATACATTATATGGAGTGCGATACAAGTATGGAAGGTACATGCTACGAAGCAAAATTTCATGAATACTCAATTAAGAGTAGTACAAGAAAAATTCTATGCTACACCAGGATTGAACGAGCTCATATTTAAGACATTTTCTGAAATGCATATATACATCGAGGAGGACCTGGAAGCATATAGAAGGATTCTAGAATCAAAACAAATGCACCTGACAAAAGTTTGTCAGGCAAGGATGGCTGAGAAGCATTATACGTCTTCTGCTCAATAAGCACAAAGGATTGGGATTGGAATGGAAAGCACATCATTCCTAGAGAAAGCAAGCCTACAGCTATTGGAACGACCCAAACACACTACTGAATCGATTGAGACTACTCGTTGCATCTAGAGAGACTGGAAATAACCACAACCAAGAAATCAAATAAATAATTTAAGAACTAAAATTATCTAAGCGCATATGACAGATGCGAAGAAAAATATAGCAGCAGAGTTTCCTGCACCTGGAAGAAATTTCTTGAGAAAGATTGTCGGCAACGGTCACGACGATCTTGTACAGATTGATCTGGTTGAAATGACCCCCTTGCTAAACTAAATAAAAACTTCAAGTATATACTTATCGCCATCAACTTTTACTCTAAAATGAAATATGCAAGACTGGTTAAGACCGGAATTTAGGTTCCATATGCTATGGAAGAGATTCTACATGAGTCGCAGAGACCACCTCGGAATATTCAAAGTGCTAATGGAAAACAGTTTTATAATAAACATTTTAAAAGTATGATGAATAAGAACATTAATCACTATAGCACCTTAGCAACTTGCAAGCTGCTGCCGTGGGACGGCTAATAAATACATACATTGAATATGATGTATTGGGAATTCTTAGATCAAGAATGATACAACTTCTACCACGAATCATCTCAATGTACACTTCTTATCATTCAACTATATGAATGAAGCCTAGCGATGTGAAGGATAACAGTATTCTACTGTCAGTATACAACTATGACAATCATCGAAGAGAGAAGCAGAATGCAAGAAAGTTTAAAGTTGATGACTATGTGATATCCAAACGAAAGAACATTTTGAAAAGAGCTACAAATTAATTGGAGCGTTGAAATCTTCAAAGTCGACGCAGTGAAAAGAACCAACCCTTGCATAAGTTCTAAAAGATAATAATGGACACGAGATTAGAGATTTCTATATTCACGAACTTAAATCCACACTTTATTCTAGCACATATCTGATTAAGGAAGTATTGCGCAGGCAAGGAGATAGGATTCTTATAAAGTGGTACGATTTCCCTAAACCTCCATGGATTGACAGGTAAGCTGTATTATGAGAATTGAAGGTGTTTTTTTTACTGTCACCTTTCCCCCTTAACATTTTTACAAATTTACAATACACACAAACATTCAATAATTAATAAGTTAACAATCAATTTATACACAAAAACGCATATTCAAATTATAATTAAAATTAATGTTATATAGAGAAAAGCATATAACTATATAGTATTTAAACAAATATACCAGGATAAATTAAGATAGCAATACATACAAATGTATTTACATATATTCATGACAATGCAGGTGTAAGAGAGAACATTTTTTCCGTACTAAGTGTCGGTCACAGCAAAAATGTAATCTGATCCTTCAATCAATTTCCTTTTGTCGTCTCTCATATGGAGTGACTTTATTCTGCTCTATTGTATGAATTGAATGCTTGTAGCTCAGAAATGTAATTTGCTTTACCAAACATTTTTCCTAATATCATTTAGACATTCAAAATAACTATCGAAATTTAGATTTATTATACCGGTTTTGTTTATTCCTTTTTACTGACTGTCCCTCATACCTGCAACTGTACAGCTTAGACCTGAGACTGACATATTCATACATGGACATGCCTCCAAACTCTCTTTGAATAAACATATCACTTTTTTGTTCTGTAGTATTATTCTATTTGGATTCTCCAATGCAACATTTGATGTGTCCAAAAGATGTGGATAACGCTTCATAAACTGATAAATATCTATTAATGTTTCAAATATGAACTTCCTCTCTGCTCAACTCTATTCCTACAAGCTTTTCTTTAAATATAATGCTCCGAATTTTCGTCGGTCTGACAGCCTGAATGCTTCCAAAACGATATAATTTGGAAGTGAATTTACCACACACAGAATTATTATTTTTTCCATAGATTTTGTCAAAAGTTGGACGTCTCCCTTGCAGGCCTTTCGTGTTTTCGCATTCTGTGTAGGTTTTCAGCCAATCAGACGGATCATTTGCCACCACACGATGTATATTTGTGAAATTTGAGGCCTAAATCAATACACTGCTGGAGGTGCCTATAGTGCAAGGTGTAATCTTCTTTATTTTCCAACGTTGCCAGCATCTTTCTGTATTGACCATGTGGTGGTAGGACAGAGATGAAGCTCGTTGTGCTCGTTAACGAGTAGGGTACGCCAAATCAACTTCTAACACATATCCAATGGAAGAATCAGAAGACACAGAGGTGAAATTAATCAGTCTGATTTCTTCTCTGGTCAGCTATCTTAGGTTTCCCTTCGTAATACATAATTTGTTCATCCGTATAAATTATTCAAATTCCAATAGGAGGCATATACAGGCTTTTATTCAATCTGATAATCTGGTACACATGTATTTTGAGCTTTTATGCATCTATTTGATACACTGCACATTCCACCTCTGATTGCTCCCTCAAAAAATTCCAACATTTGTTGGTCAGAAATGAGGTCAAGGTTTTCCTTCGTCATCTTCAGCATAGCATCGAAGGCAAGACCTAGTAATGAATATATAATACCAGCAAGGATATAAATTGTATAATTCCGAAGAGAGGTCCCTAAACTTCTCAAAGACATCAGCTAGAAATAAGATGTCTGTTTTCAGGTACAGATCGCTGTATTAACCTAGATTCTGAATTTTTAAGATGTTCCAAACATTTTGGGCGTGTTGATAGTCCTCTTGAGTTATACCATCGAACTGTTCAATGGCAGGTAATTGAGTTTCTTCCAGTTTCTCTTCATTATCCAACATATGAATAGGGAATGCCCTTTTTGTTCTCACGAGCTTTTGGTGTTCAGAATCTTTGTACTCCACATTTGTTATCCGGAATTCATACTTTCAAGGATGTTTGCTAGGTTAGACAGCTTATCGTCTAGGAACCTCAAAACCTTACCTCAATGGTCCTCTATCGCTTTGAAAATTATATATACCGCTCTGAAGTAGTTACGATACGTGAAATCGGATTATCTTTGTATGCCAGAGTGCTCTATTAGAAAGTGGCTGTCATTATTGCGCAGGCAATGGAAAAATATCGGTATGAAATTCGGTACCCATCTATTTACATTGCAGGCATTATGAGCGCCTCCCAGGAAGGCGCCTGTTAAATGATGGTGGTCCCTGACTTTCAGATCATGTTGCTCAGACACCTTCCTTCATATGCAACAATGACGAGCGCTATGAAAATTATCTCGTCCTGAACTGTCCTATTTATTTCCTCTATCTTGCTGTAATGTGAGATTACCATGTCGGCTCTCACTTTTAGGTCCATAAAGAAATGTTTCATGGCATCGGGATCTCTAAAAAGCATACATTCAGATAGTGTGTTGTCATGGTGACATACCAGCTTGAGGGATATTGACATGGCTTTGTGATACTGGATAGCGCGGGTCCAGCTCTCATTAGTAGAGGGCTCACAAATGTCTTTGCTAGCACACTCAATGTCAGCGCAGATTACAAAGCTTACAGGTGTATCCTTTGAATTGGATGAAAACAGTATAACACCGACGTTTATAAGCATCTTTAGAATTTGTGCCTTGGGACATCTAAGGTGGTGCTTTTTTGAAATTTTTTTTCTTGGAAAAATGGCTCATACAAGGCTCGCAGATAATAGGGTTTGGTCTTGGCCTTCGTGAATTGTGTTTTATTAAGTCCTTTGTGAGACAGTAGTCAGAAGTTCCCCCCTCTGTGATTAATAGCAAATTAACATGAAATGTGTCCTTGTTTGCGGCTGGGTTAGAGGGAATACAGAATTGTCATAATCAAAGCAGAATGCAGCGAACGATGTTCCAGGTTTTTTGTTTGTTTTTATTTTTCAAAATGATTTACCTGATGTAGACTGACAGGGAATTCAATGCCTGTATAATTGAATTCACAGAATAATCGATCTTTAGGGTATTTACTTGTCTTTTGTGAAACCTTTATAGCATATTTTACAACCGGCATGCACCAGGCAAAGCAGCATTCAACAAAAGTATGTGTGTTTATAAGCGTTTTTTAATTCTAATTACGCCAGGAAGCTCTATGTAGCATAATGCCTTCAGAGGTGTATAATAGCTTGCACTATTAACTAGGGAGTTTACAGACAGTAAAAATCTCGAGCTGGATTGACCTTGGAAATTTGAAATGTTTACAAGCATTTCATTCACTATATGGAGAATAAAGGATCCAAAATTGGATGATTGTAGTCGCAATTTAGTATTACTATTAAACTGGATGTTCGTGATTGGATCACGCACGTAGCTTGCAAGAAGCAAATTATCTTGAACTCTAAGTGATTTCTGTCCAGTTTTGAGCTCACTTCATTGATTATTAGAAGCCTGCATCTCTCTAGAAATGCCTGGCGGTTTGTGATTTTAGATGAATTTTCTATTTTAGCATTACAAATTCTCGCTTCGAATGCCTTTTCTATTGTATTACATTAAAGATGGCTAAGACTGACCTTTAGGATTTTATTTGATGATGGTGCGCCTTCGTCCTTATCGGAGGATGACTCCTCATGGGTCATCTTGCGTCCATTCATTGTAAATTGACTCTCTACATAAAGTCCTGCTCCAGTTGCGAACCCTGAGGTGCTCGGCTCATTGGTGTCCATCCATGAACTTCCAAATGGTCGGGCCTGCAGGAAGGACCTGGAATGGGCGATCCATTACGTTCGCCCTGTGCTGGTTGCGGTAGCTGAGCTGTCACTGCATCATCAGCTGTCAATGCAGCGATTGCTGCGTTCTACATCTCGTCCCCCGAGGAATCATCCCAAAAGACGCCAACAGTCTCGGGGTTCTTAGGAACGAATCTATTTGCTGCAATCTCTCCAACTGATATTAGATCCTGTGCTGCCTGTCCCCTTGCCTCTGGTTTTGCCGCACTCCTCTTCTCATACAAAGATCTAGTGGCTCCTGGGCTTCATCAGAGGTCATGCATATTACCAGATCAACAGGTTGGTGTATTATACATGGTTGCATTATTTTTATGAAAATAAATTGAATAGGTTACCGATTAATGTAAGGAGCGAGTCCTGCAGCAGGTTGCTACAGCCACAGTCAGCATAAGCCTGTGCAGCTCGAGTAACCCTGCTATTCTTCCTAGACCATTATACTGCTGTGTACTGTTGTTCACTGAAGGATTCACTGCCTCTGAAGGTTTTAAAAAATATCATAATACTGAGCTCATATTTTTTCGATAGCACCTTTATACACGTTTCATAAGTCATCAGATGTTCATCTAAGGTAGTTTGTGTATGCAAGTGTATGCTTGTTCATGTACTTGCGTGGGCATGTGTATACGAGTGTATGCGTGAGTGTGCATGTGTACTCAAGTGCGTGAAACTGTGTGTGTGAGGGCTTGTGTGTATGTGCGTACGCGCGCAGGAATATAATTGTCCCTGTGCGTGAGCGAGTTTGTTAAAAGTTTCTTAGAGAAAAATTGTTTTGCCTAGAGTTCTATTATGATAATCTTAAGAAATGATGAATGTAGTGAAAATTCAGTTGTTTTATGCTGTATAAAGTCGTTGCTAGTAAAAGTGTTAATATGCACAGCGTATCGATATTATGGACTTTACATATTAAAAAGTATAATCACATGCTTTTACAGAATTTCTTTTTAGAATTTTTGCTCATTATAGCAATTTCTGAATCAGGTATTACAAAAATGTGATGATTTTCAGTTTAAATGCGTCATATTGGCTAATATATTATATAGCTATTAGGTTAATGTCATGGTACAATGAAAAATATAGAAAGTATATTTTGCAGACATTCACTATATAAAAAAGAAAACGTGTAATGATACATTATTCTCTCCTTTTTAATATACCACAGTAAAGTGTTTTGCTTAGTATAACTAATTTATACCAAAGACTGCGTTTTAAATATCTTGTATTCCTGCATAGAGCAATGTATTCGAATTAATGCGTATAACGGTTTTTTTTTTGTTTTTTTTTTTCAATGTTCTCTAGTTAAGTAACAGCTTATTGCTTTTTCAATGTACGTTTTCTTTTTTTTTTAAACAATACATATAAGTCACTGGAAATAACATATTAAGTCTAAAAATAATCAAATCCTCTACATATTTTAAGTACAGATCTTACCTTGTATATTGCCAGATACAATCAGTTCCTTGCAAAAATATATGATATGTAGTTTAACACTCTTTTCGCCACTGATTTAAATAAGCGACTGCTTCAAGCATAAGTTTTGCCAGTATTTATACCCTGAAGGAGGTTTTTATTGAAGACCTTTTCTTCTTTGTGGAAATTGTTTATTCTTGAAACGTCAATTATTTATGTGATTCATTAGGAGCTCTCTCCAGATAATATCGTATTCGGTATTTCTGCTATCGTCGGTATCTGTTAAGGTAATTTATGAAGGAGGTGTCTCCCATTTCGCTTAGTTATAAATGGTAAAGATTTGAAGATATTTTCTCCTGAGCAGATGTTCATTTATCTCTTATAAACAGATCGTGTAAAGTTTCGGGGAGAATTTAGTTGTTTTCAACTATTGTCGCAAAGCGGGATCAAATAATTTATGGTGGACAAGTGCATTCATTACATTTCGGTTTTGTATAATTAATAATAGCACCAGGTTCTGTTTCCAATTTCTGGAAATTTCTCAAGGGGAAGGTCTGGTGTCGATGTCAGTTCCTTTTCGTTTTAATGGATGCCAGCCTCTATGTCAATGTCTAATGTAAGGGTCTACCACGCCTGGCTGTTCGGAGGGTCGAACCGCTTAGCAGGGAATTTTTTTTTAGACTATTCAGGGTGGTCCTACCTTTTACACGAGATAGTGTAGGATCTGAGTTTAACGGTTAAGTTAGAATTCATTTCGCTTTTTCACCTATGTCGAGTCGTTAGCGTTAGCTAGCAGCGTACGATTTATTTCGATTCAGGGATATGTGCATGTGCATGCATGTAAATATGAATGTGTCTATGAAGTGGAAGTATGGGTTGATGTCTTTGTCTGTTTGGTATGTATGTGTGTTCCTTAATATGGACGCGGGTTCATTTACCGATGATGGAAATATTTTTTGGTATCGATGTGCATGTAAGTATGAATCTGTCTATGAGTGGTAGTATGGGTTAATGCAGGCATGCCGTTGGAGGGGAGGCCGCTTTCCCCACCGCTATGCCCGCAGTATTACCTTGTCTCATAGCTGCAACGAATCAAATGACTGTCGGTGATGCGTTACATAGGTCACGGTAGAAGCAGGGCATCAATGGGGAACTGGCTACATTCTAAGGAATTATGTATGAATCAAATCAAATATCGATAAAATCTGAATATTTATAACTTCAATATTATTGTTTTGCAACAGTTTAAATGTATGGAAAATGATAAGTTTTTATTCATATAACTTTGTTACAGTAAATATTAAAATCGACTATGGTAATTTTTTTTTTGTGCAATGATAGGATACATGTGCTTGCATAATTGGAATCCATATTCTATTTCTATTGAAAATGATCCCCCTCAAAGTTCCATGTGCCTCAATAATTGCAAAAGTTCTACCCCTTTTTAGCGTTTTAGCTATATTTCGCGATTTTCCGTGGGGCTCATTAATATGCATGCATTAATGACTGATAGCTATCAGATATGCAAATAAATTGATCTAATTATTATTCAAATTGTTTTGATGTCAATTTTTTGATATGCAAATTAATTGCTCTAATTATTATGGAAATGCACTGGAAGAGAATGCCAGATGCCTTATTGATAGACTACTGAGATCCTTCACTTTCCCAAGCTTGTTCGCGCGGAGAGACGACCACTGATCATAACAGCAAGAAAAAACCGCTCTCCGCAAAACAAACCTGAAAACCTCCGAGGTCACAAAAGGTATTACAGTTGCGTTGCTGCCATCTTAGCCGCCAGATCCACCAGTTCATTCCCCAGCAAGCCAACTTGACCAGGAATCCATGCACACTCCACATTAACGCCTAAAGTGTGTAAAATGTGGAGGGCGTCCTGAATGCGCTGCACGATAGGATGGGGTTTTACAACTCATGAACGCTCTGAAGGGCACTAACGGAATCACTCATAATAAGGCAGTCACCCAAATTCCGACGGCGAACATACATAATGGCTCGATAGATAGCATACAGCTCAGCAGTATAAATGGATGTGCTAGTATGCAACCCAAAAAGTGTGCGGTCCGGTCCCAGTAACAAAGGCACATCCAACACCGTCGACGCAGTTTGTTCCATCGGTGTATGTACAAATGCGGTCACTGTAGTGGCATAAAAATTCTAATAAACTAGCACGGATACTAGATACAGGATTTCTCGTAAACCGTCATCCCGAGATCTAGTGGGATGTAGCACGTAACCAAGGTGGGTGCAACCTCTCCCCACTGGTAAACATGCTACGCAAAGCAACACTGTTTCCGAAGAAGCTCGCGGAAACCTGCAGGCCTGGGACTGAATTACAGGTTTCTGTAATGTTCGTATAGTCCAGTATGGAAGATTGGATGCAAAGGCATGCACTTAAGCCCGCAACCATAATTACCTAGCCGGACATTCCGTAAGCATCGCAGAGGAGGTTTTGCCGATTCGGCGTAGAGGCTAACAACTGGGCTTGTAGGAAAAACTCCAACAGCCACACGGATGCCCTGATTATGAGAGTGTCTAATATTCTCAGCAAAATTGGATCAGCGGATTTACTAACAAGTACAAGAACTCCCACGGGACTAAATTTCGGCACATCTAGGGCGCTGATATGATCCTCGAAATTGACAGCGGCGTTAACAAACAAATACTTTAATTTTAGTGCCGTCCGTAAGCAACTGCTGTCAGATTCGCCTTAGTATGTGAGTCAGCGCAATGCAAACTTTGGAATTCATAACAACACAGGAAGTGCTGAGCACCGGTAATCGGAGGCTTTGGAACACGACACGTCTGTTGGACTATATTCTCCCAGAACTTCGGTTTCTAAGAGCACCCAGAAAATTATGCGACATCATTTTCTAGCTACAAAAGGAGGTAGAATACAAGTGAGTGTGTACTGAAATAAAGCCTGTCGTGAATGACTAGCGCGCAGTGGCGTGCAAGCCGTCAACTATCTACACCCTTGAAACGTCAAGTGAATTATTTACAGCAGTGAATTACGGACCTTATTTATAACCAATTTTTGAATCAACAAAGATATTTGTTACAATACACAAACATAACAGCACATAGTGTTTTACTGTATTATCATTAATATTAATATGGTTCACAATATGAATGAAACATGAAAAAACTGTAACAAAAAATATGCAAACATAACAGGATGTAATACTTCATTGAATTATTGTTAAAACTATCACAGGTATAGGCTTAGCAAAACGAATCAAACATGAACACAAGATTGCATACTGTTTTATATTACTATTATTATTGTTATTGTTATTATTATTATTACTATTATTACACTTAATAGAATGAATCAAACATGAACACAGTGTAATGGCAAATATGCAAATCCGAAAACACATAAGTGTTTCTCTATATTACTATTATAACGCAGTATACAGCTAGTGGAATTAATCAAAACATAAGAACACTACAAAAATACCCAAATACAACAACATGTATTGTTCAACTTTATTATCATTAATATTGTTATGCAGTATACACTTAGCAGAATGAAATCAAAACAGAAAAACGTAAGCGATAAGCATCATAGCATGGGAGCACATAGTATTTCATTGTATTTTTATCTGTATTAACAGTATATATTTAGCAGAATAAGTCAAAAGAAGAATACACAGTAAAGAAAAAAATATAAACACGGGGGCACATAGTGTTTCAATATGTTATGAGGGTTATGTTGAAAGTATTTAGCAGAGATTCAGAAAAAAAATTATTTAGAAAATAACTATTATAGTTTTTCACAATACTCCCACTAAGCACATACATTTTCCCAACCTTTGGAACCACATAGAAAAATGTCTCAGACCAAGCTTCTTTAGGGATGTCACTTAGAGCACTGTTGCATGCAACAATGACCTCTTCATTGGATGAAAAAAACACTGCCCATTAATTTTTGCTTTCGATTTTGCGAACAGGAAGAAGCCACAATGGTCCAGATCAGGTGATTAGGATAAGTGCGGTAAGATTCACAGCTTCTTCTTCTCCAAGAAGTTAATTTGTTCATTGTGTGCTGAGGTATTGCTCATGATACAAAAAAAAGGTGCTCACTCTTTTGACTTTGGATGCTGTGACCTCCACATGGCCATGGCGTTTGGCAGACATTCAGTCACATACCACTCAGCATTAACTGTACGTGTGACTAAGGTTACAGAGGTGAGGGGGCCCATCTTGGTGAAGAAAGTGGCCACCATCTTCTTTCCAGAGCTACTACTGCTCCAAACCTTTGTGGGTGGTTGCTCACTTGGAAAGCACCATACAGAAGACTGTTTCTTCGGTTTGGGGTCATAATGATAAACCCATGTTTTGTCACTTGTGATGATATCATAACTGTTTTTGGACTGTGCTTTGTCAAATTTTCAAACATAAAACAACACCACTCTTCCTAATTTTGAGCATATCAGGGAATGTGGCACAAAACGAGAAAATTTTTGGCGAGGCCTAAATAATCATGAACGATGGTCTGCGCTACAATCGATCAAATATTTAGGGTACCTTCAATATCACAAGATGTGAGATGATTATCTTCAATCATTTTCCTCACAGCATCAATGTTTTCTTGGGTCACTGCTGTTGTTGAGTGAAAAAAATGAGGTTCAGCTTCAAAAGACTCCTGACCCCTTAAAAATTCATGGAACTAATTTCCAACGGTGGTCCTTGAAGGGGAAGGCTAAACATAAACTACTAGAGCAGAGTAGCATTCTTCTGCATTTAACTGATTTTTATAACTATAACATATCATTGTGCAAAAATCACATCAAGAGAGATCCATATTGCACTATGTTAGACTCACAATTCATGCATTTAGCTGACTGTATGCAGTGTTGTATAAAATCCTGTTTTTGGGGAACCGTTGTGTGCACCTTACAAGGTAAAAAAAAAAATCACTCTTTCGAACTAAAAGAATCCCATTGGTGCCAGACTTCAGGTTTAAGAGCTGCTAAAAACTTTTGGCTTAACCTTGGTATTATCATTAATATTATGCAATATATACATAGTACAGTATGTTTGTTACAAAACAACAATGCACGGCCTGTGTGACCTTCACTGCATTTCCCTGTGCGCGCATCCTACATTCGTTTTGTTGTCACATGTACGTCAGTTTTACTTTTGTTGTGATCCAGTTCACACATGAATAACATCAGGCATGTTTAGAGTGCTTGAAGAGCTTTCAAAATGAAGCATACAGTATCATAAAGAGTGTATGATACGTAAGTGCTTACACTATCTTGTAGGGAAGTTGTAATGCAATTTGAAATAAAATTTCCTGGCGTGCATGTAACGAGTTTGCTTGTAAATAAATTCAGGGGGACAAGATCAATTTGTGATAGGAAAAGAAAGGTAAACAGCAATATGCTTATGTAGTAAAAATTAGACGAAATTGGAGATAGGTTAGAATGGTCACATCGAAAATCTCTTAGGCGCCTGCACAAGAAACAAACATTTCTAAAGCTTCAGCATGGAAAGCAACAAAACTTTTAAAACTCAAAGGTTACAAAGTTACTGTTGTTCAGGAATCGCTACGTGATCACTAGTCAGGTAAATCTCTGTAACTGGATTTTGAGGAATGTTAATAAAGGAACAATCGATCCATGATTAATACTGTTCAGTGACGAAGCATGGTTTCATTTACATGGTCATGTGTCATCACAATACAAATTATATATATATATATATGCTACAGAAAAACTCAATTTCATTCATGAAACTCCCTTACCTGATTAAAAATCGGGGTATGGAGTGCAATAAATGGATACAGAATAATAGAACCTATTTTTTATGAGTGTACCATAAATACAAAAAAATACAGAAATAACAAGACACCATGTTTTGAACAGCTAACGAACATTGAATGTTAGTCTGGATATTTCCAGCAGGATTCTGCCACTGCTTGTACAGTTGATGAACCATTACAATTTATTGCAGAAATTTTTTAGGGTAGAATCATTAGTAAGGGTTTATGGCTCGCACGGTCCCCTGATCTTTTGGCATGCAATGTTTATTTATGGGGAAACTTGAAAAATAAAGCACACAAAACTAATCCTCATACATTGGAAGAATTAAAACAAAAATCAGCTCAGAATTTAATGCTATTTTGAAAGCTGAGCTAATGCATGGGAATAAAAATTATCTCAGAAGATGCTGTAGATGTATTGATGCAGATTGACAGCATTGCCAACAGCTCCTGTGATAAGGTATGTTTTATGTTTATTCTGATAATTGTTAATCTGATTTGAGATTATTTGACATCCACGCATGTGTGACAGGGTGATGAGTTGCGCGACTGCCAACCACGTGCACAGCACATGACCGGGAGACGGACTGTGTGCCTGATGGCCAAGTTTTATAGCATACTTACTGTAGAATAAATCAAAACATGAAAACATAGTAATAAAACATACAAACACGAGATCACACAGTGCTTCACCATATTATTATCATTAATATTATTACACAGTATAATCTTAGTCGAATAAAACAAAACATAAAAATATTGTAATGATAAACATCATAGCACAAGAACAAGTAGTGTTTCACTGTATTTATTATCATTAACAGCATATGGTTATAGAATATATCAAAACATGAATCAAGAGTCAACTGTCTGAGCCTAATGAGAAACTGGAGTTGGAAGTGGTGGTTTGATTCACCTATATAGTACATTGTTCACCGTTAATGCAGTAGATACATGATTTTGCTTTGATAGGTTTTTTTATCTATTTTATATATTGACTAGATCTTTCAGACTAAATTTGTTTTGTGGAGCCAAACTTAAGTTGTGATTCCTAAAAATGTTCTGATATTTCCTTGTGGCACTGTGATGATACATACACTTCTTAAAAATTGGTTGTATATTTGTTAAAGTGTGGCAACTTACTGCAGAAATTTCTTGATTCTGAACTTTTTTAGCCTTTATCAATTGTTTCCTGAAACCATTGTGCTCTGCTGTTTTCCAAATCAATACATATTCCATTCTACTTGGCTGCATTTTAACCAATGTATATGTCAAGCTACTGCCTGTTTGTGTTGTCTTGGATGGTAACCATCTGCATTAATATAGTTATCCAAATGAGTGTCTTTTTGTTAGATACCAAATTCTAGTGTGTCCATTTCTAATACCTTTTGGATCCAGTAAAGGAAGAACTCCATTTATTTCTTTTTCCATTGAGAATTTGATTGTTTTTTCTTGTATATTCAACAACTTAAAAAAGTCATCAAAGTATTAGCTGTCTACTATTGCCACTATGTAGCCAAAATATCTAAACTATAATTTTATGTACATCGGGAATGACTTGGTGATGTGTATTTTTAAGAAGCACAAATAAAAGTCAGCCAAAAATGTAGAAAGTGTGTTGCCCATTGATAAAACTGAATTTTTTCTATAGAATTTTCCAATAAATCTGAAAGCAGATTGCTCCATACATAAGGTGGTAAGCTCTGTGTGGTTTTATTGTCTAATTTCAGGAAGTTCAACCATTTATTTAAATATAGCAGTAGTTTTTCTTTTGTTACACTGGGAAGAAGCGTATTTACAACAAAGAGACCAACACATTATTAGGACTCAGTTGTGCATCCTTATATTCTTGATTACTTCAAAAGAGTTTTTTACACTTAGGCTCTCAAACTTTGGTAACTGTTTGAATTTCTTGTTTAGCCATTTTGCTAATAGATAACATGGTGTATTTATGCTGTTCACAATAGGTTATATACTAACACTAGGTTTTCGAATTTTGGGCAAACCATATACGGTGGCTATGGTAGGGTTACGGCTTGAGTTTTTGTTCATCCCTTTTTGAAATTGTAGTTTTGTGGTTTATAGCAGCATGTAGCTCTGAAATACATTTATTTGTGTGTCACAAATAGATTTCAGTAATTCTCCATCATTTAGTAATTTTTGCATGCAGTCAATATAGTCTTGTGTGTTCATGATCATAATTTTGTTCCCTTTATCTGTTTTAGTATGAATCAAGTCTTCAGAAGTGTTTTGGAATATGCAAGCCTAGTAGTTTCATGTTCGATGTTTTGGAGAAATTCTGTGCATCTACTTCTCAATCAATCAATAATCCCATCATTCCTAGTTGGAACATAGGACATAGGAAAACTTCTCCATCTGACTCTTCTTGGACAACAACTAGATCGCGCTCCATGTCTTCACCATCTTTTTGGCTTCTGCAAGTACCGCTTCCATGTTATCCTGGATCTGCCAATTCTTCTGCTGCCCTGTGGATTCCAATCCAGTGCCTTCCTGGCAGGATCGTCTGGAGGTTGGTGAAGTATATGTCTCAGCCATCCCCACTTCCTCTGTGAATTGCAAGTAAAACTGCCTTTTGTTTGGTTTTTAACCATAAGTTTTCAATGAAGATGTGGGTCGGACAGTATATTTTTAATATGTTTCATAAACATCTATTAATGAAAACTTGTAATTGATTAATAATTGTTTTTGTTATTTTCCAGGTTTCACAGCCATATAAAAGCACAGATTTTTTGTTTGTGTTAAAAATTCTCAATTTAGTATTTATTGTATAAGCTTCCATATAGGCTTTGGCAGCCAAAAGGCATATCTTGCCTTCCTTATTCTTACTCTCACATCACCATCTATGTCTCAGTGCTGGGAGACCATACTGCCTAAATACAAGAATTCCTTCACACTTTCAATTGTTCCATTACTTAATTTTAGTGGATTGGCTTGTATAGTACTTATGCACAATACTTTAGTTTTGTTAATATTGATTTGAAGGCCTACCTTCTGTGCTTCCATTTCCAATTGCTGTAATTTAGCTTGCATATCATTAAAAGAATGAGCTAGTAAACAAATATCATCCGCATAATCTAGATCTTCTAACCTTCCTGTAAGCCCCCAATGGATTCCTCTTGTAGAAACATTCACTCATGTTAAAGTTGGACCAGATTAAAGAGAAGCCTTACAGCTATGCCAACCAGAATAGTTACTCGCATCTACTCCTAATCACCATTTTCTCATTGGCATTCAAACCCTCAATGGCTATCTCCATGACTACAATACAATCTTCTATGTTTTATGAAAACCCATGCAGGTCTTTAGTTTCTAATTCAAAAAGGCTAATTCCATTTGCTAAAAGCAATGCTGGACAAGTAGACTACATTATTGGCTTCTTAGTTGTCTTTTTCCACTCTTGTTCCCATGTAAAGATCTTGAGATTGCATTTTTGCATCTGTACTTTCCTCTTTATATGAAAATTACAGTATTTAAGAGTTGAAGCCCATGTTATCCCACGTGAAATAGCCTTAGCATCCGGCTAACTTCAAGTGCAAATCATATATCAGTAATATACTAGTGGCTGCTTCCAGTATATTAGACAACGGCCGGGGAAGCCTACGAATTTACATA
This sequence comes from Hymenopus coronatus, assembly GCA_030762935.1. Taxonomy (NCBI): domain Eukaryota; kingdom Metazoa; phylum Arthropoda; class Insecta; order Mantodea; family Hymenopodidae; genus Hymenopus; species Hymenopus coronatus. Next base: position 312,504,341 of record CM060900.1, on the reverse strand, counting down.
TATGAGTAAGTCTATTTCAGCTATCTTGGTGTAATAATTTTTCAATTTCTACTGCTTTCTGTTCTGATGGCTTCTGTTGCTGGCTATTCTGGCTGAAGTGTACAATTTTTGTGACAGATTTTGGTCAACTCTTTTCTTTAAACACAAATACGGAAATGTTATATCCGCTGCGATGGGTTTACATTTCCTATGTCTTCTTTTTCAGTGGCAAAGTTGGAATTAAAAATTATTGGTATCAATTTTTAAAATTTAAAACATATTTAATTTTGTTAATTATGATGACATTCAAGTCTTGGGATATGGCAATTATAGCAAAAGGTGGGAAAACGGTAGACAGAAATGTTAATATCCAGAATAGCCTGCAACAGAAAGCAGCAGAAAAGTAGTAGAAATTGAAAAATTAAAGCATTACACCAAAATAGCTAAAACAGACTTATAGATGTATGATTTGCATTTGAAGTTAAGCAATTTGCATGAGATAACCTGGTTTTCTCTTTCAAAAATTGTAATTTTCATGTAAAGAAGGAAGTACAGACACAAAAATGCAAACTCAGAATCCTACACAGTTTAAATAGGGTAGAAAAGCTAATCAACAAACTGAATAATGTGGTCAACTTGCCCATCATTGCTTTTAGTGACAAGAATTAGCCATTTTGAATAAGGGGTTAAAGACCTGCATGGGATTTTTGCAAAATGCAGAAGACTGCATCAGACCTAAAGGAAACCACTGAGGGTTTATATACCAATGAGAAAATGGTGATTAGAAGTATATGCATAGAACTTCTCCAAAATGTTAACCTGAAACCACTAAGCTTGCATATTCCAAAACATTTTATGCTCTTAACCGTAAAAACATGATTTATCACAAAGCAGATACAGGGGAAAAAATGTGATGATGAACACACAAGACTACATTAACTGCAGAAAAAAGTTATTAAATGATGGAGAGCTATTGAAATCAAGCCAGACCCTGTAAATAAATACCTTTCAGAGCCACATGCTATAAAACACAAAACTACAATTTCAAAAAGGTATGAGCAAAAACTCAAATCTGATTACCCTGCCATAGCCACTGTATGGCTTACCTAAGATCTACAAATCTAGTGTTAGTATGCAGCCTATTGTTAACAACATAAATACACCATGATATCTATTAGCAAAATGGCTAAATGAGAAATTCAAACAGTTGCCATAGTTAGAGAGCTTAAATGTAAAATATTCTTTTGAAGAAATCAAGAATAGAAGGAAGCATAACTAGGGCCCTATGATTTATTGATCTCTTTTGATGTAAATTCTCTTTTTCCCAATGCAACAACAGAAAAAACTACAACTTTTTTAAATTAATGGTAGAACTCTCTGAAATTAGAGAATAAAACCACACAGTGCTTCCACCTTATGTATTGAGGAATCTGCTTTCAGATTTAATGGAAAATTCTATAGAGAAAATTCAGATTTTATCAAACGGCAACACACTTTCTACATTTTTGGCTGACTTTATATGCACTTCTTTGACATGCACATCCAAAAGCCTCTTTGTAGTCATGTACATAAATTATGGTTTAGATATGATGACCACATAAGGGAAATAGTAGACAACTAACATTTTGATGACTTTTTTTAAAGTTATTGAATATACAAGAAACATAAGTCAACTTCTCAATGGAAAATGAAACAGAAGGAGTTTTCCTTTCTTGGATCTAAAACTTAATAGACATGGACACACAGTAGAATTTGGTATCTACTGAAAAGGCATTAATTTGGATAACTATATTAAAGCAGATGATTGGACTTAATTCTTTCTGATCTTAAAAGTACCAATATTCAGTTTGATAAGATTGATGTATTGACACCTAAAAAGCTTAATCATCCAGCGTTGAGTATATGAATCCATTTTCAAAGAACTACTATAAAAACTATTAAAACCATACTTAAATTACAATACGGCAGACTTCTTAAAACTGTATTACACATTCAAAGACTAAATGATTTAAGTAACTGTGAGAATGTAAACATTGTAGTTGTTTATTTTTACAGTAAGTCATTTGAAGTAATTCATGATTGTGTTCCAGTGAAGCATTTAAACAAAATACCCTGTTTCGTTTAGTGGCAAAATAATTCAAAATATAAAAATACTATCTGAATATTATTTGCTACAATTTAAAGAATTTTGGGAAAACATGAAAATGTATATAAAAGAAGCATTCACTGAGCATGTGACTTTCGGAAGTTTATAAAGGCAAAGAGGAAACAAAGTCTGAGTGAAGCTGAAATCGTGTACAGCAACAAAGCTTTATGTAAATCACAGGATATTGCCAATTTTTTTGCAGATTTTTAGGTCAGTTTATTCACCAATAGCTCCCAAGTACAGAGTTTTGTCAAATAATTCAATTTCTTCACAAATATTTAATACACTTTGTATAAAAAGAATCAGATAAAATGATATTCAGATTAACATTAAAATGCTGAAACCTAAGAAATCATCAGACATGATGGTATTCCTCCTTATATGTTTAAAGTCTGTAAAGATATTTTGATGGGTTCATTATATTACATTTATAAACTTATTATTTAGCAAAGTGTATTACCTGATAAATGGAAATTAACAATGGTAATTCCAATTATCCATCAGATGCTTCTAAAATGATTATGAGTTGGCTTGTGGCCATTCTATCAACTCCAGCAAAAATATTTAAAAGTATACTTTATAAATATATATTCTGCCACGTTAAATGTAGCATGTCTCACTCATCATGGATTTAAGCTAAATAGATCTACAGTGACTAATTTACCTAATTTTGTTCATTATGTACCAGGTGAATTAGAGAATAGAAAGAAGTTGATAATATATATATATATACACATTTTCAAAAAGCTTTGGATAAAGTTGATCATGATAAACTAATAAACTAACTACAGTGTTAAGGGTTTTCTGAATCTACAGTATCTCTAACAGTATCATATTTGAAATCCAAATCTGAAGTTCTAGAATATAAAAACAGTACCTCATTTAGATTTGAAGTTTACTCTGGAGTATCTTAGGGTTCTAATTTACGTCCATTATTGTTTTTTGTTTTTTTCTAATACATTACCTTTCGCAGATGGTCTAACACTTTATAGTTCCATTAAATCTGTTCCATTAAACTTCAAAATGACCTAAATGTCTTAAATGAAGTCAAGGGAATAATCTTCATACAAATGCAGTTAATCATCAGGTTATGTCTTATTCTAAATATAATGTAGTTTTTAACTACAGTATAGATCAAATTCAATTACAAACTATGGAAACAAAATATGATCTTGGAACCTTTAACAAAGACTTATCATTTGACAAACATGTTACTACAATTGTTAATGCAGCTTATAGAAATCTGGGATTTATTATTTAGTGATTTAAGAATTTTGTTTATTTTGTACAATTCATTTGTGAGATTAAGACTTGAATGCGCCTCAGCTGTACGGAGTCCTTATGGTGATAAATACGAGGGTTGGGGACAAAAGTCATGACAACTATCTATTTTCTTGAAGATACCAGTCCGGTTGGAAAATGTGACATATACAGATGAAAGGACAAGGTGTTAACTACATGTGTGGACAATGAATAGCACTGAATATTGTAACACACTAATTTATTATGGAAGTATACAGGGCAATATGGCCTTCATGGTGCAAAAGAATGACAACACAATACACATACAGTTGACATGACAAACCTGGGCCTAAAGACCATCAAAGTAGTCCCGTGCTACTGTCACCACACGCTGCCAACAATGTGGGAGGTACTTTTTTTTTTTTTTTTTTTGGTAGTGTTTAACGCCCGCTTTAACTACTTATGGCGGTGGGAGGTACTGAATACCATCTGCTGCACCATGTGTGAATCGGGTCATTTGCTCGCACACAGCATTAGCAATGCTCTTTCGTGTTGCAAACAGCCTACCACATAGTGGTTCTTTAATCTTTTGAATGAGATCAAAGTCACAGGGCAAAATGTCGGGAAAGTACAGTGGTTGCTCCAATTTCTTCCCATCTCCAACATTGCAGTAGCTCTCCTACACACTCTGCTTTATGTGGATTTGCATTGTTATGCATGATTATTGCACTGTCCACAAGATCTGGACGTTTCTCCTGAATGCCACGTTGTACCTGTCACACCAGTAGTACTGTGCGGTCACTGTTCTGCCATGTGGAACAAAGTGGCAAACAATGACACTCTGACATCATATGCAATGATCACCATCAATTTGACTGGGGAAGGATTCTGACAGAACTGCTGCGTCCTTGGTGATCCAGCATGTTGCCAATCTTCGGATTGACATTTCAGTTCTGGTTTGTATGCCCTGGGCCAAAATTCATCCATGGCGATTATTCGTGACAAGAATTGACTGCCATCCTGTTGCCAGCATGCAAGGTGGTCGGAGTATATTGCATAGCGCACCCAACTTTGAACTACCGACAGTGCATGCGGTACCCACCAAGATGCAATTTTGCGTAGTTGCAGCTAATTACGCAATATCCTGTGTGCATTTCTCAATGCCACTTGCCCTCTCTAAATCCAGTAGCGTCCATCGTCTGCCCTCATCCAGGAGCTGCTCGATGATGGCACGTGCCATGTCGGTCCGCACACTGACAGGTCGTCCCGAACATTGCTCATCACTGGTTGACATACATCCTTGCTGAAACTTTCCTACCCACAGTGCTACTGTACGGTATAGTAGGGCATTATTCCCAAAGGCTTCCACTAATTCACTGTGACATTCCATCGCATTTCACCCTTGGAGAATGGCTATTTTGATGTAAGCGAGGTGCTCAACACGGGTTACTTCCATCTCGCATGACACTCGCCAACTGACTGATTTCACAGCCCTCGCTGTGCTACTACCAGCTATCACAGAGCCATCTGTTATTCTGCATACACACTATGCCTGCAGAACTTCCACACAACACATATACATTTGTGATCTGTTAACATATCTACAAGAAAAAAACTAGTTGCCGTGACTTTTGCCCCAACCCTCATATATTAAACTAACTGAAGCTACTCAATGTAAGTTCTTGAAGTATGCATTTATTAAAACAACTCATTGCTATCATAAGCTTATTTCTTATGATTCACTGCTTCCTGTATTTGAATTTAGAAGTTGATCACACAGAAGAAATTGACATTTGTTACTTTATCTTTACAAATTACTACATAATATCACTGACAATCCGAACTTTAGTCAATTCATATATTTTTAATTTCTAAATACATCAAATAGATTTAATAATATCTTTTTTATTCCAAGGGTTAATATTGACTCACACAAGTATTCACCTATACTTAAGATGCAACCTTTATATAATGAATTATGTAATTTACCTATTGATATATTTAGCATCAAAATCAACAGATTTGCTTTATCCTGTGATAATCCACAATAGTAAATTAATATATTCATACATGTATCAACATCACCAATATCTTTTATTTTTGTTTTACATTTTGTTTTTAATATGATTTGTTCAGTAGTTAATTCTGTAGTATTTTCATACTGTTCTTAACTGTTTTACTGTTATTGCAACCAAAATTACATTGTATTCTATTTCTCTTTTAAGTGAACATTGTAATTGGGGAAACCAGTTATGTTCACAAATCAAATCAAATATATAAATAAATAAATAAATCCAAGACAACATAAGCAGGCAGTATTTAATAGCCTGACATATAGTTTGGTTAACAGACCGCTAAATGCAACTGAATAGAAAGGAATATGAATTGATTTGGAAAACAGCTGAGCACAATGGTTTCAGGCAGCATTTGATAGACAAAGAGACTGAGTTAAGACATTTCAACATCAATCTCCATACTTTAACCAATAGACAAACAACCAATTTTTAAGAAGTTTACAATCCTCCCAATGCCACAAGGAAATCTCAGAAAGTTTTCAAGGATCACAGTATTGGTTTGGCTCCACAAAACAAATTTAGCCTAAAAAACTACTCAACTCCATAAAAAAAAAAAAAAAAAGTGACCAAAGAAAAATCTACTGCATTAACTGCAAATAGTACAACAAGATTTACATAGAAATGACAAAGACAAAAATGGACACCAGATTAAAAGAACATTTCAGAAATTTGCATGCTAAGGAAATAGACAATTTCACTGTTACCTATCATTTTTGGAAAAAGCACCACAATATTAAAGATCTTTGATTTAATTATGGAAGAAAATCCAAACTATAGGTTTGTCAAACCACCACCAGAGGACATGACTTCCAATTTTAGTTTCTCTCTGGACTCAAATAGCAATTCTAGCTGAAGAAGTAGGAAACATCCTGAGAAGCATGTTCCATGTAAATACTTAAACTAACAAAGCTTAAGAGTGTTAAGTTTGACTCATTTTTTTATTTCATTTTCAAGCTTTGTTGTGTGGATTCCCATTCTTAATTTGGATAATATATTATTGTACTTTTAGAGATTCAGGAACTACAGCTTTATGGGTAAATGGTTACATTTGTTACAGCAGTGTGCATTCTCCTATACTTGACACACCTTATGCCCTGAATGAGTGGTGTTTTAGATATGTAGAGAGCCCTTACCTTTGACCTGCCATAGCTCCATATATTTCCTTCTAAAAATATCTCTTGGCTACATTTTGTAGCTTAGGACTCTTAACATTGAGATACGCATGTCGAAAGGGGTGACAAGTATAGATGAATGTTGATAAATCACACGTTTTATTTGAAGTTAAAAGATCATTAATTGCTTTTCATACTTCTACATGTAGATTTCCTCCCAAGTTTTCAGCTGAATGTAGTGCTATATGTTTTTTAACAAATGGTTTAGAATGGGTTACTTCTTTAAATGTAGTTCGAAAGGTAGAGTCAGACAGAAAACTACCAATTCCTTAATTGGGATATGAGCTACTATGGCACTGAATTCTTCTAATTCTAAGTTTCCGACTTTAGCCTATGCATGGAATGTGTGAAAGAGCAAGTACTTTAAATGCAGTGTTTACTAATTTGGAGCTCTAATTTGATTGGGAACTCAAGACATAATTTTCCCTGGACATTAAAAGCACTGAAATTAAAAGGGGCTCAACTACAAAAAATCCACAGATATAATATAATATCTTAATTTATTACATCTTTGGCATAACACTCTGTACTGGTCTCTTTGGTAGGGAGCACATGTCCCTCTAAGCAATATTAAAAATAACGAACTTTAACAGAGTTTGATCTGTCAAAGTAAAATCACGTCAAATGCACCTTATACTGAAGTCAAGAAGGGGCTATGTATAAAGTGTGTTTCAAAATGAACTGAATCAAAATGTGGACATTGTTGCTCAGGTTCTGTGTGACTCAAATACATAGTTTTCAATCCAATAAAGGTATGTCAACAAAATTCTCATGGTGAGAGTGGATTAGGCAGTTATTCACGAACAAACCTACATGCCTGGCAACCACACTATCAGAGGTAATGCAGGTAGGTTAGGAAGTACCAAGTCAGGCATTTTCACAGTATTTTCCTGAATGTATCAACATGCTCTACAGTGGTAAGCTAACTTAAAGGGAACCCTTTATGAAACCCTGCCAAAGAACCTATACCTTTAGTCATTTGTTTATTCTTACAGCATACACCTTCATCATAACAGATGATGAAGGAAAGCAAATTACTGGGAAAATAAACTGGTACATGTACATCACCAATACTCTCTTTTAGAGGCAATTTAAAATTAGTGAACTTGAGGATGGAGACAAGGGACTATAAAGACAAAAGAGGTAAGAATACTACCAAAAGATCATAGATAAAGCTAAACAAAAACAAATCTCTTTTGCAGTGAGACAAGAAGTTTATTTTACTGTCTTTAGCTTGTAATGCTAAATGAAACGTATACACATTTAACAGCAAGTTCTTGCAGATATTTACAGTAGGTAAATAAGAGTTTATTATTAGGAAAATTACAAAATGGTTAGAATAAGAATCACGACATACACATGCTAAGGGTAAAATACATATGTTTTGAGTTCATCAACCTTGAAATGATCCATGTCATAAGTAGACTTTTGAGCAGGTGATTACACTTTGCCCCTTTACCTAAAGGCTAGGACAGGTTTGCTAATAACAAACAAGGAGAACACTGTTTGCATTCATGACTAGTGTTGCCAAGCCTCTGAGGTGTATGTGGGCATCACCACTAGTGCTCTGTGAACTGCCTAATCTCAAAATGATTAATTTTTAAGGTTACATAAAATAAACATACTGAAAAGGGTTTCGAAGCTGTGGCATGAAACTTCTACCTAGTTCAAGTATATATAAGCTAACAGACTTGTATTTGTTTTGTGTTGTTACAAAACACCCTGCAAAATGCAGGTTTCAGATTACAGGATACACAAAATATTACTAAAATGTAATTTTCTATGCAGCTAAACACATCTGCTCTTTAAACCTCTATAAAGTTTATCTCAAAAAGAAATGAAACAAAGCATTTTGTCTTGTTTTTTTTTTTTTTTTTTTTTTTTTTTTTCCAACCATTTACTGATATCAATTATTTTAATGTGTTTTTTCAATACATTCATTATTTGCCAGTCTGCTAGTTCACTGCGGTTATATTTCACAAGAAGACTAACTGCACAATCTGAAGTTATTTGTATAGTTATACAGCTTGATATGTCTTTAGTTAGTTGTTGAAAGAAATCTATCCAAACTTTCTTGAAAGTTTAGAATAACATTTTAAGATATTTTAGCACTTGGCATGGACAATCAGCCATTACAGATTTAATAACATTTTTAAATTCATCCAAAACAAATTTTGTCATTAACCTTTTCCTCTTTTCAATTATGCAAAAGCATGGCAATGTATGAGAAAACTATGACTGAAAACTAGAAACTTGAAATTAAACACTTTGAAATTTTGTTTATCACCAAGAATATCATAGAAATCACAGTTACTGTATTTTTATTTTGATCTGCATAGTCAAGAGACAGGCTTTCTTGATAAATACATTCAATATGTATTACATGCATCATGGTGGTGGTGGTGGAGGCGGTAGGGCTTTAGGGCACTCAATTACATAGGTTATTAGTGCCCAAACAACAAGGAGTTAAAAATTACTTAAAAAGCGAGGCACTAGGCCCACACCTTATACCTTAAAACACAATCAAGTGTCAGCAATCATGGAATGAAAACTGAAAACTGGAGTAAAAGGTATTGCCAAGCCACCAGTAAATCATGCCACAAGGGCACTGAACAATTAAAAGACACAATCCCAACACATTAAAATCACACAAGATGGCTCATATGGACATGACGCATAACATTTAAAACTTGTTCCATAGCAACGAGTTCGTGCACAAGGACCTGTGAAAGAGGAGCTGCCATACCGATGGACAAACGTGAGGGAGCTAAAAACTGACACTCGATTAAACATACTTCAGAGTCAATGGCTCACAACAATGAGCACAGAGCAGTGCAGGGTCCACAGACAATAAATGACTATGACTAAAACGAGTGTCTGATATGGAGTCTAACTAAAATAACCTCTTCGTTACGGCAAGCGCGAGAGGGAAGGGCTTCACCTCCACTAAGTTTATTCCCCTGCATATCAGACCATGCAGCACTCCAGCGTGAAAGGATAAAACAAAGTAAATCCTCAGAGGGCATAGAGGAGTTAAAATACTTGGAGGCCGAAACGGCAGCCTTCACAGCGGCATTGGCAGCGTCATTGTCGTGTAGGCTGACGTGGCCAGGAACCCACACAAAAGTGCCGCTAAAGTCTGAATCGGCAAGCGAGTGGAGACAATTCTGGACACGCTGTATGAGAGGATGTGGACTGTACGCGCCCTAAGGCTCTACAGAACACTCAAGAAATCCGAGCACAGAACCCACTTATTAAAAGTTTGTCCCTGAATATATAAAAGAACCTGGTAAACACTAAGAAGCTCAGCTGTAAAAATCGAGCACTGCGGTAAAATTCGAAATCTAAAACTCTGACGGTCATGAATAAAAGCACATCCTACTCTTCTAGCGTCCTTAGTAGAACTATCAGTGTAGATAAAATTACAACCATCGAAAGGGGCTTTAAGGGCTACAAAGGCGGAATGGATAACCGAATGGGGCGTCGTTGACTTAGACGTGGACAGCAACTCGAGATCCACGCGGGTCGCAGGGTGGAGCCACGGGTGAAGAAGGGCCTCCTCTCTGGTAGAGATTGTCAGTAAATTGACGTCCAATAGCCGTAGGAGCAGCCGAAAGCGAACACCAGACGGGAGTAAGGCCAGGGAGGTACTCGAGTATCGGCGGTCCAAGGTCCGTTAAAAACAAGGTAAAAGACGGGATGTTCGGGTAAACTGAGAAGGCAAAAGTAAATGGCGAAATCGTCCACAAATAATGAAAATAAGACGCCAGCTGGAACACACTCTACAATAGGATTGATGGCAATAGCAAACAATGTGACATCAAACACCGAACCCTGCGGAACTCCGTTCTCACACCAGACAAAGTCGAGCCTACCCGTACCCTAAAAACTCCAATCTTCATAAACTCCCGGATAAAAAGCGGCAGACGACCACGAATGCCCCAATTGTGAAGGGTACGGAGCATACCATACCTCCAGCAGGTATCATACGTTTTTTCCAGATCAAAAAACACTGCAACTGTCGGACTCTGCCGCAAAAATGCATCCATGATGTTCGTGGATAACGAGACCAAGTGGTCGACTGTGGAACGGTAACGACGGAAGCCACATTGGACGATGGAAAACAGAATATGGGATTCGAGCCACCATCGCAATCGCCCATTAATCACGCGCCTTCCATCACCTTGGAGAGGCAACTGGTGAAGTCGGACGATAGCTGGAAGGTAGATGGGGATCCTTACCACGTTTTAAGATTGGGACAATGGTGGCCTCGCGCCAGACTGCAGGAAACACCCAATCGCACCAAATGCGGTTGTAAATCCCCAAGAGAAAGAGTGTGCCAGCAGGAGAGAGATGCTGGAGCATGAAGTCCATCTGGTACAAGAGCAGAAAGCCTAGAGGACGATATGCAGTTTTCTAGCTCCTGCATACTAACAATCGAGTTATAGCAGTCATTATTAAAAGATCGAAAGGAGAGAGTCTGAGATTCCAACTCGGCCTTGGTAGTACGAAAAACGGGATCATAGTGTGCGGATGTAGAGGCAGACGCTAATGTACTACCAAGGGCGTCAACAACAGCTTCCGGATCGACAACGGTAGCAGATCCCACATGAAGTCCCGGAACGGAAGAGTTGGCCTGCTTACGGGCGTAAAAATCCTTAGCATGGCTTCCTTCGGAAGGGAAGTACAGCCGTTGGTCCCTTGTCGCAGATTTACGGAACGTAAAAGAACTTCAAGCCTGATAGAGGCCTCTGAGCAAAATTAAGCGGTCTTTCACGCCCAGTATAGAATGGGACGCTGAGAACCATAGCAGTTAAAGAGCGCCCATAAATAACACGCCATTTACATTTTCATCGCTGAAAACCGCTTTCGCTGAAAGGAGGGCCCAGTTCGCTTTCGCTAGCTGCCAAGTTGCCGCTCGCGAAGAAGAAACATGGTGTAAGAGCAAGCTGAGAACATAGGGCAATGATCACTGGAATGCCTGTCAGATACGACGTTCCATTGCAACCGGTGAACAAGCTGTGCTGAAAAAACAGAAAGGTCCAAATGGGAGAGCGTGACAGAAGAATCAGAAAGAAAAGTGGGTTCACCAGTGTTCAAAACAGCAAAGCCGAAATTGGTCGAAAAGGTCAACAAAGAGTGTCCCCCGCTCACATGCCAGAGAGAAACCCCAAAGGGGATGGTGGGCATTAAAATCGCCCAGCAGAATTAAAGGTACCGGGAGGTGAAACAGGAGATTGACCATGGCGGCTATATGGAGGATAGCTGAAGGAGGAACGTAAACATTACAGACTGAAAAAGGTGAAACCAGGAAGAACAAGACGGACAGCAGCAGCTTGCAAGGGAGTGGTAAGCGGCAGTGGCTGACAATGGACATCATGGCGCGGGGAGTATCATGACAACCCGGTGTAGATCGAAACGAGCCGGGACGTAACGCTGTACAACAAAAGGATCGGGAGGGCGAAGTTTCGTCTCATGTAAACAGATGACCAAGGGGTCATACGACCGCAGCAAAAGCTGCAGTCCATCCCTATGAGAGCGAACACCGCGATTTTTTTTTTATTTATTTATGGACGCTCTTTAACTGCTGTGGTTCTCAGCGGCCCATTCTGTACTGGGCGTGACAAACCACTTAATTTTGCTTAGAGGCCTCTCTATCAGGCTTGAGGTTCTTTTACGTGCCGTAAATCTAGGACACGGGACCCACGGCTTTACTTCCCTTCCGAAGGAAGCCATGCTAAGGATTTTTACGCCCGAAAAAGTCCATCGTCCTCCTCCGGGTTTGAACCCGCGACCTTGGGTATATGAAGTCAGCATGGTAACCATTACACCACGGAGGACGACTTGAACACCGCGAGTATTCCACGTCAGCAGACATGGGAAAGACACTAACGAGAGATAGGCAAGGTCTCTCTGAAGATCATGGACACGGTTAAGGTGGTCGGTTAAGTTTTATGGATCGTTGGACTAGAAAAGGACGGCCTGTGTCACCGTCTGGATCCTGGGATGGTCGGGATCCGGAAGACGCTCTACAGCTAGTAGAACGCGAACGAGACTTCATTTGCTTATCGGCCGGCTTGTGCTTCTTCCGAGAATGCTCATGAGAGGCGGTGACAGGTGGTGGATTAGGTGAGGGCTGACGTAAGGATTTTGATGGAGGTTCAGCTGAAATGGAAGCCTTCGACGGTGAAGGCCGCGGTGCGGGTCTTTCAAGAAATTCAGTAGAGCTCAGCGACACCTCTGCAACTGGTGCGGTTTGAATGGCGACAGAGAGGTCAGGAGTGTGGTGAACTGCGGGGGCATAGCCTAAGGTGGTCGCAGGCTGAAGCTGCTGATAGCGGCGTCGGGCCTCCGGAAAAGTTAGACGTTCCTTGATTCGCAATTCCTGTATGGCCTTTTCCTCTAAAAACCGTGGGCATTGCCGTGAACTGGATGGGTGATTCCCGCGTCAGTGGACGCAACAGGGGTCTCGGGACAGACATCTTCACCGTGTGGTGGCTGGCCGCAACGTTCACAGGTGGCGTCAAACATGCACCGAATTTGTGTATGACCGAACCGTTGACACCGAAAACAGCGCATTGGGCTCAATACATACAGTCACACAGAATCATATTCATAACCACAATACAAAATCTCGGATAAAATGGTATCCCGGAAGGTTAAAAATACCTTACGCAGTGCTACTGACTGTTCATCACGTTTTCCAAGCAGACGATATGCTTGGCATACACCCTGGTCGGATAAATTCATGACAATATCGTTTCGGAAAGATCGTCTAAACAGGAGGTAGTCACAACGCATCTATATGCGTTCAAAGACTTGTGGGGAACCACTGCAATGTGGTAGGAACCAACAAGCTGGCCTTCAGGAGCTTTTTTGACTGGTCCTCCGTCTTGGTTTCTATCAGTCTCTTGTTCTGGTCGCATTAATTACTTTACCGCATATCCTGTCAATTTCCCGTTGAATATAAAAGGGACTAATATGTCCCATAGTCTTAGTGTTGCAGGCCAAGGTCACAACTAAAAAACCGATAAAAAGTGGTGGGTTTGCACGGAGATAGCAAACTTCCGGAACAGTCGGCGTCAGTCTCCAATTCGGGGGTAGAGAAAAAAGACAACAAATTAATTTCCGGTCTGAGCCGCCTAGTAGACCCCTAGCAGACCGATCTCAAGGAGTACGTCAGAAGGAGTTACCCTCCGCCCACCACTGCTGGTCCATACGGGTAAGCCCTTCGCCATGCACAACCCGGCTTTAAGCCCATACCACAAGTATAACCACCTGTGGCTCCCCACTCTAGGCCATGCTGTATAATAACACAGACATGGTTTCGAGAGACTTGTGGTCCATTACACTGGGTTTCCGTTAGCGGTAACACGACCGGACTGTGATTCTAACCCAATGAACCTCGTTCGTCAGGAGATTAAAATGGACCAGGCTCCCAAGGAAGCTATGTGGGTGACATAACGGTATGGATGAGCTCCGCACCTAAGGTTTACACATAGAGGCAGTGGGAAGTGTGCACTCAAACTTCACGCCTGAGACCTCCAAAGAACACACATGTTGGAAGCCGTGCTGGACCCGTGGGACAGGAACCACGGAGATAGAATAAAGATCCTTGTTGGTGAGGCAGGAGTTAATAAATCTAAAGCCTTAAAACTAAACAATATAAGAAATAAGCCTAGAGGAGGAAAAAGATATGAGGCAAGCACACTCGCAATCACACTAACAAATGCGCACATACACACATGCACACAAAAACGTGGCCCTGTGGAAGGAGATGGCGATGGGTGGCTCGGAAGTCCCGGGTGTGCCAAACCAGTGCCTCCCAGTGGAAGGAGATAGGGAAGATGAGATGGCAATGGGTGGCTCAGGAATCCCCGGGTGCGCCAAACCCGTGCCTACCTTAGTAGGCCCCTGGGGGGGGAAGTACAAAGCAATTTCATATGGCCATGAGATTATAGCCCTCTTGACATAGCAATATAGTACAGGGTGTATATAAATGAATATCGGGGTTTTAACTCTTTATAATATTTATTACCTTCAACTTACAGTTATGAATGATATGTCAAATGAAAAAGCAACTCGAGCAGTTTTACCAAGAAGCTTATAAATGTTCAATGTGACTACCCTTTGTCACACGGCACACATCAAGTCTATAGCCGAGTTCTTCCCAAAAGTTGATAAGTGTGTATTCAGTAATTGTAGCAACAGCTGCTTCAATCCGGTTTCTTAACTCAGGGAGGTCAGCTGGTAACAGAGGCACGTACACACGATCCTTGATGAAGCCCCAAAGGTAAAAATCGCATGGCGTTAGGTCAGGAGAACGTGGAGGCCATGCATGGCAAGCCCTGTCATTGGGGCCCTTGCGGCCTATCCAGCGCTTGGGTACAGTGATGTTCAACCAATCGCGTACTTCGTTATGCCAGGGAGGTGGCGCACCATCCTGCTGGATAATGAAGTTCTCTGGCTCATTTTCTTCCAACTGAGGGAAGAGCCATTGCTCTAGTGTATCAAGGTAAGAAGTGCCAGTTACAGTAGGTTCACCAAAAACGAAAGACCCATAAACTTTTCGCCAGGATACGGCACAAAAAACATACACTTTAGGGGAATCTCGTTGCATTTGTACCATCTCGTGAAGATTTTCTGAACCACAGATGCGCACATTATGAGTGTTAACATGTCCACTAAGGTGAAAGGTCGATTCATCACTGAAGACAACACGATCCACAAAATCGTCATGAAACAACATGTCGTTTGCGAATTTGGCACGTAATCCGTGGTCTGTCTGCTTTAGAGCCTGTAATAACTGTAAACGGTAAGGACGTAGCTGTAAGCGTTTTCTTACAACTTTCCAAACAGTCGACACAGGAACTTGTAATTCACGACTAGCCTTCCGGACTGATTTCTTTGAGCTACGAGTGAACGACTCTCTCACTCACTCAACAGTCTCTTCACTTACTCCTAGTCGTCCCGTGCTCTTCCCTTTACAAAGGCAGCCGGTATCTTCAAACTGATTATACCATCTACGAATGTTTTTATCACTATGAAGATCACAACCGAACTTACTATGGAACGCACGTTGCACAGTAACTACAGATTCGGTCTTTGCAAACTGCAAAACACAAAACGCTTTCTGTTTACTAGTCGCCATCTTTGCTACTACCGCTTTACGGCAGAAACATTGCATGCACATGCGCACTTGTGCCAACAAACAAAACTGCTTGAGTTGCTCTTTCATTTGACATAGCATTTATAACTGGAAGTTGAATGTAATAAATATTATAGAGAATTAAAACCCCGATATTCATTTATGTACACCCTGTACTTTGTTAGTTCAGTCATATGCACAAAAATGTTATAGCATGTGGTAAACTTATTTTGTAATACATTTATAATGTAATACATAATATAGGTTTGTGTGAGTATAAACACCACCTTTTGAAGTTCTATGGATAATGTTCATAAAGTACCCCTGGAGCTGAGGTGTTACACTATCCTGCTTCAATAGACTCTTGTCCCTTTTCTGCTCTAGCATATTATAATTGCAGTGATTTCTTGGCTTGAGAAAACAGCATAATCTTGATCTTATTTCACAATTCAGATGGTCACAAGTCCTGTATATGTATCCACATGTGGAAGTTGAAAACATAAAAAACCTAAGAACTGAAGCTTTCCTGGCAACGAATTAATTCAAAATCTTCTTGGGCTTCTAACCAGGTAAAAACTTGGCTCATTCATCTTAAATACCAGGCCATAATATCACGCAAACCAATCAGATGTTAGCTTCATTCCAGCTCTTATAAATACCAGTTTCCACAAGCTCTATCCATCAGTTCACCCTGAAGACAAGGAAGATGCACTTCTTTGAAATGTTGGTATCAAGCCCAGTTTTTACCTGGTTAGAAGCCCGAGAAGATTTTGAAATAAAAAACTTGGTTAGTAAAATAAGTTTTGCATTGGGTTATGTTTACACTTATCAAAAGTATTCAATCTGGTCAATGGTGACATATTGTTGTCTAAATTACATTCACAGGAATTGTAAATAAATGGTTTGCCTAATATTTAAAGATTGAAGGAAAATAGTGGAATTAGACTTTTTAAATGTAAACATCAATCTAGTTCAAATCAACACTAAGAGATGAAAACTATAAAATGTGGGCTTTTGCAAGGCTCCATTTTAGGTCCCCTTTAGTTTTTAGTAAATATAAATGATATAACTTGTGGTCTAGCAAATGATAATGTTAAACTTACTATCTTCGCAGATGATGCAAATATACTCATTACAGGAAATGATGAAAGTTGCATCACTCAAAATCTGAATCAAATAAAGGAAATAATCTTGTTGTGGTTTGCTCAAAATAGACTCATTATAAATAAGGATAAAACAGTAGCAATAGGATTTTGGTATAAAGCAAGTAAAAGTATTATTTTTCCAGATGTTCATTTATTTTTGTTCATCAAAGGGGGACATAGGGAAATAGTAGTGACTTGAACAATCGTACACTACATAATGCAACAATTTTTACCTTTAATATATTATAGGACTTTCTAAGCAGATTGCGCAAGCAGATTCATCTACCTACAAAATGGTTCGACTATTCTACTCTTAAGCTTACTTATCCAAAATACCTTGGCAGTTTCAGGCATGGACCTTGTGGTCCTCGCTAAGGTTTATCTTGGACCATATATATAAAAGTGTCCCAGAATTTGACTGCACAAACTGGCAGGTTTGTAGAGTCATAGTTTTAAGTTGCTTAAAATATGCTCTGCAGTCACATAGGCTGGTTTTTGGTTGGTTTGCTATTATTCTTATAACTCTCTTTTGCATTTTGAATACTGTTTCTGATATCCTTGAACTTCCACAGAAAATGCCATAATTTAAAAGGGTATGAAAATAAGCAAAATAAGCTACGCTGAATATACCCATATCTGCTAACATTTTTAATGTTTTGAGTGCATAGCATAGTTAACTTAATCAAGTTTTTAATCTGTACTGTCCAATCCAAATTTTGATTTAGTCACCCCCCCTAAAAATGTTGTGTCTGTTACATATGTGATTTTAGTATAATTCAAATGAACATCTGGAAAAATAATACTTTTATTTGCTTTATGCCAAAATCCTATTGCTAATGTTTTATCTTTACTTATAATTAGTCTATTTTGAGCAAACCACAACAAGTTTATTTCCTTTATTTGATTCAGATTTTGAGTGATGCAACTTTAATCATTTCCTGTAATGAGTATATTTGCATCATCTGCAAAGATAGAAAGTTTAACATTATCATTTGCTAGACTACAAGTTATATCATTTATATATGCTAAAAACTAATAGGGACCTAAAATGGAGCCTTGCAAAAGCCCACATTTTATAGTTTTCATTACTTAGTGTTGATTTTGAACTAGATTGATGTTTACATTTAAAAAGTCTAATTCCACTATTTTTTTTTCTATCTGTAAGTATGAGGCAAACCATTTATTTACAATTCCTCTGATACCCTATGAATGTAATTTAGATAATATATCATCCATCATTGGCCAGATTGGATGCTTTTGATAAGTTTAAACATAATCCAATGCAAAACTTACTTTACTACCCAGGTTTTTGTAAATTTCATCCAAAAACTGAAGTAGTGCTGAATTTGTTGACCTGCCTTTTCTAAAACCATGTTGTTAACCAATCAATATATTATATAAATCTATATATATAACACAGTTTTTTCATAACTTGTAAGGAGAAATTGGTTTTTAATTTTCCACATCTTCTCTCAAACCTTTTCTGAAAAGTGGCTTTATTTTTTAAACCTTTAGACAGTCAGGAAACTTTCCTGTGCTGAATGAAAGCTTTATTAAATATGTTACGGGCTCCCTTTGTCATGATATATCCAATTTTACACGAAAAACTTGGCAAACATTACGGCTCATGGTGCAATCAGTTGCAATATCCACGGTGTGTAAGGTGGAGTGATTCATTTCCTCTAAAAATCATTCACTGCAGGCATAATGGCGCACGTAATGCTGGCTCATTTCCTGGATGACAGTGTATGGATTTTAGTATATAAATCCACCATGAATTCAGTAAGTGTATGATTGTTGGCATTATGTGATATCCGTACTTTAAGGGTATTTTGATAATGGCATCACAGGGGGATGTAGAAGGAGTAGAGTGACTCGAACAATCATACACTACACAACAACTTTAACCTTTAATAGTTTATAGGATTTTCTAAGCAGACTGGGCAACTATTCTACTCTTAAGCTTATTTATCCAAAATACCTTGGCAGTTTCACGCGTGGTCACTGTGGTCCTCGCTAAGGTCCCAAGTTCGGCACCTTGACGGGGATTGTCGCCGATACTTCCACTGACATAGTTCTGTCGTTCTGTTGTTGAACAATAATCACACTTACTGAATTCATGATGGATTTATACACTAAAATCCATATACTGTCATCCAGGAAATGAGCCAGCATTACATACATCATTATGCCCAAGGCTGCAGTGAATGACTTGTATAGGAAATGAATCACTCCACCTGACACATCAGGGATATTGCAACTGATTGAACCATGAGCCATAATGATTGTCAAGTTTTTCAGATAAAATTGGATATATCGCGACAATACTCTTGTGTCATAATTCCTCTATCAAATTCACTCTTCACTGTGACCTGTGGCAGGTATTTACAGTGCAGCACTGGGACTCTTTCCCCTACCGCCAACTGTCCTAAATACCTTTGTAGTGCAGTACAGTATCTCTAGTGAAGTACACTTTGGAGATGCCTGCATTAGTCATATGCAGCTGATGATGTAGAACAGATCTAATGATACCAGTAAGTAACAGTTTTAATGAAGCCTTGTTTAAAATATAACTTCTTAGTACATTATTATATAAACTGAGTTTCACAGTATACCACTTCCAGTTTACTATTAATACATACATCAAAGTTATTTAACAATTAATTCCGCTGATTCAAATAATGATAATGTTCTATATAAGGATGGGTAGAAGTAGGGATGCCATACAAGGCGGATTTTGTAGACAATCTGTGATTTTATGCTTGAAGCCGAATGTCCTGAATAAAGAGATAAAAGTGCACAAAAGTAGTGAGTGACAAAAAATGTTTTTGTTATTAACTTGAGTTTTACCGCCAAACACCATTCAGTATTCACCATTCCTTGCGATAGCAGATGGCAACACCATGACTGATGATGACCATTGATATATTGTCAATCTCGGGCTAACAGTGACAGTGGAAGCAATATTATAATTGATTCTCTGTGATTTTTCTGCTTCCAGTTCCTTTATTTCTAGTGCCTGCCTCATGTTTGTACGTTCTGTGGTTTGTATGAGGTTAACATTCATGTGGAGGGTAATTCTGAACCTGAATCCGATCCACAGTTACTGGTAACACCATTACGTGGAAATTTTAAAATAAAATGTGGAAACGAGAAGTTTACTTCCAGGAAGAATACATGGATCAATTTTCCAAGCATTAAACATGGAAGACATGGACATGAGTTTTCTGTAAAGTGTGTAGGTAAGTACAGTACATACACTAAAAAGTATATTTTATTGTATATTCTTTGAAATTAAGAGTATACCTAAATAAGATAAGCCTTTTAGACCCTGCTCGCAACTCAGAATGACGAAAGCAATCCCAAACATGAAAATTGATCTTCAACTGTGCCAACATTTATGCAATTATCATTCAAAATTTTAATGAATAATTCATTCATTTAAACATGTGCATACCTGAGGTTAAATGTCAAATGATCCTGAATTATTTCATTAGAGCTGTTACATTTCAATTGCCAAGGCAGGAAAATGAGCTCTGAATGACCATATTAGAAGCAAGAAACACAAAAGAGCTGTGAATTCTGCTTTAACTTCCAAGCAATTGTCCAGTTTCTTTAGTGGTAATCAACAGAATCGAATAAGGTTGCTGCAGCAGAAACTATATTTATTTTTCATGCTGTGAAACATTATCATTTCTACATCCTGATTCCTCATCCACATCAAAAATCATATGTGAGCGTTTTAGTGATTCATAGCTGTTCAGTTTTCAAATGCAAAAACCAAAACTGAGGCAATTGTTAACAATGTTATATTACATTTCATTAAAGACAAGGTAAGAAATAAGTCTGTCAAAAGTGAATTATGTTGGGATCACGCCAGTAATCACAAGTATATAAAATTTACTGTTCTGGCCCAATATTTTGATATCACTGAAGGTGTTCAAAGTAATTTATTACAGTTAATGAGTATGACAATGAAACCTCCAGTACAGTATCTAATTCTGTATGTAAAATAATTTCCGAATTCAGCCTTAGTGACAAAGTTTGTGATTTTACTAGGGATAATACTAACACTATCTTTGGCGGTGTTGGAAGAAAAGAGGAAAACAATGTACTCAGAAAACTTGAAAACAAGTTAAATAATCTTTAGTAGGGGTAGGTTGCCCAATTTATGTATTACATAATGCAGTCCAAAGTGGACCAGAGATACTTTCACAAGATATTCAAAATATAATTATTGAAGTGTATAACCCTTTTCAATTTATACTGTTTGTGTATTAGCACTAATGGATTTTTGTGATTTCCTTCATATTGCACTCAAAGATCTACTCAAGCATGTAAAAATAAGTGGATGAGCTTATTTCTTGCAACTGAAAGGTTCATATACATGGTTCAGGCTCTTGAATCATACTTTCTTTCTCTTGATAGTGTCCAAGTATACTCAAGACTTTTTTTCTGATCCTTGTGGAGAAATATACGAGGTACAACCAGAAAGTAACTTCCATTTCAATTTATCTCCACTGCAGCGCTGCGATCGCAGTTCTGCACATGTGCGGTAGACGCTCTGTATTAGGAGAAGAAATGTGCACCATTTTGAGATCGCTGTCAGCCACATACGCTTTGTTGTGCTTGTTTACAATGTCGGTGTTGATTGAAAATCCTGCCGCTTGTGAAATCAGATCTGTGATTCGTTTTCTGAATGCTAGGAAAGTGAAACCAATTGAAATTTATTGGAAAATTTGCGAAGTTTACAGACAAAATGCGATGAGTGATTCAATGGTGAGAAGATGGGTGGGTCCAACAGTTCAATGAAGGACGTAGCGAAGTGCACAATGAAGAACAAAGTGGGCATCCATCTTTGGTTACAGAAGAACTGGTTCACGCGATTGATGACAAGATCCAGGAAAACCGCAAGTTTACAATTAATGCTCTCACTATGGAATTTCCCCAAAGCTCACGATCACTAATTCATGAAATTGTTACCGAAAAACTGAAATTTCGTAAACTTTGCTCACGTTGGGTACCAAAGATTCTTACTGAGCAACACAAAACAAAACGGATGGGTAGTGCACTTCAGTTTTTAACCCATTATGATGAAGACGGCAAAGAATTTCTGACACAGATAGTCACAGGAGATGAGACTTGGGTTTCTTATGACACCCCTGAAAGTAAGCGGCAAGCAATGGAATGGAGGCACACTTCATCCCCAGCAAAGGTTAAGCCGAAACAAATCTTGACACCTTGAAAAATTAGGTGCACAGTGTTCTGGGACTGGAAAGGCATCTTACTCATTGATTTCTTACTGCGTGGTCAAACAATCAAAGCAGATGTTTATTGCGAGACACTTAGGAAATTGCGCCGTGCAATACAGAATAAGCGCCGAGGATTGCTGTCAAAAGGTGTTGTTTTTCTTCACGACAATGCACGACCACACACTGCAAATGTGATGAAAAATCTCCTACAGGGATTTGGCTGGGACGTGTTTGACCATCCTCCGTACAGCCCTGACCTCGCTCCTAGTGACTTTCATCTGTTCTTACATCTCAAGTCTTTCCTTGGCGGTCAACACTTCAACAATGATGAAGAGCTGAAAGAAAATGTTTCCAACTTTTTGAAGACACAGGCGGCAAACTTCTATGAAGAAGGTATACAAAAACTTGTGCCACGCTATGACAAATGCCTGCAAAATTTCGGCAGCTATGTGGAAAAGTAGTTTAAGAGTTGTAGAATTTTGTGCAATAAATAATTATTCTGTATCTGTACACAATTTAATTTTATTACCAAACAGAACTTACTTTCTGGACGTACCTCGTAGTTACTCTTTCTACATGCTCAGATGAGTCCATTTCAAAAGGCAATTGCCAGCATTGAGAAAGATGATACATATATGAATGAGGTTAGGTTGGAACTTAAGAACAATGTGCATATTTTAGAGGAAAGAAACAAATGTAACTTCATGACTTCTAAAGTAAAAGAATTAGTGTCAGATCTGATAAAGTATCAGCAGTCAAAATTTCCAGAGGAAATCATGGAATTTTATCACTTAAAGATTACCTGATGAAATGGAGCAAGCATTTGCTTCTATTTGAATATTTTAACTGGATAATGTTGAAGGCTATACCTGATAAAGAAAATGTAGAATCTTCATTGAAGTGGATGCAAGAAAATACAACTTGCAAAGAGGACGAGAGTTTGCTCTTTGACCAGGTAATAAAATTTAAACATTTTCTAGGAGATGCAGAGAATCAAAATTTGGAGATTATGGCCCATAAAAATTGGGTGAAATTTTTTTAAGGTTGTGTTTCTGAAGAGCAATATTTAGAAATGCTTGCAATTGTGCAATACTATTCCTCCATTGCTAATGTGGAGAGGGTATTTCCTTTAGTGAATGCACAATGGAAAGAAGAAAGGAACAGACTGGCATTAGCTTCAGTAAATGAATGCTCAAAATTCAGTATATCATAAAAAATATAAGTGCCTTTCATCTGTTCAACGCTCAGAGAAATATGACTGATACAAAGCTTAGTGTAAAATATTTCTCAACTGTAGCAACACAATTGTGTACATTTTAGTAATTTGTGTTTAATGTTTTAATTAAAAAGTTGTTTAATGCATATTACCATTAATTTTCTTCATTAATGACACTCCTTTTCTGACAGCATTAATGCTTGGACTGATTTTCATAATTAATGACAATTCCTTTATCAACAGCGTTAATGCTTGGATTATGGCAACCCTAGGTAGAAAATAGTCATATTAGGCTCACAATTAATAATGACTTCCCATCTGTTTTAAAATACAATGAGAAGTATTGAATGAGTCCTTTAGCAATAAAATTGCTATTGTAATATATTGGACAACATATTCAGCAAGCAACAGGCATAAGTGGAGCCTTATTCTCATGGTGGTGGTGGTAGTAATAATAATTATTAATAATTAATAATAATAATAAACAATAATAACAATAATGATAATGATGATGACAACAACAGCAACAATAATCATAATAATAATAGATTAGATTAGAAAGCATTCTGTAGGTTCGTTTAGGCCAGGAAGCCACTGTACATAGAACTTGTCAAGAGATATATATACATGTATACATATTTATATACCACACACCCAAAAAAAAAAAAAAAAAAAAACTTAATGTGCTCCAAAAAGCATATGTACTTTTCGTATGCACATATAAACAAAGAGTATCAAAAATTAGTGTTAAAATGTATAAATAAATATAATTCCATTATGTAACACTGATGTAATGTCAGATGATAGTTTTCTAATTATCAACATAATAGTTACTACTAGTAATTATATAAAACTAAAATATGATTATTGTATTATGTACTCTCCATAAATTTCAGCAAATTACAGTACATATTTACAAATATGTTATAGAATTTACAATGCAAAAATGCACAAATTTACAATTATGTACTAGAATGTAAAATATCAAAGCACCAGGCTTTACTGACCTTGTGACGTTACTAAATACTAAAAAAATAATTTGATACATTCGTGCAAGTCACAGTACACAGCAGCTTAATTTGAATATAAAACATGCACATACACACACAGTAATATGCACAAAATGCAATACATTATAACACTTATAAATACAAGATTATTGCGGTATTTTCAGACAGATTTATCACTTAAATATTCATCTACAGGGTAAAATGATTTATTGCAAAGGTACTCCTTGAGAGAAAGCCTTAAAAGTCCTGAAATTTTCAACATTTTCTTTGAGATTACTGGGGAGAGCATTAAATATCTGTATGTTTCATAATATACACATTTCTGAAAGCAACGAAAATGACATTGGGACGATGAATATATCCCTTTTGTCTAGTATTAATGCTATGAATTTACATGTTTGTTATAAAACTATGCCGATTAATTGCATAGAATTTTAAAATGGATAATATATAAACACTAGGTAAGGTGAGTATGCCCAATTTTTGAAGTAGTTCTTTGCATGACTATCTGCTATAAGCATTACAGATTGTATAGCTTTCTTCTGTATCATGAATATGCATTTACTATCCACTGAATTACCCCCAGAATATTATTCCATACACGATGATGGAGTTAAAGTAGGCAAAATACACCAATTTAAGTATATCGATTGAGCAAAATTTATCCAGTGTTCAGAGAGCATACCTTGCTGAGCTAAGTTTAGGTATGATGTAGCTAATATGTGACTTCCAGTCCAAATGCTTATCTACCTAAAGGCCAAGAAATTTGACTTCATTTAACTGTTCTAACAATGTATCATTAATTCCTATTTCTATGTGTGTTTGTGGTGAGTGCATAGTTACAAATTTAATTGTTTTTGTTTTTTCAAGGTTTACTGAGAGGTTGTTTGCTTTGAACCAATTTGGGATACAATTTAGAACATAGTTTAATTTTACTACACAGTAATTGAAATCTTTACTTTTTACTAAAACACTAATGTTGTCTGCAAATAAATAAACACCTGCAACACTGTTAATTCACAATGGGAGGTCATTTATGTAAAACAAGAACAAAAGAGGCTCTAAGATCGATCCCTGGGGAACACCATGTTTTGCTGATTTCCAATCTGAGAGGCACTGTTTGATATCCGTTGGAGTTATTAATTTTGACCCTTTGTTTTCTCTTCTCTAGGTATGAAATGAACCAATCTAATATGTTATTCTTTATTCCATAGAAATGTAGTTTTGCTTTCAGAATCTTATGATTCACACATTCAAACGCATTTGCTAAGTCCCAAAAATTCCACGGACATGTTCATTTAAAACTGTTAACACTTTATGTGTGAGCTTATAGGTTGCATTATCTGTTGCTACTCCTTTTCTAAAGCCAAACTGTTTTTTGGCAAGTAAATTGTTTTTTTCCAAGTAATTATAAAGCCTATTGAACGTTACTTTCTCAAATACTTTTGAGAAAACAGACCAGAGAGATATAGGTCTATAATTTGAGACATTATCTTGTTTACCTTTTTCAAAAAGTGGTTTGACTTTTTTTTTTGGGTAAGGTTTAACGCCCGCTTTAATTACTAATGGCACCGCAGGCGGTGACACTGATGGTACAGGAATGATGATGGAGCACCAGTGGAATGCGATGGCCAATGGTGGGGGAAACGGAGTACCCAGTGAAAACCCGCCCCGGCGCCACTTTGTCCACCACAAATCTCACGTGCGGTCGCTTGGGATCGAACCCCGGCCGTCTAGGTCAGAGGCTAGTGGTCTAACCACTCGGCCACGGCGCGGCCCAGTGGTTTGACAATACAGTACTTCATTCTGTCAGGAAATATTCCACACTTTAGTGATTTGTTACATAAATAGCTAAGGGGAATGCTCATTAGGTCAGAACATGCTTTTAGGATTTTACTTGATATTTCATCTAATCCAGAGGAATTTTTGGTCTTGAGCAAATTTATTATATTTTTTATTTCAGATGGAGTAGTCATTTTTACTTTAAATTCAGGGACTCTTGTTTACAAAAGAAGTTTTCAAAAAACTTAATGCTGATTCTTTACATCCATAATTTATGTTTCACTTGTCTGTTACATTCAAAAAGAAATTGTTGAAAATATCTGTGACCTTTTGAGGATCATAAATTTTTTGATTACCAGAATTCAGTGCTATTGAGGAGCTTTCTTGAGAGCTCTTACCTGTTTCTCTGTTTATTATATTCCAGATAGTCTTTTTTACTATCAGAATTGGATATCTCTTTATTATAAAATAATAATAATAATAATAATAATAATAATAATAATAATAATAATAATAATGGTGCATTTTAATTACTAATTTTACTTTAATTTAAAGAAAATTAGTTTTGATAATCATAAGTTCAATGATATCATATTGAGCTTTTGTTACCAGTTACTAATTTCTGATAATTCCCAACCAATATTTAAAATGTTGCACATTTGAGCACATGGTAGCACATTTGAGTTAAAACCAACACTTTTCTTTTGCATAAGGATGAGCATTTCCATACATTAGGAATGCAAAACAGTCTGTTGCAACTATATTAAAGTAGCAGTGACTGGTTTGTGCTATGTTGACCAATGCTTCTGTTTATTATTTGAGAATTATTTAAAAAACTACTGAGGTAGGTGCCTGTAATTGGGCTTTTAAAATATTGCAAAAGCAGTTAGTGGATAGTTCTTAATGTGACTGTAAAATGTACATAGTTTTGTGTTGCCGAGGAGTAAATAAGACCAAATTAAAATGTGTAAATGGAGCGACTTTTAAATTACATCTTGTGTGGTTCAAGCATAGATATTACAGGAGCATGCATTTCAGCTGCCAATTTCAAAGTAAAATTTAACTTAGATAGGTACAGTCAAATCAAGCAATGGTACAGAGTTAGGGCAATCAGAAGTCCTCTTTTATCTGGACATGTCCTCCTTTTCAAGCATTTGTCTGGTGTCCAGGTGGATATTTTCAAAATCAAGAAATATCCTTTTTGAAACTTCTACACTCAATCAATTTAAACTTTTTTTCCGCCTCTGTTTTGTAGTTAACTATTAACAGATGGCAGCAGAGTCCAAAGAGTAGACTTAGAGTATAGTCTTTGGCTTTGCCAGTAAAATTAATATATCAAATCGATATATCCATTTCTGCTATTTCGCGTTGCTGCTAGCATGTGTCCATTGTTTGATCAGTTGATTACCACGAGAGTTGAACTGTTTTGTGTAGGCTGTTGTATTTTTATTCTCTAGACTACATGGTTTCTATAATTACTTGAAACTTCATCACTGTTTGTGCATTCAAGAAGATGCTAAAATAGCAGTGTAAATGTTCTGATACTCTAGGGAACATATGTCCTGCTTTCAAGAAAGGAAGAAACAACTTCAAAGCAGAAAGCTAAATTTGTGGAACATACATCTCAGTTAAAAGTATATAATTATGTAATTATTTTATGCAATGTTTCTGGTTCTAGACTTTTCACTATTCATTTTTTTATTTATTTGCCTATGTATTTGTTAATGTAGCTAACATTATGTTGATTTCCCTGTAAATTGAGTACATATATGCACATGTAAGATGAAAATCACAGGCCTTCATTATTTCTGGACATCTAGCTATAAAGTAAAAATTCCTAATTAATAACTTTCAGTAATAATATGAAGTCAGATATTGCTTATTTCTTGCATCATCTATTTCGAGATTTGGAACATCACATTGCAACCCAGAAACACAAGAAAAATCTCCAAGGTTGTGTTTCAACATCCAAGATAGGCAATTTATTTAATCGGCAGCAACAGCAAGCAAGTTAGCTCATCAGGTCCTTGCTGGAGAAGATGCCCTAGCTTTCCATACTGTTAGACTTCATTTTAGTAACAGATCTATGGACTGTACACCAAATTTAAGTGAAGCCATATTTTTCAACTCTGATATAGCAAAGAAGATTTCATCAGCCAGAACAAAAACAGAGTGCTTTATTAATAGTGTGATTACTCCTCATGCTGTAGATATCACTATTGAGTGTTTAAAAGGGATATCTTGTTTTGGTGTTTCTAATGATGCTAGCAATCATGGTCACATAATGATGTTTCCAATTCTAATCCAATATTTTGATTATAAGCAAGGTGGCATTAAAACGAAAGTAGTAGAACTCAAATCTACTCTAAATGAGACCTCTGCAACTGTTGCTGGCTATGTGACTGAAACCTTGCATAACTTTGGTGTTGCCCGTAAGTATATAGCACTTACTGGGGACAGTGCTAATACAAATTTTGGTGATATTAATCGAAAAGAGGGAAACAATATTTACAGCAAATTAAAGAAGTCTTTAAATGAAAACTTAATAGGTATTGGCTGCCCTGCACATATTTTGCATAATGTCATACAGTATCGGTCTGATTCTTTAATTTTAGATATTGATTGTTTAATCATTAAACTGTGTAATTACTTCTCAGCTTATACTGTGAGAATGGAACAACTGAAATCTTTTTGTGAGTTTGTTCAAATTAATTTAAGCAGTTGTCTCACAGCAAAAATAGATGGTTGACTCTCTTTCCAGATACAGAAAGAGCATTAGAAATGTATTCGGGATTGAAAACTTATTTCTTATCTGAAGGTAAGTCACCTAAATTTATCAGTCTTTGAGAACAAGTTAGCAGAAGCATATTTATGGCATATACATTCATTGATGGCTGTGTTCCTGTCAAAGATACTGGAAATAGAAAGAGAAGAAAATTCTGTCAATGAAATAATGGAGATTGCAGAGAGTGTGTAAGGTCCTGGAGAACAGACTGCAAGGGAAATTCATTTACTTGAAAGAAAGAGAGATTTTAGACAACGTTAGGCCAGGAGGGCTTGATGAGGGTTAATGCTTTCATGGATCAAGCTTTTTTGTATGAATCTTGCTATGAATATTTGAAACGATGGATCCAAATGTTTAATAATTTGCATGTTTTAAGTGGATGTCTCTGAAGAATAATATTGAATACAATGATGTTGAAACGTGCATTTTTTATTTGCAAAGAAAACATAGCTCTCCAGAGATTGATGATGTAAAATGTTTTGATCAGTTCTGTATTTTCAAAAACTCTTATCTGAGAATATTAATGATTCTGATTTCAGCAAGTTACTTTCTAGTTAAAAATGGGCTAAGTATTTCAATGCTGGTCAACCAGTAGAATCTTATTCTGAGTTGTTAAAGCTGGCGGAATATCTGTTCTGTATACCAGGTCATAATGCAAATGTAGAAAGGGGGTTTTCTCTAATTACAACACCGTGGACTCATGATAGAAATAAGTTTTTAATTGAATCACTAAAATTGAATCAGTATTATTTAAAAGAATTTCCTTGTGTCATTTTATAAATATCTACTGGACAAGCCATAGTTACTGAAACAAATCGGATCATCAGAAAAATATCAGCAAAGTATGTAAATGTTAAACAGTATAATGTATGTTTCATTTAATGTGTATAAAGACCTATGAGTACAATATAAGCTTAAAATTAACAGTTTCCATTTGTCATCTTTTTTCTCAAGATGTCCCACTTTTTACAGCAGTTTGTCCTAATTTTTACCGATATGGATCTGGTCACCCTATATAGAGTAGGCATGTGTTGAGGCAGTTCCCATAAGTGAGAGGAAGAAAGATATAATTATCATGGCAACCAAAGTTATGATCAGCACAGCACTGAGAAAATTCAGAGCTGTTAGGAATATTAGAAGTAAAGGAATAGAAAAGGCAGCATTGAAGAAGAAGCAAGCATGAGATTGGAAGAAATAAAGGAGGAGATGTAGAAAAAGAACTGAACATTTAAAAGACAAGAACAAAAAGTATAATAACCTGGTAATCATGGGGATCAAAGAGATAGTAGGAAGAGATGTGAGATGAAAGATTAGGGATAGAAATGAGAAAAGATGATATAGTGAAGCATTCAGATTTGGGAAAAGAATAGAGAAAAGAAATATATTGGTAAAATGCATAAGCACACACATGGTATATGACATAATAAATCAGGCAAAGAAATTGAGAGGAATGGACATTTACATGAACAGAGAGTTGATGCAAGCAATGGGAAATATTAAAAAGTAAACAAAACAAAGAAGGCACAGAGACAGGGAACATAGCATATATTAAAAATTTTAAATTATGGATTGGTGGTAAAATGACAAAATGAACACCAGAGAGTAAAAACAGGCAGGAAATCAGGAAACAACAAATATGGCAATGGAGACAAAACTCCAAGATGCTGCTGTGACTTCAATGGTTAAAGACCAGTAAAAAGCAGCCAATGCAGAAACATGGAGAACAATACCACAGAGAAGATTGTAGTGGAAATAAGTATGGGAAATAATGAGTCAGACATCGGGGATAGTGGCAGTGTGGGAAAGGAGAGAAGAAAAGTGAAAAAATGCCATGGATGCCATCTGTTAACTGTCTAACATTCAGTGAACTTTTTGCAGAAATGATTTAAAGAACTTTATCTGTATCTAATTGTTGAGCCAGTAAAGACACTTTTTACACAGGTATCAGAAGTGGGATTAGGAAACCAAGATGGAAGAGATGCTTAAAAAATTGGAGCAAATGAAATCCGACATGGAGAAGATGAGAAATGAAATAACAGTGAATTCCTATTAGAGAATGTACAGAATAAAATGAAAATCAGAATAGAAACTGCAATGGGGAGGATGAAAGATAAAATGGACAGAATGGAGCTGACAATGGCGAACCTGAAAATGGAAATTTCCACCAAAATTGACGATTGACTGGTTGGCATGGACAAATGACATGGCAGAACTTGGGGAAAAAGTGGAAGATCTCAGAGAAAAGGTGGAGGAGCCTGGCTGAGCGATGAAACATCACAACCAATGCCCTAATGTCCTGGAAGGAAGAGCCAAGGGAAGCACCAAGGAACTGAATGCCATGGCACAGAGGATGTGCGATGGGAGGCTTAAGGGGCTGAAGATCAAGACACCAGGATGCGACAAAACTTCTCCACGCAACAAGCCACCCAAGTATGAGGATGTCAACCTTTGAAGTCTTCCGCCGACAGTTTGCAGCTGTCGCTACCCACAAGCAGTGATCAGCAGAAGAAAAAGTTGATAGCAAGCCTTCAGGGATGGGCGACAGAAGTACTGAATGCAATCCCAACTTTGGCGAAGTCCAGAGAGATCTTGGAGACCCCTGAGAACCACTTTGGGAATTATCATTTGGCTGCGGCCTACCGCAGCATGGTATCTTGATGGATAATGTAGCTGTGCCCACAAGAAGCGTGGTGGTGAAGGCGCATCTAGAGGGTCAACGGTCAAGAAACTTGGTATTGGACCGGAAGATATCACTACACGGACCATGTGTTGCCCGAGCATTGTTGCCCTGCTGGGAAGAAGTACCCGTAAGACTGCTGAACCCGATGGACACCGATCAGGACATCCTAGGCGGGACAGAGTTTGGGAAGTGCGAGTCAGGTGTCAGTGTAACATCGTGCGACGGATCCTAGTAGCCAGCAACGTCGAACGGCCTGGGGCCCCAGCTGAAAGGCTGGTTGAAGAGAGCAACCGACCATATGACCACTTCAAAACTGAAGGTCCGACATCTACTCAGCCGATACCAGTCTGGCTTCTGCAAAGAAAACGGCGAATACGGTCGCACTGTCCGAATACTTCACAACATCGACACCGGAGATGCGCCCTATCCGGCAACCACCAAGACTGTTACCCTAGCGAAGCAAGCAGAGGTGCGGGACATATTAGAGGACATGCAATGTAGGGAAATTATTAGAGTCCGGCAGCCCTTGGTGCTCTACTGTAGCCTTGGTGAAGAAGATTGGTGAGCTACGCTTCTGCGTGGAGTACAGGATGCTGAATGCAGTCGCCAAAAAAGGGCTGCTTCCCCTTACCATGGATTGACGACACCCTGGACACGCTTACTGGTACCCAGTGATTGGGCTTCAAATCGAGATACTGGAAAATGGCCTTAGATCCCAGAGACATGCTAAGAGCTTTGGCAATTTACGGTTATGCTCTTTGGCCTCTGCAATGCACAAACCACCTTCCAGCGCCTCATGGAATCAGCGATGAGAGGGTTGACATACGACGCCTGCCTGCTCTATTTGGATGACATCGTCGTGGGCAATAATTGCGAAGAACATCTCGAGAACCTGGCCAAGATACTGCAAAGGCTGCACGCAGCTAACCTAAAGTTGAACGCGAAGAAGCGCCAACTCTTCTGCAAGGAAGTAAACTACCTGGGTCACATAGTCTCACCATCGGGAGTGGTCACGGATCCGGAGAAGGCTCGGACAGTGAAAGATTGACCCCGTCTGAAAGGCAAACGAGAGCTGCGAAGTTTCCTGGGCCTATGCAACTACTACCGCTGTTTGCCAGAGGTTTGTCCAACATCGCGAAACCTCTCATCCGTCTGACTGAAGAGCACTAGCCTTACACGTGGTCAAAAGAGGCAGAGGGTGCATTCCAGGCGCTAAAGCAAACACTCCGCAGTGCTCCTATTTTACGATTTCCACAACCTGGTGGCGAATTTATCGTGGATACAGATAGCAGCGATACCGGCGTTGGCGGCGTTCTATCACATATCCAGATTGGCCTGGAGCAAGTAATTGCTTACTAAAGCAAGGCGCTCTCCAAAGCAGAAAAACAAAAAAAAAAAAAAAAAAAAAAAGACTATTACGTTACTCGATGAAGCCCATGACAGTCGCTGGAACACTTCCACAAGTAGGTACTCGTATGGTCAGCCATTCCACCTGAGGGCTGACCACCCTACCCTCACTAGGCTGTTAAGTTTCAAGAATCTGGAGGACCAGAGGCTGCAAGAGTACAACTTTACATCAGAACATCGGAGAGGAAGGAGCCACATCAATGCGGATGCCATGTCCAAACGACCCTGTCCAGAGGAGTGCGTCCACTGCACTAAGGTTGAAGAGAAGGAGCGAACCGCACCTGTCCGTGTTATCTCAGCGGTACCTGCAGCTGGATGGGATAGCGTAGGGCTGGGTGGAGCAGTTGGCTACTCCTGGTAGAAGGGGGCAGGGATTAGGCCCAGTTGGGAGCACATCGCACCAAGATGTACTGTGTACTAGTCCTACTGGCCCCTAATAGGAGAAAAGTTACATTCATTCAAAGAATGGTCAAACTTATGTAATTTTATCGAAATTTTAGCTGCCACACATAGTAAAAAAAAATATAAAATAAACTATTTTCTAGTGTTTAACATGTATTATGTTATATATCATATTAAAGCTTACATTTTAGAGAATAAGAATCAATGAAAAATTAAATTTTAAAAATTTCAAGATGTATCTCGTTCCGAACCCCCTTAAACTAACTGCTGAGTCAATAAAGACATTTGTTACAATATAATCATTTTGTTTTAACATAAATTTAGCAAATTTGCTTCATTTGGTTTCAATTTGCTTTTGTAGGTACCCAGCAAGAAAAAACCTCATTTAACTAAACATGTACTAGGTGCCAAGGTTGCTTACAGAAACATTGCCACAGGAATATTCCATCAGGACCTACCATAAGAAAAAGTTATGTGAACAGCACATATAAAGAGATTCTTTGCAGAATACCTTCAGAGATTGAAAATTTCCACGTATGCTTTTGGTAAATGAAAATTCAGACAGCATGCAATGCTAGATAACTCATTTGATTGGTGGAAATTTGTATTCTAATGGTTCTTCTAAAGCTTATTTAATATGTAGCAGCCAACTAACTGAACTAACAATAAGACTATAGCACAGTTTGTGAACAATGGCCTCAAAGCATTGTTTTCCAACTATATCAATGAGAAGGAAATACTACTGATTTGTACTGATACAGCTGCCAATATGATTGCTGCAGTACTGTTACTGAAACTATTTCGTCCATCAGTCACTCATGTTACTTGCCTTGCACATGGCACACATTGTGATGCAGAGCAGATTAAATTACAGCTTGCCTGTGGCGGTCTTCCACAGTTCAAGTCTCAAGGAAGCACCAGAAAGTGCAGTACACTAATCTCCTGCTTATTTTCAACTTCTGGAAAACCTGAAATATCTCACAAGCACTATTCACCTCACTAAACCATCTGGAGGTACTGTTTGAAGAAATTATTCCACATCACATCACACATAATTATGTTTAAGGCTGCTACAGCAGATGCACAAATTTTTAGGCTTTCTGTTGAGTTTTGTTATCTCTTTTCAGAAAGTCTTCTCTAAAACTCTGTTTATAGAAACTTATACCTCACAGGTATAGAACATGAATAAGATAAATTATTTACATAAAAGATCCAAGTCATCCCTTACTGAATGCTTACACACAGTTACTGCTCATTAGTTACAAGTGGTTATCACTAATGGTGTAGTCAAATTTTAGATCCCACAAAATGAGTCTGCATGCAGAGCATTTTGTAGCAGCCCAGTGAAGAGGGTTCATGATCAAGATGAAAGATAACTGCTCAAGTTTAGCATTGTATAATAATTAGCAGGGTACTTTTGGACCATAATCTAACTTAGCAAGAATTCTTACATTATCAACAACATTATATGATGCAAATTTATTATGTTGAAGACCTATAAAACTATGAATCAGCCCTAAAGGCTGTAAAACCATAAAAAGGCACATACATTTTATGCATAAACTATGAAGGTTGACAAGTATGAATGTTGCTTTAACAATGTTATGTGAAGCAATCTTTTGACTATATTTATATATAATTATGGTGTAAATTACAGAACACCATGTGTTTACTGCACTATCTTTTGCTCAAATGGAGCCACATAGCTTTAATTTATACAAAAATTCTTGATGCCACAGTTCCAAATAAATTCACGTAGGTTATTAGACACATTTAAATAGACATGTTAGAAAGAAAGAAACACAGCCAGCCAAAAATTCCAACCAAGGAAGAATTAGAAGAAATAGGAGCTGTTGTGAAAAGAAGGCCAAGAGAACTGCTACCTCGGATTATTGGTTGTTGCAGAATAATTGAAGAGCCTGTTGACCCTACAGACTTAACTATATGTTTTTATCTTCTGTGGGGAACAATTGAAGATACAGTTTTCATCTCGGCAAGAAATATCAAAAAGTCTACCGGAAAGATTTGTAAAGAAGTGCCAAGGAAGCAACAGGCTACCATTCATGTCATTCAAGAGAAATCTGCCTAGTAGTATTACATACTTTTTAAGAAAGTCTGTTAAAACATGACACAAAGCTATATTCACTGTTGAAATTTGACTCAAACTGTATTCACATTCTTGATATTCTGCAGATGTATACAATAATATTTTCACACATTTTACATAATGTACTCTGTCCCTCCTATTGAATGAAGGTTTATCAAAGTGGTCTGGAAAAATATTATAACTATAAAACATTATTGTCAGTTAATATATCAAAGCAATAATCTTGTACATAATTATAGAACTCTCATGTATTGCATTTATATGAATATTTCTACTCACTCTTCTACAGGCAATTCTTGATAAATTTGATGTTTTCCATTCACATGACTTTCTCTAGCTGTTGCACAAAAAACTTTCCATACAAAAGGCTATTCTTTTATCCAGGACTGTTAATCAAGGTAAACATTAGCATAAATTGTCTTATCACTTGCTTCCTTGTACGTAGAAGGGACATAAGGGAATACACTAGGCTAAATTGATAGCCAAACCTTTTAAACGCTGGTCCTATGTGAAACAACTGAAGTTAAAATAAGAACTGAAGCTTTCCTGGCAACGTATTAATTCAAAATCTTCTCAGGCCGAGAAGCCCGAGAAGATTTTGAATTAACTGAAGTTAGGCTTGCTTTGCATGGCCTGCAGTAAAATGAGAAAAGTTTAAGTAGTTTAAAAGTGAAAACAATAACAAGGAATATTAGAACTGGTCAGCTCTACATAAAAAAACATATAGGGTATAAATTATGTGTTTTAACAAGACCTACAATTTTTGTGTAATAAGTTTTTGTCTATCTCTTACGGTTTAACCATTACGCAAAATGAGCAAAACTCATCCAGAATAAAGAGCTCTTCAGAAAATTCAAAATATACAGGTTATTTGTGATGTAAATACCTTTAATATACAATATTTTAATCAAAGTTGTTAGAGCTATTTTTGAGAGAAACAAAGGGTAGTTTGGAGTAGGGAGATTTTCTTGAAAATCTTTGTGTCACATATAGTTATAACCTGGATGATACTAAACTTAAATACCAAGTTTGGTTTTCAACGGTCTTTTTGTTTCTGAGCTGTACATGTATGCATGCATGTACGCATGCTCGCACGTACATGGACCCCTTTCAGACTCAAGGAACCTCAAAACATACATTTCTGGTAAAATCTCTACATCAAAGTTTTGGGTGTAATACAATACCTTCTCTATCCACTATATACATTGAACATAATGGCTAGAGAAAGTAAAAAAATTATTCTTATACCTATGTCTTGTTAATAATCAAGAAATGTTTATTACAAAGTTTATTATATATAATACAGTGGACTGAAGCACTAGATTTTCAAAAAGTCTATTTGTGAATGGCTTTGAATTTCCATGTTCCTTGATGAGCATAAGAAGAAAAAAAAATTAATAGCATTTCAACACTTGAATAAAGTAATTATTTGAACATTTCACAAATAACAAGGAATATTTTGGAAATAGTTAATAGAAAAAGGTGCTATTTCATGACATCTGCATTTTTTATTTATTTATTTTTTGCAGTAAGATTTTGTCTATCTCTTATGGTTTACCACTGATATGTTCATCATTTTGTTGTCTCCTTAGTGTGATGGTAGCATAGCTGCTTACCAAGCAGGAGACCTGGGTTTTATTCCCAGTACCAGCGAGGGGATTTTTCCCCCCTGCTGGGAGACCTCGTCCAGGGTGCACTCGGCTTCGTGAAGTCCCTGGGGCGCCAATTGAGGAGCTCAATGGAAAAGTAGCAGCTCCAGGTCATGAGGACCGCATTAACCACGCCTCACCCACCAATACTGCACCCCATCCATGACGTCTGTCATGGACCAAGATGGGGACGCAGCGGCCGGGCAGTAGGCCAAGGTTCTTTGTGAGCTGTCGCGCCATGGAGTTATCAGTTATTTTATATATTCATTATTCAAAACAAAGGTCATTATAGGCTTTTCACAAGAAATTAATTTTTTTTTACACATGCGCGCACTCACACGCACGCACGCCCACCCACCCACCCACCCACCCACCCACCCACCCACACACACACACACACACATACTCACACACTCACACTCACATACATACACACAGATATACATTTGCCATGCAAATATATATCCTAAACATATGCCATTTTATTGAACGTTCTTATAGCCATTTTTGATCAAACCTAAAGAAACAATTATTTTTCCATATAAAGGCAAGTTTGGGGCAGGGGGTTTATTGAAAACCTTTGTGCCAGACCCTTGTAAGACACTGAACTTAAAACACAAAGTTTTCCTTTACACATGCAGGTGCGCAAATGGTCCATTTTCTAAAAATTATTTTATTTCGATTCAGATAGCCCCAAAAGATGTATTTCAAGCAAAATCTTGGCATGAAATTGTTCAATGGAATACGTTCTCTATTTATTATAGATAAAAGTAGAGAAAGTACAAATACAGATTAATGATTTCTTCTCGAGACATCAGCAAGGTAAAATTAATCCAACATCTACCTGGCTGACATCCCAAGAAGAAATCATTAATAACCAATGCCGGTAAAGCTTCAAGTCCTTGATTAAAAATACAGAAATACTATCAACAGCACTATGAAAGAAAACAAAATAGTACACCTAAGACACTAATAATTCAATTCCAGTTCCACCATGTCAGTATATTTGGGCTACTTTTACAGTGATTTCTTGACTATACAATTTCAGGTTGGCAGCTTTGCTACAATGTGCATATGATGACAAGATATTAATTCATTGCCCATAGATGATACTAGAGAACAAAATCATGACTTGT
This sequence comes from Hymenopus coronatus, assembly GCA_030762935.1. NCBI lineage: Eukaryota > Metazoa > Arthropoda > Insecta > Mantodea > Hymenopodidae > Hymenopus > Hymenopus coronatus. The sequence continues at coordinate 312,466,008 of CM060900.1, read as the reverse complement.
GGACATGAAATATGGCAAATTTAGTCCAGGGATCTTCTCTTTCAAGGTTCTTTTATGCGCAAATAAACATTACATTTACTTCCCTTCTGGAGGAAGCCATTCTAAGGATATTTGCATCCAAACAAATCCAATCTTGGGTATTAGAGGCTAGCACAGTAACCACTGCACCACAAAGTGTGACCAGACACTAATATAAAACCCCTATTTTTCATAATTCAACTTCTTCATCCTTTCTGATCTCCTTAAAACTGTTCAAAGTGAGTTACTGTGCTTTTCCTTCTATGATGCGATGTCACTTTTATTAGAAAACAGCATAACCTAACCTATTAGATAGTTACATGGTCTGTACAAAAACCTACAGCAGTCTAGGTCAAACCTTTGCAATTCAACAGCTCACAAGCTGGTTCTGGGTGGCCAGAGTGGCTAATCTTGCAGGAGAACTGATTAGCATCCCTGATGCTTGAGTGAGCATTAATGACGGATTGACTAAACTGCAAATTAAGACAGGTAATCACTCCAAAGTATGAGGGAAAGACTGTCTGGCCTAAAATACTTATAATAAACATGCATTTAACCATCTTAGTGCCATGAGCCAATCTGAATGGCTTCCCAAAACCACCTAAAAATGCCGTGAAATTTTACGTGAGCAGCAGCTATTATGAAAATCCATATAAAAATAACTATGTTTAATCAGTACAATGGTGAAAGCTTCAAGCATAATGCCCAGGTAATATAATACACATTCACAGTAATAATATGTATATATTAATTTTATATAAGATGTAATACATTCTATTAAAACACAGTTTTGTGGGTTAAATACTTTTTCCAGAATATAAGTTTAAAAATCCACATTAAAATTCACTCAATGTGGTTTCAACTACATCAAATGAACAACTTATGTTTTCTAAACATAGAAACATGCATTAGAATTCAACATTACTTGATTGTTATAAAATTTAGGCCTGAAATATTGGAGCTGCAAAGAGTCAACTACACACATTTGAGTACTCACCAATAAACTACCTTTGTGACAAATTCAAGAATGCAGGATAAACTGCACTCTTTGCATTACAATTGTTTGTCTCTATACTCTCACTTTTCAAACATTAAAATAACACCAATATTATTATTATTATTATTATTATCATCATCATCATTATCATTATTAAGCAACTGGTGCTATTTTAGGTTAACAGACATAAGCAAACCAAAGATAACAACTCAGAAAATTAGTATATTATTACTGATTTCTTCTAGGGATGTCAACCAGGTAAGCGTTGGTTAATTTCCAAGCTTTCAACAATGTACTCTGTCACCATCATCAGGGGACTCTGGTGGCATTTTTACATCTGGAGGGGAAAGCCGAAGGGCTGCCTCACGTGTTGTCATTGGTCAGCCCTGGCCAATGGGAGTTGAGGAGGATGGGGCAAGCGGTTCTCAATTATAGGTAGCTATGATTTGCTTATTTGCAGACCTTCGTTTTTGTTAAATATCAGTCTGTCATAATATCCAGTTGATTTTTCTATTATTTTGGTGGATGAAAAATTTATCTTATGGCCAGTATCATAAATATGTTGTGCTACCGTAGACTTTCTTGGTAGCCCAACCTGATGCAGCATTGGTGTTCTTTGATGCACCCTTCCACAGTCCTTCCTGTCTGGGCAATGTCAATTTTTCCACATTCGCACGCAGTGCAGATGCCCGAGTTGTCTTTGACCAAGCCCAGTAGATGTTGTTTGATTTTGGCAGGGGCTTAAAAACTCTTCTGATGCTGTGTTTAGACACCATTCTTGATGTTTTGAGGGACATTGCACCCACATACGGAATAATGGTTGAAGCTAAGCTTTCTTTTTTCTTGCATTAATGTTTGATTGACGGTGGAATTTCCTGAAAGCTTTGTTGATATCTTGGTTGATATATTGGTTCTGTCTAAAGACTTTTCGTACGTGCTGGATTTCTTCTGGAAGGTTATATATATCAGAAACTGTTATCACTCAGTGTATAAGTGTAGAAAGTACTGTGTGTTTCTGTGCTGGGTGGTGAAAGCTTGTATTGTTGCAGTACAGGTCAGTGTGCATGAGTTTTCTGTACACTTTGTGCCCTAGATGGCTATCTTCATTTTTGTAGATGAATAAGTCCAAAAACGGTAAGCAGTTGTTCTCTTCTATCCCCATTATGAATTTGATATTGGGATGGATACTGTTTAAGTAGTTCAGGAAGGCAGTCAGAGTGTGGTTTCCATATAGCCAAACTACAAATGTGTCATTTACATAGTGGAAGAAGTGTGTACATGCAAGAAGCATATTTTCAAGTGTTAGGTATTCAAACTCTTGCATATAAAAGTTGCCTATGGCTGGTGACAGAGGAGACCTCATGGCCATCTGATCTGTTTGTTCATAGTAACAGTTGTTGAAAAGAAATTAGGCTGAGGTTAGTGTGTGATGAAAAAGCGGATGACGTTCTCGTTAAAATGTGACCTACAGGATTCTAAGGTTTCCTGGTAAAAAGCAACTGCACATTGAAGCTGACTAAAACAATTGATGAACTGTCTTTAATTTCTTAGAACTTTAGTGAATTTGGATGAGTTTTTGATATGATGAGTGCAGGTACAATTCAGGGGCTGTATAAGTTGAGTCAAGTCTTTGGCAAGTAAATAAGTTGGTAGGCCAATGGCAATGAGGGGCACTCCTTGTTTACATATTTTGGGTAATCTGTAGACCCATGGTAGAATGGAGGTGTGTTTCAAGTGGCAGGCTGCTAGACTTCAGCAGAGAAATAGTTTTCTTTTCATAGAATCATCTGAAAGTGGCTTATACACCTTTTCGGACTACTTTTTCTATGTAATTTGTTCTGGACAACACCACTGCTGCATTATCCTTGTCTGCAGGAAACACTAATAGGTCTCCGTTGCTTTTGAGATCATTCAGAGCTTGGTGTTCTGCTCTGGTGAGGTTATGTTTGGGAAGATTTGCTTTTCTCAAAGAACCGTAAATCTCTTGTCTCACTTCTTCAGCAGCTTGTTGTGGGATACTTGAAAAGGCACATTCTACACTGCTGATGTCTTTGTATGGTATGGCTTTATAAGACAGAGTGAAGGTAAGACCCTTTGAGGACCGAAACCATATCCTTGCTTAGTTCAGTATCAGAAAGATAACTCACAAGTTTGCTTGAGTCTAGTGTAGAAACTGTTTCCACAGGAAGTGGAGAACTTTGGCAAACTTTCCCATTTGCCATTCTGTAACCCATATTAACCTGTGCTGCTATTGAATTATGAACAAGGACAAAGGGCTGCAAATAAGCAAAACATGGCTACACATAATTCACAGCCTCTTGCCCTATCCTCAACCCCCATTGGCTAGCACCAACCAATAATAGCACGCAAGGCAGTCCTTTGACCTCCCCACTCAGGTATAAACACTGCTGCCAGGGCAGCTTGCCTCCAGTTCCCTGATAATGGCGACAAGAGTGCATTGTTGAAAGCTCAGAAATTAATCCAACACTTACCTGACTGACATTCCGAGAAGAAATTATTAATAATCAATGCTGCCAAAGTTTCAAGTCCTCCCTTAGTATATCATTATTTAGACACACTCACTTTGTACACTTATGAGTGATTGTACATCTTTTTTTTTTTGGTAGTGTTTAACGCCCGCTTTTACTACTCTGGCACCGCAGGCGATGACACTGATGATACATGAAGATGGAGCCCCGGTGGAATGAGATGGCGGGGGAAACCAGAGAACCCGGAGAAAACCCGCCCCTGTGCCGCTGCTTTGTCCACCACAAATCTCACATGCAGTCGCTTGGGATCGAACCTGGGCCATCTAGGTGAGAGGCGAATGGTCTCACCACTCGGCCACGGTGCGGCCTTAATTGTACATCTGATATGTAATCTTTTATCATACAGCTTTTCTTTGTAGACACAAGCTGACTGAAAATCTCATGAGAATCCTTTGCTATTTAACAAATGAAGCACATAACATTCAATTGTAAACAAAGGGGATGTTTATAACTGAGAAATTCAGATATATCATTATAAACTAATCAGGCAAAAGAAAAAGGTGGAAAATACCATCATTATAGGTGCTCATAAAAATAGTTTTACCATGAAGGTTTTCACAATTCAATCTGTTCAACTTTGGCACCCTAAGGGGTGGCAGTCAGTCTCTAACAGGGCACTAAGAGGGTTAAGTATTTATCTGAAATTAACAGACTTTTAAAATTAAACAAATATTAAACATTTTAAACATTTAAGCAAAAGGTGTTGTTCTATAATAATGGTGATGATAAACAATAAGTGTTTACCTCAAAATTGAAACAAACGTTCGATATACCTAATTTTAACACATCTACAAGCTAAGGTAATCATCCTGTCAAAATATAATATAAATATATTTTATTCCACTAAATCAAAAATAAATATAGTTATTTTTTAATCTAACATAAATTAAATTAAAGGATTATTATTTGTAAATATAAAAGGTGTTTACAAAAATCTGATGAAACCATTAAAAACTTTCAACATTTTAAACAAGAGAAATTGTTTAAAGAAATGTATAAATACAAATGGTTTTATTCTTTTAAATTAAAAATAAATTTCATAATTTAAACATAATTAAAAAAAGTGTAAGTATTGCTCTGTAAACCCTATTTTTTAATTCTTCATAGCCAACCGAAAGCTGTCTATTTTAGTGTACTTCCTCTCTTTGATTAGAAACTTTGCACCCACTGGATTCTAGCAATTTAGGTATATCAGCAAAAATGATTTGTACTAATTGAATATGTAATATAGCTTCCAAATCTGCATCTGAAATGATCATTTTTAGTTAATTAAGGCTCATTATTGAAAATAGTTGCTCACAAACATAAATTGAGATAAACATTGCAGCAAAACAGCTTGCCTGTGTATGTAGAATGCACTCTTGTCATTTCATGGTACAAAGCAATGCCTGCAAATGAGATGGAGGGAGGGAATGGCTAGTGCAGTGGTGGGGGCCACCCTGAGCTGGGTACACCAGTTGACAAGGTATGATCTACATATTGCTAGCTAAAACTCTTAAGCCTGCACACCCTTTAATAATAAAATATAAGTTTTTCAATTTTTATATGCTCTTTCAATAAATATGAGTAACCAATTCTAAAGCGTCTCAATTATACATTTACATTTTAAATCTTCCATTATAGGACTCCCAATCTCTTTCATCCTTCTCATTATTACTTAAAGCTGACACTAAATAAACCCAGTCTTGAAAAAGTATGAACACCTGCAAAATCTTTACCTGCTTTGTCGTATGATTTTGCATTTGTATCCTGAATTTGTCAGTAACACTGCAGTTTGCCAAAGAAACTGCATTATGACGTACCACAATATCAATGCAACAGCGAGGTCTAATTGACCCTTCTGGATCAACAACTGAGTATTTGTTGGGTGCAGTGCAGAGAACTGTAAAAACAAAACAGTATCAGTAGCATATTATTTTATTTTATTATCACCTAACCTATATTATGTACTCAGAAGGCACTTTAATTTCACTTCTATATCAAAACTTAATGGAAAATGATCTGGAGACTATTGTTGCTATCATCGGTCTAGATTCACTGTTGAGGCTTGATGAATGTATTTCCTGTTTGGACATACTGTTTGATGGGATTTGCATATTTACAAGTATGACAACAATTTAACAAACTGAATTTAGCTTTATTGATAGTTTTTCCCATAGAGAGAGTTTTGAATAGATTTTGTAAGCTTAGGTTTTTCTTTAGCTATATATATAGTTTTTCCCAAAGAAAGAGTTCAACCAGTTTTGAAGAAATTTTATAAGCTTAGGTTTTCCATTCAAATAATGATCTGTGTATCAAAACCACTCTGTAACTGACAATTTATTATTCTGTTTATATTTTACATTTCTTATTTGCTCTTTAACCCAAGAGCAGGTGTACTGGGGTAAAAAGAACCCCATTATTGCTTTTTTTTTTGTGTGGCCAACTCTGTAAATGATTGGATGGCTACACTAGCTATTCATTCATTGTTCTTTTATGCATCTATTAACATAGCTATATTTTGTTGTTTGAGTCTGAAGAATTGTCTATTAGTGTGTTTGTTCAGCTCTGTCAATCTGGGGTATAGAGTTCTCCATGAGCTTAAGTTTCATCTTACTTAATTTCATAATCCGCCCGCCCACCTGCCCATCCGTCCGCCCGCCCGTCCGTCCGTCCGTCCGTCCATCCATCCATCCATCCATCCATCCATCCATCCATCCACCCACCCATCCATCCATCCATCCATCCATCCATCCATCCAACCATCCATCCACTCTCTATCTCTGCCTGCCTGCCTGCCCTGCCGTGCCGTGCCTTGCCTTGCCCTGCCCTGCCCGGCCCGCCCGGCGGGCGGTCTGTCTGTCTGTCTGTCCGTCCATCTATCTATCTATCTATCTATCTATCTATCTATCTATCTATCTATCTATCTCTTTCTCTCTCCAGATGTCCAGTATTACTCTGAAACAATAAAAATGTGTTTCATGTAGGAAAATAACTCCAGAGGAAATGTAGATGTTCAATGAGCTGCCAAAGACAACATAACAGATAGTGGTGAATCCAATGAAGAGAGAGAAGTAATTGTGGAGAGATGGAGTTTTCAAACTATAGTACACCCAAAAAGAAGAACATTGTGACAATTTCCCTGGCTCTACAAGAAATACAAGGGATGAATTCAGCTTTTCATGCCATTGCTGATTTTCACATGATATTGCGAATCACAAGAATACACACACATTCAGCTACATTGTGAATCAATACAATATTCATAAGCTACGGATGCCAAAGAAACATTTAGGGCTGAAATTAGTCCATCTGTTGGATGCTTATATTTTATAGGCCTAGATAAAGGAAGCCACACGAATGTTCTGGTATTATGGAATTCTGATGGAATGGAAATGGAAATACTAAGAGCTTGTATACGCTAAATGTGATTGTTATTCTTACTTTGGGTGCTGTGTTTGATAACAAAGCCACCAAAATTGAGAAGAAAAAATGATAAACTGGATGCTATGTTTCAATTTGTTGACAAATTGTAAGATAGAAATTCCTACAGACTGGAGATGTTTGTCACAACTGATGAGAAGTTTGAGCCTTTTCAGGGGCATTGGAGCTACATATACAGTAATTGCCAAATATGCCCATCAACTATGGCATAAAGTTTTTGCATTTGGTAGTGCTAAAACTTTTTATACCAGTAGTTTCAAAATTTACTGCGATACACAAGATGTGCCTTATTTAGTTTTCAACAAACTCAGTAAAGGTTTGAAATGGCTTGTTACTGTTATTGAAGGCTCTCACAGAAATGTTACCTTCGACAACTTGTACTCTAGTTACCCTTTGGCATTGGAATCATTGGAAAAAAGACTCGCATGCATAAGATAAGACAAAAAAATAAATACCCAGTGAACTTCAGGCAAACAAACTAGAGAAGCAGGGTCAGCAAACTTTAGATTTCAGGAGGACAAGACTATTACATCTTACGTTCCAAAGAAAAATTGGGTTGTGAGTTTACTCTCAACAATGCATGAAACTCCTACACGATGATGTCATTAACATGCCAGGGATCATCATGGATTACAACATGACAAATGGGGGAGTAGATACTGTTCATCAGATGTGTAGTGCATACAGTATTGTGCAGCACACAAGAAGATGGCCAATGATGTGTCCTATGCCTTACTGAATGTTGCTGGCATAAATGCTCAATTTTTTTATTTATTCGAACCTAGAAAACCATAAAGATCCAAGAAGAGTTTTCTTGAAGAAATTGGTATTCTCAATTAAGAAGCCTAATCTTTCAGAAAGAGCAATGAAACAATTACTTCCAAGTGATATTAGTGTATTCTTGACTAAATATAAGCCATCTTGCAGATCAAAACCCTGCAAAAAGAAGTATAAGGTTTATGTTCTGCAGAGGTGCCAAATACATTGCCACCACTATAAAATGTTCTCTCTGCCATAAATTTACATATAGACAAACATACACATGTGATTCAAGTAATTAAGACTCTAAATTCATATCCTGAAGGGTGTTAGAATATTCCAGTGAACAAGCACTCATAACAAATATATTTTAAAATATAGTGAACTTTTTCAAATAAAGGACTCTGAAAAAGCTTTATATACAGCCATTTTCTGCATAACACTGTTACATAGATTGTTTCATATCAGCATATTAACTGTTATCTCAGACAGTTGTGAGCCATGCCTCCACTGTAAGCTATATTGTGATAATTATGTTTACATATCATGCAAACCCAGTATGACTTGAAATGGCTAGTAATACTGGTTATAAAATGTAGCTATGACATTTTAAATGTGTAAATATGATGAAAATATTAAGAAATGGAGGTGGGGAATGGAACACCCTGCACGCACCCTCCTGTGAAGAAAGTAGAAGCACCCACTCTTGGGTTAAACCTTGTGTTTATATTACACTTAGCCTTTCCTATGTGGAAGGGTAATCCCAAAAGTTAAGGTCTCCAAAGTGCTGGGAAACTGTTTGTGTGGCCATTGACCACACTGTTTTATTTTTTCTCTGCCCCTTCACTCTCTACAGAAAGCACTGCACATCTGCTGGAGCATTCAATCTTGTATTGGCAGCCAGCTGAAATGGAGCTCTGATTAGCCACTACCACCAGGTGCAAAGTTTCCAGTTATTCAGTTTTTAAACCAATCAAAATTCATTAACAGTTGTCAGTTCTTTCTTCAAGATTGGTGGATCACTCTTGAAGAACTCTGCATTGTTGTTCCTGAAATTTCTTGAACCACCATTTACCGGACTTTGATTGAAGTGTTGAAGTTTCGAAAGGTGTGCACAAGATGGGTCCCAAGAAGCAGACAGAAGAACACAAAAGGCAATACGTTGAAACTTCCCCCCAATTTCTTCAATGCTATGCAAATCAAAAGGACCACCTTTTGGATTTAATAGTCATGGGTGATGAAACCTGGGTTTTCCACTTCATGCCTGAAACCAAATAACAATCACGTGAGTGGCAGTATTCCGATTCACCTAAACTGCTAAAATTTAAAAGAACACAGTCTGCAGGTAAAGTCATGGCAACTGTGTTTTGGGATCAAAAGGGGACATTGTTGGTCGACTTCCTGGATCCTGGGACAACAATAAATGCTGACAGGCATTGTCAGACGTTAAAAAATCTCAGACGGATGATTCAGAACTGAAGAAGAGGAATGTTGAGCATTGGCATAAGCCTTCTCCATGACAATGCTTGCCCTCACACTGCCTGTAGATCTTTTGCAACAGTTTGGATGGAACATCATCTCCCACCCACCCTATAGTCTGGACTTGATACCCAGTGACTACCACTTGTTTCCCAAGTTGAAAGAACACTTGGCTGGAAGATGCTTTAGTGGCAATAGTGAGGTGAAAGATAAGGTTCACAGCTTTTTTCAATAGCATAGCAGCAGGCTGGTATTACACGGGCATACAAAACCTGCCACAGCGTTTACAAAAATGTGTCAATCAAAATGGTAATTATGTGGAAAAATAGAAAAATGTTCAACCTTCAAAACTGTATACAACTAATTGTAAATAAAGGTTTACATTTTCAAAAAATTGGAGACTTTACTTTTGAGATTACCCTTGTAATAATTATTACTATTAATATATAATTTTATTAACATTTAATTTTAATAATAATAATAATAATACTGATGATGGTGTTGATGATGATATAATAATTACTCATAATAATTATTAATAAATGCACTACTTCCCTTGATTTTCTTAGCTAGGTTTACAATTATTTTTCTCTACTTAGACTTCCTTCCCACTCTGAAAGCCTCTACTAATTCCAACTTTAGTTCCAGTTCTAGTTTCTCTTCTCATAATTAACTCCAGTTCTTCCACAGGCCATTTCCCTTGTCTCTCCTTCACTCCTGTAATGACCAGGTTTAATCTTCTGCTTCTCTCTTCAGTTCTTTTCACTCTTCATTTTACTTGTTCTATCTCTTGAATTTGTTGAACTCTCTTTTGTTTCTTCTTTTAATTCTTTTGCTATTTCAATAATTTTACTGTCTAATTGTTGCTCCATGCTGTCCATTTTAGCAAATATTTTTTCCACAACTTCTTGCCATTCCTGAGGTTCTGAATTCATTTCCACTCCTCCAATTATAAGTCATAGTGCAACCAAGTTAATGTTTTCTTCTACTCCATTACTCTTCCTTCTTTGTTGTCTTGTTCCAGAAAGTCCAATTCTTGCCTGACATATGCCCAACACCACACCCATAGCTACTTGGATCACTCTTAACTTTCCAATTTTTAGCTCTCACACTGGAGATCCTACCTCTTCCAATGCTGGAAGAGCACTCCCAAATAACACATTAACCAGGGGCGGTTCTCCCATATTTGCTGAAATGCTGCAGCATGTTCCTTTTTCGTTTTTTTATAAATTGCATAATAGATATGTTGAAAGACCATTTAACAAGCACAATCCATTATGGTAGTAATTAAAATGGGAGCACACCTAATAATGAATGCTAGAAGAATTTAAACACATAAGCTTTACAAATAGAATGCATTAGCAAATTTCTCGTGCTGGTAGCTTGCAAGCTTGCTAGGTCAGTACTGTGCTTGCATAAAACCTTCTCCTCTTACCTCCATGACAGTTGCAGATCCTATGGTTTTTTACCTGCTCTGTGCTGAGTTTCCGCATTGCATGGGATTCAATGTATGCATTACGAGTGTTAGTTCTTTTCCTTATAAACGCCCTAGCAGCAGACAAAGCAATCCTGGCACACAGCTCCAGAATTTAAATACTATTGAAATTAATTAAACATTTCAGCATTACATTTTAATATAATAACTAATTAATGTTTATTATAATTATAAACCGATGCATGAAATGGAATGTGATTCTCATGCTTCAGTTTCTTTAAAGAAAAAGATGATCAATTCTGAACTATTAGTTTATGTTGGCATAAGTTCCACTTCTGCAAATGTAAAGCAAGCCACACTTATAATAGATGCATGTGGTTCACATTGTGACAAAGTATTCTGTTGTGTAGAAGCTATTTAGTGGATATTTTCAGTTTATTTTCAAGCATGAAGCATAATTTATTATAGTTCACTTTCATTTGTGTATGTATGTGTTAATTTCATAGGTAAGAAAGCTTTAGCTAATACATAATGAATGCAGTTGCTGAGCTGTTGAAAATTCCCTTTTCTAGGCAAACTTTAGACAAAACGTTAGCATAAAAACTGCAGGGTGACCCACACCTGATCTAAAAATTGAACAGAAAGCAAATAGAAATAAAAGTCTGTTTGCACAAGGAAATTTAACACATATATTTATGATAACAATGACTGGATCTGAGAGTGTGAAATCAGAAATGCACTGTTTTGTTTCCCTTGCCTCCTCTTCAGGAATACTGATTCATGTTAAAGATCTAAGTGAGTTGTGTAGCATGCTACCCTTTTAGGCACAAGCTGCCACTGATATTAACAGATGATAAATCCATGGTTGTAGGGCATGTTTAGTACACAAATCAGTGAAATGAAACACAAGTTTTTAAAATCCTTTATTGTAGGCTTTTGCTGAAATCTATCATTTCAGGATGATGCCAGGCAAATCATGAAAAACTGGCATAAGTGTAACTTCTGTCTATTCACCATCTAATAGGGCCTCTAGAAGTTGGTGGTAGTGTAAGGTTAGGTTTTTGTGTTAAGTTGGAGTTACATTATATGCCCAATTAGTTCCATCACTCTATGAAGAACTGTGGTGGAATGTGTAGTTTCAATGTTTTCAGCATACACCAGTTTTTCATTATCTGTCTAAGATCTTTGTGAAATGACAGGTTTCAGCAAAAGCTTAGAACACATTCAGTTGAACTCTCCAATTAAAAAAAAAAGAAGCTATTTATAAATACATATAAGGATAAATACAGTTTGTTACAATTTTATGCCACGCATGAAAATGATCTCATCACACTCTACATCCAGCCAGGAAATACCACCTACAGGTCACAGGGGGAAGTCCAACACTTGAATCTGCACTGATGATGGAGACAATCATCTCTGAAGCAATTTCCAGTAAATTTAGAAGTGAAGCTAAGAATGGTTAAAAATATATTTTGGATTTGAGGAATATCAAAGCTCTTTGCTATGTATTCAAAAGAGAAAAGAATTCAATCATTTAACCTATTTAGAATTCTTATGGTTTCCTAGTAATATGCTGGTGCATAAATGTATTGTCCTTCAAAATAATTTTAATGGAACATAGTATGTAATTTACATAATATGATTAGGAAACGTTTTAATTCAGTTTTTAAGACTATATTTAAAGAACAGTCTGATGTATAAAGCATAGGAAACTGAGGAGAAAGGCCTTGATGAATAAAGAAATATTATGTGTTTTCTGCTTGAAATTCTAGTGTTCATTTCCCAGACACACAGCTCAGAATGGAAAGCTGCAATATAATTTCCATTACTTGCACAACTTGCTAACTAAAGCACAAAGATGCTAACCTCACAAACTACTGCAGCACTTTAAACAATGCAGAAATGTGACATTTTCCAAAATTAGTTCAAGTAACACTTAACTAGAAAAGCTTTGTTTATATCAAATATTTGGATTGATATTGTGACTACATGCCTAAATAATTGGTGGTATCCCCTTTGTCTAGCCACCTGGATTGTTGCAGATGTGGAACACATATATGATGTTGTGCCTTACATAGTTCCTTAAATCCTTGGATTGTTACAGGTGTCTGCCACTCTTAGATCAAAGGAACACATGCAACAATGGCTAAGTAAATAAACAATTTGTGTGTATCTTCTGGCAATTCTAGAAACTTCTTTGGCAGCAGGTTAGAGAGAAGAACCTCTTCTGAGAATATTCTGCCTTCATTGTGGACACTAAAACTTCAGAGAGTACAGTTGGGTTGAACAGACACCTGAGTGCAACTGACAACTGAGAGATTGAGCACAGCTGAACAGTCCATATAATAACCACAGAATTTGAAATCAAGACACTTTGTTGCAATACACATTAAAGAATTGGAATAAAGGTCTGGCTACTGCACAAAAGACTTGCCTACTGTCAGCAAAAAACTTCTTTTCATGCCTTTTTATCCCAAATCCAATGATTTAGGCAAACTGTTAAATTTGAACAACACATTTAAGTTTTGAGGAAACCTTGATAATGCAATTGTGATGTAAGTTTCTGAGTGCAACTGACAAAGGAGAGATTGAGCACAGCTGAACAGTCCATATAATAACTACAGACTTTGAAAGCAAGACACTTTATTGCAATATACACATTAAAGAATTGGAATAAAGGTCCTTTTTTGTTTTTTTTTTTTGTTTGTTAGTGTTTAACGCCCGCTTTTACTGTTCTGGCATGGCAGGCAATGACACTGATGATACATGAAGATGGAGCCTCGGTGGAATGAAATGAAATGGCAGGGGAAACTGGAGAACCCAGAGAAAACCCACCCCTGCACCGCTTTGTCCACCACAAATCTCACATGTAGTTGCTTGGGATCGAACCCGGGCCGTCTAGGTGAGAGGCGGAATAAAGGTCTGGCTACTGCAACAAGAGACTTGTGAACTATCAGCAAATAACTTCTTCTCACACCTTTTTTTATCCCAAATCCAATGATTTAGGCAAACTGTTAAATTTGAACAACACATTTAAGTTTTGAGGAAAACTTGATAATGCAGTTGTGATGTAAGTTTCTCATGTGGCATGCAGAAGGGTTACAGAAATAGAACCTGGTTGCGATGTGTGACTTTGATGTTTAAAGCTGGCCTCTGGCCAAGTTTTGCCCACAGATGTTAGGGTTTACTTCTTTTTAGTATGTTGCAAAGTGCTTGTTCAAATTAAGGTATGAAAGACATTACAATAAAACAACAGAAATCTCTTTCAAGACAATTCTTTTATTTCATTTCACTGCAATACCCTTATGCACAACTAGTCTACAGGCACTCCATCAGTTGCCCCTACACCTATCAAAGTAATTACACATACTTTCTGTGACACATCATATTGTGAATACTCTTTCCAGAGAGACTATCCAGAGCAGAGTATGGATTTCCTGTAGGAGAAGTGAACCAAGTGTTATGCCATTTTCCAGTTCCTCAAACCAAAAACTCAACTCTTGAATTATGAACTCAGGACTGATCTACTCATTACATTACCTTTATTTAATGAATGCTAGAACTTTTATCTTAACAAGTAGTTTAGTCAGTGGCACCTCATTTCCATATATTTGCAAGTACCTTAAAAACTGCTTACTTAGGGACCCATGTTTTCAATTAAACATTTCCTCTTCTGTCAACTTTTGACCATTTGTATTAGTGCTATCACTTTTTTGATACATTGTGTGTATAATGATGATACCACTGTTAATGCTGTTGACATATGTTCAACGTGGCTAATAGGGAATTCAGAGGAATTATTGTAACAATAATTAATTGATTGCAGTATCTTTTATTGCAGTGAAAGTTAATTAAGTTGAATAATTCATCATTAATTCACATATGGAATATATAAATAAAGATAATATTTAATATGTTAAAACAATTATCACCAGCATAAATTGTAAAGAAATAATTATAGTTTCTATGTTCACCCATTCCCTACCCCTCCCATTCCATCCCAACCCACCCATCCCAACCCTCTCACCCCACCCCAGTCCTATCCCATCCCTACTTTAAAGCTATATAAAAAATGTAAAAATCCATCCCATCCCATCATCTAGTCTAAGCTACTCCAGTGATGCAATAGCTGTTTACCAGCTCTAACTACCTTTGATTTTCTTCATAGAATTTTACTTACAGAATGCACAGTAGCATATATAGACATGGGTTGTCCGTGGCTGTTAATGCATCAATTTTGTAGCAGAAGTTCATGGTTTAAGTCCCTTCAGGATCTTGACAGAGGTTCTCTTCTAAGTTTTCCATAGTCTTCATAACTGGCATATGCTGGGAATGTACCTTAATGGGCCTTGTATATTTCCTTCCCAAATTTCCTTACCTAATTATAATTTCATTTCATGTATCATCAGTGATGTGCTCTGTGTATAAGAACAGACGTTACACACTACCAAAATAAAAACAGCAACATATGGTATACAGGAGATAGTAACCTTTGCACCAATGTAAAAATGTAAATATATCTTGACGGTAGGTTTAATCTCTCTCTCTATTTAAAAGAAAACAAACAAAAAAACATTGAATTTCATATAATGGCTTGCTCCTGCTAAAGAAGGCATTTGATTGGCCAAGCCACCTTAGTGACAATAATGTGTTGTTGGAAAGGAACAGAGAGGATGCTACAGATGATAGCAATATGAGCACACTCAGTATGTGAATAAGTAAGAATATGAAGTAAAATAATTTATAGTTATGACAAATTTATAGTAAATGTAGAAAATGAAAACCTGAACATATCAATAAAAATTTAAGTTTTCTAATAGAAGAAGGATATTGTACACAGATAAGAGAGGTTATTCATTGTTTTGAGATGTTTTGATAGCAGCAGGCCTAAAAGTTTACTTGGTTTTAAAGAAATCTATCTGTACCTATGGGAATTTACTTTTAAAGCACACTTTAAGCTTAGTTGAAAGGTAAAAAAATACTAAAGCTGGCTTTCTAAATTTGTCAATAATTGAGGATATCAATATTCAAGATATTTTTAGCAGTACTAGGGATAAGAGATCCTTGTTATATAGGTAAATTAAAAAAGATTGGGGGAGGGAAAATACATTGAAGTGTGTAATAATTTGGAGAGGGAATGAAAGGGAAAATGGACCCACTGAAGTACCCATTATGTGGGGGAATGGAAAATGACCTACATTTTATTTTAGATTGTGAAGAAACAAAATTATGGAGGGACCAATTGGTACCAGCTAGGTGGTTGTGGTTGCCGAAAGAAATAATTAAAGTGAGAATCAGAAAATCTAAGAATACAGATGAGATAAGAAAGTTGTGGAAATTATTAGGAAGGATGCCTATTAGGAAAATTGGTATATTTAATTATAAGGGAGTTAAAAATTAGGTTGATAGTATACTTGGTGTAAAATATATTAATTACCACAGTGTTTACTTATATTTGCACCAGAGGCAACTCAAGTGTAAATAAACAGGTTGTGTTACCAGAAGGAAGAGATGATGTATATGTAATAGAGTTAAGCTGTATAACAATTCAGTTATGTATGTTGAAAGTGAAATAAATTCAAATTCACCAATATGCCATTTTCCAATTTAAGTTCAATCAGTTTACTGCAGTGATGAGAGTTGAGTACATTTCTACTTAGCACTAAAAGAGTAAACAAATACAATCTCAAGGCAGGAAGAAACCTAAAGATACATCATATAGAGCATATGTTGCCAAAATATTCAATGGTACTTGCATATAAATTTTAAACCAAATTAACACAAATGATTCTGAACAAATACCTTTTTAAGTGAAGAAGTACTGAACAGAAGCAAGCTCATGAACTATGTAGTACAATAAGTGAAAGTATATTTGATAAGCTTATAACATACCAAAATGTATAAATGAAAAACTCAAGAACATGTTTTGTCAGCATTTTAAATTTGCTCAGGAGATGGATAAAACAAAGAATACTAAGACCATTAGGAAGTACTGCTACACAAATTAAATTCAATTTAAATTGATGACCACTGTAGTTTTATTAGAATAATATTTCATCATCATCATCATCATCATCATTCTAAAAATATTTTATACTGTACCTCTGTAAGAGGACATGGATATTCTCCACACTGCTGCTCTCAAAGTTGCTGTGAAGCTCCACTATATGTTCTCAATGTTGAATGAGGCAGGATGTTGCTTTGTGATAACTTCATCTCTGATGGGCCTTGTAAAAATGGACATTTCTTCAAATATTTCTCCAGAAATTATTCCCAACTTCATATATCTTGATTGACCACCAAACATCAAAAGGCTTAGGTTTACGTCAAGCTTGTATCATCTGCACCTATTCCATTGGAACTTCTGCTCCCTGCCAATGTGTCTTTTAGTCAATTTACTCACAAAATAATTATGATAGCTTAGAACAATACAGTTCTTGTTCAGGCCTGAGCTTGAATCACAAAATACTTCAGCATATATAGCTTGCTTTTTCAGTAATTCTTTCAGAAAGTAATTTAAAACAAAAACAATTTCATTATGCCTTTTCTTTCAATGTTCTCAGTGTGGGTGAGGAATACTGAAGTTGCATTTGAAAGCTGATGAAGATTAAAAGTAAATAGAAAACTGTCTTTTGTAATTGACATCATTAGTACTGATGTTTGGTAAGCATATATTGTTTTGGTAGTCTATGCAGATTGCTTCTGTTTCATTAGGTTTCAAATTTCTTAAATAAGCATTTCTCTTTCTGGAATAAAATGTCTCAGCTTTCACTTTGTAGTCTTGTGATTTTATTAATTTTCTTCTAGACCTGAATCTTGATGTCATTTAAATTCTCAAACTATCTTGCACTTTCATCTCAGTAGTATACTTATCGTAGGATGAGCATGCATCATTCCTATGATATCCAAATGTTATATTGAATTTGGTGTTGAATACTGTCCTATATGTATCTCAAAATTTTGGGATGTGTTCTGCATTATTTGAATGACAGTTCTGAGAGAAAAAACTTCCTAGTCTTGTCATTACATAATGTCTCTAGTTATCTTTAAATGAATAAATGTGATTATAAACTACCTTTCCTGTCTCTTCTTTAATGTTCCAAAGTCCATTTCCATGCTTACTCCTTCCACCATGAGGAGATCCAATTTCATATACTTCAGAACTGTAAATAATCACCCCTTGTTATTCCATGTATTGCTATGAATGCTTTTCTACCTATCATCATGTGCAATGTTGCTACATTTCACTCCCACTCTGTAGTTGAAAATACACTCCCAAAGCTGTACTTCATTTTCATTCTTCCTTGATCACCTTTTATGAACTGAAAGCACTATAATGAGGCCTGCCAGATGCAATGATTTTTTTTATTCCAGTCTTCCAATTCATTAAATTCTGTTTATAATATTTTATATTTCTTCAGCATCTACCTCCTCAAACATTGTAGCTTACAGTTGTGGTCTTCAACTGGTTTGCATGATTGAACCCATTCATTCTCACGCTTGCCTTTTTTTAACGCTGTTAAATCTCAAGGTGTGGCTTTTATCCTCAGAGGTAGCACTTATCATTCAGCATAAATACTGAACTGTTAAAACTTCATTGAATGACTTAAAACATAGTACTGAATACAATTGTCCAATATAAAAGAATACTTCATTAGTAGCAACAATGCACAACAATGACTAATTCTCTGTTTCTTGTTTTAAAAGGTTTGCCAATCCATAAGAAAATTAAAATTTAATATATAGTAGTGGACAAAGCACATTAGTTTATTTCCCATAGCAAGAGACATTAGCACATTCTTTACCTGTATGCTTAATCAAAAATTGGCTACTGACACAGACTTCTCATATCATTACTAACAGTATCAAACACCAAGGAATCTTGTATGTCATAGCATACATAACTCATTATGAAAATAAAGATGGACAAAGTGTATTTTTTTCACGTGTTTTTCAAATTATATCACCAAATTAATTAGGAAATCAAAATATTAATCTGATGTTAAAAAATTTATTTTTTATTCCATAGAGCCATTTAATCTCCAAATATGTGATCAAAGTCCTCCACTATGCTTATCTCTTCTAAGATTCTACACAAGTAGTGACTTTAAAGTAAGTATTACTTAAAGTTTTAGTTTATGTAACTGTGTATCAATTTGACAAAATGTTTCATGAGTTAAGCAAGGGTATTTATGGTCTTATATAAAGATTTGTTTATTATTTCACTTTGCAACATGTTCAGGCATAGATTAGGCAGATATAACTTTCAACTAGCTACAATATTTTAAAATTTAAAATTTTCGGGCTGTTTTGCCGTGGTCTGTAGGTTAAAATATGTTCAGTTAAAATATTTCTCCCTAACGTTTCGTCCCTGTCTGTGGGGGACATCTTCAGAGGCACTGCACTCACGTCGCTAACTCGGAAAGAATTACATCAGTGCGAGTTACAGCCAGTATATATACTCGGGCACTGGTGGGCGGGGTCAAGTGGACAGGTTCTGGTTTGTATATTTGGCCTGGAGGTTGCGGAGCTGGGAAAGTATAGGGAACCAGATAGAGTTTAATTTAAGTCCTTCGTCTTTGTTGAAGTTGTTGGTGTTCTTATAAATCTCAATGGCCTCTCTGTATAAACGGGGAAAATAATTTTTAGTCGTGGCTATAACCTCTACCTTATCATATTGCATACGGTGGTCATCCAAAGATAAAACATGTTGTGCAACGGCTGATTTTTCAGTTTGTCCGAGGCGGCAGTTTCTTTTATGTTCTGTAATGCGTGTGTTAATGCTACGCTTTGTAGTGCCGATGTAAACTTGGCCACATGTGCACGGGATTTTGTAAACACCAGATTTAGAAAGTGGATCGAGTCGGTCTTTAGCTGATTTGAGGTACTGTTTTATTTTAGTTGTCGGCATGTATATAGGTTTCACGTGTTGTTTCTCTAAAATCTTGCCGATACGATCAGTTATGTTTTTTATATATGGCAAGAATACTTTATTTTTATATGTCGGTGCCTCCCTGGGTCTGGTGTTGATCTTTCTGGGACGTATTGCTCGATCAATATCCTTTTTAGTGTACCCATTATACTGTAGCGTCTTTTGTAGATATTTTAATTCTTGTGGTAAATGTTCCGGATCACAGATTCCTTTAGCTCGTTCCACTAGTGTTTTGATTACGCTTCTTTTCTGTTTGGGATGATGGTTGGATTGTTTACTAAGATATCGGTCCGTATGGGTTGGTTTTCTGTACACTGCACACGTGAATCTTCCGTCGTTTTTCCTAGTTATCAATACATCGAGAAAAGCAATCTGACCGTCGGACTCTTAATTCTTTTGTGAATTGGATGTTTGCGTGTTGGCTGTTCAGGTGATCTAGGAATTTTTGGAGTTCAGCTTCTCCGTGAGGCCAGATAGCGAAAACGTCGTCAATGTAACGAAGCCAAACGGACGGTTTTTTAGTCGCAGTTGCCAGTGCATGTTTTTCAAATCGTTCCATATACAAATTAGCTGCCACAGGTCCAAGAGGATTGCCCATGGCAACTCCGTCTTTTTGTTCGTAGTAATCGTTGTTCCATCTAAAATACGTCGTGGTGAGACACAGCTTAAAAAGGTTGTATATGTCTTGCGGGAACAACTCGTCGATATGTTCTAAAACGTCCTTGACGGGTACCATGGTAAACAGCGACGTGATGTCGAAGCAGACGAGAATATCTGCGGGGTCACATTTTAGATTGCGTATTTTCTGCGTGAAATGGTAGGAATTCTTTATGTGAGTTTCTGAATTACCGATGTGTTCTTGTAATAACGGAGTAAAATAACGAGAGTAAGATAACATGTGGCCAAGTTTACATCGGCACTACAAAGCGTAGCATTAACACACGCATTACAGAACATAAAAGAAACTGCCGCCTCGGACAAACTGAAAAATCAGCCGTTGCACAACATGTTTTATCTTTGGATGACCACCGTATGCAATATGATAAGGTAGAGGTTATAGCTACGACTAAAAATTATTTTCCCCGTTTATACAGAGAGGCCATTGAGATTTATAAGAACACCAACAACTTCAACAAAGACGAAGGACTTAAATTAAACTCTACCTGGTTCCCTATACTTTCCCAGCTCCGCAACCTCCAGGCCAAATAAACAAACCAGAACCTGTCCACTTGACCCCGCCCACCAGTGCCCGAGTATATATACTGGCTGTAACTCGCACTGATGTAATTCTTTCCGAGTTAGCGACGTGAGTGCAGTGCCTCTGAAGATGTCCCCCACAGACAGGGACGAAACGTTAGGGAGAAATATTTTAACTGAACATATTTTAACCTACAGACCACGGCAAAACAGCCCGAAAATTTTAAATTTTAAAACCATGGACACCGGCCGTGAAAGCTTACGCATATAGCTATAATATTGTTTTGTTCCAGAACCTTGTCTTGAAAGTTGACTGCATATGAATACTATACATCATTTAAATAAAACTAGAATGCAATAAATGTTTAATCCAAAAGTATTACCTTTGAAACATGAGCTGAAGCTTTCCTAATGTCCTGATAACTCTGGATTTTCTTAGCTTAAAGCCAGGTTTATGGTTAATCTGGAAGTTATGTTTCAAAGATATCAGCTTCTATTTCAGGAATAAAACTAATGGAAATTGAACACCAATTTCCTGCATTTATAGTACTATGGTGTGAGTGAAGTTGAAATTTCATTGGTTCATGTGATTTCTTTTTTAATCCAAGTTGCCTCATGACCCAAAAAAAAAAAAAAAAAACATGCAAACCAATGAGATTCTAGTTTAAAATCACCCTCTAGCCCTATAAATACAGAGATCCAGACATCAACTTCTATCAGCTTTATTCTGAAGACAAAGATAAGCCTCAACATATTGATTTCAAAACCACCATGTGCCTGGATTAATTGTTTTTTCACACAAGCTGTGTGTAGGGCAGGAGTTGGATAGGTAAAGTCAGACTGAAACTGACTGGTTTACCGGGAAACATGCAAGTCATTTGAAGGATTCATTGCTAT
The DNA here is from genome assembly GCA_030762935.1 of Hymenopus coronatus. Lineage (NCBI taxonomy): Eukaryota > Metazoa > Arthropoda > Insecta > Mantodea > Hymenopodidae > Hymenopus > Hymenopus coronatus. The sequence continues at coordinate 312,444,319 of CM060900.1, read as the reverse complement.
GCTGGCATGTTGCCATGGTAGCTCAGTGGCAGAGCAACTGGCTAGGGATCGGGAGATTTGTGGTTCAAATCCCAGCTATGGCATTGAATTTTTCAGTCTGACTCTACCTATCCAACCATATGCCTGGCTGGAAACCAAAAAATATAGATGATATGCTGTTGTCAGGAGAGCTTCAACTCATATATTAAATTCCTTTACAGGAAAGAAATTTACCAGACCATCATGAAACACCAAGAACTACATGTACAGAAAGGGAAATTGTTCAGTTCCTTGGCTTTCTTATCCAGATGCTGAGTAACAAAAGCCATACCAAAGTTTGCCAGGCTCTGCTATCAAATAAAAACACTTTAATAACCAAAATGCTTAGATGTACCAGCCTAGCACTAATAATGGAACAGATCAAGTAGTGAATATTTATTGGTTTTAAAAGGAGATTTTGTGTTTATTTGGTTTTAAACTTATTTAAGTATTTTAAAGTAAAACCCATCATGAGCTGCCATTGATCAGAAGCTACTAGAGTCATTTTGGGTTCTCTCACTATTGAATTGGATTAAAGTGACCATTCCTCATTTGCAAAGGCATCTCTTATGATGTACCTACTATCAAAACCAATAAGTTTGAAGGTTTAATCAAGCACAAGAATCTGTACCACCTCTGCATACAAACCACATTATCAACAACCTTACCAACCTTCACTGAACAAACATCTCTGTGCTGACTAAGGAACTCAACTTCCCTCTCACTCTTGAGACAAGTATTGGTGGCAGAAACCATCAGCAGTTCTGTCTGTCCAGACTCTTAACACACTTATTTTCAAGAAAATTTTGCTCATCCATTCCACTCCTCTCCTCCAGTGCAATGCCATTATTGAGTACAATAGAATCACTTGTTTTGCAGGTTTCTGAGGTGGGATTAGAAAAAGGCCAAGTTGGACCGAACCAAGGAGAGACCTGCTTTAATTTAAAGGTCCACACACTGTGGGATAGGGCGGTGATGTTAAGAATTTGGACAACCTATACACCATTTATAGCTTCCATCAGTTAGTGCCAAGGAAACATGTCACAAGGTAACAAGAGCACTCACATGGGCCCACCTTCATAATTCAAACATCAGCTAACAAGATTAGTAGAACCTTAAAGACCCTCTCAAAAACTGACAGATTAGAAGTCTTACCAACAGACAAGGAGAACATCATAGTTTTCTTCTTGTCCAAGAAGCATAGTCAGCATAGATAATCATAAAAAGGACCCTACCAGCCCAGCAGTGGCAATTTGTGGTCATTAATTTAGGTACACTGCTCCCTTTGTCATCATTTTTCTTAGTCTGTAAAATTTAGTCATCCCTCGCCATATGCAAACTTACTTTATGAGTTTTCACTTAAAGCAATTTAAAAAAATACTCATTTTAACACTGTTTAAATGACATAAATAGATAAATCTATTTAAAAATCATTTTTTTCATGTTTACCTTGAAATAGCCTATATCACTATCACATTCACTTCAATCATTTTTCCTGTTACGTGATAATTCACGAGAACCAATTTCTTGTGTAATATGAGGGACACCTGTTTACATAAATTATTGTTAATTTTAGTAGTACTACTAACCAGTTTACTAGAATGTGAGCTCCAATCAAGATTTCTTCGGAAATAGTTCCATAACAGCTTGCATGAAATTTTCATGAATATCCTTCCGAAGCGTACAAAGTATGGACATTATTGAAGAGAAGATAATCTTTCTTGGCCCATTGTAGACCTACAGTGTGATTTTACTTGATTTAAAGTGGAAAATGACTGTTCAACAGAAGCTGTAGTTGCTGGTACAGTTAGAATTAGACAAGCTAATTTGTAAATTTCAGGCAAAGCCCACACCAGATCTCTTTTGTTCATAATTTTCAATATTTCACCAACTGACTTTTCTTCAAAATTTTTGTCTTCAGAAGAGTACACACCACTAAGTTCATTTTTCCAACGTACTGAATCAAAATTTGAGCCATAGGTGTCCAACAATTTTGAGTAATAGTGATCAGGAAAAGACGTTCTGTAATTCTTGAATTTATGGAATCAAGGAGAGCAAAGAAATGAAAACTTTCATAGCCGGAAACCTATTTTGTATGTGATAGAGCACATTATCCAAAATTTCATTGAATATCCTCCTGAACATAACTTCAGTAACTTCACTTGGTTCATTGTTCTTTCTTTTCTTTTCTTTTCTTTTGTGCTTGTTCATTTATCATTTCAGTAGAAACGCTTCGCCAAATATTTTGGAACCCTTCTCTTCTAAGCTCTTCTAAAGTGCTTTTAGTCTGGATTACCTATGAATGGCAATATGCAATATCCATAGACTCATCTTGTAATATGTTGAAGAGAATGTCGGTATAAGCAAATTTGCCAAAAATGGTTTGAGGAGGAAGAGAGTATCTAACCATCAAAAACAAAGAAAACCTTGTGCTTTAACCAATGTATTAGGTTCCCAATCAACATTGTTTTCTGGTTCTCTCATGAATTCAAAGAATTTGTTCTTGTACAATGTTCAGAAGGTGTGAATTGAAGTTCCGCTTTTGTTAGCTTTTTATTCATAAAAACACGTAAAGTTTCTGTTTTTTTAGTGAAATGAGAAAAGAAATTAGAATGCCCTGATAGAACTTGAAAAACAAAAATTAAACTTATCAATACACATTTCTACCTATTGCAGAACCAAATTCAGGATATGACAGTAATAGTGAGCAAATAATGCCTGTGGAACTGCCACTTTTACTTTAGATTGCAGGCAACCTAATTGACCAGACATTACCCCTGCACCATCATATGTCTAAGCGACAAGTTTCTTACAAATATTAAATTCTTTAATTGTTATAAGTAAAGTGTCGTAAAGTGGATCAGCAGATTTGCAGCCCATCAACTTCCCGGATTTGTCCACACAGCGTAAAATGGTAGAGAGTTGGGATTTGATCACTAAGTATGAGCACTCGTCTAGAAGAATAGCCAAAAAACTAGCGGATGCAAGCTCTTTTGTTATACAGTTACCCAAAATACCCTTAACAGCTTCGACTAAATCATTCTGAATGCATAACAAAGTGCCCTGGAAAACTGTAGCATTTTTTAAATGATCATCTAAAAGTTCATCATACTTACTGAGTAAATCACATGTTTGTACATAATTACCTCTATTAAAGGAACTTTCTAACTCATCTCCTCTAAAAGCTAATTTCTGCTTCCCTAAGTGACAAACAACATCAATGAATCTATTCAATATTATTTTGTTCTTTTTTACCATTTCATTATGCTTTGAAACCATTTGTACCTAGAATAATTGCTAATGCAGAAATGTCTGTTATACTCTCGTTTTCTGCCTTGACATTTTACAATCAGACCTGGTAGTTTGGGAGTGGGCCTACCGTTATTTTTTATTCTAAGTTTTTCAGAAATTTAAAAATTCCGAAATCCAGTCTTTAACACATGTTCTAAAGCACAGTCACAAGAACCACCTGCTTCAGTAACACTTACATAGGCCATTTTCACAAAAACTTATAAGCAAAACAATGCTGGTACAGACTAAAAACGGTTGTCAATCACAAAATTTAGCAGTGCATTTCGACGGCTAACGGCTGGCATCTAAGCTTCCTTTCCCCTCATCTCTCTAGCGGAGAAGTGGGAGTGCATGGCTATCATTTCAACTTGCAATGGAGTAGATGTGCACATACACCATTGCTGGCCTTGCCCAGCTAACAGAGAATGTTGGGAGTATGGTTATCATTTTAACTTGTGCTGAGGTAGATGTACATGCACACCACTGCAAAAAAAGAAGAAAATTTAACCGCACAAACTTGCGATCATTTTATATTTAGTTGAAGTGACACAAAAAATTCTGATTATTTTGCATGTTTATTAAGTAATTTTGAACCCTCTTGAGTTTAGTACACTAACGGTGTATAGGTGAATTAGCCACTGCAGCCCAGTAGAAAGATGCACCATCCAGTTGATAAAGCAATCCAGTTTCCATCCTGATTTTCAGAAGTCAGTCTTATTGTCTGTTTCCATGTCTCCCAGATAATACAATCTTTTGAAGATCCATAAGCCCAGAGTACCTCTAAAGACCATGGTGTATGCATTGACAATCTTATATATTGTTTTGCTTGTCATCTTATGAATTTGCTACAATCAGAGGTAAGCAAGTGTGTACACAATGTGAAGAACTCCTCAAACTTTGTGCAAATCCTTGACAGTAGCACAGTGAAGCCATCAGATGTGCTGTTCAAGTTTCAATGTTATACCTCTGTTCATCAGGATTCCATTACCAGAAACCTTAGAACACCTCTCCAATAAGTTTTCGCCTAATAAAACTGAACTTGTTTAGGCAATCACATCAATTAGCTTTCTGTATAACACTGTATACTGTAGATATCATATACTACAGCAGACAGATGGGATACTTGATGTTCATCACCAGGGAGGGGTATTTCCTGACCTGCCTCTTTAAGCTTAGTGTACAAGGGTCTTAGCCCACAAGACAATGAGCAGTAAGAACGGACACAAAGTCACCTCTTGCACACTCAGTCGAATGACATACAATCAAATATAAAGTATATTAACCTGCTCATAAGCATCCAATTAAACAGTAAGTATGTTACAAAACTTGGCCATCAGGCTCATGGTCCGTCACACTTGGCTGACAGTTGCACAAGCCATCACCGAGTCACACATTCGGGGATGTCAAATAAAATCTCAAATCACATTAACAATTATCAGAATCAACACAAGACAGACCTTATCACAGGAGATGTTAGAAATGTTGCCCATCTGCATCAATACTTCTACAACATCTTCTGAGAAAATTTTCATTCACAAGCGTTAGCTCAACTTCCAAAATAGCGTTAATTTCTGTCCTGTTATTTTGTTTTAATTCTTCTAATGTGCTGGGATTAGTTTTGTATACTTTATTTCTCAAGTTGCCCCATAAATAAAAATAACATGCTGTAAGATCAGGGGACCGAGCGGGATATAAACTCTTAATAATGAGGTATTAATTTGTTGAGTTGGTTTTTTAACACTATGTCACTTACATTTTTATTAGGAGGGACTAGTTTTGAAAGCCTATGCTTCCATTTTCAACCTCACGAGTCCAACTGTCGTTGCTGGTTGTGTAAGGCAAGTCTTCTCTTCTCTGGTGGCAAAATGATGAACTTTCTAACTAAGCTGTCTACTGGCAGGATTTCAAAGTTTATTAGATGATCTTTGTTTTTCCATATGACGATGTTTTCCCAGGTTGTGAGTTCATTGTGGCCTGACATGGTTTTCAGCAATTTTGGATTTTGATCTAGATTATGGTTTTCTTTCCAGAAGTGAAATGCTACTGCTGATTAATCTTCTTGTTTTAGTTTTCTAAAGTGCTCTTTGGATCTGATTTTTAAACTTCTTTTGGTTTGTCCTATGTAGAGCTTTTCACAATTTGTGCATTTAATTTGATATATTCCTGATCTATTTTCTGGTGAAATTTCATCTTTGAATTTTTAATTTAGTAACTTTATGACGGAAAATCTGTTTATTGGAGCCAGGGTGATGTTTTGTTCCTTGAAGAGTTTTTTTAATTTTCTAAATGCTCGTGGGTGGTAAGTGAGTTTTTTGAATGTGTTGATATTGTCTTTTCCTGCTGTTAAGGTAGTTATTTCTTTTATGGTTTTTTCTGCTTTGCTTTGTCAAGTTACTTGTATACAAGGTTCTTCCTGTATCCATTTTGTTCTGCTGTTTAAATTATGTTTTTTAACTCTTTGTTGAATTCAGTTGTGCTCATTGGTACATTTACTAATCTATGTGTGAGGCTGTTTATTACTGCATGTTTGTGTGGTAATGGGTTGTAGCTTTCATTTTTAATGTAGTTTTCTGATTGAGTTGGTTTTCTGTAGATTCCAAAGTTTATTTTTGTGCCGTTTCTGATAATTTTTAGGTCTAAGAATGGGAGTTCTCCATTGGCTTCTGTTTCCATGGTAAATTTTATTGTTTTTTCTGGTATGTTTAGTAGTTTTATGGCATCATCTAAATGTCTGCTTGGCACTATTGCAAACATGTCATCAACATAGCGGTACCCGACCTTGAAAATCCATGGGAATGCTTTCTTCATGTGTGTTTCAAATTTGCTCAAAAATAAATTTGCCGAAAATGGAGATAGAGGGTTGCCCATAGAGAGTCCTTTGCCTGTAATGTTTCCTATTGAAGGTGACGTAGTTTTGTTCAATGCACAAACTTGTCAATTGAACGTATTCTTCTAATTCTGCCGGTTCTATTTCTGTTCTATTTAGCCATTTTTTTAAACAAGTCTAGCAGTTTTTGAGTTGGGATGCTAGGGTATAGTGCTGTAACATCAAATGAAACTAATGTGTCCTCTGTATCTATTTTTAAATCTTTGATTTTTTCAACTAATTCTTAAGAGTTTGCTAGGTTGGAACTTTCAAATTTTGGAAACGAATCAAATTTATTCAACGACCACTTTGCTAATTTATATCTTGGGGAATCAATATTACTGGTGATCGGTCTCATTGTTTTTCCTGTTTTGTGAATCTTTGGTAGGCCATAAATTCTGGGTAATGTTGGATTGTCCACTTTTATTTAAATGATTCTGTTTTTTTGATAGTTTTACTTTCTTTTACCGCTTTGTTTAATGCCTGGATGCAAGAGTTTAGTGAGTTGGTTTCCACTGTGATTTATTGGTCATCCTGTAATACATTTTTCATTCTGTTTATGTATTCTGTTTTGTCCAAAATTATCATGTTGTTGCCTTTGTCTGCTTTAGTGTATATGGCTGGTTTATCTATAAGTGTTTTTATTATCTGGCTATTGCATTTGCATTTCTTTTCATTTTTAATATGGTCAACTATTTTTTAACATTTACTTTTGACTATGGTTTTATCTTCTTCCTTTAAGTTTTTTGTAGCGATTTGGATGTCTGCAATGTAGTCCTCTACTTGATTTGAGTAGTCAATGCATGTTTTTAACCCTTGGTTCAGACAGTTTAACCCTTTTTTAGTGTAAGTAAAAATGTAAGTGACGTAGTGCTAAAAAACCAACTCAACAAATTAATACCACATATAATTTGACCATCACTGTTACTAAATTCTTTCTGCATTTATGGTACACTCAAAAAAAAAAAGAAAAAAAGAAAAAGAAAAAAAAAAGGAAAAAAAAAAAAGGCCCTATTATTCTGTATCCATTTATTGCACACCATACTCTGATTTTTTTTATCATGCAAGCGTTTTTCATAAACGTAACTGGGTTTGTCTGTAGCATAGTATCAGTTGCGTTGTGATGACACATGACCATGTCAATAAAACCCTGCTTCGTCACTGAACAGTATTAATCGTGGATCAATTGTTTCATCATTAACATTCCTCAAAATCCAGTTACAGAAATTTACTGACTGGTGATCAGGTGGTAGCAATTCCTTGTATGGTTTAAGTTTTAAAAGTTTTGTTGCTTTCCATGCTGATGCTTTCAAAATGACAGTTTCTTGTGCAAGGCACCTAACACATTTTCGAGCTGACCATTCTAACTTTTCTCCAATTTTGTCTAATTTCTACTCTGTAAGCACATACCTGTTTACCTTTCTTTTCCTATCACAAATTGATCCCGTCTCCCTGAATTTATTTACAAGCAAACAACTACTCATTACACACATGCCAGGAAACTTAATTTCAAATTGCCTCACAACTTCCCTACAAGATGATGTTAAGCACACAGGTATTGTACATAAACACTCTTTGTGGAACTGTATACCACATTTTGAAAGCACTTCAAGCAAAACTAAATACTTCTAAACATTCCTAATGTTATTCACATGAGAACTGAAATAAAACAGAAGTAAGAATGATGCACATGTGATGACAGAACAGATGTAGGACGTGCATGCAGGGAAATGCAGTGAAGGTCACACGGACCGTGCTGCTGATGGCCAAGTTTTGAAGCAAACGTACCGTAGTAAGGATGCAGGGTAGACATTAAATTGTACACTAAGATACATAAAATAGAGAAGCAGCCCAGGGATGTTGACACAAATCATCAAGTGGTGTGTGTTGGAGGTGTGGCCAGTCAGGGCACCTGGTGAGGGATTGTCCACAATTCAAGGAGCAGAAGAAGAACTAATAAGTACCGGCATGGTGAGGGGCACGTCAGGCCCATCATCACAATTCCCTTGAATGAAACTGCATATCTTGAACAGACTGGATAACAGCCTCTTCACAGATGGCTGGATACATGGGAAGTTCTGCTGGGTTCTAGTGGACATGGACGCTACAGTAATCATAACCAGTACCACCGTCACAAAGATTTTGCCATCAAGGAAACCAAATTAGCCCTACTAGCTAGTAACATCAGACAGTACCTTGCTTATGGAGGTGGTCCTGTTAGAGTTAACCCATGATCAGAGCATTGTAAGACTGTGGGTGTTAGTCGCAAAGGTGGCTGAGGATGAGATAATTGGTCAGGATGCTTTCAGGAGCCATAACATGATCGACATTGGCAGGAGGGATTTATGGCTCCCACTGAGATGAGGTGATGCATTGAAGCCTTGATGAACAACCACAAGTCTGTAAAGTGATCCTGACAGAGGATAAGGTCATGCCCATAATGAGCAAGGTGGTCGTGAAGGTGAATTTAGAAGGCCAGTGATCAAGGAATATCCTTTTGGACCAGAGCAATGCCTTGAATGGAATATGCATCACCAGAGCACTGTTGCCTTGCCAAGAAGAAGTGTCTCTGGTACTGCTGATCAGATGCTAATCAGGACATGCAGGCTGGAATGGAGTTGAGCAAAATGTGAGTCAGCACCAAGCCCCCACACCTCTGGCTGTGCAGAGAGCTATGCGTATCGGAAATAGAAGATTTTCTTGGAGGGCAGAAGGCGTGCGAGGTCGCGCACAATACATTGATTGCAATGGGGAAACAGTGAAATTTAAAACAGCTGTAATTAGGTCATGAAGATACCTGAGTTGGAAATAATTGCAATAACACGTTTTTTATGATCATCAGCATTTATGCACGGGGATTAGACCTTGAATGTCCGGTTGGGGATTGAATAAAATCACTTCATTGACTAGAGGGAATTTCATCCCACAACTGGACAAAACAAAAGTAAATATTATAATTGAAGTTGAATATCGCATACTTGCGTATAAAATGCTTTACAAAACGGGATGTAAGCATCACCGAAAGTATAATTCAACTTTAATTCTGAGTTTCACAGTTTCTTCTCACTGATTCCATGTATACTCTCTGCTTTTTTACTTTCTCTACACATGATGTACCTACTTAGCATATAGAGAAGGTATTGTACTCCACCCAAAAAAGATACCTAGATTTTACCAGAAGTATACGTTTTAGGGTCCCCTATATAAAAAAAGAACTTTTAAAAAAAGGTTCGTGTTGGTGTTTGTGTCCATGAACACAATAACTCAAAAATGAAAAGTCGGTAAAAACTCTAACTTGGTGTTTAAGTTTAGTATATTCCAAAGATGCGACACAAAGATTTTGAGGCAAAAGCCCCAACCCAAACTATCCTTTACGTGGACAAATTTCGAAAATTTGGATTTTCTAAAAAATGGCTTTAACGATTTTGATTAAAATACCGTATATTAAATATATTTACATGCCAAATAAAATGTATATGTTGAATTTTCTGGGAATAGCCTTTGAGATCTCTTTATTCTGGATGAATTTTGCATAACTAGTAAACCGTAAGAGATTTAAAAAAAAAAAAAAAAAAAAAAAAAAAAAAAGCACTTACTGCACAAAAAATGTAGATCTCGATAGAACCACAATTTACTTCATATACACTTTTTGGTGGAGTTGATAAATCCCTTGTTATTGGTTTCTGTTTTAAAATATTTACTCTTACAGGAATGGGTCATCACCTAGGCCTGCAAAGAAACGCATTTCATACATATGAAACCAGTTTTAAAAGATATGACTATCGTTTAGTTTTTTTCCCCTTCTACTTGCAAGGAAGCGAGTAATAAGATCATGTCTGCTAATCGAATAGTATGAAGTAGATAGAACAACAAGCTTTTTAACAATAATTTGTCAGGATATGTAGAGAAATTTATATGAATGGAACACATCAAATTTTTACTTTAATACACAAAGTCTCAACAAGAATTATAAACATGAGTTGTTAAGAGTGTGTCTGTAGTAAAGCGGTCAAAATGCTGAATTAAAAATGCAAAATATGCTGCGTTCGATTCTAAGCTGATGAAAGAATTCTTATTTAAATATTATTCCAAGAGCCTATAAATATGAATGCGATAGTTAATGGGTGTTAAGTTAATTGAGAAGTGCATTTTTAATGTATACTTCAACAATTAAAGCAGTTGTTATAGAAGGTCAAAGTGGTGATATGGCCATATTACCTAAGGCGTATGTAAATAAAAACAAACATAAATAAAGCGCTTTAGCATAAAAAAACACATGCAATACTGGATTTACAGAGACAGTATATGCACAGTATAAAATTAAAATAAATGGGAAATTAGGTACCTGTATTCCTCTTCAGTAAATTGTATTCAATACGTTAGTAAGCATTTGTGGTATATTTGTGTTAGATGGATAAGATATATAAATATAAAATTAGAATTAATTACTACTTAATGTAGTAAATTTTATGCAAAAATAATTAAACTTACTAACCTATTGATTCATAAACAAAATTGACTTAGAGAGATGCTGTCTGACTATTTTCTTGTGCAGCACACTGCTCTAAGATATTTGCTTTTGAATAACACCTGAGTTTTACATAAAAGTTTACCACCAAGTTCTTAAAATGTGGTTTTCAAGGTACTGAAAGCCTTTTCAGCGTACTGAACATATGGCAAAAAGCATGCTCTGCTCTCCAGTTGAGATTGCGCAAGAGGTTTCAATTTGTGGTGGCGACACTAGCGCTGGCGGTGTGTCTAGGTAATTAATTCCAAGGTCTTTGGTCAGCACTGATGCAAGATGTGGGCCCCCGGCTGGAGGACTTCTGAGGAGGGTGGCAGAATATCTTACCATGGCAACTGGAACTGGTCCAGCACCTACTTAGAAAATACCAGTCCATTTTCAGTCATGGGGATGGTGATTACAGCTATACCGTCTGAGTGCTTCATCAAATCAATACCAGAGATGCCCAACTTATCCTACAACCACCAAGATGTGTCCCTATAATGAAGCAAACAGAGCTACGAATCATGCTGGAAGACAAGAGAACTAGGGATTATAATAGTGTCTGACAGCCCTTAGTGCTCTCCATAGTCTTGGTGAAAAAGAAGAACAGTGAGCTACATTTCTGTGTGGACTATAGGAAACTGAACACTCTCACAAGAAAGGACTGTTTCCTCTGCCCCAGACAGATGACACTCTGGGCACCCTTGTATAGGTCTAGTAGTTCTTGACCTTGAACTTGAAGTCTGGATACTTACAGTTGGCTTTAGACCCCATGAACATGGAGAAGACCGCATTTTTGATTGGCCAAGGGTTTTGACAGTTTACAGTTATGACCTTTGGTCTCTGCAACATACCAGCCATCTTCCAGCATCTAACGGAGTCGGTGATGAGGGAGCTGACTTATGACACCTGCCTGCTGTATCTGGACATCATTGTTGTGGGCAGCACCTTCGAGGACAATCTTGTTAACCTGAACAATGTGCTACAGACTCTGCAGAGTTGGCCAACTTGAAGTTGAAAGCAAAGAAGTGCCATCTCTTCTGTAAGGAAGTAAATTACTTGGGCCACATTCTCTTGCTTACTAGGGTGGCCTCTGACCTGGAGAAGACTTGGGCTATAAGAGATTGGCCTTGCCTGAGGCATAAATTGGAGATGCACAGTTTCCCAGAGTTTTTGCAGCTACTACTGCCAGTTCTTTACAGGGTTCTCCATTGCAAAGCCCCTCACTCACCTGATGGAAGAACACCAGCCCTTCTTGTGGACAGAGGAGACTGAGGGCACAATTTCAGGCACAGAAGACAGCACTTTGCAGTGTGCCAGTTTTAAGGTTTCCCCTACTGAGCAGCAGTTTTATTGTCGGCACCAATGCCAGCAATAGTGGTATCAGAGGCCTACTCTCCCTGATCCAGGTTGGGAAGGAGTGGGTAATAGAGTACTACAGCAAAATGCTCTGCAAGGCAGAGAACTACTGCATTACTCAGAAGGAGCTCTTGGTGGTAGTGAAAGCTCTTGAACATTTCCTTAAATACCTTTACAGATAGTTGTTCCACCCAAGGACTGACCACTCCAACCTAACCGGTTGTTGAGCTTTAAGAACCTAGAGGACCAGACTGTCCATTTTGTCTATAGGCTGCAGGAGTACTTCAGAGCAGTGGAGGGTAAACAGACATTCCAATGCGGATACCACATCTAGAAGACCCTGCTTGAAGGACCCTGCAATAAGGTAAAGGAGGAGTAGTATAACTGCAGCAGTTTGCATGCTATTACTGCAGATGGACAGCATAGCCCAGGCCTGAGGAGGGAGCAATCGACAGATGTAAACCTGGGGCCGCTCCTGAGAGAACTGGTGACAGGGGTTAGGCCGTGCTGGGAGGACATCACATCCAGGAGTATCATGTATAAGTCTAACAGAGTCCAATGGAACTTGCTGAAAACCAAGGAAGGTGTGTTGTTCAGGGTTTGAGAGTCACCTGATGGGAAATCCCCGAGAGAGGAGTGATCCTCCCTGGAGTAAGATAGCAGAACTGCTGGGGGTAGTACACATGGGGACCTCAGGAGGACACCTTTGAATCAAGCTCCAACAAAGGTATTACTAGTTGAGGCTACAGGAGGTGCTAAGAAATGATATCGCCAGTGACATGTTTGTGCAGCAAGTCACAGCCCTCAAACCTGGAGTTAGGGTCACATGCAGCAATACAATGTGGGAGCAGCCTTTGAATGTATTACTATCAACCTCGTTGCACCATTTCCTGTATCCAACATGAATAACAAGTATCTGATAGTGGTCATGGATTACTTCACCAAGTGGCTGGAGGTTTACAACACCCCCAACAAGGAGGCCAAGACGGTCAGCAGACTATCTTATGCAAGAGCCTTCTACCACAGTGACCAGGGCACCAACTTCAAGCCAACCCTGATGGAGCAGGCCCTAGAGCAATTTGGGGCACACAACGCCTCTCCACCCGCAGCCAGATTGCATGGTAGAGCATCACATAAAGACACTTGAAGAAGACCTAAAGATGGGGGCCAACAACCAGAGGGAATGGTATGTTAGGGTGCACTTTTCTTACCGGCCTACCACTTATCTATGCACGACACTACAGGATTAACACCAGCCAGCTTGGTCTTTGACAAGGAGCTGCATCTTCCATATGACCTGATTTTGGGGAGCCTCCTGCAGCAGAATTACCAGTAATCAACATCAAGAGCCTTGTGGACCATCTTCAGAATGCGCATGATGGCATATCAGCACATCCCAATGGCAAGCGAGAGGATGAAGACCCATTACAACTGCCAAGCCAACAATCGGGGGTACCAGATGGGAGATATTTGTGGTTGTATTGCTTCACTAGGCCCAAAACTTCAACAACCATGCCAAAGACCATACCATGTAGTCAGCCACATCCAGAGCCTGCCCCAAGGGAAGATGCTGGTAGTGCACCTAGATTGGCTAACCCATTATGATGCTGGTCAGGACAACCAGCTCTGAGGAGGGAGCAGTATAACAATGACCCAAGTCCACCCTCGTACAAAGGCATAGCTGCTTGACCTGCTCTAATAATAGAATGAACAGACACAATAGCCCAGCAAACAAGGGCCTTTGTGTGCTTCCATGCAAAACATTCGCAAGTGCTCTCTTTATCTCTGCTCCCAGAGTAATCTTATCTCTAGATGGATGGCACATGATTTCCTGTAATTTCTATAACTGGAAGTTTCACTGCCCAGCTACAGCACCATATAAGAGAATAATGGAATCTATGTAGTTGTAGAAAATACTGTAAATATACAATAATATTGGATAGGTAGAGTCAGACTGAAAAATCAACACCAAGCCAGGATATAAACCACAGATCTCCCAGTCTCTAACCGGTTGTTCTAACCACTAAGTTACCATGGCAACATGCCAGCACACATTAAATTCCCAACTGATTCCCTTGTTTTCTGGTAAAGCACAAGGTGATCTCAAATTATTTTGAAATGACATACCCCAATGGCAACTTACAATGTCTTAACCCAAGAGCAGGCACGCTTACTTTCTTCACAGGAGCAGGCATGCTGGGTACTCCATTCCCCATATCCATTTCTCAATATCTTTATTATACTTACACACTTAAAAATGTCAGTGTGGTTATATTTCAAATCTACATCCTTTATTAACATAATATAGTTACATTTTATAACCATTATTGCTGCCCATTTCCAGTTATACTGGGTTTACGTGACATGTAAACATAATTATCACAATGTAGCATATAGTGAAGGCCTGGTACACAACTGTCTGAAATAAAATTTAACATGCTGATATAAAACACTCTGTGTAACAGTCTTAAACAAAAAGTGGCTGCATATACAGCATTTTTAAATCCTTTATTTGAAAAAGTTCACCATATTTTAAAATATATCTGTTATGAATGCTTATTCAGTGGAATATTCTAACACTTTAAGATGTGAATTCATAGTCTTTGTTATGGAGTCGCACATGTATATTATTTGTGCTTGTTGTTTACACATAAATCTATGACAGGAAGAACATTTTATAATAGTGGCAATGTGCATAATGCACCTTCCATATTTTTTCATAGTTACCTAAGGGATTCTGATCTGCAAGTGCTGGTTTGTATTTAGACAAGGAGACACTAATATCACTTGGAAGCGATGTATCATTGCTCTATCAGAAAGATGAGGCTTCATCTTTGAGAATGCTAGTTTCTTCCAGAAAATTTTTCTTGGCTCTTTATAGTTTTCTTGATTCAAAAAAAAAAAAAAAAAACCAAAACTTGAGCATTTACAGCAGCAATGTTCAATAAGGCATAGAACACTGCCATTGGCCACATTCTTGTTTGCCATGCAATATTGTATGTGATCAACAGTATCTATCCCCCCTTTTGTAATCCATGATGATCTCTGGCTTGTTAGTGACATTCACACCTATTCTGTAACTTATGGTTAAGCCTTAACCAGTTGTTAAAGTCGCTAACAAGTTGCTATGCGGTTTTTGGTATTCTTGCTGAGAGGATGAATATTATGGTTAAACATAACCAGAGTTGAGACTCTGTTGTTAGCGCCAGCCATACTGTTGAAAATGACTGTTAGTGATTCTTGATCTGGAATTTCAAAGGAATGAAGAACACCACCGGAGGTAGGTAACTAAAAAGTTATTTCATGTATCCTAAAGTGAAACCATAGATACCTATGCTAATTATAAAAACTCTCTAGGCATCTGTGCTTGTGCAAGTAACAGGTACGCCAAAGTTTCATAAGTGAGCTATCTGATTTCGTAACCAAGAAATAAATCGCTTACATAGCAGAAATAAAGAAATGGTTTGATTTCTTTATTTTCAAAACGTACTACAGCAGTATTATCATTCTCAACATTACATCACTATACAGAATAAACCTTTCATCTTGCTGTGTATGCTTTCTGTAATAATTCTTTCCCCCCAGAACTATTTCTGTAATCATACCCAAGCGTTTATATTTAATTTTCTGCCATTCAACTCTCAAAATTTTGGCCCAGGTTGGAAAGAAAGTCTTATAGATTAAATTTCCCTCACCAGATGATGTTTGGTAAACAATCATCGAAATTCAAAATGCAAAAACGAAATCTTTCAAAACAAACAGTAAGGGGTATAAATGTACAAACTGCAAATTTAGAGTGCATCAGAACTCATACTTCATTTCAGTATTGGTTGAATATTATTACTAGGAAAATATCAATTACAGATAATTTTGACTAATTTTCCGCATGCAGTCATGGTGTTATAATACTTTTGTAATGCAGTAATTTTCAAGGTGTACAGAAATTATAACTTTCCACATGAAATGTAATAAATTGGGTGTTTTACTGAACCATAAAAGCTGAAATTAGGCTTTAAAAATTATTGAAGCTTTTGGATGGAAACTTCTTTAATACTTTGCAGTAACTTCAGAGAAAGCATGTTTGATTTGCGTTGAGACAAAGCACTGAAACATCAAACTTGATAATCACAACAAAACCTTTTAACTGTTTTCATTGGAGATACATAAGTGAGTGTGAATATATCGTCCTATGTCTGTATGCTCGCATGAGAAATAAGTATAAAGTATCCTAACCTAACTTTTGACAATTTACATTATTTCATAACACAGAAAAGCATCCTTAATTGTGCAGCAATATCATTTACAACTTTACCACTGCTACACAGAACTAACCTTTCATTCTGAAGAAATGTTAGCTCTTTGTGATATTCCTTTTTTATCAAAATTATGTCTGTAGAAAATCAGGTTTTTACATTTAAGTTTCTTTCATTCAACCCTAGAATGTTGGCCTGCTTCAGAAAGTTTTAAACTTACTCTCCCAGTAGTAAACAGTTAATGAATTCTGGCACAATGTGCAAAGTATTTTCCTTTTCAGAGCTAAATGGTAGAAGATGTAGAAGTGCATGTTTAAGATGCATCAAAACTCATACTTCTTTTCAATGCTGGTTGGAGATTATTGATATCAGTTTTAATTTTGCTGTTGTATTGGTTAGGTACTACCTATATTTTGCTGATTTGCATTGCTTTGTGACAAATCACTGATACATGAAAGCTGATAAAACAGCAAAAGTTTTGCATTGTTTTTTTTTTTTTTTTTTTTTATATAAGCCTTTCTTAACCCAAAATAAGGTTAACAGAAAAAGAGCTTAACTATAATTAGTTTTAAATAAAAATGTTTAAAGCATGGTGATGGTATGGTATGGTAATTGTACACTGAAGCAACCCATGATTAATTCATTTTGCAGGCAAAGAAAATGAAGGATACAGAGGAGTTTAAGGGACAGAAGTGATCCCTTTTCACTACTGGATGTTAGTTTTTGACATTTGTTCTCGTTTCCGAAAGCTGCAGCTTTGGATATTATTTCAGAATTAGAACCATTTATGCAGCATCCTGTGCAGACTACTGGCATTCCCATTGTGCTAAGGGTAATTTCATTTTCATTTAAAGAAGCTAACTGTAAAAACAATAATAGGCATTTAAATGCAAGATATTAATAACATTTTTGCCAGTTCTAGGCAAAGGGGACAGTTAAAAGTATTATAGCCTTGATTCTCATTAAATACTAGTATTCATTAGGTGCATTAATGTAATATTAACATGTGAATTGTTTCACATTATAGGTTTTGACAGCTCTGCACTTTTATGGTCAAGGAAGCTATCAACTTTCTGCTGGTCAAAACTATTCCCTTGACCTGAGTCAACCATCTACAAGCAGGGCACTTACTGAGGTTACAAATGTATTGAACAGGCATTTAATGCAGCAATATATTAAGTTCTCCGTGAATGATGAACATATAAACAGGATCAAACAGAGGTACAATTATTGTGGTGACAAAAGAAATAATTACCTATTTCAATTTTTATGTTACTCAAATGATGGAAATAATATTGTTGTTCCAGATTTGCAGAGAAATTTAATTTCCCTGGAATAATAGGTGTTATTGATGGAACATTGGTTACCATTACAACTCCCCCAATACATCATGCATTATATCCTGCACATTTATTTATTGATAGAAAGGGGCATCACACTGTGAATGTGCAAATTGTAAGTATTGTCAGTGAACTTAAGTTAAATTGTACATTCTTTGCATTAAATAAATATGTTAATATTCTTATATTGCTTTCATAACTTAATAAGACTTATTATTTTCTTTTTAGATATGTGATTTGGACTGCAGATGCTATCCAAAAATGCTAGATACCCTGGATCAGTTCATGATGCAGCAGTTTGGATGGTCTCGGCTCCCAAACAGTTCTTGGAAGCAATGCACAACCGGCAGCATCGAAGTTTGTGGCTAATAGGTAAGTTTAACTACTACTAGAAAAAGTTACTTGGTTTGAACAGACAGTGCCCTCATTAAAGATTGAATGATATTTGAAAGTAAGCATCTTAGATGAATCTGATTTGAAAGCAGTGCTTTCCTACATATCAATAATTTTATTGCTGAAATAATGCACCATTATTGACAGCAATAACACTCAGCATTTATAAAACTACAGAAGTGATATTTGTGATTAATGTATTCCTGCAGGTGACTCTGGATATCCTAACGAGCCTTGGCTGTTAACCCCAGTCTTGAATGCAGAGCCAGGTTCACCAGAAGATCGGTTTAATGCTTCTCTGCGAAGTGCAAGAAACTACATAGAAAGATGCATTGGTGTACTAAAAGGCCGCTTCAGGTGTCCTCTGAAGGACAGAGTGCTGCACTACCCTCCTCCTATGGCAGGGTGTATAATAAATGCATGTGCTGTGCTACACAATTTCTTGGCAACAAGAAATGTTCCTTGGGAGGAACCTTTAGTGGAGCTTGAGGAGGATGAACAAAATGCAGGTATGTCACAGTGTTGAAGTAAATGCATAATGGTTGATACTGGTAAGAAAAGTGTTTGTTTCATTCAGGAGCTGGTGATTTGCCATTGTACTTCACAAATGCAGTTTATAATTGTATGCCCAATTATAAACAAAATAGTGCATTGTTTCCTCCTTCAGAATATACAAGCACAGCTTTTAAGTGCAATTTCAATATATTTCAAAGTAAATGAATCTTTCTCAAGTGCTAAACATAAAAACTAAAAACATATTTCAACAAAACCTTATACTGTTATCACATTTTCTGCAGCAAGAATTCATGTAGCCACAGAAGGGTTGCACAAGTGGCATATCTATCTTCCCTCCCAGTCCATTTGCTTATCTTACCTTATTCTGCCTGGGTAGTGCCACCATATCAATAACATTTTATATCTGGGGTTTTGTTCTATGGGACATTCTTCATAAAAGTAAAAATTATAAGTTTAAGAAGTTGTTGCACTAAATTATAGGATTCAGACAAATGCATATATCTATATATAGCAGTTTTGAAAGACTTATTTGAAGGATTTTGCTAGAGTAATTGTTAATATACAATTTATATTCCTATGAAGTATTCTGAGGTGGTTTCTTAATGTACTCGTGCATAACATAATGAGCAACTAACAAAAATAAAGGAAATATACAGTTCAGCTTCAGTCACTGGAATGTTTAAGTATTTCCTTTATTATACAGAGCAAATAGAAACTAAGGCTAAATTATTCATTAATAAATGAGCATATCAATTGGGTCAAAAAGTTAACTAAGTTATGCCAATTTTTCTAAAAGTCTAAGCAAAAGATAGTACACTGTTGACATTACATAAATTCCAGTCATTCATTTTATAGTAAGGGTTCCATTAGAAAACTTGCTTTTGCTGCTATGTTCAATACTTTAGCATTTAACATTGCATACAAAAGCTAAGCTCTATTTTATAAAGAAAGTATTTAATAAAGAAAAGTTTTTTCATGAACCACATGGCACCCAACTTATACTTGTGTTTTTCAGCTGCAAATGAGCAAGATCAGGGTGCAGTTGCAGAAGGAAGACATGTGAGAGCAAGAGTACTAAGGCACACACAAAAAATAAATAAAAATGCAAATTTTTTTCAAATATTGTTTTATTTTTTGTTATCTATTTTGTGCAAAGATTTTGCAATGACATTTAGGCTAGTGGACATGCTGTGTAAGCTATGGCACATGTTTTGCATGTTTTCATTTAATTTTTCAAATGCTTCATGCTGTTGCTGCTGCTTCTCTTTAAAAGCCTCCAAAATTTCAGTGTTGTAGTAGGGTTCGTATCTTCTATTTCTGCAACAAAACAGAGTCATTCATTATAATGGTGATGTTTATTTTAAAGTGTTGTCAATATAAGTCTTGAAACAGCAGAATAAGGCAGTACAGTGTGTACAGTCTATACAAATGTGCACAACTTCCTTAGTACCTATCAAAAATAAAAAATCTGATGTGTTTCATTTACATCACCTTCAAAAGCTATTCTTTTAAAAGCTTGTTCTTCTATCTACTTCATACTACTTGAGATAAGCATTTGCAGAAATGGTCTTATTACGTAGTTCCTTGTAGATATAATGAGAGTAGCAGAGCACTGTATGCTAAAGTGTAGTCAGATATTTTAAGTGTGGGTCACTATGAGAATACTTTTATATTACATTCCCTTTGAATGACAAGGAGAAGGGAAAAAAAACAGCAATGACTTCCAGTATAAGTATTGTGAAATTTAATCCAGTATTATGGAATAACCCAGAATGGCTAATTCCATAAAAAGTTGCATTTTACATAAATTCTGTGCTTTATCTGTCATTCAGAATGAAGAATACTTCAGAGACTATTTCCAGAAAATAAATTATATATATTTTGTCATGAAAATATTATAAACATATGATATTTTAATCATAATTTACATCCATTTTTGAGATAATCAACACTTGCAAAAAATGTTCCATTTATCACCCCCCCCCCCCCCCGGGTGTTCTTGAAAATATATGTCTCACATTCTTAATCAAGTTTTGGTGTTTCAATATTGAGTTTTTAAGTGGAATGTAATACTTTCCCTACTTACTATAGGTAATAGGTAAAAACCAGTCCTGTTTTTCAATATACATTGAGTTTTACATTGTATACAGAAAAACAAAAATTCAGTTGGCAAATATTTCTGTACCAGCTGAAGGAATCTACACCTGAGAACAGGGGAATGGTGAGCAATATTGTATAGATTACAGGAGCTATGGAAAGCTTTCCCTTATAGGTGTTTCTTTGTGATGTGAATGTTATGGTAACCTTCAACTTGCAGATATATTTAATTAATTTTGTTAAAATGTAAAGCAAACAGTATAATTTAAGACAACTTGCTGCTTATATAACCTTGTTTAACATCAGTGTAGAAGCTTATACTGTCCGAAAGATTTTCCTAGTAATATTTAAAATACATTGTTGCTACAGCTGTTCATTCGTTAATGAGGCCATTTAACATTTGCAATGTTGTAATTACCTCTAGCTTATTTTTGACAAGATCACAGATAAGAGATATAAAGCGAAGTGGTGATCAACATCATTACGGTTTAGGTGGTGAAATAAAATGTTAATTTCAACAGTTAAACTGTTACCTTTGACTATTACTGGATCTAGAATGATTGCAACATATTCTGGTAAAAGATACCAAAAGAGTTTATTACAGAATATAAAACTTTGAGATGTTATACTACACTACAGATCTTTCTACATCCTTTTAAATGGTGCTGGCTTGATTTATAAAGTAGCTCACACTGTGACAGGAACAGATACATGAAACATAGCCTCTCCTTTCCTTACCTCCTGCCTGTTGACTCTCGGTTGTGCAGAGGCGTTGAAGACCAGGGTGTTGGTGATGGTGGTGATGCTGGCAACTGCTGTTCTTCTGGTGGTAATGGTGCTTGAAGAACCGCTTCCAAAAGTTTGTTCTCCGAGAATGCACAGCTGGGTGCCTGAGAAGGGAATGTCAATTATAATAATAATAATAATAATAATAATAATAAATTATTATCTTATAGAGACTTGTTAGGCAAAGCTTCGAACTTGACTTAGTTTAACCATTACTCTACACGAACATACAATACATTACATTCATTTGGATGCTTATAACATTGCTTTTCTTTTTAGTTTTGGTAGTTAATGTCATTTAACCTAGTATGTCATATCAGACCGTAAAATTGATGAGACGCACAAATGAGCCCAGGGTCCATGGAGCAAAGAGTTATTTGACATTGTGTTATAAGGATAAGGGGAAACCCCCCCCCCCAAAAAAAAAAAACTTATTCAGGTAACTACCCCGCCGAGATTCTAAGTTGGAATTTCCCAATTGCACGACAGACAAAATTGCTTATTTTTAGCTAAATTTGAAATAGAACTTACAACTCAAAACAGCAGACATTTATCCAATTGCTTTATGCTGGTAGAATAATGGGCAAATAGTACACAAACGTTTGAAACATTTATTTTACTAAGCTTTACTATGACCTGGATTTTATGAAAGTGGATAGATGATGGAAATTTTGTATTCTGCTTTTTCCACTATGCCCCTTTCTATTTGTTACCATACTTTGGTTTGCAGTCATAGTACATTGCAAACCCACAGAACATTTTACATAATGAGAAAATAACAGTTGATGTTAGTGTATTAAGAAAATCTATGAAAAGGAAGCACTCAAATACTTGGATATTTGGTATTGTAATTAAGAAATTTCTGTTCACAAGGATAATCAGGGCATTTTATTCGTAGTGTAATCATACAAGTCTTATGTCTTCTTTTTCACTTAGAACAACAAAAATTTCATGATTCCCCTACACTGAAGAAGCAGCCTTTATTTTTAGAACTTAAAGGTGTAAATTGCAAATTTCAAGTGATTTTTACATTTGTGTGATCTACGCTCCTTACAGATGTAACAATGGCATACCATGAATAAATAAAACACTGCTCTCCCAAAGATGATTATATCTAAAAAGAAGATTAAGTATAAATGCTCTGATACAGCACATGATTTTTTTCAAAAAGCATTTATATGAATTTATTTGATGAATGACTCCTTCAAAATACCAATGTAAAGTAATACCCATGGTTAAATCAAGGCTTTCTGTGACATCCTTGAAGCCAAGGATCACCATCTCACCAATAAGTGAAAGCAGATCATTTTCCAAGTGTGTGACCTGCTTTACATTTGGTGGACCACCACCAGTCTTCTGGTGCTCTACAAGCAATTGCCTTGCCTTTCTCTTTACAGAGCTTTTCCATTCTGTAAATACCTAAAACAAACAAACCATAAAGCATGTACAACATTTATTTACTAGTACCTTTGGAGCAGCTTTATGCTGACCAATTATGTACCTTAGAGTTAACATGAATCCAAATGGTAGCAATGATCTGAAAAGTAGATGTTAAGCTTTAAGGATATGTAACTGACACTGAAAAACTGCTATAATTACAACAGTGATGCACAGAAGTGAACAAGATGGCTTTTGAAATTAGCATAAAATGCTATACAAAGAATGTGTGCAATCCACAAGGGAATGAAGCACTTAACTGTAATTTAAACAACATTTGCTCATATTTATGTATTATATAAATTGTCAGAGTGCTATAGGGGGTGCTGCTTGGTTACCATGTGTTTTAACGTTTCCATTTATATTTTATTGATTAGTAATAATGTATGCAGCATTGTTTGCTGTTTGAGCAACATTTTGGTATGTTAGGTTTTGGTTTATGCGACAAAATAATAATAATAATAATAATAATAACAACAACAAAAATAATAATAATAGCGGCCATGCCGCTTTAGCATGGGTATCACGTGTAGGTCTAACACTTTTCACATCTATTATTTGACGAACATGTTCTGTTAATTAGAAATGATATATGCAGCATTGTTTGTTGTTGAGCAACATTTTGGTAAGCTAGCGTTTGGTTTATGTGAAATAATAATAATAATAATAATCATAATAACAAAACAATAACAACAATAACAATAAAAATAATAATAATAATAATAATAATCATAATAACAAAACAATAGCAATAATAATAATAATAATAATAATAATAATAATAATAATAATAATAATAATAATAATAATAATAATAATGCCACATGCTTTTGCATGGGTTCCACGTGTAGGTATAACAGTTTTCATGTCTATTATTATACAAATATTTTCTGTTAATTAGAAATTATATATGCAACGTTGTTTGAGCAACATTTTGGTATGGTAGCTTTTGGTTTATGCAATGTATAATAATGCCCATCCTACTTCTGCGATGTGTTGTTTGGGTACCACGTGTATAACCTTTTTGCGTCTATTATTATAAAAATGTGCTCTGTTAATTAATAATGATATATGCAGCATTCATTACAGTTTGGACAAAATTTTGGTTGCAGATGTATAGTAACTGCCATGCTGTGTTTGCAATGTGTTGTTAGGCTACCAAATGGTATTACATTTTCGTGTCTGTTATTATAAAAATGCATGAACTAACAACCTTTAAAAATGTAGTACAAACAAGTTATAAAAATATACAGTAAAATGTGTTAAACTTACTGTTTTCCATCCTTTTACATCTTTCTGTGGTCTGCTGCCGCAGCTATTCAGTAGACGCACCAAATCAGCTCATTTACTTTCAACTTCTTTGGGGTCACTTGATGGAGTGAGTCTCCCCATCCTCATAATGGGATTATTCCTACAAAATTCTATATAAATTTTGTATTGTTCACCACTGGTTTTGATTGATCATTTGCGCTCCATTTTCAGCCACACAGCACACACAAAAGTAACAAAGTAATCACAATTATTCTATTTTATACTGCCGCACTGAGAGCGGTGGAAAAACAAAACATGCATGCGAAGCGAACGAATTTGCGACTAGTCGTTCTGGGTGCTTGACAATATGGTTAAGAACATCCATCGCCATAACCATCACAGTTATTGAATAGCAAAATCTGCCAAAGTTGTTCAGGGCTGGTTGTTAGCAGTAGAAATAAATGGTAGCAATCTTCTTAACCAGAAGGTTACAGAATAGCCCTGATTATCTAGAGTAGGAGTTTCACGCATTTTTGACAGTAAAATCATGGCCTAATGTTTCTTTGGAATGTAAGATGTAATAGCTATGTCCTCCTGAGGTCTAAAGATTGATGATCCTACATCTTGAGTTGTATTTGCCTTAAGTCCACTGGGTATATCTTTTTTGTCTTTTCTCAATGTACCAATGCTTGTGAGTCCTATCTCCAACAATTCCAATACCAGAGGGTAACTAGTGTACCAGCTGTTGAACGTAACATTTCTGTTAGAACCTTCAATATCAATAACAAGCCATTTCACAATGTCACTATGTTTGTTGGAAACTGAATATGGTCCATCTTGTTTACCACAGCAAATTTCAAAACTGCTAGTATAAAAAGCTTTAGCATCACATAGTGCAAAAATCTTTATGTCGTACTTGGCAGACTTATTTGGCATATACTGTATGTAGCTGCAATGCCCCCAAAAAGGCTCAAGCTTCTCAATCAATTGCAACAAACATCCCAAGATTTTAGGAATTTCTGCAGTGTAGTACAAATTTATCAACAAATTAACACACAGCAGCCAGTTTATCAGTTTTTCTTCTCTCTTGTTATCAAATCACAGGGCCCAAAGCAAAAATAAGAATTGCTTATAGTTCATACACGCTCTTACTATTTCCATTCCCGTTCTGTCAGAATTCCATAGTTCCAGAACATTTGTGTGACCCCCTTTCTTTAGGCCTGTAGATATGATTTGTGATATCATCAAGCATGTCAAAATCAATAATGGCATGAAAAGCTGAGAGTTCATCCCTTATATGTCTAGTAGAGTTTTTCGGACCAGGGAAAATTTTTACATTGTTCTTCTTTTTGGTTTTGCCATGCTTCGAAAAATCCATTTCTCTCTATTTGCAGCAATTATCTTTCCCTAAACAATGTTTTTCCAAAGGAGTGTCCACTGAATCCTCTACATCACTTTTCTCAGAATCAGTGTTGCCATTACTTTCTTCAATTAGTTCTTCCTCTTCATCAGATTTGCCACTATCTAATTGTCATCTTCTGACAGCTGGTTGAATATCTTTAACATTTCTTCTGGAGTCATTTTCCTACATGAAACACACTTTTATTGTTACAATGTAATAACTCTACACACCCACCCACCCACACACACATGCACTCATGCACCCTCCTTCACAAATTGCTCATTCTCATACATACATTATTATGAAAGCAAGTCAGTAAGGCGAAACTTCTTATGCTAGCAGGTGCATGGGGAACTTTATACATTGTCTCGACAATGCTGAACAAACACGCTTATAAACAATCCTTCAGACTTGCACAACAGAATGTAACTATGTCAATGGATGCACAAAACAACAATGAAGGAATAGCCAACGCAGCAGACTTATCCAATCAATTGCAGTACTGCCACACACAGTACCTTAAGTTAAGTACTTTAAGTCCTGAGCTTCATAGTTTAATGTGAGTCAGTTGGGGAATTTAATGCTGTGCTGGCATATTCCCATGATAGCTTAATTGCTAGAGCAACTGGCCAGAGTCTGGGAGATCCAGGGTTCAAATCCCAGCTATGGCATAACATTTTTCAGTTTGACTCTACCTATCCAATTTGTGTCCTACACATGGCTTGCGTCAATGAAAAACAAAAAACAATTAACTACAAAATATTAGTGTTTAATATAATTTAACAATGTGTTTATTGACACAAAATTTGATTACAAATAAAGTCTTTAATTCACTGCTGCAAACATATATCTTTTACCTTATAACAAATGCTCTAATTTAAAACATATATGTGATCACTAGGGTACCGATTTTTATGTAAATACATGTTTTTTTCTTTGCTTATAGATAAAAAATTGTAACTAAGATGGAAATTCCCGAAATAGCATACTTAAATCATATACAAAATTCTATTTCACATAAAAATACATATTTTTGTAATACTTTTAAGTAAATAAATATTTTAAATAATTTTGCTAAAACCACATATGTCACTTTCTTTGTTATAATTTTTACAAAAAGTTTCATGCATTGCCATGTATTATGAGAAGGCATTAGTTGAATGAACTTCATTTGTAAACATATTACATAGTGACCTATACACATGCTGCCTCTATCTAAAATGGAAATGCTTTATTTATGTGAGCAGAGCTGATGCAACATACACAACAGTCTTCAGTCACTGCCCTTGCCTTGTTTAAAGTAGAGCATTAATAGAATGCGAAGTGATTGGCACGATATAATGCCGAAAGTAAAAACAAGTGTTCGTTCTCTTTTGGAGCAATATGTTGCTGAATTTAGTGGCATCTTTATAAGTGATGGAAGAATTCTATTCTGTCAAAAATGTGGGAAAATGGTGAATGCAGACCAGCGATCTCAAGTCTTACAGCATTTAGCAGGTAGTAAACACCTCACGAACAACTTGTAGACAAGTTCTTTTAGGTGAACCAGCTTCCTCTTCACATACCCTAGTTTCAAAAAGTTCTGAATATTATGCAGATTTATGAAACGCTTTCTTTCATGTGATATTCCTTTATATAAACTGAGAAGTACAGAACTCAGAAATTTCCTTACAAAATATACACATTTTGAAACACCAGAAGAATCAACATTAAGAAAATTATATGTGCCTGCCTGTTACAAAGAAATGCTAAGAAAGACCAGAGCAGAATGTGAAAATAAAAAGAATTGAATAAGCATTGATGAATCACCAGACTCTAGCAGTAGGAAAGTGGGAAATATTGTGGTAGGTGTGCTAGAAAATGATGAACTAGTTTCCAAGCAATGTTTTCTAATAGTATGCAGAGAAATATCACCTTTGAATCATGTAACAATGGCTCGCTCAATTAATGAATCTCTGCAGTTGTTATGGCCCAATGAGAGGACATTTGATAGCATTTACTCTTAATTATGGGTGGTGCTTCATAGATGAAGGCAGCCGAAGGTCTTTCTGTAAGTTTCCTGCACATGATATAAGTAACTTCTGTAGTACATGGTTTACACAGAGTGTGTGAGCAGATATGTACATTGTATCCTAAAGCAGACAATTTGATCTCAAATGGTAAAAAGGTGTCTGTGAAAGTGCCAACTAGAATTGATTTGTTCAGAGTGAAAAATCCAGATCTTGCACTGCCACCTACACCCATAGTTACTTGTTGGGGGCATGGTTGGAAGCAGCAATGTATTATGCACACAATTTTGAAAGTTTTAAATCGGTGATTGATGAACTAAATAAGGATGATGCTTCTTCAATTGAAATTCTTCAGAACTCACTCAATGACAGCACACTAAAAAATTAATGGTCTTACATATCTGCAAATTTGAGTTTTTTGTTTCAGTCTATCAAAAAATATAGAAACATCAACGGTGAATGAAGTGCATGGCATTCAGAATAAAATTAATTTACTCAAAGGTCCAACAGCAGAAGCTATAAAACATAAATTTAAAAATGTGTTCGAAAAAAAATGGTGGATTTCATACTATATGCAAAATTGCCAAGGTTTTGAAAGGGGATGTAGACGTTGCTGATATTGAAAATGTGTGTGCCAGTGACATTCCCTTGATGAAATATGCATCATGTGATGTTGAAAGGTCCTTTTCCTGGTATTTCCCATTGTTTCAAGACAACCAACATCAAACTGTGATGGAAAACTTGGAGAAAGTTTTCATGGTTCATTGCAACTGTGATTTGTTTCAATACACCACTGCCTCAGCACAATTGGTGAGCGATTTTTTAACATAAATATTTATAGCTTTGTAATATTGAAACAAAATATTTTTGCATCTTTTATGCATATTTTTAATATTTTTCCTAGATAAAAATTAAGATATTTTAAAGATCTTTAACATAAAAATCCATTACCTAGTGATCACATTTCAATAATGATACAAAATTTATTCCAATTAACATTTACCTCCCTTTCAGTTGTACTTTCCTGTGAAACAATTATAAATTGATGTTGCATCAAAAATGGATGCTCAATGTAAAAGAGATACCTACAAATACTTAATAGCAAATGTTCAGCCCCCTCATTCAACAAAATTTTATCGTTTTAATTTTAAGTGTTGCAAACTTTAAGTCCCTTACTACAATTTTAGAGTTCCCGATGATAGACATGAGAGGATGGACATGTTCACAAGTGCTCTATGCAGAAAAGAGAAATGGGTATGAATAGAGGCATATAGGGCAAGAATTGGGCTGTTTAACAGCACAAACACCCTGCCAAGCAGAAAATAGAATGATGGCATAGCAGTATTAATACAGTATATGCTAATTTAAGTATTGCTTTTGGTGGTAGCAGGAGTTGAGTTAAACTCTGGGTCAGAAATGAACCAAAATTTGGGGATGCTCAAAACCATCACAGAAAACCTAAATGATTTAAAAGCGATGGAAAAAGGGATAAATTACCAAATCAGCAAAAGAATAAAACGAGTAAAGGAAACCATGATGCATTTAGTAGGACAACTACAAGAAGAGATAACAGTATGTAAAAGAAGGGTGATGCATCTAGAAGGAGCAGAAGAAAAGAAGAGGAAAATGAACATTGTTGCACTTGGAGTTGAATTAAGAGATAAATGGGCATGGTAACTGATGAAATAAATTCTCTCACAAAAACTAGGCTTAGAACTAGCAGTTGGGAAATCATTGATGTGTTTAGAATTGCAAGAATGAATTCAAAGCCAAGACCAGTGATAGTGAAACTGGCTACCATCAAATTTAAATGGGCAGTTCTATCAAATACAAAAAAGCTAAAAGGAACCCAGATATTTATTGAAAATGACAATGGAAAGGAAGATGAGCATTGAGAGATGTTCTCCTAAGAGAAATGAAAAGAGCCAAGAGAGAGGCAAAAGAAGCATATGGCCAAGGGCTACATTTATGGATAGATGGCAGAAATCAGGCAATTAGTAAGCAGAATTTAGGGCATGAACTGGACATATAGGAGTTAAAGTCGGCAACAAAGTAACTGGTAATAAACGAGCACATGGTAGAGGCAGAAGGGATGGCAAGAGTGTAAGAGAGGCAGAATGAGGACGTCACCAACAAGGTGAGAAAACACCAGTGAATCAGCTGATAGCAGACATGCTTAGAGGCTTGGGGGCACCTGCAGGTTTGGATGTGGACAAAAACTGCTTGAAATATTGTATCTGTGCCAGGCATAAGTATATGGAAGTGAGGGGGGAACAGGACAAAAACAGGATGACTAGAAGTAGGGCTAAACTGCAGTGATGATGAGGACTGGGAATTAAGGGCGCTCAACTGCACTGGTTATTAGCACCCTTAAAAACCAAAAGGTGATATAGGCTACAGACGTAAAAATATATGAAATAAATCACGAATAAAATATTCCTGTCAGATATAAAACACCATTGTGAATAAAACAATTTATGGAAATGGCCATAGAGGGATCTAAAAACAGGTCCAACAATGAAATGAAAAAATAGAAAGATAACTAAAAGTAAACCTTCTCCGCTAAAAGACACAAAGTGATAAAATTATTATGATAAATGTTTAAAACTGAACTGAGTGCTCCAACATCATCTGTTGGAGAAATAAAAATAAAGCTAAGCCTTACTGGAAAAGCCACTTGGGATAAAAATTTAAAAACTCTTAGCTACCGCTTAGTTGCTGTCTACGACTACCTCTGCAAGGGAGACCAGCTGCATAGCTGCTAGAGCAGCAGATGATACACGGACAATTCCATTTGAGAATAGGAGCTGGGAACAGATAGGAAGGAGCAGGTTGCCTAGTAAGTAGGTAGCTGAGTGTAGAAAAACAGCAGCCAATGTGTAAGTATGCCAATATCACCTCCTCCTGATGAGTTACACGACAGGTCACCCAGTTTATAGGGAGGTCCTTCACCTTGCAAAGCTTGTCTCCGCAGAGACCTGTCATTCTTCATGTCAGCACGAAAGCACTGCTCTCTGCACAACAAGCCTAAATTCTGTAGACATTACAGAAGAAATTGCAGTACTGGGCGCCATGTTTGCCGTCTTTGCTGCAAAATCCGCCAGTGCATTCCCTGGCAAATCAACTTGACGAGGAATCCATGCTCACTCCACATTTACACCCAAACCATGAAAAATATGGAGGGCATCCTAAATGTCCTGCACTACACAGCTCACAAATGCTCTGAAGAGCACTTAGGGAATCACTCATAATAAGGCACTCAGTCAAATTATGACGGTGAACATACAGAATAGCATGTAGCCAAGGTGAGTACACTCTCTCCCCCTTGGGAAACATGTGAGGCAGTGCAATATCATGTTCCAAAGAAGCTCACGGAAACAAAAATCTACAGGCCCTGGATTAAGTGAGAGATTTCTATAACTTTCATCCAGCCTGGTATGGAAAAAAGGTGTAAACGTTGGATGCGAAGGCATGCACTTAAGCGCACATCCATAATTATCTAGATAGACATCAAGCCGATAATGCAGAGGGATTCTGCCGATTTGGTATACAGGCTCACAACTGGGCTTGTAGGTAAAGCTTCCAACAGCCACATGGATGCCCTGATTATGGACAGGACAGTGTCTAACCTTCTCAGCACAGATGGTCATGTTAAAGAATAAACAACACAATCATAGTCTATCTTGGATCAGATCAGTGCACGATAAAGTTACTGCAACACTGTCCCATCCGCTCCCCTAGAGGTGCCACTTAGTATCCTTAAAATATTTAGAGAATGGCCACATCACACTTTTAGCTGTGCTATTTCTGATGACAAGCAAAGTTTCCAATCTAATATCACCCAAGGAATCTTGCCTCATCTGCAAATGGCAGGAGTCGAAGAGAAGGCGATAATTGACTTCTATGGTGCCAGAAGTTAACACAGAAATTTTGTAACTCTAAGCACAAAGATTGCCTAAACACGGCCGTAGACAGGTTCCAAAAGTGGCATATGCTGAGAAGCACAAAAGATGGCAAAGTCATCTTAAATAAGCAGGACGAGACACCTGAAGGAACACTTTGCAATATAGAGTTAATAGTTACAGCAAACAGCATCACACTTGGTACCAATCTCTATGGCACTCCTTTCTCTTGAGTAAATGGATTCAAAGAAACTGAGCCAACCCTTATTCAGAAAATGTGGTCTATCATAAACTCCTGAATAAGCAATTGTAGGAATCCACGTATAATCCAGTTATGGAGGGAACATAATATCTTTGCTCACCATGATCACAGTCTTCTCGAGGTCAAAAAAATATTCCAACAGTTCTTAAGAGCGAGCGTCAGAGAGTGATTGCAAATGGTCCTGAATATGCTGTATCAAAGGATGGTAGGGATACAGCTCATGCAAAGCACTGAGGGAATCACTACATATAACAAACTGCCTAAAGTCCTGTCCCCGGATAAAAAGAAGAGCCTGATAGATACTAAAAAGTTCGGCGGTGAAAACCAAACACTGCCCCAAAAGTTGAAATGTATAACTCTGCGAATTAAAAACAAAAGCACATCCCACACCATGGTCTTCCTTGGAACCATCTGTGTAAATAAAACAATGGTTAGGAAACTCGGCCAGCAACGCAAAAAATGCGGCACGGAAGACCGAAGATGGAGTCATTGATTTCGGCATGGAGGCCAACCCAAGGTGGAACGGGGTGTCACAACGTAACCAATTGGGGAATGAACTTTCCCCCAGTGGAAACAGAGGCGGTAGGTGAACATACAAGAGCCGAAGAAGCAGACGAAAACGAACCCCTACCGGAAGCAAGGCCTGCGCGCTGACAGGATATTGATGGTCAAGAGACTCGTCAAAGAATAACTTGAAAGACAGGTGGTCTGGCAAGGCAAAGAGGCAGAGAGCATAGCTACAAAGAAGCACCTCACGCCTATGGCACAACTCTCGCATGCTAAAAAAATATGTTACAGCACTCGGTGTCAGAGGACCGGAAAGAGATCCACTAAGACACCACCTCCGCCTTAATGGCACGGAACGCCGGGTGATAATTGGCGGAACTGGACACATTTGCGAATGTGCTACCAAGGACGTCTGCAACAGCGATCGGATCAACTACGGTGTCAGTGGTGCCCACAAGTAGCCCCGGTATGGAACAGCTAGCCTGCTTACCGGCAAAACGGCGGAGCTTCCCACACAACGGATGAAGGTGTTGTGTGATTAAAGGTAGCAACAAACGAATTCGAGGAAGCCCGTTTTCTATCCTGAATAATTCGACGTGCCCGGACGCGTGATCAAATGCTCCAGCATAGGGTGATAGCGAAATACCCCTCCTATGAGCATGAATGGCATCGCGACACTTGGCAGTCTACCAAGGGACCGGTAATCGTTTAGGGTAGGAAGATGTCCGGGGTACGGTTTGCTCGGCAGCAGAGATTGTAACGGAGTTAAAGTGATGGAACCATATGGTCAACCGTGTGGAACTGACGGTCGCCGAATACAGTCAGAGCGGAAAAGAGAGCCCAGTCCGAATTAGACAGCTGCCAAGTGCCCGCACGAGATGAGGGAATGTGGTGTGAAAGCAAGGTGAGGACACAAGGACAATGATCGCTGGAATGAGTGTCGGATACTACGTACCATTGGAAGCGGTGAGCAAGCTGTGCTGAACAAACAGAAAGGTCCATGTGGGAGAGCGAGACAGAAGAATCGGAAATGAAAGTAGGTTCACCGGAGTTCAAAACAGCTAGACTATATTGGTCCAAAAGGTCAGCAAGAACAGTCCCCCACGCACAGGCCCTAGGGGAACCCCAAAAGTGATGGTGGGCATTGAAATCACCCAGCAGAAGAAAAGGTGCCGGGAGCTGAGAAAGAAGATGGACCATGCCAGCGGCGCAGAGGTTAGACGAAGGCGGAATGTAGACATTACAAACAGAGAAAGTCGGAAGAGAATTGAGAAAATGGAGACAAACAGGCGAAACCAGAAAGAGAGAGTTTCGTGGTAGAAAGGGGGGGGGATATAAATCCCTCATGGAAGAAAATGAGGGAATAGGGAAAGAAAAAAAAAAAACAGAAGGAAAAAGGATAAATGACAGCAAAATAATATTGACGATAGTCAAGAGATTAAATAAAAGGAGGGAAAACAAAGAAAAATATTAATCCGGAGAATGGAGTTGACATATTAGAAATCTCTTAGGGGTGGAGGAGATATTACACAAAAGGTGGGAGGCAATCAGAAGTACATTAAGTATAGAGTACTTGGACAGACAGATTAACTTCAATGAAATAAATGAACTAATCAAAATACTAAAAAGAAATAAGACTTGATGGTATTATATTGATACAATTGGTATATATTGATGGTATTCCAGGGAAATTCTGGAGGCCATGATGTCAGGAATACAATATTTGAAGTTCCTTTAGATCAGAGAACAACAGTTGTAGTTCCAATATTTTAAGGAAAAGATGATTTAAACAAACCAGATAATTATAGAGGAATTAGCTTGTTGTTGGTCTTAGGTAAGCTATACACTGACATTCTGGCATAAAGGCTAAAACATTGGGCCGAGGAAGAAAATAAACTATCATAGTTCCAGGCAGGTTTAAGGAAAAATAAGAGAACAGTGGATAATATTTTCATAATAAATACAATGGTAGAGAAATATATAGGGCAAAATAAAAGGGGAAGCTATACATGCTGTTTGTCAATTTCTAAAAGGCATTTGTATAATTAACTGCAGTGCTGTTTGGTCAAAAAATGTGACAAGTTTATAAATGCATTGTAAAACTTATACTATGAAAACGAGTACTGTATTAAGGTTAACCAGGATAGGATGACTGAAAATAACATGAACAAAGTTGGTCTTAAACAAGGGTGTAAGTTAAACCCCATACTGTGTAACTTATTCACTAATGAGATCTTAGAAGAAGTCAGCAAAGCCAACAGCCACATGCCCACAATTGAAAATGTAGAGATTCCAAGGCTTCTACTTGCCAATGGGATCAATTACTAATATTGCCCTAGCAAAATCAATCGAAGCAGTATCAAAACTCTGTAAGAAGTGGGGACTAAGAATAAATACTCGAAAATAGTGAATTATATTTATGAATGGAAACAGGATACATAATGAAAAGTGGTACTGGAAAGGAACAGAAATTGAGATAGTTAATAAATTTGAATATTTGGGTAATGGGCTTATTGCAAATGGAGGGTGGAGGGAGTAAAAAAGGAAGATTGGCTTTGAAAGCAATCAGTGTCTGTAGGCACAAAGTACCAGAAATACACAAAGTTGTTGGAGAAAAAATATCTGGCAGTAGTAGAAGCTTAAATGATGTTTGGAGTAGAAATATGGAGCATTGAGGAGGTATGGCTAAATACAGATTTGATACACAGAATTTTTGTCCACAGATTTTGGAGCTACCAAAAAGCTCACCAAATATGTTTGCACAAGCTAAACTAGGCAGAATAGGGAGTAAATGAAAAACAATGACAAGAACCCTGAAATATTGGTTTGGGATCAAGAATGATCTTGAAACACTGTCTAGTGACACAAGAGAAAGTGATGGGAAGAAATACCTGAGTTAATAGAATTAATGAGATCAAGGGAAAAATTGGCTTGGTATGGTGTGGTGTGGTGTGGCAAAATACAGAGAACAAGGAAAGTGGATTTTGGAAAGAAGTTAAACAAAGAATTTATGATATGGAAATTCAGGAGGTGTTAGGTAGTTTGCTAAGGGTATATAGGGAGCTAAATAAAATATTGGGTAGAGAGAATTATGTAGGTAAAGGTGACAAGTGGACGAGGGAAGGATCTGCACGGTCCTAAACAGGGGTAGTGGAATTGAACGGATCAAGAGAAGGTTTAAATATTAAAAAATGCCCGATATGTGGAATGTAATACAATTATTAGAATGGAAGTTGGGATGTGAAGAAACTAAAAAAAATTAGAGCAAAACTTTGGATTAAGATGTGGGTTAATTTACCAATAGAGATAAGGGAGGAAAAGCTGGTGAATATAAAAGCTGGGCATGAAATCATAAGAGTTAGGGGATTATATGGGCAAGTTTAAAAGAAACTGGTTTAAGAAAATGAATAAAAATGGGGAACTAGATCAGCTAAAAACAAAATTTAATATAGATAGAGATGTTGGTTGGCCTGATAGTTGAACAACCGCAGGCTTGAAACTACTCGGGCTGGTTACAGAGCAACTCAGGAGGAGTCACTAGTACTTAGCATTACTGTATTTTCTTTGTGTGATCAAGAGACTGTAAAATAGTATTATAGAACTTATTGTATTACTAAGTGGGAATAAATTCAATTCAAATTATAATTTTAACTTTCTTCACTTAACATACCATTACAATTATATTGCTCGCTTTTTTTTTTTCTTTCTTTTTTTTTTTTTTTTTGCATCTGACTACATCCAAATTTTACTGTACATTGTCAGTGCAAATCAAAACTATAATATATAAGCTACCATTTAATATGTGTTTTGAGACTAGTGAATGCAAACTAATGTTTTTTCTGGTGCCTATAGAAATGCTGCTGCATTTTTTTTTCCTTCTTTTAAACCAGTTCAATCATATTGGTAAATGAATGAAATGGGTGAAATGATGTTTAATTGATTCAGTGTCCATGGAGCTTTGAGCCACCAAACATTAAGCCTCTTGGGATAAAAAAAACATATTCAGCTAATGCACCCAACCAAAATTCAAACAATGAGCTTTTGAAATATTTGGTACATGATCTATGCCACAAAAGAGATTTCCTCAATATACTCTGATTCTTTTGAGATGGCTAAAACCAGAGACATACCTATATACTATAATCATTCAGTTATGCCCTAACATTTTTGTTCTTCTTACAGGATGTATAGTACCACCACATTGTTATAATTCACCACTGGTTTTCTTATATAGTCAGAAACATAAGTTATGTACCAAAACTCTGTGTGCAGCCTATGTTTTGTACACAAAGTCAATCTTTTAAGAGAAACTAAATTTCAGGTGAAAGGAAACAGCTTCTTTATCTGTTGTGTCACTCAGGAATAACACATTATAATGACCATATCCATGATATTTCATGTACCTTAAATAGAAGTTGTTGCCTTAAGAAAAAAGCAACTAAATTAAATGCCTAGATTGTAAGAAAAATACAATATTCTTACCTCTGAATCTGATGGGAAACTCATATGGGTTGTACAATGTTAGCACTTGCTTGTGAGTATTCTGGTCATCAAGATAAAATACAATAGGAGTGGGGTACACAAACACAGGAACTTGTACACCAGCAGACTGCATACCATAAATTACAAATGGTAATGCAAGGGTCCTAAAAATGAATAAATAAATAAATCAGTTTTTTATATATATAAATTGCAAAATTTCCAATTTCTTTGATCCTGGCCAACTAGCTGGTAAGTCCAGTTCTGGTCAAACATTAACCAGGATTGGAGATATCAAATTTTCCAAATCACAAAATAGACATGATTTCATTTCTTTACATTAAATAACAAGAACAAAACACAGTAGTCATTGCATGAATAAAACACCAAAGCAAAACAGGTGAATAACAGCTTAACCACTGTTTAAATTTGAGATCTCTAATTTTAAGATGGGATGTGAAAATATGTTACCAAAATTCCTTACAATTCTTTACATAGGCAAAGCACACAATCATTTCTTTTATTAACTCAGAGCAGCTTCTGTTTTTGTCATCTTCATAGTACTATTCTCTCTGTATATTCATTACCTGGAAATAAGATTAATTAAAATTAAATAGCATTATAATTTTCTTCAGTGTTTCTGGTTCAATTTCCCATCCTCTCTAGTTTCTGATGTAGTTTTATTCTAAGAACTGCTTTTAACTTTTCATCATGCCCTCAATATTAAAAAATTAACTGAACCTTGAAGAATTTTCTAAGCTACATGGTTTAACAAGACCTAAATAGTTATCAAAATCAAGGGTATAAATCTCCCAACAAAAGTGAGGCAAGTAAGAGGTGTTGGTAGAAGTTCTTTCTTCTCAGCCATTGGGCATATTGTGACAGTTCCACTTGAGCCTCAAAAGACTCACTGCTGGATGGCACAATATGCCTGCTTCAAATCAGCAAAATTCTCAGAATGAAGCATCCTAAAACATGGCATCCTTTGGCATCATGAGAATGCCTCAGCCCACACAATGGAAACAGCTCAATTTCTACAGGAGTCAAAAATATTTGCCCCTATCTTCCTGCAGTCCACAGATGGCCCCAAGCAACACTTTTCTGAATTCCCAAAAGAAGAGGCAAAACTTTGTGATTCTTGAGATGAATTACTTAAAAGCATAGTGATTGCATATGAAGAATGTATTTGCACCCATTTAAAACACCTTAGTGTTCCAGGATTCAAAACAGTTTGAATGAATGAGGCATTGTACAGAATCTAATGGAAAATACTTTGAGCAGATTCTATGATCAGATCTCATTTTTCTTTTTAATTTTATTGTGCTCATTGTCAGCACTCTCAGAGTGAAACTTCATATAAAATAAGTATGTTCTTTACTTACAAACATGAAATAACATTTAAACATTTGTATGCATTTTTATTTGTTTTAATTCAAATTTACAAATCTAAAGATTTTGCTTATTTCCTCTCAAGTGTTATTCCACTTTCACAACATTCAGCATTGCTATTGTGAACAGCAATCTGACAGCTCTCAAGACAAAATAAATGTCCTTAGTCCAAGGTCAAGGTCAACAGATTTGATTGGCTATGCTGATTCAAGCAACACTCAAAAATTAGTCCATGTATGCAAGGGGAAAACTGTTAACAGCATTACCTGATCAGATGCATGCAACATGCATTCATTCCTCCCTTCCATCCTGTTCTAGGAGTCTATAGTTATTTAGATTGTGAAACAAGTATTTTTAAAATACTTATAATCACAGGCAAGATTTCTGGTTGACAATATTTTAAAAAATTGCACTGATAATTTTAATTAGTGGTGTTCTGTGTTGAATATATATAAATTCACATTAATTTTGTGCTACTTTTCATGCAGAATTAGCAAGTACTGACATGTCAAATGAAAAATAGCAGGTTACTAAAGTAACACTGATGTTAAGACTCCATTTCCAAATTTAAAACTTTTATTTCAAATCAATATCATGATTAGAATTAAATATTTATCAATATCAGATATCACCAAACTGCAACATACCAGGAGTTGTAACATTTGCATTTTTCATAGTCTCCTTCTGTCTATTACAACTAAGACTATAAGGCAGAGAAAAACTCTCGCTGTAAGGATTGAAATATTGCCAGCCCAAGATATTGAAGGGGCTTTTCACAGAAAAGACGGTAAAACTCACCTTTTGCTTTCAATGTCAACAGCACTGTTGCTACAACTAATTTTAATTTGTTACTGTTAACATCATAGCTTAGCTTCTTAAGAGTCAGTTTGTAATCAAGAAGCAAATAACAATGCTTCTAGTTTTTCATTAAACTATCTAAATCACGGATACTTGATTTAGTAACCAGCCTAAAAGGTTCAAACAAAAGCTTTCATTATTGTACCATCAGTTTCTTTTGTCATAATGAAGTTCAAATTGGGCAAACTCAAATGGCAGCAAACCTTTAAATTGCGTTCTACTGTATCTCTAACATTGGGATGCAGGCATTCTCCAAGAGCACTTACTCTGCTTTCAATGTGACCACTACCTAACATTTCACATTTGGCTCTTACCGAATTAATTTGGGATAAAACAAGGTGATCTATAGATTTATATTTATAATGGAATTATTACATTGGTCCTGTTACCAACCGTGGGGGCTATTCAGCTAAAGCTAGGGAAGCTCCACCCCACTTATTTTTAGTTGTATTAAATCTGAATATGGGTGTTTTAATTTGTTGCATGCTTAAGTGTCCAAAATACCAGTCAGGAACATATTTGTGAGTGAAGAAGGGAATGATGGAGTGGGAAGATGCTTGTGTTCTGGCCTGACAGCCTTGAACAGGGCTAAAGCAAACGAAGAAGGGATGGCTGTGGTTTTGCAGCTCTTTTCGTCAATTGATATGTAGCTAGCTGTATGTTAACACCCAGTTGCCATGACAACAAATGGAACCTAATATTCCATGAGCTACCAAAAAGACCTGCTTTGAGGTTATGGTGAAGCTACCAGTACACAAATTTAGAGACCACCAAACCCCCTTGTAGAGGCTTATCTCAGGTTTATTGCATGCATGAAAGAAAAATATTCTTTTGAAAGTCACCCATACCCTTCCCTAAGGATGTCTGGCTCACCATTTCCCTAACAAGTGAACATCAGTATAAAAATAAGGTTTGCATAAAGTGGTTGTGTAGTTAATTTATTTTATATTACCAAAGTTAGCTCTGCTACAACTTCTTATTTCCATCTATAATTTTGTTCAGTTATAGTTAGCGGAGAGATTAATCCATAAAACATCATAGTGTGCAGTATATTATACACACAGTTTTTGTGTGGGCTGTTTGCAACTAAAAGGATACTATTGACAAGAAAACTAAATTTAATACTTAATTTGTTAGCACAACAGATGCAAAATGTTCCAAAGTTACTTTAAAGGTTCATGGTACAGTGAATACAAGTAGTTGTACAGTAGTTATTATATGGAAAACTGTTTTGTTGGCCTTGTTTGTTACTTGGTGTAAAACTTGAAGTATGGTGGTGCTGGTTTTTGGGGCATTTTGAACATCAATCGGTCATTATACAGACTGTCCCAGAATTCAACCCACAAATTGGGAGGATTGTAGAGGGATCCTAGATAAACGCTTTGAGATAGGGAACCTATTGTCCCTTTTGCCAAATGTCAAAGTTATGGGAAGTTTTCTGGATGACTCACCAGTGGCCATAATTCAAAAGAACGTAAATGTGTGTCCTATTTTCATTCACATTGCCACATTTGTACGGCAGTAGTCAAAGGCATGCAGTATTAGTGCACAACAATACAAAATTTAAAACTATTAGACTTGCAATTTTGCCAAAATTGACCGATCCTTGAGGGTGTGCATACCACTGATAGCTGTTCTGGTGGTTTCAGATCATATGCAGTTAGCTATAGAGATTTTCACGTCATGAAGGCACAATGGGCTCTTATGGTTTTTTTTATAGAAGAATCAAGTGTGCCATTGCCAAATGTGTTTTCAAATGCGACTAAGATAAAATAGGAACATGCATTTCAGTATGAAATGTCTGAAAGAATATGATGGTATGCACAAAAAGTCTTTTATATAACTGTAAATTTTTTAAGATTATAACATTTAGAATTCTGTTGAAAGCAGCTTGTTAACTTCTTTCTCACTCCAAACGTTAAAACAAGGTTTTAAACCAAATTAATTGCAATGAAAAAATATCTGGATTATTCGCTTACTTTCATAGGCTACATTGGTATTTAGATTATATCAATATGTCTAAACATATTTAAAAAAAATAAAGTTTGAAACAAAGTGTTTGGATTCTTGTTTATACATAGGAAACTGTCCTTGCTGGCTAATTCTCATTCTGCAAGTCCACGCAAAAACTTCAAGTAACAAAGTTGTCAGGGAAATAGTGAAATTATTTTTATGTACACATAGAACATTTCCAAAACCAAGGCATCCATGTATCAACAGTTTAAGGCAACGCATGCAAGGCTCACAGCACCAACAAACCTGGTCCTCATGTCATGGAGATGATAAAAACTAGATGTGGTATGACAGTTCAAGGGGCGATAAAGGGTCATACTTCAGTAGAAGTTTGCAGTAGGTTTTGGGAATCTGAGGCATGTGCGAGTTTTATGAAATCTCATCGTGAGCATTGCAGTTAATTCATCAGAGCGCAATGGATCACAGAAAAAAGGGCGAGATTATTAAAAGTGGTGAGCAAAAGACAATTCTTTGAGTGCTTGATTATTTAAAGGAAAAGAACTCCAGTCGCAGAGATTCGTTCATTGTTAGTGGACTTCATAAGGCGACTGGCGTAAGTAAGCGTACATTTTTTAGATTAAGAATGTAAAAAAGGTCCCATCACTATACCGCAGAAGAGAAGACAAATGGGGCATACATATAAAACCAGCAGGGAGGTGAAATATAATGATTTTGTACGCAGTGCTATATGATGCAAATTTCATGAGTTTCTATTTCAAAATATTACCCTTATAATTCTGTCCATATTAAAAAGGGTCAATGATGATGTAGATTTACCAAATTTTAAATATTCAACCTTTTATCGCTTATTAATGGACATGGGATTTGATTTTGAAAAGAGAAAAAATAAATTGCTTATGATAGAAAGAAATTATATTATAGTGTGGCGACATTCCTATTTACAGAAAATAAAACAATTTAGGAAAGGGGGAAGGAAAGTTGTGTACCTTGAAAGTTGGGTAAATGTAGAGCACAGTGTGTCAAAAGTTTGGAAGGATGAGACTATAAGAAATCCTAAAGAAGTGCTTTTGGCCAGGATATCCACTGATCTTAAACCACCTACTGCTCGCAGACAACAATTTGTAATATTGCATGCTGGTGGTATGATGAGATTTGTACAGGGTGCACAATTTGTTTTCTTGGTGAAAAATGGTTCTGCTGATTACCGTGATGAAATGGATAGCGATAGATTTGAGCAGTGGTTCAGGAACCAACTATTGCCCAATATAGAACCGAGAACTGTCATTGTTATGGACAATGCCTCCTAGCCCGGTAGAAAATTAAGAGACTCTCCCCTCTACAAAAACTCATAAGGAAGACAAAACATTGGCTGGTATCAAAATATATCCCCTATCCGGATGATTGCTTTAAAAGAGAATTGCTAACTATTGTAAATTCTGTACAACATAAATATTGCCACTATTATATACTTGATGCAGAAGAATTTGTGATATGGAGGCAACTATAGAAATGATATGGAGTCAGGTAAAGGGACATGTTGGGTGACATAACACTACATTTAAGCAAAAGGAGATGGAAAGTTTAATAGACAATGGTTTTGAATCAGTCACCCAAGATCAGTGGTTAAATTACTGCAAATACGTTAAAGGGATA
Source organism: Hymenopus coronatus (assembly GCA_030762935.1). Lineage (NCBI taxonomy): Eukaryota > Metazoa > Arthropoda > Insecta > Mantodea > Hymenopodidae > Hymenopus > Hymenopus coronatus. The sequence goes on along the minus strand of CM060900.1, from coordinate 312,401,770 downwards.
GAAGACGATATGTGGATAGCAGATCAGCTGTAGGATGATATTGAACCTATAATCATTAGGTTAACCAGCAGTTCCTCCAGCAATGTCTCCAGTTCCTGTCAGAGCAATGAACAGGCCAACCAGGACTCTTCTTTGGGTGTTGAACCTGTGTTCAATTAAGGTAACATTAATTCTCCCTTTGTTTCTATGATAGATGCATAGTGCCTTTAATGAGCTTTAAGCCAGTTTTTGTTTCATTAAAATATCTTAATAAATACCAAAGATACGAAGCATATTTGCCTACATTTAACAATTTCAATGCCTTCAGCTGTGTATTGGGTATCCATTATCGGTCATGCAGCGTTTAAATGGCCATCGCTCAAGTGGTTATTAAGCAGAGCAAGTTTACACCTCTTACACTCATAGCAAGATTCACCCTTTTTGGAGTTCTTTTAGCAAGCTTATAAACACCCTGCATCTTCTAGATGAAGAACCCTTGTACTTTGTTGGTGGTTATACTTGGAAAATGAGCCCAGTACAACCCTTAAGTATGAGTAACGAATTTGCCTGGGGCATACTACGCTTGGATACTCTGGGAATGTAATATGCTGTAGAAGTTGTTCAGCAACATTTGTCCTGAAGCTTGGACTCAGAAGGCAATGAATAACAGTTCCATTGAACAGTGTCATATTAAGAAGATAAAACTATATTTTCCTATATCTTTTGTATAATTTCTCATCACTGGATAGGAGAAAAGCCATTAATCGTGAAAATCTACTCACTAATGTCTGGTGAAGCTAGTATGTGGACACCTAATTTTTCGCTTTCTCACCTTCATCAGATCCTGAATTCAACAATACAGGTATGGTCATAACAAACATCACTATCCACAAAAAAATAATTGCAAAGCTTTGCATTTTCCATTTCATACAGATCACCCATTGGTATTTTTCTACCGCTCGCATAATAAGGAAAGTCTGCTGACTTTTAGGAGAAATGATTTCGTGTATAGCTTTCTTTTGCCAATACAAATTCAATGTAATCGGTAGTGACAGCTTTTGGGATCAACAACATTTCTTGAAGAATGAGAAGACCAAAACTTATGGTACAATCAATCCAACTGATAATACAGCACATGTAAAATGATGGCGAATGCAGATATGGAAAGACCTGCCATTGTACAGATGGGGTAAGTATACAATTACAAATGAAACTACCAAAGTAGGGGAATGGATTAAAACTATTACAAAAGGGATGTTACTATTCTGTTATCTATAACTATTATGCAATTTGGTAAAGGTTCCACAATTAATTTCCAATGTAAATTCTAAAGAAAGGTAAATTAAAGAAAGAAAATATATGTATTACACAGTTTAGAAGGAAAAGTGAACATTTTGGAAGCCTGGAACCCACCAACCTATCCTTTCTGGGGTGAACAGGATAATAACGGCTAATTTTAACAAATCACACCATCTTGCTGGTATTGCATATTCAAAGTGATGAGGGACAACCTAATGGAGAGAGTGAAATCTGCTAGATTGATGAAGCTTTAAGTTCTTAGGATCATCTGGGCTTAGCTAGATAAACACCTCAGCTATGTCCTGTCATTGTGTTAAAGTTTTTGTAGCCTTCAGCTGCCCACAAGCTGCTACTAAAATGCATCTCTAGGCTACATTTTGGTGTTTAGGGACTTCAACCCTGGGTGACTTAAGTTATAGGCATGTTCATGTTTTGACAGCCCTTGTGTATGAATAGCACAGCCACAAAGTGCTGCTACCAGCCAAAGCAGTAAATTTGAATGATAGTTTTGGAACAGTCAGGTAATCCTAATCCAACAAAAAATGTTCAACAAAGATTTAAAAATATTCTTATTAGATCCAGATTTGGTAATTTTGTTATTTGACCATTAGAGCCACTTTGTAGTTATTTACTAGGTCTGCTGTTCATATGAAACAGCCACCATAAACTTATAGAACCCTAAGGTGCAGAGAATTACCCAAGGTGGAAGGTCCTAAGCCACAAAGTGTAGCTGTGGGATCAGTGAAGAGCAAACCCTAAGGATCCCAAGAAGAAGTTAACCTCGGCAATCTAGCAGATTTCAAATCTGGACATCTTGTGGAAACTGTACCAACTATTTTTATATATTCAGTCCTCATATATTGTGGAGGAATTTTTTAATGTGACATGTAACAGATAAATATTCAATGCATATGCCCTATGCACATGATGGGGGTTTACAATTATTCATTATGTTGTCCTACAGTAATACAAGTTACTCTTGAAATGGTGATTGTTAACAAATGTTCATGTTTTCTTGCATAATGCATGCTGGGAAATAAATTGGGCTAAATTTCTGTTTTCTATATAAAAATAACTCACAATGGTGGTGGTGGTGGTGGGATTTCATTAGTTATGAAACCAATCACTTCTAAAAAACAATGTACCCACCAAAATGATCAAAATTGAATAGTTAATACATTTGAATGTGATATAATCAATAAAACCTGTTCTGCTGATAAAGTAATTACCAGATAAATTCCCTCCATGGTTGAGAGGTAACAACCAGCCTCTGGTTCCAAGGCTGTGGTTTCAAATCCAACAAAGGCCAATGGATTTTTCGCACATAAAAATCCTTTGCATGGCTTCCTTCAGAAGGGAAGTAAAGCTGTTGGTCCTATGTCACAGATTTACAGCACATAAAGGAACCTTAAGCCTGATAAAAGGGCCTCTGAGCAAAATAAAACAGTATTTCACAATAATAATGGGATGCTGAGAACCACAGAAGTTAAAGAGCATCCATAAATAACACTTGATTTCAATTTTACCACATAAACAGTTTTTATTACATGTTATCTTGCAGGCACTAGGAGAATCAGAGAGCAGTAAGCTAAAGCAGTAGTCAAATCTTTTAAGGATGGGTCACTATAAGCTGACTTTGGAATTTAATTCACTTTGCATTACAAGATAAAAAGAATAGCAATTTTGTATTCAAAAAATATAAAGTATGCTAATCATTCAAAGCAATAATATTGAATACCTCAGAAAAGGTTATTGACACAAACATTTTTATTTGACATGAATTCTGTCATTTAAGCAGTTTTTATTTAGTTTGTATAATTTGTCGGTTCATTTATTTGGTCCCACCATGAGTAACGCTTGGCGGCATTGAACATATCATACAGTTATGAGATATATGACATAATTAACAACATACCCAACACCAAGGTTTAGTTCTTTCCCTTTCTACCCTCATCATGCAGTATGCAACAGAAGACCAAAATGTCTAAACCTCCACCATTTCAAGACTGAACTTACCAACATGCATTAATGTATGACAAACAATAATGAACAAGTGTAAATCACTAATACATGCAGTTGACCCATATATTAAATATTTACCTGTTGCATGATATATATTAAAATAATTCCTCTATACTATATGGGTGAAGATATAGAATTTTTTTTAAATCTTTCTTGAAAATCTTATGTTGATTAGTATTGCCTAATAGTTTTAGGTAGCATGAAAGTTTATTACAAATGTTTATTGCAGAATAGCAACACTCTTTTTGGAACAGCTTTAAGCTATTTGCTGGTCTCTGAAATCACCTGCATGCCTTGTATTATGGTCATGCACAGCAAGGTTTATTGTGTAGTTGCTGTAAGTATCTGCAAAATAGCTCAAGAGAAAATAATATATATTCACCAACAAGAGTTAGAATATTTCTTTTTGTTTTGTTTTAAGTAAGGACCTAACTACACTAATAATACATATAGCCTTCTTCTTCTTTTTTTTTTTTTCTTCTTTTTTACATAGTATGAATATTTGTTTGCTATGTTCCAAATTACCCAAGAAGATTATTCCACTTTGCAACTGGGAGTGAAACTAAGCAAAATATGCTGTTCTTAAGACATTTGGATTAAGGAGATCTTTTATGTTTCTTAAGGCAAACTTTTGATAGCATAACTTTTATCTGCTTTTCTGCTGGTCTCTTATCTTTTTGAAGACCAATAAATGTTGTATCAGATTCAAATTATTAATTCATTTATCTGCTTATGCTTCATTTTGAATTGAATAAATTTTGTTACATCACATATTAATAAAAACTTCAAACCAAATGTTGAGTTGTTTGAATGCCTTGTTGATAAATCTATTAACTACTGATGAGATTTTTCCCACGTAAGCACTAGTAGTATCTGCAAAGAGCATTTGTTTGCTAAAATTATATGGCAAGTCATTTATAAATATTAAAAAATACCAAAGGGCCAAGAACAGAATCCTATGGGACACCTTTAATCATGGTTCAGAATCACAATTATTGACCCAGGTCTTCTGCATTCTTTTTTTAAATAAGATCCAACACAATTTATAGTATTCTCATTAAGGCCATAAAATTTTAACTTTTATAGGAAAGGATTGTGTTCTATGCTGCCAAATGCCTCAGCTAAGTCACAAGATATTTCTAATCGTAGTTCCTTTCTTCAAGTTTCTGCACTGTCTCCTAAGAAATGATGCAACACAAACTCACATTCATAGAATCTTAACAAATATTTATATACACTATCTCTGCATTGTTGCTTAGTTTGATATACCTCTCTTTGATAGATATTCATCAATTGTACCATATAGGGTGGAAAAATAACTTTCCTAACATGAATCACAGTTACCTACCAAGTAACTTGAAAAATATAAAGATTTATCTATAAGAAAATAAAGCTTTCACTTATTTTATGGACAGTCAACACAGTCGAGCTGTGGCTGGAAAATTCAAGCTAAAGCTCTAAGCCAAACGCTGAATCACAGTTAAGTTGAAGCTAGTTTTATGCATTAAAAGCCAAGATTACAATTAAAAATTCACTACATAATGTTTATGCTTGACTTTATGCATATCACTCAAAAACCTAACCAAGACTTGAATTGTGAAGAAATTATCTCAAACAAAACAAATATAATGTAAACTTATAGTGTTGCAGTTGTCATGTCTTTTTGTTTATGTATATATTTAAATTGCCCACACTGTATTGTTTATAGTCTGTGATTAATTATGGAGTGGGAAGACACTTTCTATGTGTAAACTTAGATGTGTCAGTTGAGTGATTGACTGGCAGCATGCAGAACTGAGGTGGAGTTCACTGTGCTCGATGCCAGGACCTGAATAATTAATTAATTAATTCACTGAAGATGAAGATTTTTTTCTCTGCCTCAGTGTTGCTAATTCTGGGTTCGTTGTCTCAGTAGAGCAGTTGAGTTCCTCAGGGCAGCTACAGGAAGGATTTTGGTATGGATACTTGTTTTAAATTAATAACTGCAGCAGGATCCTGTTTCACTCAGCTTTCTTTCATTTGATGAAACATCCAACATTTTAGGTGAAGTCACCTCCACAAACATCTTGAACATTTTTATGTACACTTTTATAGACTTGAGTAAACACTTGATATATTGATAGTTTACACTGGAATAATAAGTTTTTACATTCTAACACTTATAAACATTGTGCTCGCATCGCACTTTTATACTTTTTGCACAGAAGCAACTGTGCATTTGCTGAATTTTGCTTTACTTATATAGTAAAAGAGGCAAGAAGGCTGCCTTAAACTTTCTAAGTTTTCATTGGCTAAAATTTCCCTCTAAAACTTACTTTTAGTCACTATGTCACATGGTTTCATTGTGTTCTGCACAGGTGACACGTAAACACAATGCAAAATACCCTGCTAACGAAATTCTCGGGACTTCTACCCTGCAAGCACTTGTCACACTAATGCATGCATAATATATTAAAGAAAGTTTAGAATTTTCACGGCTTTTAAGGACATTGCTGGGCATCTTTTGTTAGATTTTACTACACAGTACCTTGCTACTCTGGCTTGGAAATGTTAATATAGTTACAGTTAAAACTAATAAATTTAATACAAGAAAATAACATAAATCACACATACAGACACAGAATTATAATAACAAAAACATTAATTGTTTATAAAACCTTTAATAGTCATTCAGGAGCAGTGACATAAGAAAGTACCGTCTCAACAGAAATAAATCCAATTTTTCTTTCAACTGACTTCAGAATTTATTTAAGTTTGAATACTTGTAACTGTAGTAATACCTCAAATAAGCTACCAAAATTTACACCTAAAACAATTAAATCCAAAAAAATTTCATTTATATTTTAAAATTATTGTAAATACGATAAAAATATGAAAATAGAATACAGTCTTTAATCAAATTGTAGCTTTCTGTAAGTTATAAGATTATGTTAGATCTATTTCCAGCCTAATAATTACTGAAGACAGTAAGTCTTATGGTAAATGGTTTATTAGTAAATGGTATGAACATTATCTGTACCAAAACTTTAAAGAAAATATAAATGAAAATAAAATGCTTACTAGTAGGATTATGAATAAACTTATCAGTTTTTATTGGACTATACTTCATTTCACCAGAACAAATTATCAAGAAAAGATGTAATCCATCCATTTCTTTTCCTTTCTTTCTTTCTTTCTTTTTTTTTTTTCTTTGAGTAACTTTCGGTGCATGCAAAAATCAACTTTAAGAAATTCCCTGAATTGTCTAAAAAATCAACATATTTACCCAACTTTTGGCAGCTTTTATGGTGTTCCCTCAAAATTTCCTGATTTTTCAGAAAGTGTGAACCATGTACAATTTTGGAGTACACATTACCCCACTTTATATTTTCTAATGCAAGTTTAAAGTTAGTAACGTAATCTTCACTAATTATTATTCTTGTTGCAATTTTAATTTTCCCATGATCAGTTTGATTGCTTAGAATAGCAGGTACTCACAATATTTGAGTAACGTGATGTGATCTGCCATTTACAATAGGGAATCTTTTTTTCTATCTAAAAAAATATTATCTATAAATTTGTATGGGAAAGGGAACACATATTCCAAGTTAAACTTCTGTAATTGGGAAGCAAGATTTGTTTATATTTCACTGTCATTAAGTATGTTTACTTTAAAATCTCCACAACTATTATCTTAGTATATTCATTGTAAATGTACGAGTTTGTTCTTTCCAATCTATTTATAAATCCTTGGAAGTTTGCTATGGGAGCTCTATATGTTGCTAAAATGATTTATATACTAAGTGCTATTTTTACTGAACAACATTCAAATTATTTTTCCTCACAACAGATACAATATTTATACTGGTGAACTCTATCATGCTTTTAGCAAATATACTCACTCTATCACAATTTAAACTACTATTAGAAAAATTAGAACATTGTGTGTACAGTAAAACATTTGGACACCCTTGTATGATAAACACCCCATTACCTTGAACATATTTTCTTAGAACCGCACAAGGTCCTATGGTTTTACATGTCCATATATTTTGTATGTTACACACCCCTGAATCTTGCCTTCTTTAGCATGCCATTCATGCATAGCAAACCTATTAATGCAAGTAGCTCTGTAACATTAGTGTGTAGTAGTTAGAGCGGGCGTTAAACACTAACAAAAAAAAAAAAAAGCATTGGTGTGTGAAATATAGGTTTATTTTGAATTAAACTGGGATTCCCCTCTGTCAATTTTTTCATTTGTGTGACTTACTATTTTTGTTATAAGCTCATCTGACACTGAGAGAGGTCATATACCTTTCACTTCAGTGGCATTCTTTGCTTGGCCTGTTGCACCAGGTAAACGTAGACCAATGTTCTTACCTACAGTTTGTGCATTCTTGGAGTGTACCACTTGAGTCCATTTTTTCCATAAATAATTTTTCTGTGAGACAAATCTTCATTTTCATCTACTGAATCTACATCAAAATCATTATTATCATTATCCTTTGATCACTAAGGACATTATATTCATCACTTTCCAGTTCAGTGATCTCTATATCAGAGAAATCTGTATCACTAGCTGCCAATTCAAGTAAAACATTTTCAAGGTCATTTTCTGGTATTCACTGATGTCTGTACCCCATTATTTGTACTAGAACAACACTTAATCTTGATAATCTTGTACAGTGTAGTTTGAGCTTGGGGAGGGTGATGCTTAAAAACTTTCTTGATACATCCTTTATTCAATTCAAACCAAGCATAAGTAAATAAATGAAGTAATTATCAGTTACAATTATTACACCATTAGTGAAGTACCAGATGCAAAATTTCTTGGGCTTCAAACAGATGAATAGCTTAACTGGAAAATGCAGATAAAAGTTATCCCACCAAAATTTAACTCTGCTCGCTTTGCCTTATGAAAATTAAAAAATCTCATTCACCTAAATGCCTTTTGCCTATTTTCACTTACTATGGAATAATCTTCTGGGGTAATTCAGCGTACAGCAATAAATTGTTTATGCCACAAAAAAAAAAAAAAAAAGTGCTATACACATTATCAGTGGGACCTATCAATCATGTAGACTCTTATTCCAAACCCAAAAAATTCTTATTCTCGCTGGTGAATACATATACTTTCTCTTGAGCAATCTTGTAGATAATTATAGTAACTTTACCACAAACCTTGATGTACATGGCCACAATACATGCCATGCCGGTGATTTGCACAGAACAGAAAATATTTTAAAACTGCTCCGAAAATGATATTTCTATCCAGCACTACAAATTTATAATAAATGTTCATGTTACTTACAACTATCTTAATCAGCATAAAATTTTCAAGATAGGTTTTTAAAAAATCCTACATGCTCACTCCTTATATACTGTATAGAAAAAGTTTAATATATCATACAACACGTAAATATTACATATAAGGGCAGACTGCATGTATTGATGATATTGCTCATTATGGTTTTTCTCATATTAATGCATGATGAGAAGTTCACTCTAGAATGGCGGCAGTAGTTTATAAGTTTTCATCTGCTTACATATTACACAACGGCAAAAATAAATCCGTAACTAAATAAATTTAAAAAACGGGTATGTTATTAGTTAAGATACATATCTTGTATTTGTATATGTTCAATGTTCCCGAGCGTTGCTCAAAGTAGGACCAAACAAACATATAAACCAAAAAAAAAGCGTTGAACTTAAATATCAAGATTTTATTTAATCTCCTTTTCCTTTCTGAGTTATGATGTACATGGACCTTGGCCCAGACCTTTTTCTAAAATGTTCGTTTTGGTTTCAGTGGGTTTCAAAACTTGTATTTCAAGTGTAAGTTCAACTGGGTGGAATATAATACAACACGTCCTGTTACTCACTACAGGAGGTCATAGTAAAAGTAAACATTGGTGGCATTAAATTATTTAAAAAGTTTATTAACACTTACCTTCCGTGTATGGTAGTTTTTTAAAAAAAAGAAAACTGTCAACAGTGGTATGTCCCAGTACAAAGAATAGGCTCACTTTTTTATACCGTTGTACTATAAAAGTATTAAATTGTTAAGTAACATAGTAGACCCTTTTGTTGATGATGGTGGTTATATTTGGACATACTATCTCGATTCGTAATGGACCAATCGAGTTCTGATTCGATACGACGTTCATTTGTCATTTGATCAGATGCATATCAGATGATAACAGTTGGGTCGAGCGAATCATTTTCAGTAACCGATTCATACCATTCGTTCATCCAATATGAATCGATTCATACGATTCGTTCACAAATCGTTAATCTTCGCCATGCCTTTTCCGTGTTTGACTTATATTATACACGGGGATGATAGTCTCCTTTAGCATAAAAACAGTAATTTATATAAAAAAACGTTCTACTCTTTTCCCTCTATTGCAAACATATTTGGTAAAATTTCCTCCATTTAAAAAAAAAAAAAAAAAAGTTTAAATATAAAATTGACACGTCAACTTCGTCTGCATGGCGGTATTTGTGTAATGTTAATGCACAGAGTAATTATTATTCATCACTGTCACTGTTGCGCGCCAGTAAGTCATGTGATTGTTATAAATGCCTACGTTATTATAAGGCAACGCTAGTACTCAGAATAATTATTATTTTCTTCAATTCGAGGTAATTGTAATATATTAGAATAGAATGTTCCTATACCTATTATGTTCGAGCATTACTATTTTATTTGTCCTAAAATTTTGTTTCTGAAATTATATATCTTGCTAATGTAATGACGATTCAGCTGTGCGTATATTATATATTTAAGATACTGCAAAAATAAATAAATAAAACAGTTGTAAATTCTAATGCTTGCTCTCACATGTGTAATAACTTATCCCTAAACAATGAAGACGCTCGTGGTGGCTTCGGCAGTGATCGGTAGTGTTCGTTTTCATATGTATCATGTACATTATATATAATATAATACTAGCTGACCCGGCAACCTTTGTTCCACCTTAGAGGCAATAAATGAGCAGATTTTGGATTTTATTAAGTTTAATTGTTATTAGGATAATAAATATAAATAAAAAAATCAAGTATTTTAATGATTCTTTATTGGTCATGCATTTTGGTGCATGGGTTGCATTCTTCAGTGAAGCACCTTGTGATAGACATTTCTTGTTTTATTATCAGACGCAAGAACAAATAACGCAATGGTCTTCCGACCCGTGAACATGCCACATATAACTGACCATGGGAAAAACATGGATATTCTAGATTCAGACCACAAACTTTCAAGGATTTGCCTTGTGATCTGTTAATGGTCATGGCGAATGCAAGACGGATGGGAAATTGAAGTCGTTTAAACTCAAATGGAAAATCGGTTGGCATCATAGGGATCCTCGGAATTATAGCTTCCTCACCTTTGAATTTTCCTTTGAGTTCGTCGCGTAAATCACATTGTTCATCAATTTACTTACCACCAAACGCCTTCCGATGCACAGTTTTGGTTGGTTGATGTTTCGAAACATGATTACTACGGAGCCAATATTTAGTCGTAAATTGTGCTGTGGCAAGCCAGGCATATCCAAGGAGTTTTAAAATTTAATTGGATAATTGCTCTTCACGTGCAATTTCATTCGCAATGTTTCGAATCCTAGTTGCATTACGGCATTGTCAGGAAAGATTCGATTGTCTTGGTCGCGAAATTGTTAATGATAATATCGGCACAATAAGCTAATAGAAACTGAAACAAACACCATAGACAATAATGCGTTTTTCTGTCTGTTGCGTTTTGTTATACCACGTTTTATGTCACGTCCCACGGAAACGGGATAAAAAGTATCTTTTTTTTTTTTTTGTAGTGTTTAACGCCCAATTTAACTACTTATGACACCGCGGGCAGTGACACTGATAATGCATGGATAATGATGGAGCACCGGTGAAATGAGATGGCGGGGGAAACCGGAGAAAACCCGCCCCAGCGCCGTTTTGTCCACCACAAATCTCACATGCGGTCGCTTGGGGATCGAACCCAGGCCGTCAAGGTGAGAGGCGAGTGGTCTAGAAACTCGGCTACGGCGCGGGCTTAAAAAAAAAAGAAGAAAAAAAAAGTATCCTATGTCCTGGTTCTAAGCTACCTCCCTACCGACTTTCAGCCAAATCGGTTCGGCCGTTCTTGAGTTATAAATAGTGTAACTAACACGATTTTCTTTTTATATATATATATATATTATGTTATATATTTATATATTCTTATATTTATCTACATGACCTTAGCACTATTTATTTTCTCACAATAAAATAAATGGTTATAAATCCCTGTACACATCATCGTGCGCGCTCGGCAGTTATCGTCGAAGCTTGGCTTGGAACTTCGAAAGGTGGATGCAAAACAAAAACAAACCCCAATACCTGGTCAAGATTCTTCAAACCTGTGATTCTTTTTGAATGACGATACCCGCTATGATTGACACGATTCGTGCAATTCTTTTCGATTGTTTTTGAACCACGATGCATGTTGAGACTAGCACGATTCTCGCGATTATGTCGTGACTAGAACGATTCTTTTTGAACGACGATTCATGTTGAAACTAGCACGATTCTCGCAATTCTTATTGAACGACGATTTATGTTGTGACCAACACGATTCTTTTTGAACGACGATTCATGTTGAGACTAGCACGATACTCGCGATTCTTATTGAACGACGATTCATGTTGTGACCAGCAGGATTCTTTTTGAACGAGACTGGCACGATTCTCGCGCTTCTAATTGAACGACGATTCATGTTGTGACCAGCACGATTCTTTTTGAACGACGATTCATGTTGAGACTAGCCCGATTCTCGCGATTCTTTTTGAACGACGATTCATGCCAAGATTGACACGATTCGTTAGATTCTTTCCTTGTAGTCGTTCATGAATCGCCCCATGTCTATAATGTATGATTCACAATGGAAACTATACTGGCGACGCGACAAGGTTCTCCTTGCGACACCGCATTGGTCATGGATACTAGTGTTCACAATAGAGCGGTAAAATTTGACATTACTGAGCGTTGCCGGTGCATAGTACACTACAATTGAAGAATGTCTACGGATTTAAAACAAGTCCTTGATCTGTATCTTCTAAAATGTAGAAACGACAGAAACAATCGACAAAGAAGACAGCAGAAGTTCCGTCGTTGGTGGGTTCGGTCTATATTTAAGGAGCGTAGCCAATTTGGGGATTTTCATACCCTAATCCCAAATATGATAATGACGGATCTCGAATTACAATTACATGCGAATGACACCATCACAATTTGATGATTTTTTGTACATCATTGGTCCTCATATACAGAAACAGTCAATTCGAAAGCCAATATCTTCAGCAGAACGCCTTTATGTAACTTTCACGTTAGTACGGGCTTATTTATTATTCAGTCAACATCATAGATGTGTGTTTTTTTTTTTTTTTTTTTTTTTTTAGGTGGCAAGATTATTCTGGAATGAAGGAGGTATAATTTTGCTGTATTAGCATTATTTCACAGTTAGAAAAACATAAAAATATATTTTCTTCTGAAAACGAATGAACTCCCTGTGATGTTGATGCCATCTTTAACCAGGGTTACTATATAAACAGAAGGTTGCGATATCCGACGAAACAGCTGCTGTTGGCCAGTGTGCGTAATGTCACTGAAGAACAGGCGAGCAGAGGCAGGAGTGTGTTACTACCGCAAAGTAGCACATAATTTCCAGGATTTCTGCGAAAAAGCATCTGTTTTCACTTGTTACCAGAAAAGGAGTATTAATATTAAATGTCAATATTTGATGTTATTTATGTCTCTTTGAAACACGCTAAATAGAGCTAAACATTTTAAAAATAAGCGAATAATTACTTGGAGAATGCTCATAGCACGCAATAAAAACTGTATTTTACAACTATTTTATGCCTTCTGCTAAAACTAATTCCCGTATTGTGTGGGATTGAGGAGCAAATCTTTCTGGTTAGTGCTCGGAAATTATTACATTAATTGACTATTAATATCCTCTTGCTGTTACCTGTGGCAAATCTTGAATAGTTTACTCTAATGCACATAAGTAACTTCATATTTGAACAAAGTCCTAATAAACATAAAATATAAATAAAACAAAAACGAACATTCTAAACATCGGCCTGCTAAAATCGTAGTCTTTTTTTTTTTTTTTTTTCCGACTTTAATTTCAGGTTTGAAGAAAGAAAATTGAAGATTTTGAAGTGTGACGACAGTGACAATTATGGCAATAAAGAAAGAGTTATTTGCATTCCTGCAGCTCGAGAGAGAATTTCAAATGTCCTGGGGTCTTTTAAGAGCTGCTTTTCATATATGATGAGTGGAACATTCTCTTACCTTAATAAAAACTCGTCACAAATATTAGCTGCCGGATGCTGCGATGTGTTGCAAACTTATAAACATCATTTTCACGCCTGCTGCCACATACTCGCTTTACGATGATGGGATGTATGTTGTTTTCTCTTCTTCTTTGCAGATGTCACCGCAGACGAATGCGGTGACATCTTGTTCTTACATACACTTTAAAAAACTTTAGGGTGAACTTCAGAGAAGCGCTTCTGCAGTACAGAGACAAGAGTTCTTAGGATGCCCTTCTCTCTAGAAATACCGTTAACACCATGGATCTCAGCAAATGTGATTTCGAACCGCTTTATTGTGTTCAGCCAGTCATCCGAAGGAACAAGTAATCCACCTCGAGAAAGGGCCCCTATACAGCCTATCGTAGTAATTACCGTTGCTGAAAGCATTTCTGTTGGGGAACCAAGTGATCTATCACGGTCTCTGCATCGGTATGCTATATATCCTGAAAGATACCGAAGTCAGAGGGCGCTGCAGTCGGACGGTAGCTCGGCAGATAAATGTTCTTCTTCAAGGGCCGAAAACAGGATGCTGTCTATTTCTTGGTCATCTTCAAACATTGCAAGTGCTTCCGACATATTCGGAAGAATATTTCCAAAGAATTTTGCAGTCAAGAAGTCACCATCTTCAGTAGCTGCCACCGGAGAAGCTTTTGAAACTAACACATCGCTGGAATTCTTCCCTAGAAGAACCAATCTTAATCGATGTTTGACATCAGTTGAAAGTGGACGCATGTGAAAAAAAAAAACCAAGGCCCCTTAGGGATGAGAAAAAAATTTCCAGGCAGTCCTGATTGAGTATTGAAGTGAGGATACACCTCGCTCCAAATCGCTATAAAGACCTAACAGGGACCGAATGCTCTTAAGGAATTTCTTCTGGAATGGAAGTAAATGCTTCAAGCGGCAAACTTTCATATTTTCGCAAGTTTTATAAAACTTGCGCAAACATTCATCCTGGGTGACTCGATGAATTCCAAAGCAACACGCTAATGGTTTATAGGTTTTAGGAGTCCTAGAATTGAAAATGTGAAACATCTCATCTGTCAGTTGAATGAAGTCACTAACATATTGTTAGTCTGGCACCAAGTAACGAATTGCTCAAGCAGTGATACTTGAAAACAGTTGCGCCGCCAAACGAACACGTTGGTGTTCTCTACCTCTATCATTAAAATGCTGCTGTGTTAAATGGGGACAACCTTCGTTTCTCCTTTATCCAAAATCAACACATTTTCAACGTTCTTTCTCACAGTGTAATTGTTTTGTAACATAAAAATGATTCCTCAAAAGCTTCAGCAAATATGGAACGTTTGCAAAAGTCCAGATCTGTTTTTGAACATCATTTGGATGAGAAAAACAGCTGTTCGTATATGTAACACCTAGCTCATTCCAAACAGCTGCATTCTTAGCTCCCATATCAGCAACAACAGTCACTACCATGTAGGAAGCTTCATATAATGATGATATTAGTTGTTTTCATAGTAATGATGTCATTTGCACATCAAAATATATTACTTGTTTCCAGGATGAAAATAATCCCCGTGCCATAACCACCAAGATATTGCTGTGTGGACCCAGTATTCTATCTTCCTCCTGATCATAGAACATTCTACGGTAATGTTGCCGTTTGAGGGTCAGTTGGCCGCGCAATGCCGCAAAACTATACCAACTTTAGAAATTGAAAACCGCTGTAGAACTCATCACACAGTGTCAAAGGAACACAACCGGTTAACAGCCGCATGATGGCAGTAGTAGCACAGTTATATGTTGCTAAATGGCGCGTATATGACGTAGCCGAAGGGCGTAGCAATGCTAGCAAACGTTGGCATCTATCATACACCATTACACCTACTTATTACAGATGTTGGTTGTTTGAGGTTATGTGGTACATGAGCTAGCTAAAGGCAATTTTATAACCCCATCTATGTCACACTGCAATTGCGGTACTCTTAATACGTTAATATTTTGGGTTAAATGGAGAAATTTAATACACAAAGCTAATGTTAAATAAGAAGTTATTGATTGCTTTGTATCTTTTTTAACGAAGACAGGAGCATTAATAGTAAATAAAAATATTATTAATAATAATAATAAAATTATTATTATTATTATTATTAATATTACTATTATTGGTGGTGGTGTTGGTAGTATGATGATTATGATGATGAGTATTATTATAATTCTTATTAGTTGTAAGAATAGCTATCAGCCCAACCAGATCTGCTTGCTCTTTACTTATGTCATTGGCAGCATTAAAAAGGGCTGTTTTGTCATAGAAGAAAACATGAAAGTGTTGGAGAGCAGTAGGAGATATCCAGAAGAACAGTAAATGCGCTCTCTGACGCATATAATTGCATATTTCAGCGTTTTCCGCACCTTCCTATGAATGCTTGACTAATTGTATATTTCTGGGTTTCCCCGTGTTGCTATGTTACGCTTCCTAAGGCATATGCTGTTAAATTCAAATTTCATGCTTTCCACACTACCCTATGACTGCGGTGCCTTCCCTCCTTTTCGCAATACCAACTATATATGCTCCATAACGCTGAACCTTGCACCTTTCATATGCAAAGGTTGGCTGCCTGACGTTACGCGGCCAACTGACCCTTAAACGGCAACATTACCCATTCTACTATCTATATTCATTTCGTCGAAATACAAAACACAAAGGCGCTTCTTTGCGTCCATATTTGTGACTGCATTTTCATTAGGTCAAGCACATCCTGCAAAATTCCTGTATGACATCTGAAAGAGCGATTTATCCATTTTCGAAGGGTGGAAATGGAAGTGAGTGGAATACCCAACTTTGTTCTTAAAAATACATAGCATTTTTTGAGAAACAGCTCTGACAGTTATGGCATTACATATGTCGTGTTTGTCCCACTGAACCTTTTTGCCCCGTTTATTAAATGCCTAATCTGATTGGGTGAAAACAGCTTTCCCAATAACCGGTTTACTTTTTCTGAAACTTTTTCTTTTATATTTTTCTCGTTTTTGCGCACGGTTCTTTGTGCACTAGACAATTGGCTCACTAAAACCCTATTTTGAGCTCTCAGTTTGTTACACAAACCATTCAAGTGGGCATTTCTAGCTTTTAAATTAGTGATCGCAGCTAGTAAGCGTTCCCGCTCTGAATCTTGACACGTATCATCTGTACCAATGCTCTTATCTACTCCCTCTTTATTGGCGATAATTGTGTTAGCGTTTCTAACGCACTTTTCCGAATAGCTCGCTTCTGGTATCTTTCTGTTCTCTCTCTTCGAGTGCTTGAATATAAGTTCTGATACCCTGAACTATTAACTGGAAGATTTAGTGGCGGAGCTGCATCCTGTTTCAGTTTTTGTTTCCAAGGAAGCGTTAGCAGTTCCGAACGCAAGTCCCGGACATAATCGGAATTCTGCAAATATAGAGAGCAGATCCTACTTGTTCTTTTCTGCAGCATTTTGATAACCAAACGTTCTGCAGTTCTTTGTCTTTTGGGAATTTATGCAGCACGATTTCAGTTCCTTTTATGTTTCGGTTGTGGGATTTGCATCTTACCGGCACAACCTAGCATTTTAAGTCTATGTTAACGTACCTAAGAATACATTAAAGCTACACTATAAACACAAACAATAATACACACTACAGCGGTAACAATAAATCAACATACGCTTGAAAACATGCAATTCTTGCGACAATGTCTCTCAGTCTGTTTCCTTGTGACGTCATGCACGCCAAAGAGAAACGCGTTGCCTACTGCGCATTGCTGAGTGAACCCCCCTGTGTCTTTAATAACTTTAACAAGGACCACAGAATATCAAACAACAATGTGATCACGCTATGCACGTGTGTAAGCATTTTAATCTTCAATAGGAACTAGTATATTATATAATGCAATTTAAGTTCAAATCATACTTATATTTGTACACATTTTAATGTTATATATTAAATGATTCAAAGGACATAGTAGCGAAATTATTAAAAGGATATATAGTTACTGTATGTCTCATTTTGACAAACTTATATTCTATCACTGAAATAACCATATCAAATACAAAATTTTTCAATTTATATATATATATATATATATATATATATATATATATATATATATATATTCGTCATTATTACAGGGCACTACAAGATGGTGGTTTCCATCAAGCCTGGTTTCATCAATAACGCTGTAATGCTGAACCTTGATGTGATGGAAGCAGTGGCGGCTCGTCAGTCGTGAATATGGGGGTTCACACTTGCATTACCCTCCGCAAAAAAAAAAAAAAAAAAAACGCGAGAAGAATTTAAGTATTGAATAATAATAGAATTTTATATATAGCAATTCATAATTATAGAAAGCATATTTAATATAAAGGGATGCTAATAATTAACACATAACATAAACTTTGATTTCAATTACTTCTCGAAGTTTTTTTATTTTGTAAAATGCATATATAACATTGAAATCCTGGAATCGTGACTCAGAATTTATAAGGGAAATTAATTATCAGCTAAATAAGTAATTAAAATAATAGCAATGAAACAGTGGCTATATAGTCACGAATGCAATGATAATTACATAATGATGCTAATTACAATGGTAATGAGGAACCTACAGATAATTATGTGCAGTTCTTATAAACAAACTTCATTCGTCTTTCCTTTTTTGATGCAAACAGATCGATCACTTTTTCGTTGAAATTCGGCATGTCACTTATCATGTTCTTTTCTATTGACAACATTGCCAATGCACTCAATCTGTCCTCTATCATTGTGCTTCTCAAAAATGTCTTTATTCGCTTCAAAGTTAAGAAGCATCTCAGAAAACGTAGTCTCCAGGTTGTTTTCTATAATGAACTGCAGGAAACTCATAACTCGGAAGTCTTTTCGCCTGTAAATTACACCCAATTTAATTCTTAGGCGTTCTTTCTCCAAAAAGGTGTACACTTCCACGGTCTGGTCAAGTAAATAAACTGGAAATTTCTTTTTCTGCTGCTCAAATTGTCTTGCATCAAACAGAGATGCAGCAGAGAAGCATGTTGTGAAATAAAATCGTGTGCTTATTTGATTAATTACCACATCACACACTTCTTTTGCTGCTACAGTCCTGTTTAAGTGCACGTTTTCAACTCTCCTTTTCTTCAAAGTTGGTTCTGGAACCGAAGTCTCTGTCTGCTGCCTTATTTTGTCCGTGGATGCCCTTTCCTTTTCAATGGATGTCCGAAAAGTCTCAATCAGCCTTTTAGACTGCACTACATCCACAGTCCTTTTCTGAAGTTGACTATGTAAAATGTCAACATAAGCCATAATATTCTGGAAGATTCTTAGCCAAAAGACAAACACTGGATCTCTTAGCATACGTCGAATGGCTCCCGCTTGGTTAATTGTTGACGATTCTATTTTCCCCATGCACTTAATTAGTTGTGCTCGATATTCATATACGGAATTCACTCTTCGGCTCTTAAAGTCCCATCTTGTGGTAGAAGCATGAGGTATTCTTTTTCCAACAACTTTATCCAGAGCAGAAATCCTTTGGGGGAAATTGCTGAAGAAATTGGTAATGTCACTCAAATTGAAAAAAAAAAAAAAAAAAAAAAAAAAAAAAAAAAAAAAAAAAAAAAAAAAACACTCGAGCTTGTTGGTTTTGACTTGCGGCCTGTGCTACAACCAAGTTAAGTTGGTGCGCATAACAGTGTACACAACTAGCGTATCTATATTGTTGCCCAATAATTTGCTGAACGCCACTTATATGTCCACTCATCACACTGGCCCCATCGTAGCTCTGATAAATCAATTTGTAAGAATTCTGAACTACATTTACATGCTTGTTGAATACACGCAGCAATAGATGTCGCGTCATGGCCGGAGGTATTGACAAAGTGCCAGAATCTTTTAATAGGCTGCCCATTAAGCAAAACGTAACGAAAAACAACCACCAATTGAAATGCAGATGACGTATCACTAGTTTCTTCCGCAATCACTGACACGGAACTTGCAGTAGCTACTTCTTGTCTTTATGCTCCTGGCACACAGTGAGCATACAATCCAACAAATCATTTTGGATTTCTTTGGATGTTCCTTTATAAACCGTTGCAGTAGCAAGGTGATCTTTCAAATAAGCGTCAAGCTCCTCCGAGAAATTTATGAGGCGCCTAAAAATTCCAGGATTCAACGATTATTCACTTTCATTGTGACCTCTGACTGCTAATTCAACAACACCGCAAAATTTAATACAATAGATAATTTTTGAAAGTACATATCGATTTTTTGTCACAATGTCATTATTTTTTCTGATATTCAGGCAATAGACGCTGCCTAATTGTTGCCGCATATCAATTTTCCCTAGAAGATTAAATTCAACCATAGAATCTATGTGGGATTTTGCAGTTTCGTGTTTCTTATTCTTCTGTGTTAGGTATGACAAATCAGCCACACCGTTGCTTACCCAAGAAGTCTAGCCATCATGTTTTGCAAATAATTGACGAGGAAAGCGAAACAATCTTTTTGTTACCTCATAGTCACAAATCCATTTGTTCTTTTCATACAGCTCTACTTTAAATTCTCTTCTATAATCCCTGTTTTTTGATTTAGTTATTTGCTGTATGTTCAGATGAGGTGTTGGTCTGCTTCCTTTTATTTCCACTTTCTTTTCCAATGGTAAGGTAGAGAAGGCCGGTTCCTTTAGTTCCGTGACTTTTAATTTAATTAAAGCCATTTCTTATGTCACAACACAACGAAAATGTTTACTGAAATAACATAAGGCGTAAGACGTGTACAAACACGTTAAAAGAGCAGAGAAAAAAAAACTGCAACAAAGAGACGCTACTCACACACGTTTCAGAGCTCGCTTGGAGCACAACTAAATTGTACGATGCCAGGTCTTATGAGGAAAGTACCCCCACCACCGCACTTCTTACTGTCCATACCAGCAGTCTCAATGCTTGTTCACTCGCACGTGCGAGCGGCGGAAATGGAATCAAGCAGGTGAAATGCAGGAAATAGAATCAAGCCTGACACGCAAAATGTGCGGGACTCATTCCAAGATTCCACTGGAATGTATGATTTTATTTTTGCGTCATTAATGAATATATTGTTTGTAAGTATCTTGATATGAATTCTTTAGTTTTTATGCGTTTTATCAACAAATAAGTTGTTAAAAAATCTTGTTTGACTAGGGGGTTCACATGCGACTGTGCGTAAATGGAGCAGCCGCCCCTGGATGGAAGGGCCTGTTACTAATGCTGTTGTTTCATACCTTTCGAAGTATGTGTGCAAAATATAGCAACAAAACTTCAAGTGTGAAATATTATTTCCGGACAGCTTTAAAAATAGCTAGAAACTGGTAAATTTAGCAATCAGTAAAGAAAGACCACCACGATTTCTTCGCAATATTTCAATTTTGTAGTATGACACATTTTGGTTCATTCTATCAGTTCCACCCATTCCTACGTTGTAGGCCGTAAACAGAGCTTTTCAACAGACTTTTTTTTTCTTCTCTCCTTCCTTTTAATGAATACCGGAGAGAGGGGCTTAACACCCTGACATGTAGATGTTATGGTGGTAACCACAGTGTCATCTGCCAAGGGAATAGTACTTATGCCATCAGAGTTCTTCACCATGGTGCAGTTGGATCCATTTGTATCGCGGGTCGATGCGCTACCCAATGGAACTAACTCGCATTTCGTCCGCCATTACATTCTCTATGGATTCGTTTCAAATTTAATTTTTCCTTTTCGGCAAGACTTATCGTCGTTAAGTGGCAGCACAAAGTACTGCAACTCACCAGCAGATGACAGGCACTCAAAAGTATGTGACAGCTGGCGACAAAATGCTTTTCATAAAAGTAAATACCAATGTTCTGTTGAGAACGCGCGAAGGGCGTTTTTACATAGAGGGTTTGAGAATAGCATCTGTCATACTATGCTCCTTTGCTGTTCAGAACATGTTCGTAAGAAAACTCATCAGACATTCGGAACACTACGTTTAATGTTCACTTCCGAACATCTCTCTCTACAGATCAAACTCGTACTCTATACTGCTGTAATTCTGCAACAACTGTTATATGCTGCTCCTGCGTAGAGGGATGTTTCCCACACAGATTTACAATCGCTTGCCAGTAAACACATGTTTTTTCTTAGACGGATGACAAATGCTTATCACCACGGCTACAACACCCCTACTGTTCTGGCCATTACCGATATTAAACCCCTTCCTGCTCTTCTTCATCAACTGGATCACCTATGGATAAAACGCTTGGCTCGAATTGCTGACAACACTCATCTTAATTTTCGAATCAGTCAGCCCAAGTGGCGACGGCATTGCTTTTTAAACAACCCTAGACTTCCTCATTTTCAGTTTTCTTATTCAGTGATTCATCTTTAACGTTGCTCGTGTTTTGTAGACCACACATAGTTCCATATGAAGGTCCGTAAGGGGCCTGGAAATTGATGAGTTTCATCCGGCTGTCCTGTCGTCGTCGTTGCTGTTCAGAGCTAATGGTGTTCATCCGCCCACCTTAGCAATCATTGTAAACTAATGGGCAAATATTTTAAATGTGATTTCACTACATCTGTAGAAATAGAACCGGTATGGTGTTTAAGTTACATAGTGTAGCAGAAGTAAGAACGATTTCAGTGTTGAGTACTCTACTTACAAACGTAATCTTCATTAGCAACGATGCATACATCTGAATAGGATAGCTGAAGTCGTTGGAACCCGTCACTAGTAAATAAAAAAAGGTCGGAAAGTGGCTCGAATAGCTTTGAGTACTATTTTTTTTTTCTTTTTAACGGAACTGCGTTATTTATATAACTTATGCAACATATAACCTTTAACAGTTTAATGGAGCCTCTTTCTAATAAGAAAATACAGGTTTATAGTACCAAATTACAAGGTTTTTATTTCGCATAACGTAGTAATATTGCCATCCTCTTAAATACAAACGCTGCAATATCGTTACAACTTTACAACTGGATATTTTATAAAATATTAGTACCAAATGCTGCAAATAAATCAGGGAAATACGCCTACCTCAACTTTGAATCATTCCTCCCAAAAGTAATAACATTTTCTTTTAATATCCATATTCAAAGGGGTCTGTATAAATCTCGAATTCTATTACCATGATAAAGAAATAATTCGGTTATGCATTGTTAATGTTTACATTAACCCACAGTGGATCTAAGGAAACATTGTATCTTCATGTCAGAAAGTCTCGCTCGACAAGAAGGAAATTCAAATGTTTCAGGCACAAGACACGAAAATAATTATTTTAGAAATTTCGAATGAACTCAGCATGATTACATTCCATATATAGTTAACTAGGCATTAATACAACACAAATACAATACTATGTGAGAATAGGACTCGTAGTATTCAAAGCACATGACTATTACTTTACATAGCATAGACAACAAATTAATAACATAAAAGACGACATTAATGGTTAAAAAAACGTTCTTAAAAGTACCGGACGTCAGCGAATAAAGTATTTAATGGTATATTAAACAGAGCACAATGAAGTTGTAATTAGCTGGATGTCTAGAACAGTAGGTTTATGCTGATTCTCCATTCCTAATAATAATAACCTCGAAGTATTAAATAGATTGTTGTTGTTGTTCAATGTCAGAAGATAAGCATGGGAGATACAAGATTCAAACTCACGACACCCGGCACTATTAAATTCAATGGATATGAAGCAACGACCTCGTCTATTCTTCATTTGGTAACGCTATGCTCCATTCGTCTGATAATATGAGCCAGTTTTTCTCTAACTTGGCAACAAATTTCATTGCAAGGTGAAAAGTTCGCAGCACCCTGAGGAATGGTTTAGATATTTTGTTTTGTTTCTAGATATTTCTTTAGATTTATTTAGGGGATGAAAAAGAAAATTATCGATAGCAAATATGAGTATAGCAGTGTTCAGTGCAAGGTATATGTTTTTTTAGTTCTGTTTATTGATGACAGAAAACTTGAAGAAATAATTGAAACGATATAATAGTTATTATATTTTTCGTTAATACGCATTTGAAAATATTGTCACACTCATATATACCTGACGGAAGATTGAATACTGAATACATGGTGGTGCATAGGTATAATTGATATTAGAAACTTGAAATGATATACATAATATCTTTTACAGTTTACTAATATTATTTAATAACAAAACCCTCAACCTTAAACGGCGGTGTGATTCTTTGCATACTAAACCAAAATGGAATCTTGTTTGCAATGAATTGGTAGCTTTGTTATGTTTCGGATTTCCCTCTGTTGCTGTTAATATTTAGGCTGGCTTAAACATTAAGGATCACCTGAAAATAAGAATGAATTTTTTCACTGCTACCTATAAAATCAGCGACGGCATACCACTACCATTAGTAGTTTTTTTTTAAATACTGCTCCGGAGTCTGGTCGGGACTCCGGTACTGTATACCCTACTTTTATTTACCTAATGTTTTGTTACTTTGTTTGCTGTATGATTAATGAATTGTTGTTTTCTTCTGTTACACAAACATATAACATTCATTCGGCAAGGCGGGAATCGAACCCACGATCCCCTGCGCTACGAACACCAAATCGAGACGCCTTGGCGAGCGCGGCCATTGGGACCAGCATTTTAAAATAGCTATGCCATTGATATGAATGAAGCTTTGACTTAACTATAAAAGCAGAATAGATAAATTTGACAGAGTGATTTGTGATGCATTGAAGAAAACAAATTGATATTCTTAGCGTATAATTAAACAATTAGAACGTATTCTGAATTCACTAACCAAAACAGAACTATTTGATTTATAAAATTAAACCTCCAGTAACAGTTGCATTATTCGTAATTGACATTAACATTTTTCTGAGGAACTGATTCTCTCACTTACCCAAGTGGCCAATTTAGTGGACAGAGCAAAGTATATTTGACACAGCCAGCATACGGATGGACACCAATAGATAACATGCATGTATCTGGTGACGCGAATAGTGTTTGTGTCGTATAGCAACATACCGCTTTTATCTTCGCCTACAAGACAAGGCGCACACAAGATACGTATAAAGGAACAAACAATTGAACTTTGAAGTGTTCTATTTGCAAATAATAATAATAATAATAATAATAATAATAATAATAATGTTACTACTAATAATAAAAATTACAATATAATAATGTTACTAATAATAGTAATAATAAAAATGATAATAATAACGATATTGATGGTAATAATAATAATAATAATAATAATAATAATAATAATAATAATAATAATAATAATAATAATAATAATATCCAGGATAACGATAAAAATTATAATAATGAACGCGACAACATATTCAAACGGCTATCAATGGCATATGTAATAACTATTATATCGTTTCAATTATTTCTTCAAATTGTCTGTCATCAATAAACGGAACTAAAAAAACGTATACCTCGCACTGAACACTGCGATACTCATATTTGCTATACATAATCTTCTTTTACTCCCCTAAATAAATCTAAATAAGTATCTAGAGACAAAAGCAAAATATCTAAACCATTTCTCAGGCTGCTACGAACTTTCCACTTTGCAATGAAATTTGTTGCCATGTTAGAGACAAACTGGCTCATACTATCAAACGAATAGAGCATAGCGTTACCAATTGAAGAATGGGCGAGGTCGTTGCTTCGTATCCATTGAATTTAAAAGTGCCGGGTGTCGGGAGTTTGAATCTTGTATCTCGCATGCTTATTTTCTGACATTAAACAATAGCAATCTATGTAACACATCGAGATTATTATTCTTAGGAATTGAGAAATAGGTTAAAGCCACTGACATTCAGCTAATTACGACTCCATTGTGCTCTGTTTAATATGCCATTAAATACTTTATTCGCTGGCGTGCGGTACTTTTAAGAATGCTTTTTAACCATTAATGTCGTCTTTTATGTTATTAATTTGTTGTCTATGCCATGTAAAGTAATAGTCATGTGCTTTGAACACTACGTGTCCTATTCTCACATAGAATTGTATTTGTGTTGTATTAATGCCTAGTTAACTATATATGGAATGTAATCATACTGAACTCACTCAAAGTTTCTAAAATAATTATTTTCGTGTCTTGTTCCTGAAACATTTGAATTTCCCTCATGTCGAGCGAGACTTTTTAACATGAAGATACAATGTTTCCTTTGATCCACTGTGGGTTAGTGTAAACATTAACAATGCATGACCGAAGTATTTCATTATCATGGTAATAAGAATTTGAGAGTTATACAGACCCCGTTGAATATGGATATTAAAAGAAAACATTATTACCTTTGGGAGGAATGATTCAAAGTTGAGGTAGGCGTATTTCCCCGATTTATTTGCAGCATTTGATACTAATATTTTATAAAACATGCAGTTGTAAAATTGTAACGGTGTTGCAGCGTTTGAATGTAAGAGAATGGCAATATTACAACGTTATGCGAAATAAAAAGCCTTGTAATTTGCTACTATAAAGTCTTATTTTCTTATTAAAAAGAGGCTCCATTAAACTGTTAAAGGTTATATGTTGCATAAGTTATATAAATAACGCAGTTCCATTAAAAAGAAAAAAAAATATCACTCAAAGAGATTCGAGCCACTTTCCGACCTTTTGTTATTTACTAGTGTCTCGTTTCAACGACTTCAGCTATCCTAATCAGATGTGTGCATCGTTGCTAATTAAGTTTACGTTTGTAAGTAGAGTACTCAACACTGAAATCGTTCTTACTTCTGCTACACTACTTAACCAAAACACAACATTAGCACAGATGCATTGAAATCGCATTTATAATACTTGCCCATTAGTTTACAATGATTGCTGAGGTGGGTGGATGGACGCCATCAGCTTTGAACAGCAAAGGAGCATAGTATGACATATGTTATTCTTATACCCTCTATACAAGAGCGCCTTTCGCGCGTTCCCAACAGAACATGGGTAAAAATTACAAGCATATGTGATGAAGGGAACCGTGGTATTTGCTAAAGTTATGAAAAATCAAATATGGAAAAACCCCTATGATTGCAAGGTATAATTAATTGCACCAAACTGGTCATGCAGTAATACTGTATATACTATCAAGCGCAGCTGTATGTCTATTAGACACGTGTATAACAAACCTAACTTTAGTGCTGATTCCAGCACCGCGTGCATTAGAAACATTTTCAATGTAACTAACCGAAATTCAGCGCTGGTTCCAAAATATACTAAGTTAAACAAATACAATTCCTGAATGGAATAAAATAACATTCAGTTTGTTGCATTGTTAATTCAGATGCGGAACTTTTGCTCAGCAGTGTGGTTTTCCATCCCATCTCGGTAGCACTGGAACAGCTTGGAGAATTTCTGGCATCATAAAATTACAGTTTCGCAGTCAGATTAGGGGGATGAATTTTTCAAATAACTGGTATGAAATCAAAACATAAATGTGATCGGAAAAGTTCCGCATCTATCGCAGTCCAGACTTTCACACTTGCACGCAAGGTGCCATATTCACCTGGTTTGCAGTGTTGGCCTTAACAACGCAAATGTGAGTGAGAATGTGATTATTATTAATGAAATGTGAAAATATAGTTTTATCTTCCGCTTTTCAATTTGAACATCAATTTTGTTTTATAACCTTTATGCATTAAAGCACTGTTGAAAGCGGTAAGAGTTGGGAGACTGATAGGAGAGTATACATTGCATTATTGTAACACCTTTAACTGAGAAGGTGTCTTCAGGATCTGGCGTAGACATTGTTCACAGTCCTGCTTCAATTGGGAAAAGACCTCTCCTCATATGTACGAGGAAAATTTAAAGATCGCCAAACAAAAACTGAAGGCGCGCAGAATACAAATCAGTGTGATGTGTGGTGAGATCACCGATTTTGACCACCCACGACATAACAGTATAAAGACCGCAGGATGAAAGTCATCCGTTTCCAGGATCCTTACGGAACTTCATATGGAACAATGAGCGATCCACAAAACATGAACAAGTTACAGATGAATCACTGGATAAGAAAACTGAAAATGGAAGGGTCTAGGGTTGTTTAAAAGCAATGCCGTCACCGCCTCGGCTGACGGATACAAAATTAAAATGAGTGTTGTCAACAATGCGAACCAAACGTTTTCTCCATTTGTCATCCAGCTGATGCAGAATAGCAGGAAGGGGTTTCATATCGGCTATGACCAGAACAGTATGGTTATGCTAGCTGTGTTGATAAGCATGTATCATCCGTCTAAGAAAAATATGTTTCCTTGCAAGCGATTGTAAAGCTGTGTGGGGAACATCCCTCCACGCAGGAGCAGCATATAACAGTTGTTGCAGAATTACAGCAGAATAGAGTACAAGTTTGATCCGCAACGAGAGGGAAATGTTCGGAAGTGAACAGAAAACGAAGTGCTCCGAAAATCTGATGAGTTTTCTTACGATCATGTTGAATATGACGATTCCACTTAGTCGGGAATTAATATGAACACCCAAATATTTGGTACTGTATGAAACCGAAAGAACTTGGCCATGTATCATCCGTCTAAGAAAAATATGTTTCCTTGCAAGCGATTGTAAAGCTGTGTGGGAAACATCCCTCCACGCAGGAGCAGCATATAACAGTTGTTGCAGAATTACAGCAGAATAGAGTACAAGTTTGATCCGCAACGAGAGGGAAATGTTCGGAAGTGAACAGAAAATGAAGTGCTCCGAAAATCTGATGAGTTTTCTTACGAACATGTTGAATATGACGATACCACTTAGTCGGGAATTAATATGGACACCCAAATATTTGGTGCTGTATGAAACCGAAAGAACTTGGCTATATATCGTGTATACAACTGGATGTGCATGAAAGAAGCGAAGAATGGGGCATTTATAAGAGTTTACACGAATCCTCCAGGCCTCCAGAAAACTATTGAAACGGCTAAGATAGGCTTGTAATTCACGATCCAAATGAACAGCAGCAGAATGGGAATGGAGAATGACGGTGTCATCTGCATGAGTCGCCAGGTGAATTTTAATATGAAGGGGCATATCGTGTGTATAAAAGTTATAAAGAAACGGGACCAAAATGGACCCCTGTGGCACTCCCCCGTGAGTATCTCGTGGGGGTGAAGGGCGACCTAATATGCGAACAGAAAATTTCCTGGATTGGAGATATGATGCGAGAAGATGAATAAGTGCATCAGGGATGTTGGATTGAAGGAGATTATAAATCAGGCGGTCATGCCAAATTGAATCAAAAGCTCTGGAAACGTCCAAGAAAATAAGCGTTGCCTTGTTATTGGATGTCTTAACCTTCCCCATATAATCTGTGACCCTAGCAACTTGAAATTCTGCTGATTTCTGGCTAGTATATGCAAATTGGTGGTGTGGAATGTGAGGATGCAGATGTGGATAAGGCGGCTCAGAATGAGTTTCTCTTACAGTTTTCCTAGTGTAGACAGAAGACTAATAGGACGATAGGAAGAGGAAACGTGTGGAGATTTTCCGGGTTTATGGATAGGAATATCTGTTGCAATTTTCCATTGCGCTGGGAAGTACGCACGTTGAAGACAGAAGTTGAATAAATGCAACAACAAGCGGTTCCTTTCGGTAGCAGAGATTTAAGTTGCTCAAAAAATGTAAATGCCGTGTTATTTATGAACGCTCTTTAACTACTGTGGTTCTCAGAGTCCCATTCTAAATTTGACGTGAAAGACCGCCTAATTTTGCTCAGAGGTCTCTCAGTCAGGTTTAAGGTTCTTTTACGTGCTGTAAATCTACGACACGGGACCAACGGCTTTACTTCCCTTCAGAAGGAAACCATGCTAAGGATTTATCACCCGAAAAACCCATCGCCCTCCGCCGGGTTTGAACCCGTGACTTTAGGCATATGAAGTTAGCATGGTAACCATTACACCATAGAGGGCGGCTTTAAGTTGCTCAACAACAAGGCCCAGGAGATTTTCTGGTAGATATTCCATGTAGTAGTTGACACAATTCAGTGGATTTTGTGAAGGAACATGGCTGGACAGGAGATCGAGAAAGAAAGTCACGGACAGCAGTCACAATACTTTGATTGGAAGTAAAATAGCTGGAATGATGAGGCTAAAATTGTTCGGCTTAATGGGTATCCATAGTGTCAGAGATATCTGCTGGAGTATAGACGGTACCATGTACAGTATTGAGAGCCGAAATTTTAGGGCACAGACGTGAGAGGCGAAGGAACCATGGATTTCTTTTCTCTGCGGCATCCTGAATTTTGAGAAGAAAAACACGCTCCTGGCATGTGCGGAGGTGTCACTTCAAAATGGTCGAGCGTCTGTTATACTCCATCTTGTGACTGGGATCCCTACTACGCTGCCAAAGAAGGTGAACACGGCGTTTGGCTTGCACAAATATGAGTCGGTCGGAGAAATCTGCTGACTGAACTGGTTGGGCGCACCGTTGAACGGTGCTGCAGCTGTCGTATGCATCTTGCAAGCTGTTCTTAAAGGTGGATACAGCAGAGTCGAGTTCAGACTTTAATATATCAGCAAAGTGGGAAGGAGAGGGTGGAGAGGCATTTAGATACTCTTTGTATGCAGACTAGTCAGTGGTCACAACAGGAATCATTGGCGGATGCACATGAGGAGAGGAAACACTTATAACCATCAGGACAGGAAGGTGGTCAGATGATAAATCAAGAATGGTATAAGCGAAGCAGGAAATCGATGGCAGGTCAGAAATAAAGATATCGAGTATGTCCTCAAGCCTTTGGA
The DNA here is from genome assembly GCA_030762935.1 of Hymenopus coronatus. Taxonomy (NCBI): domain Eukaryota; kingdom Metazoa; phylum Arthropoda; class Insecta; order Mantodea; family Hymenopodidae; genus Hymenopus; species Hymenopus coronatus. Next base: position 312,371,443 of record CM060900.1, on the reverse strand, counting down.
ATTTATGTGGATAGGTGTATCCGTGGAAATAATATAATGATAGCGTTCGGAGTGATGAAGTAAGATTGTCCCAGCGTGATTGTTCTTTCGAGTGTGCCAGTCCTTGCGTTTGGCGTTGAAATCACCACAAAGCAGAAACTTCCTCGAGTGAGTTACAATATCCAGGTCGTGGAGAAAATCGACAAGCTTAGTAGTAGGTGGACGATAAACTGGCCCAATGGTGGCCTCCACATCCTGTATCAGGAGTTTCACAGCAGTATAATGGACGGATTTTAGCGTAGCTGGAGTTGGAACACAAGCACGGGGAATATAGAATTTAGTATGAATGAAGGTCCCGCTAATGGACTGAGGGTAATGAGAATGACGATAGGATGTATAATATGGTATGCTGCCAATCTAATGCGAATGTGTTTCTTGCACTAAGGCAATGTCAATAACTTCGGTGTGAAGAAACGCTAGAAACTCTTGCAGCTTATTTGGAAGGCCACGAGCATTCCAAGTCAGAAGACGTAATGGAAGATTCGAAAGGTTACTCGCCATTGTGTGTGCTAAATAGAGAACAAAGACCTTCTAGTAGTAGGATGCCTTTAGTAAGAATGTCCGGAGCCTGCTGGATATTGGTGAAGGTATCCCGCAAATTAGCAAAATTGATGGCTTTTAGGAAAGTAACGAAGTCGCGAGCTCACGGGGTATTTGCACAATTAGAGCTACACACTTTACAAGGCGTTTCTGATATTCTTCCTTTCCACGTGGATTTTTCCCTGATAGGCTTCAAGATCTATTAGAGAGCCTGATGTAACATTAAAGAAGCAGACTTCGTAACCAAAACGAGCAGACTTACGTGGATAAGCAGTTTGCAGTTATATATTCCATAACACTCCACATCACATTCGGCAAAATCAATATTCTGCTCTGGCCGGTAGTGTGCGATGAATCTTTTCTTCGGCTTATCCACGAGTGGCCGCAATTTTCACAACCTGTCATTCACATTCAGTTTAGCAGTATTTGCACAGTGAATGAAACGAAAAACTTATAAAACGCGGTCTCCTCTCATAGCCTTTAGCACAGGTGCATCATGTACATCTGCTTGGGCCTACCGATATGACCTTTCGCCAAAGAACATTGGTGTAACCGGAAATAGTGAGCAAAGCCAGAAACATTTGTTGATAATTTCGGATAATCACAGTTTTTGAACGCTAAATATATCCTATATTCCAGAATCAGTAACAGAAGCACTTCTTCCTCAAACATAAGCACAAAGCAGTCAGTAGGAGACTTACCGGAATACAATGTGTAAATCAGCTCAAGGAATATACAAATAAAGTTTCCATTGTCATCCTTACTCGGCATTGCTGCTTTTTTAATAATGTTCATCTTCTTTTGAGGTGGCAAACGTTCATTATCTCCTGGGATAGGATCATCACTCACACGTTCGTGGTCAATTAGAAAAAAATTCTGCCCCACTGGAAAGTTGGCGTCCAGTGAGTTTGTCAACTATACCACCCCAATCTTCTTCTCCTCAATCCTGATAAGAGTAGATGTCAGCTTCTGGAAACTCTATAAAACCCTGCAAATATCTGTGATAGGTTCGTCAGATTCAAGGAATTCCAGGGCCTCCTGCAGGGTAATGTTCCGTTAAAATAATAAAATAATGCTTTGTATACATGTTATGCTCCATATTGTGATAACATATTTCATATTGCTAATATGAATCGTTGTTTAGCCTAGCATCCAAGCTAATGTACACAATAAACTCTATTCAGCAAACATTTGCAACTAGCGTGATCATACGATCACATTACTTTTCACTTCATTATAGATGTAACAAACCACTGAATTCTGTTCATAGAACGTTCAATACCAACCTTTTCCGAATGCGCTTAACTTACATATTACGCAAATGATAAATAAATACAAACAAAACAGTGTACTTGCTTGAAGGGGACCGACATTTTATAACTGCTACGTCACTACCGGGAAACAAACCCACGTACATATAAATAAATAAACTAATAAATAAATAAAAGCTGAATATGCTACCCAGACACCTAGGTAACTATACCGGGGCATATAGTTATACTTTAAACTTATTTCCAAAATAAGCATTACAAATTGTATCCCTTATATAATTTTTTCAGTTAATTAACTAATTTAAAAACTAAAATTTGTAACTAAAACCAGTAAAAAAGGATCTAGAATATAATAAAGCAAATTATTCTGAAACTAAAGTATTACTGGAAAACCAGAAACTTTACAACTGATAAACAGCTATACTACACACTACTTCACTGCTATCCAGTGAAAGGTGCTGGTATCCAGCACTAATTTGCACGTTTACTACAATAAGAATATTCTACCTACTAATAATATAGTTTCTGTACATGTATTTAACTATATTACTTTCCACATTGTTTTATAGATAATTTAATGTTGTAATTGCATTGTACTAACAAATTATTTTGTATAATTATCCTGAATTTTTTTAAATAATCCTTCACCATTTCCACTCTTATAATACTCCTTCCTCACCACCATGGCTGCAAATTCAGCAATGACGGTCCTATTCCCAACACCGACATCTTCTTCTCTCTCATCTCCAATCTTCCCCTTCCTCGCTCACTCCATATCTATAAATTCAGCAACAACAATCCTACTCACTACTCCGGCACCTTCTTCTCTCTCACATTCATTCATCTCCTTCCTCGCTCACCATCATTACTGTCACTTCAGCTACGGTAATCCTATTCACTACACCGGCAACTTCATCCTTCTCCTTCCTCCCTCTCCCACTTATATTCGCATTAAATCTATAGTGACCACCATAACTCTCTGGTAGATGGCAGACCGATTAGGTCATTATTAATTGGTATTTGTAATTAATTCATGTCATCATGCCACTTTTTAGTATTGCAAGTCTGTTTAATTTCACAATGAATATATTGCTTCATTCATGCAAGAACTAGGCTTGTGACAGGAAGCGGTGATAATACCGCTTTACACAGAGTTACGCGGATATGCGTCATGCAATCTTTGCAGCTTTTCTTGCACCATATTTTGTAACAAAGACATGATTATTCATGCTTATATAGTAAGGCATTTTTAGCTATCAGCATCATAATACTTTTGGCTGTGTTGTGGAGAGACGCCTGTGCTGCTTACAATCTGCTGGGCGTGTTCTTGGTGGCAACAACTACTATGTGTGAGTAAAAGCAACTAGCCTAAGGTACTGCCAGAGAGTGGGGAAAGAAATCTGTCTAATATATAATATTGTATTTTCCAGAGATTTAATTGAAAGCGTATAAGTAGAAATACTCAGTAATATTGACATATTTGTGTGATTAATTATTGCAACTTTCAATGCAAGTACTTTCTCTACAACCAGCTTTGTATTAAATGTATTAATTCATGCTACATGAGAATATATGTTCATTATAGTTAACCAGTAGAAAGAGGTTTACGCAAACGCTACAAAGGGGAGAGCTAAGACTCAACTCAGTTATATATAGATATTTGCTTTAGCTTCATTCAACCTCTAGTAAGCAATATTTCAATTAAGGATGGATTTATGACGACAGGCAATGTTCAATAATTCAATTCATATTAACTTCATATTTTGATAAATATATATAATATTTTAAAGTTACTCTTTTGTGTTACTTCATGTTAAACCTTTTCAATCCTGAATTTGAAAACTAACACATTTTCTCTGGAACGAGGAGTACGTTATCGCCCTGAGAGCAGTGGGCATTATAAATCTTTATTACTCCAAAATGCCTCACAAAGGTCAATATTATAATTAAATTCATCCACTAACATATTTTGAAATGTTAGTTTAAATTATCTTCCTTCAATCTTCTGTTTTCTATTCTATTTAAACATTTCTAATGCTCTGATTGGTAACGGCATATTTTTACTTACAATCATTCATCTTTTTCCCATGCTGTTTTACTCAGATGTTAAGTCATGATTTGTAGATATTTAATTACATCTGGATTTCCGAAAATTCTATACACATAATATCCTCATAGATTATATCTTTCTTCGAGTAAATTTTGATTATGTCTATTGAATTAAAACATTGCATGTTCCGGTGTATTTTGCACTTTACAGTAATCACAAACATAATTCTCGGATTTTTTTCCAGTACGTTTTGTATGGTCCATTTCCTGTAATATAATGAATAAGGTCTTTGGGGGTTGTACGTGGTTTAATTTTAATCTTTCATGTACGTTATTTAAAAAGTTATTATACACTGTTCTACCTACATCCATTTCTTCCCATTTTTGTTGTCTCAAAACTTGTTTCCTTGGCCTTCAGCTTAATCAAACAGTCTAGGTCAAATAGCTGTAGCAATTAAAAGTAGCATAGTAGGGGTTGTATTTACTGCATCTTTAAAACGTAGTAATATTTTTCTTTGAGTTCTCCTGAGTAATTTTTTAATTGTCGCATTTAACTGTCTAATTCTCACTGACCAAACACTTGTTTCATGCAAAAATTACATTGTGGTATAAGGTAATATTTTCAAGAGAGTTTTAAGCTATTTTGAGTAACATTTCCTAATTTCATCGTAGTTTTTGCTGATTTTTGCCTTATATACTCTGTACCCTTTTTAGATTTTAAATGTTTGTGGAATAAAATTTCAAAGTATTTGGATTCTGTAATTCACTTTATGTTCTGCTTATTAATCTTAATTATTGCGCTTCTTTTAAATTTCCCTTAAATAACACGTATCATAGTTTATTTGGCGCAGCATTCAAGTTTACATTTCTGCACCAATTATGTAATATCTCTATTGGTTATTTTTATATTGTTTGAATCTGAAATCGGCTTTGTCCCTCAATAATAAACATTAAATGCAGCATATGCAAGGGTATTTTTAGTATAGTTGTCATTCTCCACTTCCTCAACTAACTTTTCACAACGATATCCCAAAATTGGGGCCCAGAACTGATCCTTGTGGACGTCCTTTAGTAATGATCTTGTCTATTTTCTTATTCATTCCTTCTATATAAACTTTACGATTTGTACAGTAATCTTGATAAATTGTATATATACTTTGCGGATCATTTTTAAACTTTAGTCTGGCAAAAGGTGAGGCCACCACAAATTATATAACAATTTGTAACAATTTGTAACAAAATAACAATTTGTATCCGTAGAATATATTTTGTCCCAGTTTTTTTAATTGTTTACAATACTTCATTTATGGCGCCTTGTGTCGATACTCCTTTCCTGGATCCATATGTTTATTGTTCATTCCTATCATACTTCTATATTTAAACATTTTTTGGTACATTATTTGTTCAAATATTTTCGCCCTAGTGTTAAATAGACATATAGGTGTACAGATTTAGGCAATTTTGAATCCTCATTACTTAATCCATGGCACGACAGCTCACGGGGAACCTTGGCCTACCGCCCGGCCGCTGCGTCCCCCATCTCGGTCCACTACAGACGTCATGGATGGGGTGCAGTATTGGAGGGTGAGACGTGGTCAGCGCCTCGAGTCCCCCCGGCCGGTTAATGCGGTCCTCATGAGCTGGAGCCGCTACTTCTCCATCAAGTAGCTCCTCAATTGGCGCCCCAGGGACCTTGCGAGGCTGAGTGCACCCCGGGCCAGGTCTCACAGCGGGGGAAAAATCCCCACGCCGGTACTGGGGATCGAACCCAGGTCTCCCGCTTGGTAAGCATTTGAATCCTCATATGGTCCCTTTTTTATTTATTTATTTGTTTATTTATCTATTTTAAGAGTAACAACTTTTGCTAACGTCCAGAAATCTGGAAATGCTCCTTCCCATAAACAATCCTTATAAAGTTTGTGTAAAAATGGTATAAGACCATACTTTCAATGTATTAACACTTCATAATTCCAACGGGCCCAGCAGATTTTTCCCCGTTAGTTCATTAGATATTAACTTAATCTCATTTATATCCACTGGATAGATAATCCTAACGTTGTTATATGTCATAGCCATTTCAATTTGCATAGGCATTTCAATCTTTAATTTACTTCTCCATCTTTACTCCTAATATCATCTGGTAATAACCTATGCAATAATAATTAAACCGAGTCCTCCCAATCATTAATCATTTGACACTCTCCTTTTTCTGGTGTTGTAATAACTTCCCTTTTTTAATCTTATGCATAATTATTTTCTACGGTAGTCCCCATTTGTCCTAGTTTATTTTATCTTCTATAAATGTTTTACAGTGTGGTTATGTATTTCTCCCAATAAGTATTTATATTTTTCTTTCGCCTCTCTATAGTTTTGTAGGTTTATTCTCTCTCACTCTCTTTCTCCTTCTCCCTCTCTCAGTATAAACAATTCATTTGTGATATGCTCTTCCTTTTCTGGTAATAGACCTTTTTTTCTGTAATTTATTCGACGAAATTTTATCGGAACGTTTTTCTGGTCTTGTTTTTGGTACTGTCTTCCAAATGACGTCTTTTATTGCTCTAGTTAAATTTTCCGTATCTTGATCAACCAAAAAGCTCTCATTTTTCAAACGCATTAATCTATATTGTTCTTTCATTTTATTCCAGTAAGCTTATTCAAAATTGTACAATAGGTCTCCCCTGTCCTATTGAATCTTATTTAATGCAGGGGTGTTGTAGTTAAAATAAATTTAGTAATGGTCCCTGGAAGTTAGTCCTTCATCTACTTTCCAATTATATATTTTTGTTTCCGCCTTTCTGGAACACAGGGTGAAAACTATATTTTCCGTTGCCTCAGCCCTGTTGTGGTAGGTGGAAAGATTATTATTATTATTATTATTATTATTATTATTATTATTATTATTATTATTATTATTATTCTATTATTATTATTATTATTATTATTATTATTATTTTGATGTAATATTACTAAATCTAATTCGGCTATTACTTCTTCTAATCCTCCCTCCTCTCATCCCTTTGTTCACTATACCGTCACTTGGATTTGGCATTACAGTCACATAAAAGCTCCACTTCCATACCTTTGAATTCAGCATGTATTTTTTTTTTTTATTTGCACAACTATGGCTCAATTGGTTGACAGTCCCGGAAATAATAATTTGTCCAAATAAATGTTTAATTAATATGTATAATTTCTACGCAATTTATATGTGTTTCCAAAAATTGAGCAATATTAACTATATGTAAACTTGAATTTAATGTTACCATTATTGTCATGATGATGATGAATGGGCTTAAGGGCGCTCAACTGTAAGACTATTATTGCCCTTAAAATGCATGGGGACACCAGTAAAAACAATATACAAAGGATCAAGGATAAAGTATGCCCAACGTCACAAATAAAACCGTAGAGGAAACTTAAAATAGATGGCAAAGGCCATAGAGGGATTTAAAAACCGGGACGAACATTGAAACTAAAACGAACAGCCATCTAAAATTAAACTCCCAGTGCAAAAAACGAGAGAGATAAAACCAATGCTCTTAAAATCAGTAAAAAACTAAAAAGATTTTAAATAAAGGCACTTGTTGTAAACAGCTAAAAATTATTTCGACCGCGTGGTTGTCATCCCCGAGGACCTCGGAAAGGCAGACTGGTAGTTGAAGAGTTGCTCGAAGGGCGGATAGAGCAACACACTCCAACAACACATGGTTAACTGATAAATGTGCCTCACATAGCGGACAGGTAGGTACAGGTTCCCCGTTAAGTAAATAACTGTGTATAAAAAGACAGTGACCGATGCGAAGACGAGCCAAAACTACTTCCTCACGACGAGAAGAGCGAGACGTCGTGGACCAGTGTATCGGAAGATCCTTTATTGCTTTTAGGATGTTATTGCGTAGAGAAGACCACTCTGTATGCCAGCACGAGGATATAGTTCTGCGTAAAACAAGTCTAAAATCTTCGGCTGTTGAACAACTAATTCTGACACTGGGCTCCGTGGTTGCCGATTTTGCTGGCTCATCCGCCAGTTCATTACCGGACAGCCCAACATGTCCAGGAAGCCATGCGAGATCCACATTCACGCCAAAAGCGTGTAAAATGTGGAGGGCATCCTGAATGTGCTGCACTAACGGATGGTAGCTATACAGCTCATGAATGCTCTGAAGTGCGCTAAGCGAATCACTCAGGATAAGGCAGGCACCCGGTTTTGGACGGCAAACGTAATGAATGGCTCGGTAAATAATATACAGCTCCGCAGTATAAATGGATGTGTGACTAGGCAAACCAAAAGTATGTGGTTCGGTTCCGGAATCAAAGGCACAGCCAACGCCACTGGTACACTTGCTTGCATCGGTGTATCTATATTCAGTCATTGTAATGGGATAAAAATTCTAAAAAAAAAAAAGAAAAAAAAACACATACGGATACTGCACGCAGACATCATTGACTTCCCGAATTTCAACATTCCGAGAGCGACGTAGGAGGCCGCACGTAACCAAGGTGGGTGCACCCTCCTTCCCGTGGGAAACATGCTAGGTAGTGTTATGCCCTAGTTCCGAAGAAACTCTCTAAAACGAAAGCCTGTAGACTTTGGAGAAAGTGATAGTTGGCGATAACGTTCGTCTAGCTCAGTAGAATGAAAACCGGGAAACGTTGGATGCGTAGGCATGCACTTAGGTACACAACCATATTTGGCAAATAGGGCATCACGCCTAAACCGAAGGGGCGCTTCCGCCGGGGTGCGTAAAGGCTAATAACTTGGCTGGTTGGAAAATCTCCAACAGCCACACGGATGCCCTGTATGTGGACAGTAAATTGAAAATTAGATACTGATTGTGGACAGTATCTAATTTTCTCAGTATAGATGGGCGCGCGGAAGAATAAACAATGCAGCCAAAGTCCAACTTGGATCGGAATAATGCACGATAAAGAAGCGCGGAAGGCGAGCTCTTCAGATTCCACCTAAGCCTAAATTGGAAGGATTTCAGGGGAGTAGTTGTCTGAGCTAGACACTTGAACGAAAGCACTGCCAAGAGTGTTAGCCACGTCAAATGTATCAACCACAGGACCTGCAGATGTCTTCAGACCGATTATCGGCATATGGGTTGCGTTTCCGGCTACACGCCGTAACTTATCCCATACGACAGAGGAAGGGGTATGTCGAGAAAAAGATGCTTCAAAGTTGCTCCATGATGTCTTCTTGCTATCCTTTATAATTCGTCTAAATTGGGCGCGCAGCTTTTTATATTGTATAAGATTATACAGAATAGGGCGACACTGGAAATCCCTGAGTGCGAGCGCGAATGGTATTCCGGCATTCATCTGTCCAACAAAGGACAGGAAATCGACGGGGATGTCCAGTTGAGCGCGGAATAGAAAACTCGGCAGCGGAGAGAATTGTCTCGGCGAGGTGTTGGACTAAAATATCCACCGAGTCGTGCTCGTTGTAGTGAAAAAAGGCCAAGCTAGATTAAAGGTTCCAGTTGGCACGTTCTAAGCACCATGTAGGTAAGCTTGAGGAATATATGTCCTGTGCTAGGAGACAAATAAGAATAGGAAAGTGGTCACTAGAAAGTAAGTCAGAGGAGATATTCTATTGTAAAGAAACTACCAACTGTGGGGAATAAACCGTGATATCCAGGCGAGAAAAACTATTGAAGGCGTCAGAAAGAAATGTAGGCTCTCCGGTGTTCAGAAGAGAGAGATTAGTTTTATCCAAGAAATAGGCAGTTAAGTGACCTCTCGCACAAGCCCGAGGAGAGCCCCAAAGGGGGTGGTGTGCATTCACGTCCCCCACCAAAAAAAAAAAGCAGAAGAGGCAGCTGGGAGACGAGGTCCTCTAAATAAGTGCGCGAGAGGTCATCAGAAGGAGCCAAAAGGCGCTAGAAATAGGGAAGCTAATTGAGGGAAGCTTAATGCGTACAGCGATGGACTGTATGTCCGAGTGAATGGGTACAGATTCATCTCTGATAAGAACCATGGTGCCTCCAAGTGCATGGACACCAGCCGCCGGCGATAAATCAAACCGGACAGAAAAGTACTGCTTTATTGTAAGGTGGTCTTGGGGACGGAGTTTAGACTCTTCAAGCATACGACCAAAGGCCGATACTGGCGGAGCAACAATTCAAGCTCTGGTCGATACGATCTAATTCCACGTATGTTCCACTGTAGGATAGCCATGGGCAATTGTATGGGGTAAGGTTTAAATAGAGAGGAGTTTCTGCATATTCGGCTGTGATGGTCGCTTTAGTTTATTTTTCTTAGCAGTTGGACTAACACGTTTTTCAGTGGCCGGTCCTGCCGCTTACGTACTGGCCATCTGGCAGTGAGGGCAGAATCCTCCAGGTCCATCTCCTCCATGGGGGACGCCCTCTTTCCAATAGAGAATCTCGGTTCGAGAATCTCGAACCGATTATAGGTACTGATCGGCGAAGATGGTGGTCGCCGACCGGTTCTCTCCCCAGATGATTCCTCAGATGAGGATCTGCGCAGAGAAGAAGGCGGACTTTTCCTTCCCTTGGATGGTTTGGGAGGGGACCTTACATTCTCTTTTAAGAAGTCAGTCCGGACATATTTCGTTTTAAAGGCTTTCATTGGTGCAGAATACTCTACGGTTACGCCTGACTTACTGCTCGAGGTTGAAGGTATGGATGACGCTTTTCCAGGAATAGGCCTCATAAAGGTGGAAGAGGCAGATGGTGACGCCGACGTAGATGTGGATGCTGTGGGCCTGGTTAGTGGTCTGGCTACAAGAGTCTTTTCTGCAATTGTGGCCCCGTTTGAATCGCAGGTCCGCGTTGCGATTTCCCGCCTAGGAACTGGCTTAGCTACAGCCGAGCTGTAGGTACCAGACCTCGACACTTGAGCGAAAGTACTGACAAGTGTGTTTGCCACGCCAAAAATATCAACCACAACAGCTGTACTGTTTTTAGATCAGCAATGGACATATGGATCGATTTTCCGGCCACACGCCTTAACTACTTCCATATTACAGAGAAAGGAGTATGTCGATTAGAAGATGCTGCAAACATGCTCCATGATGTCTTTTTTCTATCCTTAATAATTTGTCTGGATTTGGCATGCAGCTTCTTATATTGTATCAGGTTATGCAGTGCAGGGTGATGCTGGAAAATCCTGAGAGCACGCCTGCAATCACGAATGACAATCCGGCATTCATCTGTCCACCGAGGGACTAAAATTGACGAGGTTATCCAGTCGAGCGTGGAATAGGAAGCTCAGCAGCAGAAAGGGTGTTCTCTGTGATGTATTCGACTAAAGCATTCACAGAATCGTACTCGTTGTAGCTAAAAACGGCCAAACGGGGATAAATATTTCAGTTGACGCGATCTAAGGGCCATTTAGGTGAACGAGTGGAAATACATATTCTGCTATGAGACTAATAAGAATAGGAAAGTGGTCACTAGAATGTAAACCAGAGATGATTTTCCATTGTAAGGAAATTGCCAGCTGTGGTGAACAAATAGTTATATCCAGATGTGAAAAATTATTCAACACGTCAGAAAGAAATTTAGGCTCTCTGGTGTTCAGGAGAGACAGGTTATGATAATCAAGAAATCCGCATGTAGTTTACCTCTCGCTCAAGCCCGAGGTGATTGTCAAAGTCGGTGGTGTGTATTAACGTCCTCTACCAACAGAAATGCTGTTGGCATTTGTTCTGAACCCATGCACGAAAGGTCCTCAGATGGAGGAAAATAGATACTACAAATGGTGAATCTGGTATAGGGCAGGTTAATCCTTACAGCGATTGACTGGATGTCAGACTGTAGGGTTACGAATTCAGCATAAATATCATCTGTGATGAGCATCATAGTGCCTCCATGTTTAAGAACACCCTCTTCCGGTGATAAATCACACCTTATAGCAGAGTGTGCCTGAATGTAACGTTGTAATTAAGAAATAGCTCTTAGAAACCAAGGCAAGTAAGTTATTGAATAGACTGTTTGGAACCTGGACAAGAAGGATTGATGTGGACTATATCGTAGACCTATATCTACATAGAAACTTTAAGCAGCTCAAAAGTTCAATATATTTAGCCCATAAGACAAAGAAAGAAAGAAGGAAAGAGAAAGCTTTGGTTACATGTTTAGATAAGCACGTAGTAATATTTATATGACTTGATGTGGAAAACAACAATACTGTCCAATGTGAAAGAGTGTTCATCAATGTCTACATTTGTTATTAATGCAATCAGTAAGTGCTTTCGTGTTTATGACATGACATTGTTTGATGGCATCTGTTTTCTAACTTTGCATTAAAGTTACACATTGCTTGATCTAGCACATAAAACCTACGAAACTTTAGCCAATTACAACTTTATTTTTTCATTAAGAATTGCTATTGGTTTTTATTGCTCTGGACAACATATTAAAGACCCTAAACAAACATACTGAACTGCAGGGCCAAAAGAATTATCTTAGATTATAATTTTCCATTTTGCTCCATATAAGTCTTGCTTTATAATTCACAAACACCTGGGTGCACATTTTTATCACCACCACCACCACCACCACCACCACCACCACCACCACCACCACCACCACCACCAGTACTGCTATTACACCAGTATTACCACTACCACTGCTAACTCTAATACTACCACCACTACTAGTATGACCCCTACTACCACAACCACTACCACTACGACCACGGCCACAACGACGAGCACAACTACGACTACGGCCGCCATCGCCACCATCATCAGGTCCATCACCACCAGCACCGCTACCACTACACTTATTACGTCTACTACTTCTACTACTACTACTACTACTACTACTACTACTACTACTACTACTACCACTACTACTACTACTACTATTACTACTACTACCACCACTACTACTACTACTACTGCTACCACTAATACTACTACTACTACTACTACTACTACTACTACTACTACTACTACTACTACTACTACTACTACTACTACTACTACTACTACTACTACCAATAATAATAATAGCAATAAAAGAATAATAAAAGTATTAACAATAAAAATAGTAGTAATAATAATAACAATAATAATAATGAAAACTAGGCATTTAATGATAAAATGAAAACAAACACACAACTATATAATGATGATGATGATGATGATGATGCTCATGAAGATGATGATGATTCGTGTTTAAGAGTGCTCAACTTCTAAGGTCAACAGCGTTATTGGAAAACAAAATCCTGTCTAAAACCACTATTAAAAACACTATGTAATAACATTGCTAAAATTCCGGCAGAAACCAGAAAGAAAGAAAAAATCATGATTAAAATAAGGTACAGAATAAAATGGCAGCTAAAGTGACATATAGAGCCTGGGGAAACGTAACCACTAATGGCAGAAGCCAGAGGCGAATGTTAAAAGTAACAAACAATGAAGGGAAAGGGTTATAGAGATAAAACTGCGTCCACAGGGCATGGTCGTCGCTGGTAAATATTTAAAAACTTTACTTACCGCTCCATTGGCAGCCGCCAAACATAAAACCAGTCGCGCTGTGCTCCATCTTCATTCCATCTATCATCAGTGTCATAGCACGCAGTGCCTTAGTAGTAAAAGCAGGTGTCAAACACTATAAAAAAATATAAAAATCAATTAAAACTAGATTGTTCGTGCAAATTCCACCTTAGATAAAACTTTTAAAACGTTTCACATCGCTATAGTAATAGCGGCCAGGACCTCCGAAAGCCTAGCCGGCAATCGCAGAGTGGCTCATAGTAATGCTAGACGAGCACACTCTATCAAGACATGAACAGAAAATATTTCCACAGAGCGGACACATAGGTGCAGGTTGCTTCTTAAATAAATGTCTGTGCGTAAATAAACAGTGGCAAATGCGCAATCGAACCAAAATAACCTCCTCACGACGAGACAGACGTGAGGAAGTTACCAATGGATAGGGAGGTCCATCACATCCCTGAGTTTGTTGCCGCGGAGAGTGGACCAATCTCCAAGCGTACGAAAGTACCGCTCTTAGCACGCAAGCCTAGTCTTCGGCCGTTACACATTTAATTGTGACACTGGACTCCGTTGATGCCTTCTTGGCCACCAAATCCGCCAGTTTATTTCCCACCAAGCCAACGGGTCCAGGAATTCATGCGCACTCCACATTAACACCCGAAGCATGCAAAATGTTGATGAGTCCTGAATGCGCTGCATTAAAGGATGGTAGATGTACAGTTCACGAATTCTCAGAAGTGCATCAACGGAATCACTGAGAGTAAGGCAGGAAGCGAAGTTTCGACGGCGAGTATAGAGAATGGCTTTGCAGTATGCACTGATGTGCTACTAGGCAAACAGAAAGTATATGCTTCGGTCCCAGAGACAAAACGAACATCCAACATCGTCGGTGCACTTAGTGCCATCGGTGTATATATAAATGCAGCCACTGTATTTTGATAAAAGTACTAAAACCAAACAAACAAACGAGAACGAATATGATATATAGGCGTAGCATATTTCGCATAAGCCGTCATCCCAAGATATACGTGGGAGGAAGCAAGTAACCAAGGTGGGTGCACCCTCTCCCCCTTTGGAAACATTCGAGGCATTTAAAGACTGTGTGCTTGAAGAAGTTCCCGGAAAATAATTTCCTGCAGGATATGAGCTATCTAAGAGAATTCTAAAGCGGTCGTCCAGCTCAGTATTAAAGAAGGGAGTAAATGATGAATATGCAGGAATGCAGTTATGGCTACAGCCATAATTAGCTAGCAGGATATTCCATTGATATCGCAGAGGACGTTATGCAGATTCAGCGTAGAGGCCCACAAATGGACAAGTCAAAAAAGCTCCAAGAACCCCATGGATGCCCTGAAAAAGGACAGCATCGTGCTTTCTTTGCACACATGAACGTGCTGAAGAATAAATAATGCATCCATAGTCTAACTTGGATCGGATGAGTGCACGATAATGACGCAGCAACACTGTCCAATACGCTCACCAAGATTTGCCACTTAGTATCCTAAAATATTGAGAGAACGCTCACATCGCACTTGCAGCTGTGCTATACGTGGTGACCATGAAAGTTTCCGCCCGAAGATCAACCCAAGGCATCTCGCCTCATCTGCAAATGGAAGAAAATCTGGACCGAGTAGAAGCAAAGGCGGTAATCGCCTTCTACGGCGCCAGAACCATTTTATTGCAGTTATAAATAGGGTATCTCTACCACAAATAAATAATACTATTACCCTAAATGCCAAAATAAACAGAAATGAAAAATACATGTTTTAGACTAGTAACATGTGAAGAAGTAAATTCTGTAAGAATTGCTCAACCAGTACAAGAAGTTTACAATAGCTCGATAGCATATGGAGCATTTCCTACTTACATTAAATTAGCTGGGGTTGTCCCTATTTTTAAAAAAGATGACACCAAAATCGCATGCCCATCGCTTTTCAATTTGGGTTTGCAAAAATGTTCGAGTCAGTAATGTGTGACGCAGACTGACTTTTCAAGTTGGAAATAAAACCGTTTTGAGAACTCCAATCAGATAAGCTGTCTAAACACTGTTGCAGAGGGCGCTCTGAAAATGACGTACGTTGAGAAGTACAAAAGACGGCAAAATTGTCTACTAATAAGCAGGACGAGACCTCTGGGGTAACAAGTTGCGATTTAGGGTTAATCGCTATAGCAAATAGCGTCACGCTTAGTACCGATGCGTACGGCAGTCCGTTCTCTTAAATAAAAGGATGGGAAAAAACTGAGCCGACCCTTACATGGAAAATGCGGTTTCTCATAAACTCTTGAATGAATAACGGTAGGCGTCCACGTTTTTTCCAGTTGTGGAGGGAACGTATAATCCCCCTCGCCAACCCATATGATAGGGCTCCTGTAGAAAACAAACACCCATATCCAGGTGGGAAAAACTATGGAAGGTGTCTCAGAGAAGTGTAGGCTCTCCGATGGTCAGGAGAGAGAGAGAGAGAGAGAGAGAGAGAGAGAGAGAGAGAGATGATTATTGTGCAAGAAATCGACGTCTTCGAACATCACACTAGGTGTTAGTCAGGATATTGTGGGATTCCAACCACCACACCAACTGCCCATTCATTATGCGTTCCATCATTTTGCAGATGCAACTGGTGAGGGAAATAGGACGGTAGCTGGAGTGAAGATGGCGGTCCTCCCCTGGTTTAAAAATGGGGACGATGGTGGCTTCCCGCCACTTTCCTGGAAATGTATTGTCAACCCAGACATGATTATAGACCTCGAGCAGGTAAGCCTTACCTGCAGCAGAGAGATGTTGCAACATTTCGACGTGGAAGCCATCTGGATCAGGTGCGGAATTTCACGAAGACGAAAGTGGATGGTTTAGCTCCGCAATGGTGAAAAGACGATTGTAATCTTCAAGGTTTTCGGAACGAAAGGAGAACTCTTAATATTTCATCTGAGCCTTACTCTCTGATGTTCAGGGGAGAGAGAGAGAGAGAGAGATATGATTATTGTGCAAGAAATTGGCGATTGTTTTACCTTTCACATAAGCCGGAGGTGAGCCCAAAAGTGGATGGTGTGCATTCACATATCCCACCAACAGAAAGGGTGTTGGTAGTTGTGAAACCAGGTGTAAATCAGTAGACAACAGGTCATTAGAGGGAGGCAGATATATACTACAAATGGTAAATGTGACAGATGGCAGCTTAATCCGTAGAGCGTCTGACTAGACGACAGACTAAGGAGAAATATCCAAATAAATATAATCCCTGATGGGCATCATAGTGCCCTCATATGCGGGTACACGCTCTGCCGGTGATAAATCACGCCGTACAGCAGAGCAATGCCTGAATGTAACGTTGTCTTCTGGTCGGAGCTTGGTCTCTTAGAAGCAGACGACCAAAGGTTGATACCGTTGTAGCAACATTCAAGCCTTTGTCAAAGCGGTAAAATTATATGGATGTTGCACTGCAGGATAGCCATAGTCAATAGTATGGGATAAGCTCTAAATGGAAAGCTGTTTCTGCATTTTTTGGCAGTGCTTGTCGGTTTAACTTATACTTTTTGGGTGTCGGACTAGCACTTTGTTCAGAAGCACAACCCTGCCGCTTGAGCACTGTCCGCCTGGCAGTGAAGGCAGAACCCTCCTTCGAGAACCTCGAACCGATTACAGACACTGATCGGCGAAGACGGTGCTCAGTGATCTGTGTTCCTCCCAGAAGAGTCGTCAAATGATGATCTGAATGGAGATTGACATGGACTTGTCCTTCCCTTAGATACTTTGGGAGAAGGCTCATTGTACTTTGGGAAGTCGGTTCTCACATAACTTGTCTTAAAGTTCTTTTCTGGTGCAGAATATCCTACTGGTGTAGCAGTAATGGTGCCCGAGATTGATGGTTTGGGTGACACTGCTGCCACATTCTCTTTACGATGACAGATTTTCCAGATACTGATGCCGACATATATGTCTAAGTCTTTGTTAGTGGCCTGGCAACGAGTGTTCTCTACAATAGTGGCCCCCTTTTATATCGGCTGTCTGAGTTGCGATTTCCCGACTTAGTACCGGTTTAGATGCAAATGAGCTACAGGTAACGGAGCGCGGGAAAGAGGGTTGGCGGAAGCGCAGGAGTTTACGGCTTCTGAGAGCGACTCTTCTCCCTCACCCGTATCTCCTGAATCGCTCTCCTATGTGAAACAGGGGAAAGTGCGGGAACTTAAATGGGTGTTCCCCACTGCAATTAACACAACATAGATTAATGGTAAAAGAGCCATCATACGATGCCCTTCCACGGATAGCGCATATAGAAGGGCCAGTGCAAACGTCACCAACATGCCCAAACCGCTGGCACTTGTAACATCGGAGTGGCTTAGAAATATAGTGCCTAACCTCGATGGCTTAATACCCTGCCTTAATCCTTTGAAGACCTACCCAATCAAAAATAAGGAAAAGTGTACGGATAGGCACGAAATCACCATTAACTTGGGTTGTACCCTTAACACAGATTTGACGCCTTCGTCTGCCAGATCTCTTTGAAGCTCCCCATTGGAAAAACCGTCCAATGCGCAGCTGGCGATACCACCGCGTGAAGAGTTCAAGGCCTTGTGTATTTCGCCCTTAACCGGGTAACTGCCTAATATCTTTGCCTTTGCCTGGGATGCCATAAATGCTTCTACCAGAAGGGTACCATGCCGTGCCTTAATACATGAATGACCTGGAACAGTAATTTTGTCAAGACCGTTTTGTATAGCAAAAGAGCTAACCGACGAGAATTTTTTACCTTCCTATGTCCTAGTTTTAACTAAGTAGCGAGGACCACCGTATTCGAATATTTCTTTTGATGTCGCTAAATTATTATTAGACTTTGCTTTTGCCATAAAAATGGTAAAATATTTCATCCCCCAGTACTCGCCATTCACCGAGGTGCCCAACGAGGAGCCACCCCACTGGTGTGACAGTGTTACGCAGGGGATAAAGCGGGCTCACCGTCCCACTCACCCTGGAATTCGGTATAGCACCTAGTATTGACCGAATGATTAGGGGCGGGTTAGTCCCTAGCCCGTTTAGGTGAAGCAGAATCAAAAGTGGTGTATGAGATATGGCACCCTCCCCAGTCACTGAAAGACGGAAGCCCAGGTTCGGATACGCAATCCTCAACCAACCAGAATATCCCTTTCCACCGACAAGGGGCTCCACGCAATGCCTACACGTGAGTGAGCGATTTGATGGACTGACTCCCTCGCCACTCGGAGGTTGCCCACACAAGAAAGTCAAAATTGTTCCCGGATCCCGGGTACACCAAACCCGTACCTACCTTAGTAGACCTCTGGGGAGGGGGCACAATTATATATTTATATCACCTGCGTGTATCATAAAAGCAACTCACCTGCGGTGCCATTTGTAGTACAAGCGGGCGTTAACACTATCAAGGCAATTAAAAACAATGTATTTTTCTCTCCTATAAGTAGAGGTATTTCAGTAACATTACACCCTAGCATACAAATGTAATCAAAAGCGGACCAGGAGGGATGCAAATATCTCTTTTAGGATTAGAAATATAATGTGTTTAAAAGTGTCCTGTTCTAATGAAATTTGTGTATTTAAGACTCATTTTTCTATATGAGGAAAATTTAAAAGTAACATGTTCCATTTAGTAATTTCACTTATATATTCGGAGAATGTTCCATTTAGTAATTTCACTTATATATTCGGAAAGCATATGTGTATGCAATAGAAAAGACAAAATACCAAATGTGGACACAATGTTTTTCAAAATGCATTTTTCTCTCTGTACCATTCCTATGTAAATAATTCCACAGCTATAAGAAGCTAGTCTGTGATTAACAAGCTGCCACTAATAAATCATAGATTTCTGAGTAATACGTAATTCCATAGAATTGCAATAAGTAAGAAGTATGTCAAATAATTTTTGGATCCCGAATTTTGTATACAGCGTCTATGTGCTGTACATGCAACCTTCATAAACTGAAAACACGATAGAACAAACAAAGTCCCACGGATAGTCTTTATCATATAATAAGCACATTTCACTACTGTAAAATTCGATTATAATGCTTGTTTTACTACGTGTGCTTGCAGATTGTTTAAACATCTTGTGCTAATCATAATAAGAGGAATGCAATTAAAGGATTGGTATTAAAAAAAAAAAAAGCCTTTTACAAATCAATGAGAAAAATTGTTATGATGCGTTAATAAACAAAAACGAACTGTGCATTGCATATGCCGAATTATATACGAGGGTTGGGGCAAAAGCCCTTGCAACCAGTTTTTTTCTTGTAGATATGTGAACGGATCACAAACGTATATGTGTCGTGTGGAAGTTTTGCAGGCACAGTGTATATGCAGAACAATAAATGGCTCTGTGATAGCTGTAAGTAGCGCAGCGTGGGCTGTGAAATCAGTCAGTTGGTGAGTGTCGTGCGAGATGGAAGTAAACCGTGTTGAGCAGCGCGCTTACATTAAAATAGCCGTTCACCGAGGGAGAAGTGCGATGAAATGTCACAGTGAATTAGTGGAAGCCCTTGGGAATAATGCCCTACCCTACCTACAGTAGCACGGTGGGTAGGAATGTTTCAGCAAGGACATGCGTCAACCAGTGATGAACAACGTTTGGGACGACCTGTCACTATGCGGACCGACGTGGTACCTGCCGTCATCGAGCAGGTCTTAGATGAAGACAGACGGTGGACGCTACTGGAGTTAGAGAGCGCAGGTGGCATCGAGAAACGCAGGACACAGGATATCCCTAAAGAGCTGCAACTATGAAAACCCGCATCGCGGTGGGTACCGCATGCACTGACGGAAGTTCAAAGATGGGTGCGCTACGCAATATGCTCCGACCACCTTGCACGCTGGCAACAGGACGGCAATCAATTCTTGTCACGAATAATCGCCATTGAGGAATTTTGAGCCAGGACATACGAACCAGAACTGAAACTTCAGTCCGCGAAGTGGCGATATGCTGGATCACCAAGGAGGCAGAAGTTCCGTCAGAATCCTTCCACATTCAAATTGATGGTGATCGTTGCGTATGACTCAGGGGTGTTTGCTATTTTGTTCCACATGGCAGAACAGCGACCGCACAGTACTACAGGGATTTTCTGGTACGACAGGTACCACGTGGCATTCGGGAGAAACGTCCGGATCTTGTGTACAGTGTAACAATCTTGCACGACAATGCAAAACCACATAAAACAGAGTGTGTAGGGCAGCTACTGCGACTTTGGGAATGGGAAGAATTGGAGCACCCACCGTACGCTCTCGACATTTCTCCCTGTGACTTTGATCTCATTCAAAAGATTAAGGAACCACTACGTGGTAGGCGGTTTGCAACACGAGACGACATTGCTAATGCTGTGCGCGAACAGATGACCTGTTTCACATATGGTGCGGCAAATGCTGCGGCAATTTTTATTCAGCGACGCCCACATCGTTGGCAGCGTATGGTAACCGTAGCAGGGGACTACGCTGAGGGTCTTTAGGCCCAATTTTGTCATGTCAACTGTATGTGTACTGTGTTGTCATTCTTTTGCACCGTGAAGGCCATATTGCCCTGTATACTACCGTAATAAATTTGTGTGTTACGATATTCAGTGCTTTCATTGTCAACACATGTCTTTTCGTCTGTATATGTCACATTTTCCAAACGGACTGGTATGTTCCAGAAAATAAACAGTTGCAATGTCTTTTGCCCGAAAACACGTAATAGGGATAAATTATACTTTAATATGAGTGTTAACAAATATTGTTATAAGATAGGTAGAGATAGGAGGACCTATCCTACTCCTATCCTACACACGGCTTGTGTGAACAAAAAATTAAATCAATACCAACTGACCATAATAGGTGGGTATACTACAAATCCAGGGACTTAAAACACTTACAACATTGTAAGTCGCCATTGGGGTTATCATTTCAAAATGATTCGAGAGCAATGCGAGTCAGTTGAGAAATTCAATGCTATGCCGGCATGCTGCCATGGTAACTAAGTGGCAGAGCAACCGGCTAGAGACCGGGAGATCCGAGGTTACATCTCGGCTATGGCATTGAATATTTCAGTCTGACTCTACCTATCCAGCTCCTGTCCTACACACGGTTTGTGTGAAAAAAAAATCAATGTTGTTATTGTTTGCCTGTCCATCATTATGTAAGCTTATCTCAAACAATGTTGACCTCCCTCTCTGATGTCACCAAACTCTTAGCCATGTAAACGTTGTGGTAATATCTAGACCTAATTTTAGCTAATGGTAACATGATGGCAATTTGATCACAAATGTTACTTAACATGTCTGATTTACTTATAAAATGCTTAGGTATGCGCAACGCAAATATAGGAAGTCCATGCATTTCGCTTGGTTTACACTATTCTGTGGCACTGAAGCTCCGCCTTGCATTAATGGACCAATGTATAAATATGATTCTCCTACAGCAGTGCCTTTAAAATATCCTTGAACAACCAACAAGACACAAGCAAAGCATGCTAATTCTATATAGTACGCCAATAATATAGTATTAGTTCGATGCACTGCAGCAGTAAAATCACCATGCATTTATAAACGAGTTATTTGTATACCCTATTGTGGTACTACAAAACTTTAAGAATTTCGCCGGCTTGTTTTTGGTCTTTAATGTTCAATAAACATACGATTTAATTCGAAATACATAAAACATTTCGGTTTTAAAATTCCTTATATTAGCTGATGGACTGTTTATAAAACGCAACTCCTTATGTTTGCCTTAAGATGCCAATATTTTCTTTCGATTTTGTGGTGGCCTTATACGTTGGGTGCCATATGCGGTGGACTTATATGTTGGGGCGTATTCTCCTTATCACCACGTTCGGAGCACCAGATGCTGCGTTCTCGGCTTCGTGCCCAGATTGGTGACGTAGGCGGTGCTAAGACTCACTCCACTACCAATGAGTAGACCCACGTACCTGTTAATGTGAATCTACTACCGTTGATATGCCTCGGGGTTGCTCAGTCTGCACGATAGTTGACTCTCTCGGGGTGATACAGCTGATGGGGGTAGTTCAGGGCGTGATCTTATAATAATGTAGACGTACTTAACTTTCCTTGCGTTTATTTTAACTAGGAAGTACGAGATAAGCACTTTGTTTTACAATTCTGCTAACTTAAACACTTGCTGGGTACTTTATTAACACTTGGTTATTCATACGTAATTATATACATAATTACCCACGTGACAAGTGTTGTACAATGGAAAATTATTCTTTTCCGTATTTTAAGGTTTATCCCCGGCGTGAGCCTTGGTACGTGACTGTACAAAAGAGATCTTGTTAACAAAGAGCTTCCCACATCACTCTCCTAGCTCGGCGACAGCTTTGTGCTTTTGCTTTACTCCAAGCTGAATTTACTCTGCTATATACATACGTTAATAATCATTTGTTCTCATTAACTATATACTGCTAAATAATTAATAAATAACAATAGTTTTAGTAGAGAAGCTACTTAACGGTCTTAATTTCCTCTTGCCGCGGTTTGGGTATGCTTTTACATAGTTCCAAGTCACATAGACAGTAAATAGTCTGCCTTTCCGGTGTTACGGTGTTACCTAATACGAAATCAGAGACACGGCCTTTACGTTGGACCATGTCCCGTCTGCGTTTTAACAACCAATACAGTTTCAGTCTCCGATCATATCCTAAAACCCATGGTCTTAAGCCATATGTTACGCCATGTTTTAGCAATCGGCCTTAAGGGTCAGACAGTTTACACCCGTAAAATTGCCAGTAAACACTTATACTCATTAATTAGTGTGTTAACCCTAACGAGATTCAATATAGACTCTAATCCTTCCCTGTTTTCCTATAAATTCTTCTCGAATCCTCAGCCCAATTGGCCCCTCCACAGATTTTCTCCTGCATTATTAAACAATGTTTCAGGCTATTCTGATCTAATTCTATGCCAGTATTTCAGTGGGCTTTCCACTAGCAACCCACTTCCAGCATTAGCACACCATTTGGCGCTGCTATGGGTAAACCCAATATCGTTTGCAGAACGATCAATGGATCTAATCTACCGTGCATCATACTTCGTCACCTTTCCAAACCTGTTATCCATAAACTATTGTTTTCTTCCACAATCATCTATCCAATTAATTTGCATTTCCGATTAATCGCTAGTTTTCCCTGAGCTAAAACACTATGTTTGTTGCCATCCCATTAGTAGTCAATCTAACATCCAAAATTAAGTTTTGTCTATGCACGCTCTTTAACTGCTGCAGTTTTTAGCGTCCCATTCTATATTGGGCCCGAAAGGCCGCTTAATTTTGCTCAGAGACCTCTTTACTAGGAGTTGAGGTTCTTAAACGTGCCATAAATCAACGACACGGGACCAATGTCTTTACTTCCCTTCCGAAGGGAAGGATTTTACCACCGCAAAAATCCATCGCCCTGCGCATAGGTTGGATCCTCGAACTTGGGAAACGGGGGCATATTACCCCTAGAATACGGAGAACAACAATCTATCTCGCAAACAACCGAATTCTCTTACTATTGTGGCTCTTCTCCTTCCATCTCCCACATTTCCTCAATCCTCGGTTTATTGCTTCTTATATACTCAGTTGCTGTTTGCTTTTTAAAATTTATTCTAAAACCCAACTTCTTGCAAAATGCAGGCGGGATACAAATAACTCTTCATAGACCACAGCTGTGATAGATGCAACCACGAAATCAGCTGCAAAAGGCAGTTCTGGTACTTCTGTGTTGTTTACTGAGGGAAAATATAAGTTACCTAAATCCAACTCCTGTAATATATCTAGATATAAATTAAATAAGTAACACTGCTTTTGCAACCTTGCCTCAACCCCATATTGCTTAAAATCATTCCAGTTATTTCATCTCCATTCAACCTTTTACAAAAGGTATTGTTCATGCATATTGTTCTCATTAGTTTTGAACGTACCCCTTTATTTCTTAGTTAAATGCACATTACTTCTCTATTTACAGAATGAAATGCTTTCTCTAGGTCAATAAATGCTATAAATGCTCTTAATGTTTAAATATTTATCCACCATGGATTTAATAAAAATATTTTGTCCAATTTTCTCTTTCCTTTTGTAAATCCCATACGAAATATTCATAATTTGATTTTCTTCTCTGTCCAAGCATAGCAATTTTGGGTAACGTTGACGACTAAGTGTCTGTTGGTCGCGTAACGTCCGGCAGCCAACATTTGCATCTGAAAAGCTCAATGATCTGCGTAATGGAGCATATATAAATGGTATTGCGAAAAGGAGGAAAGTCAGTTCAAACATAGGTTAGTCAGGAAAGGATGAAATATGCAATTAACAGTGTGGAAAGGCAAGGATGTTGTTGGTATAATAACAATAATGGCACCGATTCTATGGTGCGGCTGGTAAATGCTAAAATATGTAATAAAGCTGTTGTATTTTCCTCCAAAGCTAAACCTCCACCCTTTTTCCTAATAAAGTAACACTCGTGTTTCTTACGAATCTGTTTCTTTCCTTCACTCATACTGTTTTTCACATCTTTCTTTATTTTCTTCCATGTCAAAACAGCATTTTTAAGGCTAACAATGACATAACTAAAGAGCAAGTAAATGTGTGTCGGTTAACAGTTATTCTTAAAATAAATATGATGATGACAATAATAATAATAATAATAATAATAACAACAATAAAGCAATTGATACGTTTTTATTTTAAAGTAAGTTGGCGTATTAAACATCTTTATTTAACCCAAAGTATTACTTGATCAAATGAATTAAGAGCACCGCAATTGCAAAGTGACGGTAACGGGTTTATCTTCATGTTTTGATGAAATCATCTTTAGCTAGATCATGTACCGTATAACTTCAAATAACCAACATCTGTAACAGGTACGTTAAGCTAGACCGGTATACTCTCTGGGTCCCGTCATTGCTCCGCCATTTTCAAATTCCAAGAAGGGGTTTTGGTCAATGTGCATAGTTTATAACTTGTTAATTTTAAAGAAGTACAACAACAAAAGTATACTTTATAGTGTAAGAAGTGCGTTTTTATTTCTTTATGGAAACGACGTGACCAAGAGAACAGTAGTTAATACATAAAAATATATTTGATTGTCACTGTTAACTTTCATCATTAATTCCATAACCGGATGCATTCCCTTAGGATTGAATGGGGTAGAAAAGTACAGCACTACCAATGACGACGACATAAAGACAGCAGGATGAAGGTCATCCGTTTCCAGGCCCCTTACGGACCTTTATATGGAACAATGAGTGATATACAAAACATGGACAACGTTACAGATGAATCACTGGATAAGAAAACTGAAAATGAGAAAGTTCAAAAACAACGCCGTTGCCGCTTCGGCTGACTGATTCCAAAATTAAGATGAGTGTTGTCAGCAATGCGAGCCAAACGTTTTCTCCATTGGTCATTCATTTGATGAAGAATAGTAGGAAGGGGTTTCACACCGGTAATTGTCAGAACAGTATGGTTATTGTAGCCGTGTTGATAAGCATGGATCTTCCGTCTAAGAAAAAGCATATGTTTGCTGGCAAGCGATTGTAAACCTGTGTGGGAAACATCCCTCCACGCAGGAGCAGTATATAACAGTTGTTGCAGAATTACAGCAGAATAGAGTACAAGTTTGATCCGCAACGAGAGGGAGATGTTCGGAAGTGAACAGAAAACGAGGTGCTCCGAAAATCTGATGAGTTTTCTTACGAACATGTTGAATATGACGATACCACTTAGTCGGGAATTAATATGAACACCCAAATATTTGGTGCTGTATGAAACCGAAAGAACTTGACCATGTAGCGTGTATACAACTGGATGTGCATGAAAGAAGCGAAGAATGTGTCATTTATCAGAATTTACACGAATCCTCCAGGCCTCCAGAAAACTATTGAAACGGCTAAGATAGGTTTGTAATTTACGATCCAAATGAACATCACAAGAATGAGAATCGAGAATGACGGTGTCATCTGCATAAGTCGCCAGCTGAATTTTAGTATGATGGGGCATACCGGATGTATAAAGGTTATACAGAAACGGGTCCAAAAAAGACCCCTGTGGCACTCCGCCGTGAATATCCCGGAGGGGTGAAGAGCGACCTAATATGCGAACAGAAAATTTCCTGGATCGGAGATATGATGAAAACAGATGAAAAGGTGCATCAGGGATGTTGCTTTGAAGCAACTTATAAATAAGGCGGTCATGCCAAACTGCATCAAAAGCTCTGGAGACATCCAAGAAAATAAGCGTTGCCTTGTTATTGTCGGTCTTAACCTTCCGGATATATTCCGTGAACCTAGCAATTTGAAATTCTGTTATATGTGCTTAGTATACGCAAACTGGTGATGTGGAATGTGGGGATGCAGATGTAGATATAGCCGCTTCAGAATGAGTTTCTCGTACAGTTTTCCTACTGTAGACAGAAGACTAATAGGACGATAGGAAGAGGAAACGTGTGGAGATTTTCCGGGTTTATGGATAGGAATAACCGTTGCAATTTTCCATTGCACTGGGAAGTACGCACGTTGAGTACAGGAGCTGAATAAATGCAACAAACAAGCGGTTCCTTTTTGTGGCAGAGATTTAAGTTGCTCAACAACAAGGCGGCCAGGCCCAGGAAATTTTCTGGTAGACATTCCATGTAGTAGCTGACACAATTCGTGAAGTTTGTGTAGGAACATGGCTGGACAGGAGGTCGAGGAAGAAAGTCACGGACAGCAGTCACAATACTTTGTTTGGAAGTAAAATAGTGAGGGTTGGAAGGATGAGGCTGAAATTGTTCGGCATAATGAGTAGCGAGAGTGTCAGAGATATCTGCTGGAGTATAGAGGGCACCATGTGCAGTATTGAGAGCCGAAATCTTAGGGCGCGGACGTGAGGGGCGGAGGACTGATGTTTTTCTTTTCTCTGAGGCGTCCTGCATTTTGAGGAGAAAAACACGTGGGCGGATGTGTCACTTCAAAATGGCCGAGTGTCTGTTATACTCGATCTTGTGACTGGGGTCCCTACTACGCTGCCAAAGAAGGCGAGCACGAAGTTTGGCTCGCAGAAATCTGAGCCGGTCGGAGAAACCTGCACACTGAACTGGTTGGGTGCACCGCTGAACGGTGCTGCAGCTTTTGTATGCCTCTTGCAAGGTGTTCGTATACGTGGATACAGCGGAGTCGAGTTAAGGCTGTGATATATCAGCAAAGTGGGAAGGAGAGAGTGGAGAGGCAGTCAGGTACTCTTTGTATGCAGACCGGTCAGTGGTCAAAACAGGAAACATTGGTGAATGCACACGAGGAGACGAAACATTTAGAAACATCAGGACAGGAAGTTGATCAGATAATAACTCAGAATGGTATATACGGAGCAGAAAATTGACTGCTGGTCAGAAATAAAAACATCGAGCGTGTCCTCAGAGCCTTCGGAATGCATGTTGGTGGGTATATCCGGGGAAATAATATTATGAGTGCGTTCGGAGTGTTGAATTAAGGTCGTCCCGCGGGATTGCTCCTTCGAGGATGCCATTCCTTGCGTTTGGCGTTGAAATCACAACCAAGCAGAACATTCCCCAAGTGAGTTACATGATCCAGGTCGTGGAGAAAATCGATAAGCTTAGACGTAGGCGGAAAATAAACTGGCCCAGTGGTGGCCTCCGCACCTCCTATCAGGAGTTTCACAGCAGAATAATATATAGACTTTAGCGTGGCTGGGGTTGGAACACAAACATGAGGAACATAGGATTTAATATAAATGCAGGTCCCGCCAAGGGCTGAGTGGAATGAGAATGGCAATAGGATGTATAATAAGGTATGCTGCCAATCTGACGCGAATGTGTTTCTTGCACTACAGCAATGTCAATAGTTTAGGTGTGAGGAACGCTCGAAACTCTTGCAGCTTATTTGGAAGGCCACGAGCATTCCAAGTCAGAAGATGTAATGGACGATTCGGAAGGTTACTCGCCATTGTGTGTGCTAAATAGAGAATAAAGACCTTCCAGTAGTGGGATGCCTTTAGTAAGAATGTCCGCAGCCTGCTGGATCTTGATGAAGGTATCCCGCAAAGTAGCAATATTGATGGTATTCAGGAAGGTAACGAAGTTTTGAAGAGATTAAAACTCAGAAGCGTGGGCATCCGTTTGGAGAAGCAGGAGCAGAAGTGGTAGCTGAGGACTTGAGGGCCGGAAAATTGGCTGATGTGAGAGGAGGACAGACAGGTGGTTTGGTAGTAGATTGATGACGCTGGGAAGAATTGGAAACTGCCGTGACGTAGGCCACGGATTATAGTTCGCAGTATGAGCACCGTGGCAGTTGACACAGGTACCAGGAAGCTGAGGATCTTTACTGCAGTCTGCTGTTGCATGATGTCCGGCACATTTGACGCAGCGTGGTTGGAGTGCAAATTATGTGACATTTGACCAAAATTTTGCCAGCGGTAGCAATGCTTAGGACCTCCATGTCGAATGTAATCTTCAACACTTACTTTCAAATGAAGCAGGTACTTAAGACAGTTTATTTTCAAGTTGTTTTCGCACTGTTGCATGGTATGTATCCATATGGGCAGCGGGAGTGACAGTTTAACCTTGGTTGTTGGATCCACGCTATTTCTATATAGTTGACGTATGTGCAGGAGTTTGATATCTTGACTTTGCAGTCCGTGTTTGATGTCGTCTAAAGAAGTGTCAGGAAGTTGGCCTTTAAGTGCATATCGAACAACAGATTTCGTGTTCGGAGTGAAATTTTTTCATTCTCGAAAAAATGCTTGACGGTGGTGAAATCTGAGAAAGTATCCAGAAGAAGTTTGAGACCATTTCTCATGTACCTTGCACGAAGAGGACTGTTGAACATCGAAGAAAGGGTAGACTTGAGAGAAGAAAATATGTTGTCATGGCAGGGAGTGACAAAAATGGGTGGGGGTTTGGACAGTAGTGGAACTGATGTTTCAGAAATCGCAGGCTTTGCAGAAACAGATGGCAATGATTCGTCCATAGGAAGACTGGAGTGCTGGTTTTGTGTAGATAAAGTGAAGGTAGAATTTACAGCAACAGATGGTTGCTTTTGTTAGTCACAATAAGTTGATCGAAAAATCTCGAAGCGAAAACACACGATAAGTAAATATGAGAACAGCACTTGTTAACATCCACTCAGGTCGGCACACGAACAGAGAATGCACTACTAATGCCATTTAGCAACAAATAGTCGTGCTACTACTGCCATCTAGCAGTTATTAACCGGTTGCGTTCCCTTGGCACTGGCAGCTCATTTCTACAACGCTTTTTCAAATTCTAAAGTTGGTATGGATTTACGACGTTGCGCAGTAAACAGACCTTAGTCTACAACATTATCACCCGTAATAGATTCATACCCATGGAATCACCTATCTGCCTGAGCTTTTCTGTTCCTTTATAAATACGTATAATAATTCGTCTTTCAAATATGTGGTACCTTCCTACCCTCAAATATAATATTTATTATCTTGACAATATCTATCCTGTCTGTATCCTCTATTCATGTTTTGCAAATCTCCTCCCTTGGGATGCCATAAATTCCCGATATCCTAACGTTCTTTATTTTTTTTGTTTCTTCTCGAACTTCTTTTGCTGTTATTTGCTTATCTAGATTACCTGCTTAATCTATATCTGGAATCAAGGTGATGGAGGCTGCGACTCTGGTTCCCCTATCTAGACCTGTTATTTCTACCAATTCCTTTTCGCTTCAATTAACTTTTATAGCTCCATTTAATTCATATAATCAGCTTTCAAGCATCTTGATCTTCTTATACCTTCCACTTCTTGATTCCGGTTTCTCATTTCTCTAAGCCTTGATACATCCCTCGACAAAGCATCCCTTTATTTTCATTTGACATGGGTTCTTTTGTTTCTTTTTAAACTGCGCTTTTTTAGACCAGCACACCATTTTCTCCGTTGCAACATCTGATCCCTTCATTCATAAAAGTTTATTCTATAACATATATTCACCCATAGTTGAATTTCACCTGTCTAAACATAGGTCCTCTTCTTTACTTTTTCGCTTAAATACTTCTATCTTCTTTCCTTCTCCAACAGGTTGATCACTCTCTACCTGACAATGAATTCTAAAACTAGCTTTCGGTGGAAAATTATAACTAGTAAAAGCTCCCTTAATATATCAAAATCTACTAATGCATACCCAAAATTTGCTGGATAAACTACATAATCCACTACACTCCGCCAATTGTTATTTTCAAAAGTAAATTCACACATTATATTTTTTTCTTTTTACCCCACTTATACACATCCATGTTATTCTCTTCACAGAATTGCAGCAGTTTTCTACGTTCTTTCTTCACAATCTTATGTCTACTTTGTCGTTTATCCGTTTCCTCACATATAGTTTTATTTTCTTCCGATCTTATCTGATGTGCTCACATACAATCCTGGCATTAAAGTCACTTATCATAAAATGTTGTATTTTTGAATGGTTATTATATAATATCTCCGTACGCTTATTTAATTTGCAAAATAATTTGGGATCTTATAATTCAAATGGACTTGGTGGGTTATAAGCAATCCTTGCCTAGGCAAGAGCGTGTCGTAAACTGTAATAATATGGGATTTATGAAGACAATAGTTAAGAAAAGGCATTTGAGTGAGTCAACGTATAGAACACAGGTGCAAAGAGGGGATCCTTTTGGTGTATTTTAAATAACTGTACCGGTGTTACAGAAGCTAAAATTTAGATTTTATAAATGAGAGAAACCGCAGCCCTAGAAGTTATAGCAACCACAAACTAAGGGGACCTCGTTGAGGGTGAAGGCAAAGAGATGGTCAGCAAAAAGAGAGACCACCTGTTTGTAAAAACTGGCGGCAACATCCCTCCACGAGGGGGTGATGGGATCTGGCGGAGCGGGAAACATTGCGGCCTCTTTAGCCAGTCAGTTTGCGTGTATGTCAGCATGTCCAGGAACTAACTATAAATTGATGACATTATGTTATCTATGATATTCGAAATTTCCGCCCTACAAATAATCTCCCACCATTTCACCCCGGGTCAAGACTGGGGCAGCGAATGCACTTAAGGGAGTCCGATTGCAGGAGGAAAGTGGAGTTAAAAGTTAATTTCGGTGAGCAATCCTTTTAAAGAACATAAACCTCTGTTGAATAATTGGAGAATTCCAACGGTAATGAAAGAATTACCTGCGTTTTTTACTATCCAATTAAAAAACGATGCACTAATTCCAGTAGGTCCACGAACACCATTGATTTAGAAATAAACAGGACAAGCGGGGATTATTTATTGCACCATGCATAGTAATAATTTGATTTTCTGAATACTTTATTAAGTCTTTGGCTTATACGTTACAATTTGCGCATTTTAGTAGAGAAGTAGTTTGCTGTGGTTACACTTTCGTTTAATGTAATTACAGCTGTTCCAGAAATCACCAGTAAGTTCTTACTTTCTCAAATACTCCGCTGCTGTTCAACCACGTCTTTTTTTTTTTTTTTTTTTTTTGTTTCTCTGATAATTTGATGCCAAGCGTTTGTTGTAGAATGTTGCTGCACCGAAGACTATCAGATGGTGCCAACACACGCAACCGACCTGGACACGAGCAGTATGTTTCCTACCTTTGACCTCTCCACTGTCTCATATTACTCTGACCAAATAATACTGTTTACAGAAGTATTTATTATTCAAAATGTGTATCATTGGCAAATAACTAATATCGTGTATGGAAGGGAAATTCAGCTGGCGTAAATAGATGTAAGCAATAAACGTGTCCTAAACTGGAAGCTTTTGGAGCACTCTAATATGAATCTATCTCCATGAATTTTTTTCCTGTTTTGGATCATATAGAAGGAATTAAACGTTTTGAGGTTGCTCGCTATTGAAGAATACAGCATACGGACGCCATCGAGTCAATATGCAGTATAACTCTGCCTCTAACGATGCAGTATAGGTACAGTTGTAGTAAAATGTATACACAATTAGTTATATTATTTCACACTATCTGCTCATTTCTTCCCATTCTTTCTTCGTAAGGGTTAACAAAACTCTAGCTGTTAGCTGTTGGAAAGATGGCGGCGAAGCAACCGTGCCATTCTCAGTCTTCCTCTCTCTATTGCCGTAATCGTAGCTTTATATAAAAGACCTTGGAATTATATTACCTAGACTCACCGCTGGAGCTGGTGTGCTGTCACTAATTGTAACCTCTCGCGCATCGGTAGCTGAAGGGCAAACGTGCTTTTTGCCGTATGTTCAGTACGCTTAATAGGCTTTAAAAGTGAATTGGTTTAAGAGTATTAGGGTTTAATAATTAACGTGGTGCATTTCTATGCTGCATAATTGTACCAACCACCGGAAAAACGTCTCCGAGATCAGTTTCCATCGGTAAGAATATATTGTAACATTTGTGTTCCAAATTCATTTCGATTTATTCTCGTGGGTTACCTTGGTCACTAAGCGAATGATAATTTATTTAGGTTCCTAATACATTCAATATTATAATTTGTCCTGAACTAAAAATAATTACCCGAAATCTCGATGAACTTAATTTTTCAAATCTGTAATTTCAGATTGAAGCACAACCCTACAGGGTGTAAAAAGGAAGTTAGCAAAAGTGTTAGAACATAAAAAATATTAAGTAATAATCGATTCTAATTTTAGGTTCGTTTATAAATTATTTCTCCTGTTGTTCACATAACTATCTTATCTAACTCAAATCTACTAGAAATACTGATAGAAAATGTTTACAGAATATAGTTTACAGAAGAGGAATACAGGTACCTACCTAATTTCACGCTTATTTTATTTTTATACTGTACATACCCTCTCTGAAAATCCAGTATCACATACAGGGTCGATCAAGATAAGTCACCCGATTAAATTTTGATCCTACAAGTATGCTATTGGGGTAAGAGCTGTCAAACTGTGCGCTTAACCACGTGCAGTTTATGGAAATTATTCCAGATGTAACGAGCTTATCGCTTCCGTTTTGAGTCCGCTATTTCAGTTTGCCGCGATGGCGGACAAAGGACGGTTGACCGTCGCACAAAAGACGAAGATATTGTTACTGTCCGCGGCGACGAACAATGCTACATTAACACAGAAGGTTTCGTGCTCATTTCGGCACACGGTTGGCTCCTATCCCACAGACAATACGCAGATTACATCACACATTTGCAGGTACTGGATCTGTTTTTGAGTGTAAGCGGCCGCATGCACGTACCGTACGTTTCGCCGCAAAACATGATGCAACTCGAGTGGCTTTGACTCGTAGTTCCAGTAAATCAACAAGAAGAGCCAGTGGCGAGTTGGGAATTTCATTCCGATCTGTACAAAGAATTATTCAATCCTAACTCCGTTTGTATCCATACAAGATGACTGTGACGCATAAGCTTACTACGAGAGATAAGGCGCGGAGACTACAGTTTGCAAGGTGGGCAATTGACCAAGACACAACACATGGTTTTCTGACGAAGCTTAATTTTACGTGAACGGTGTTGTAAACAAACAGAACATTCGATTCTGGGCAGTGAATTTCCGCGAATAACCCACATGAAAGACACCTACGGGTAGAAAGAGTGCGTGTGGGTCGCGATGTCATGGTATGGAATCATCGGTCCGTTTTTCTTCGATGCTACAGTAACCGGTCAACGTTCCTCAACTCATGGCCACACGTCTTCCATTGCAGACACAGTGGTTCATACAGAATGGAGCACGCCCCCTTACTGCCAACGTCGTGCTTGATTTCCTACACGAAAGACTTTGCCTTAGGGTATTGTCAAACAGATTCCCAGAACGTTATGAAGGAGGAGGAATGTGGCCGCCCCCCGGCCCGAACATTAACCCATGCGACTTCTTCCTTTGGGGGTTCCTTAAAGAAAAGGTGTACCGCAGAAAACCCGAAAATGCAGTGCAACTTAGGGCTAGCATCGTGGAGCTATGCCGCGCCATTCCAAAAGATTTGTGCCAGAGAGTCGTCGCAAATGCACGTGCGCGATTTGCAGAAGTTATAAACCACAATGGCCGTCATATTGAACATGTGATTCATTAGGTTGTATTTCTAAGCTGCATTCTTTATTTCTATACCAATAAATTACAAATCTTGTCAACAACAAATATGCTACTCATGAAACAAATCAGGTGACTTATCGTGCGCCACTTTGTAGGTTTTTTTCCAGCTAAAACATTTTATTTATTTGCATACCGTCTTAGGTAATATCGTCGTATTACCACTTTGACCTTCCATAATGACTGCTTAAATTTCAGCTGTATATTAAAACTGTACTTCGCGATTAACTTAACACACATTTAGTAACGCATTCATACTTCCAGGCTCTTGAGGTTGAAGAATAAGAATAGCTTCTAGAATCGAACCCAGCATATTTTTCATTTTTAATTCAGCATTTTGATCACTTTACTACAGAGACACTCTTAACAAACAATCTTTATAATTCTTGTTGACGGCTTTGTGAATTAAAGTAAAAAGGAGAAACAAAGGAACACAAATGTTACATGGAATCACTGAGAAAGGGGAATTAAAGCTGAATTGTGCTCTCTGTGATGCTTACATCCTGTTCGTAAAACACTTTAACTGCAGGTATGCGATATTCAAGTTCAATGATAATATTTACTTCTGTTTTGTTCAGTTGTGGAATGACATTCCGTCTAGTTAATGAAGTGATTTTATTCAAGTTCCAAAAATCATTCAAGGTCTAATCTCTGTGCATAGATGCTGATGATCCTAAAAAACGTGTTTTTGCAATTGTTTCCTACTCGGGTATTCTTATGACATAATTATAGCTCCTTTAAATTTCACTGTTTTCCCATTACAACCAATGTATTGCGCCCGACCTTAGGGTGTCTCTTGCCCTCCACCAGACTTCTTCATATTATGACACTTTATCTAGTCTGCGCAGCTAGGCGTGTAGGGGCTTGTTTTACATTCAAGTTCAACAAGCTAGGACAGAGACGTTTTATTTAATGTTTCCAACAGATGCTACCAGCTTACGCTTGGTGCTTGGAGCAAGCAGGAAGGGTCTGGCGCGGTGAGAATAAGGCAGTTGAATTTCTCCTTAACGTGAGTGTGGATTGTGCGTTTTCTTTGTCTGTCTTCTAGGTTTAGTGTTTTCATTTATTTGAAAGCACCTTCCGTCCCATTTGACACCTAACACAGTCAGGAGAACACATAAAACTGACAGCGACTATTATTCACCAAGCTCCTGAAATGCAGACTCAACTAAACGATATAGGCAAAAAATATGATAATTGTGTAATGATCAAGTACCTTATTCAAATGTGGCAACTGATAACCAAGAAAAGGTGACCTCAATACACACATTGAAGTTACGAAAAATTATCTTTGAACATTATAAGGAATACAAAAGTATACGGTTATAAAGAGTTATCAAATACTGTTTTGTAACTTATTTTCCTATGAGAAGGAAATTACTACATTATTACTACATTTGGCACACAATATAAATCATATATAACATTTACTCATTTGCATTCTGAAGACAATAGTCATAATGTCGTCCCTGAAATTACCGAAAAAGAAATTGATGGCAAAGGAAAAACGAACGGAAATAACCCCATAAAACCTCTACCGTTTTAAGCGCAAATTGCACATACACTCAGTGACACATGCGATGATGATGGGGATGACGATGATGAAGTGGGCTTGAGGGCGATCAGCAGCTGGGTTATTAGCGCCCGTATAAAACAAATCGGGGAAACAACCACAGATAGAGTTAACATAAAACATATCAGAAATCAAACTAGAGCCAAAAACGAGATGTTTAATCCAGGATAACTACAATTATCACATAGCTGTATTTAGCTATAGAACTGTTTTGAGTAAGGGAGTGAAAAGGGGGATAAAAAGAGATAAAACTAAACCCGGATTAAAATGTCACATGACAAAAAGTATAAAAATCATAACTACTGCTCCATTATCATCCGTCACGCAAATAAACCAAACTATATGCGCAGTATAAAAGTCACGTGATATAAAGGCTTAAAAACCTTAGCTACCGCTCTGTCACCATCCACCAGGACCTCCGGGACGAGGTTGAACGAATGTGTGCTAGAGGAAAGCACTTTAGCAACATATCACGGACGGAAGGGCAATGCTACTCGACAGAGCGGAGAGATAGTAGCCGGTTCCTTCTTAAAAGGCGTAAAAATAGTGACCATTCCGCAAGCGAGCCAACATCACCTCCTCTCGACGAGATATGGGATAGGAGGCTATGCAATGTACGGGTCGCTTGCTTATATCAACTATAATTCTTGCCGCTATTTATTATTATATGAAATTCGTCAGTTTTATAGAACACATTTAGTTTATGTGAGTTGAATTGACCTCTGTTCTATGCTCTCCCACGTGAAATTTTGTCCACCCCTGCCCGATATTCGATATTTCATTTTCTTGCTTACATCCCTAGCATTTAATAGGACAATTATGGTTACTTAGAATCTTGTAAGTTTTTTAGCTAGATGTTCCACATTGTGAAGGATCATGTATTTAAAAAATAAAACTGCTAGTACATAAATGGAACCTATTTTAAAAACTCGCTAAATCAGGTAACGTAAACAGGCTTCTCAGACTTATTTAAGAAATGCTATGAATCACAATTTTCATATGCTTGCAATATTTATATAAAAGTTTTTACATTTTTATATTTGCCCTAGAACATGAAAAGCTAATGCAGTACTTTTTCAGTTAACCATTCTCAGAGTAATGGTTGGAAATTTAAGAAATTTGGAGAAAATTGAATGCGGTGGAACACTTTAAGCATTAAAAAATAAACAAGTTTGAAACCATAAGAGACTAAATTAAACATGAATAACTGTTCTACCAGGAAAAGTGTATCCTTAAAAAAAGAATGTGATGACCTTATTCACATACTTTTTTCTGAATTACATATTTCTGAAAATGTTTAAGAAACTGGAAAAGATAACCTACACACCCACCCGATACAAAGCAAAAAAAAAAAAACAAAAAAAAAAACAAACAAACAAGGAAGTAGATAAAGGTCAAAATGAAAAAAAAAAATGTTAAAACAATAACGCCTCTGAAATTTAGCCAAATTAGGACCACATTAATCAATTAGTTATTAGGTTTTATTGAAAAATTTAATTTACTGCACTATCACCTTTCAAATGCTGTAAAACTTAAAACTATTGTGTTAGAGGGGGATATAACTTAAGTGAATAAAAAAGAAACAATTATTTCTTTGAAAACCAGCTTCTGTAAATGAAAGTTTAGGCAACATATAGTTAAATTATCTTGGAGTACAAAAGGAATGAATATGAGGATTAGCGTTCTTTGTGTATCATAAAGTGTAAAACAAACAAGAATAAAAAAGAAAACAGAAATAATAACAGAAAAGAAGAAAAAAAAAACGAAAAAATCTGAAAAGTTATTTCACTGAATTTCTATATAAAATCTCCAGCCTCACATGGGAGCTGTTCTTCTTCTTCTTTATGAGCCACATTCCGGCTATATTTGAGTACTTCTTCGGCCCTTCTCCCTTAATATATTTCTCTTGCCACCATTCATTATAAGGAAAGCTTAGACTAGGAAATTCTAGGCCTAATGGCATTCATGATTTTGTTTGAAGTAAACTTTCTGTATCCTTATAATTTACTATAAATTACACGAGATATTTTTAGGAATTGTGCGCATGTATGATTAAGTCGCTATAGACAACATTTAAAAAAGCCTCTAGCCAAAAAGTAATGCATATTATCGTGCTAGAAGATTAAATTTATTTTATTAGCATAAAGGCAAAAATTCTTTATTCCTCTGCACTGCTTAAAATAAAATCTGCAGAACATGGAGGTATTTAAGTATCATAATTTAATGAAGTAAATGAGAATCCATCACCCCATGTTAAACATTGAGAGAATAGAAGTATGGAACAATGATATTGATCACTGCAATACTGCGGCCGCGCCGTGTCCGAGTGGTTAGACCACTCACCTCTCACCTAGACGGCCCGGGTTCGATCCCAAGCGATCGCATGTGAGATTTGCGGTGGACAAAGCGGAGCTGGGGCGGGTATTCTCCAGGTTATCCCTCCATCGCATTCCACCGGTGCTCCATCTTCATTCATGTACCACCAGTGTCACCGCCTGCGATGCCATAAGTAGTTAAAGCGGGCGTTAAACACTACAATAAAAACTGCAATACTGCAATGAAAGCTATCCGGTATTAGATTATGTAACTGGGCGACGGTGCTAGAGAGGCTTAGAGAGCTCAAGTGCTCGTGCTGTAAGTGATTATGGTAACCAACAAGCAAATTCCCACTGATGATGAATATATAATCTTATACATATGATAGACACAGATAAATAACACTATCCGTAAATGCCAAAAATTATTGTCATTCTCTACAAATTTATAACATTATGTAAATCACGTGAAGCTATGCTGAATGCAATAGGTTCTCAGGCGCTTTTTATAGGGTGAGTGAGTGAGTGAATAGTGTTTAAGGGCCCGTCGACAACTACGTCATTTGGGCCCGAAGTTAAGAAAAAGGGAAACACATTAAAAACAAATCTGCAGATGAAAAGTTAAAAAGTGCTAAAAACCCTTACAAAAGCACACACGAAAAAAGGCCCGGGTGATACAAACAGGGCTAAAAGGTTAGAAAAGCTAAAAACACACACACAAAAAGTGGTCTCATATGGTAAAAGTCAGAGGCTAAAAAGTTAAAAAGGCTAAAACTTCACACACGCATGAAACAGGTCAGATGTCTTTGCTGAGGCCAATAGAGGCAACAAAGCGTAGCACCATATCGACGGCATTGGCGTCGTCGTATAAAATGGCAGGTAAAGAGGTACCCAGGCCGATGGATTGCCGTTCGCGATGAAATTTCGGACAATCAAGCAACACATGTGCCACAGACAGACGGACATCGCAGGTCTGACATGTAGGAGCTGGCTCAGCGCGTAGAAGGTAGCCATGTGTTAGTCGCGTGTGACCGATACGCAGACGCGTAAGGATAACCTCGTGGAGCCGGTTTAGTTGGCAAGATGTGAGCCATGGCTGTACCGTGTCTTTGAGTGTGCGAAGCTATGTACCTGCTAAATTTTGCTAAGATTGCTACCAAGCTAAAAGAAGAGACCTGCGAAAGTAATGTGAAACATCCCCTGAGGGCACAGCCGCTTCCGAATAATCCTGCAAGGAGCAGGCAGCCTTGGCAGATCTATCCGCTACCTCAATACCTGCAATACTGACATGACCTGTAACCCACGTGAAGATGAACTAGTAGCCGCAAGCAATCAATTCAGAAAGGCGAGATTGAATACGCATAACGAGTGATGAGGAGCCGGTATATTGCTGCAGAGCCTGTAGGGCACTCAAGGAATAGCTGCAAACAAGAAAACTACCAGGTGCTAAAAGCGAGATAAAATCTAGAAAGTAAAAGATAGCGTACAGTTCGGCGGTGAATACCGAACTGGCGTCAGCAAGGCGATAAGTATGTGTTACCCCATTGAAATAAAAGGAACAACCTGTAGCTCCTGCCAGCTGGGAGCCGTCAGTGAATACTGGTGCATATGCCCGGTAATTGCTTAAAAGTTCGGAAAACAGTCGCCGAAATACCTCCGGAGCGGTCGAACGTTTCACAAGGTTGGAGAGGGTCAGGTCGAAACTGGGACGCCTCAGTTGCCAAGCAGGTTCCGGGTATTAAAAAACACACTCCACAGGAGGCAATCTGAGACCCCTATCGGAGAGCAGTTCACGAAACCGAATAGCACAGGGGCGTGAAGCAGTGGCGTTCCTCAGATAGCGGTGTGAATAATCCGGGCGTAACACAGGGTTAAAACAACGATGGCGAGGGTCCGCAGACAGCTTAGCAGCATACGAACAAAGTAAAAATGAGCGACGCACTGCCAGTAGGGGTTCACCAGCATCGGCATACAGGCATTCCACACGACTAGTGCGGAAGGCTCCTGTAGCAAGACGTATACCGGTATGATGAACGGTGTCTAAAAGGCGAAGTTTAGAGGCGGACGCTGCGCCGTAAATAAAACAACCGTAGTCTAGTTTTGAGCGAACGAGTGAACGGCACAAACGCAGCATAACGGAACGATCGCACCAGAAAGCAATTTGAGGATCCGAAGCGATCGGTCACAGGAGGCACGATGGTATCTGATGTGGATTACCCAAGAAAGTTCACGGTCTAGGTGGAGACCTAAGAACTTCAAGGACGGAACGAAAGGTAGTGGCACACCATTCAATTGGAGGTCAGGAGGAGGGTGTACTCCACGAAGATGGTGGAAGTGTAAGCACTGAGTTTTCGTAGGCGAAAATCGAAAACCTTTGTGAAGCGCCCAACCAGCGATGGAGTTTATGGAGAGCTGCAGTTGTCATTCCAGATGATCAGTGCTGTAGGAGCGATAGTACAGCGCAAAGTCATGCACATACAGTGACGAAATATCCCACTACGAATCACGCTAGTAATGCCGTTGATGGCCACGGCAAAAAGCATAACACTAAGAACCGAACCTTGG
This sequence comes from Hymenopus coronatus, assembly GCA_030762935.1. Taxonomy (NCBI): domain Eukaryota; kingdom Metazoa; phylum Arthropoda; class Insecta; order Mantodea; family Hymenopodidae; genus Hymenopus; species Hymenopus coronatus. The sequence continues at coordinate 312,330,607 of CM060900.1, read as the reverse complement.
GGTACGCCGTTCTCCTGAATCTTCTCCCGCGAGAGAGTATTGCCAATACGGACACGAAAGCGGCGCGGCTGGAGAAAGTTGCACAGAAATAGGGCCAGATGGCCACGTAACCCGGAACTGTGCAAATTGTGCAGAATACCGTATCGCCAAGTAGTGTCGTAAGCCCTCTCGAGGTCAAAAAAGACACCCACCACTTGCTGCTTCAGAAGGAAAGCATTCCATACATGAGCTTCCATACGCGCCAGGTTATCGACGCTTGAACGACCGCGACGAAATCCGCACTGCTCGGAACAGAGCACGTCGTTCGCCTCCAACCACCAAGTAAACCGAATACTGATCATGCGTTCCAAGGTCTTGCAAACGACGCTCCTGAGACAAATTGGCCGGTAAGAGGATTGGAGGGTCTGGTCTTTGCCAGGACGAGGGATAGGAATGACAATACCCTCTCGCCACACAGGCGGGAAAACGTGTTCGCGCCAAATTCGGTTATAGAGGCCCAGAAGGAATGTAACGGCTGCAGGTGGGAGGTGAAGCAACATTTGTCGGTGAATATCATCGGGACCAGGAGAAGAGTCCCTCGCAGCGAGTAAAGCATGAGTTAGTTCCGCAAGGATGAAGGGTGCATTGTACGGCTCACTACAGTCACTAGTAAAATCAAGGCGAAATCTCTCAGCAGCTTCCTTAATGGGAAGAAATGCATTGTCGTAATTGCCCGTTGCACTTGTCGCAGCGAAGGAGGTGGCTAGGGCGTCGGCAACATCCGGTTCGCTGGTGAAGGTGGAGCCGTGAACGGTAAGGCCAGGGATGTATGTCCTGAGACATTTGCCGGTCATGCGGCGCACCGAAGTCCACACTCTCTGTGAGGAGCTCCTGCGAGAAAGCAAGGAGACATGATTCCCACGAATTCCCCTGGCATTACGAACGATATAGCGCGCCATAGCCCGGGCGCGTTTGAAAGCAACAAAGTTCTCCGCCGTCGGGTGTAGGTGGAAAAGACGAAGAGTTTTTTACGTGCCTTTAATGCCAAGTTCAGTCCACCACGGCACTGGAATAAGCCGAGGGGTAGAAGAGCTCCGAGGAATACTGGATTCTGCGGCGAGCAAAACCGAGCAAGTAAAATACTCCACCATGTCCTCTATGGAGGTAAAGCCATCGGAATTGAGATTGAGCAGAGACGAAAACTTTTCCCAATCAGCTTTGCAGATAATCCAGCGGGGATGTCGCGTGGGTAATGGATATTGTCCCGAAAAACGAATGTCAAATGGGTTAATGATCACTGCCGTGAAGATCGGAAAATACCGACCAATCCAGGAAGGGTAGTAAAGCGGAGCTGCAGAAAGTTACATCTAGGACGGATAGTGTGCCATATTCGGAAGATAAGAATGTGGGTGCACCGGAGTTTAGAGTAATAAACCAGACCTATCGCAAACGTCTGCTATTATTGTACCTCGATCATCGTCAGCAGAAGAACCCCAAAGAACATTGCAAGCATTGCCATCGCCCAAAAAGATCAGCGGCGGGGGAATTTGTGCTAACAATGCCCGAAGCTCAGTGTCTGTGATCACATCGTGCGGCGGCAAATAGACATTGCAAACAGAAAAGGAGATGGAAGGCAATGTTACGCGCACAGCTACCGCTTGTAGCGGGTTGTTGAGTGTAATACTGGCGGCAAGGATGGTAGGAGCCACGAGAGTAACAACACCGTTGCAAGCACGCTGGCCACCAACAAAGTCGTGTCTGAAGGATTGAAAATGACGAAGTGGAGGGTATGGTGGGGATGTAAGTGGGTTTCCTGGAGACAGAGGATTGAGGGTGAACGCTTGTTGATTATATGTTGAAGGTCTGGTAGACGGGCCCTGATCCCATTGACATTTCACTGGATTATATCCATGGTGAGATAGAAATTAAGGTGGTGTAATTTATTTATTTCTCACCTTAGCAGATTTAGCTCCAACTAACCTAAAATCCGTGTCTTCCTCAGACTCCACTGTTGGTCGGGAGTCCGAAGAAATCTCTCTGTTCGCAGAACGAGAGCGGGACGTTGCCGAAGTTTGGCTCATCGGTCTTCTACGTTGACGGGAACGATCTCCGGCGAAGGACGAACTAGGAGCACATGAAATAGCCGACGGCTGAGATTGCTGCTGTGCATCAGACGTTGTACGCTGAGATGCAGATGATCGAGCACGTAAAGGAGCGGCTTCGCACAAGTCAGTTCGCGTCGACTCATCCGCGATAGGCACAGTCTGTAAACCGGCGGATTGGACAAGCTTACGGCGAACGGCTGATAAGTATCCTGTGGTGTTGGCAGGCTTTAGCTGCTCAAAGCGCCGTCTCGCCTCAGGAAAAGCAAGATGTTCCTTCACACGTATTTCTTGTATGCTTTTCTCTGCCAAGTACATGGGACACTGTCGAGAGCTAGACGGATGACTGCCTTCACAGTTTACACAGCACAGTGCGCGCGTACAGACGGTGTCAACGTGTGCCGCTGGACCACAACGATCGCGGGTTGCAGGTCCGGCACAGGCAGCTTGTGTATGCCCGAAACGCTGGCACTTGAAGCACCGCATAGAGTTCGGCACATACGGACGGACGGCAGCACGTTCGTAACCACAGTATATGAACTCCGGAACACTAGTACCCTGGAACGTGAGAAAGATCGTACGCAATGGGTAATCCTTGCCGTCACGTTTACCATGTGGACGGTACGCCTGACAAACTCGCTGTTCTGAAAGATGGGTGGCAATATCTTCATTGGAGAGGTCGTCTAAGCTAGAGGTGGTCACAACTCCTCTACAGGTGTTCCTGGACTTGTGGGGGTAAACTTTGATGCTGTACGAGCCCAACAGAGTAGCACGAAGTAGCTTGTCCGATTGGTCCTTATTGTGGACCTCTACCTGTAGCGTACCGTCTCGCAGCCTTGTCGCGTTTTTAACCTTGCCGCAGATCATTTCAACTTCCCTTTGCACGTAGAATGGACTTATATCTGAAAATTTCTTCGTCTCGTTTAACATAGCCATAACAATAAACTGGTCAAAATAAGAAGGTGGTGCGCGGTTTGACATATTGAAAGGACCCCCTTCCGGAACCGTTGGCCATCAAATCTCCACGGTCTGTGCCGTCACGGGAACCATCGCGTGACCGATACCCAAGACCTACGTCACAAGGATTACCCTCCAAACACCACTGCTGGTCCGTATGCGTATACCGTTCACCATGCACGCCCCGGTTTTAAGCCCCTACCACAGGAATAACCGCCTGTGGCTCCCCGCTCTAGGCCGTGCAGAGACAGAACACATGCTTGGATTCTGGGGACTTGTGGTTGATTACGCCGGGGCAACGTCAGCGGTAACACGTCCGGTCCGTGAAACTATCCCAACGACGTAACGCGGTCGTCGGGACACCAGCACAGGCCGGGCTTACTAAGAAGCTACGTGAATGTACTTGACGGTATGGATGGGCACAGCACCTAAGGCTACACTGCAATATGTGCCGATAAGGAATGAGTAATATGATCAAGCTAGTACTAAACATTTTTTCAGATATTGAGAAATGTTTCCAATCTCTTATACTCTGTTCTTAAATCTTGTTTCAGTTAATGCTCAAAACGTTATAAAAAGAAGTGAAGTCACACATACGAAATACATCATTTGTTGAATATAGTTACCTTCCAATGTACATTGGTAATAAAAAATATAACAGTTTATAACACAAAATATCTCAAAATTTCATTAAACTCTGTAGTAATGTATATCTTGTTATTAATTTACGGCAGACAACAAAAATGTCAACTGTATTCAGAAAACAAATATGATTGAAATATTCTAATTCCCACTCTTACTACCTATATCACTACAAGTCATGGACACTAATGATAAACAAACTTACGTCTAAGGAAGGAAACTTGGGAAGGAAGTGATCCATAATCTATGTTTGGGGTGTTTAGGGTACCTCTCCGGCATTCCCCTGTAATGAGGACTCAGAGAAATCTGTAAAAGTCAGTGTGAGTTAGGGCATTCCCATTAAGCTTTTAACCGCAGTCCTGCTATTCAGATAGGTATCAATATATGTTCACTGTAATATATATTTCACCAACCTTTCATGACTGAAGTATCTCTAATTCTCGCTGCAACCATTGACCTTCAAAGGCGGTCATACTGTTTCATTATTCTGGTCCTCTCCCTGTGGGGTATTGATACAAAAAATGGAAGTTCTATAGATACAGCAAGCGAGGAATTAGGAATCTTCACTTCAGAATGAAGTCATATTTTGTTATATTCCATAGCTGTTATGCATTGCATTATGACTGATAGATGTGAGACAGTAGCGACCAGCGTCGGAGGGCTCCAGAACGGCACCCTGTAGAAATAAATGCCCTGCAGATCACTCAGGGGCCTACTAGAGTAGGTACGGTTTTCATGCATCTGACGTTCAGAGCCAATCGTGACTTGCTTCATATGGGTTGTTATTAGAGGTGAGTGAGTCAATCAAAGCGCCCGCCCACATGTAGGCCATGAGTAGAGACCCTAGTCGGTGGAAAAGAATAATCCGGCTGGTTGAGGCTTGCGTGTCTGAGCTTGGTGTTCTTCTTTTTAGTGACCAAGGATAGTACGCAACGTAATACTCCGCTTTGATCTTTGCTTCACTTAAAAGGGAAGTTACGGAGTAATCATCCGCTAGCCAACCAATTAGGACTAAGTATTATAACTTAACCCAGCAGTAGAATAAAAATGTATGTCCTGGCGCACATTTGCATAGTAATTAGAGCAATTAAGTTGCATAATTAAATAACTTGCATAATCAATTCATTTGCATATTATAAAATTTCCATATAAAATATTTGAATAATACTTAGAGGAATTTATTTACATATCTGGCAGCTGTCAAACATTGATGCATGTTAATGAGCCCGAGGCCCACGAACCCCGTGGAAAAAATCGCGAATCGCCAATTATTAAGGTAGATAGGATTTTGATGGGTCATTTGCAATTGAAATTTAATGAGGAATCTAATTGTGTAATTCGATTTTACCTATCACTGCACAATAAGACTTTATACATTACCCGATTTGAATATTTACTATAATTAATTTAATGGTGAATGAATAGTCATTTCAGAGTGTACGATCACAAGATGGCACCACACTTTACCTGTTTGGACATGAAAATGTTTCAAATATTTAATATCAACACTTAGAAATACCAAAAATCAAACTTCAGCGCTTTATTTAGCGAAATCCGCTTACAAAATCCGCCGAAATCGCAAATGATGGGAATATAAACACAACATATCTTCAAATATTTAGCCCTTCAGTGTATTAATGTAAGTCATAACTAATAAAGGAAACACATGACTCAGGGAATTAGGAAAATACGAATTAATAAATCTATATTTTTTTTTTTTTTTTGCAGCCCAAGGTATGAGCTAGGAAAATAGATTTACTGGCGGATGTGAGCATTCATTCAATACTTCTAGTGTAAAAATGTCGATGAATCATCAGCATGACAAATTCGAATGCGATGCAATTGCGCTACGATGAACAAACATCACACAAGCGGGAATCGAACCCTGGTTATCAGAACATATATACACAGATACGCACACTTACTCATACACGCACAAAAACACACACACGAATACACTCTTGTATACACACAGACACTCACGCACAAGTACTCATACACACTTACACACATATACACAGTTACACGCACACACAGTCACGCTTGCATGCTCATACACACAGACAAAATCTCACGCGTACATATATATGCACACTTAGAGGCACACACACGCACAAACACTCATACACAGATACACACGCACACATGCACGCACAATCCCACCCACACGCATACAATCTTGCATACACAGACAAAATCTCACATATACATACACATGCTCACTTGCATGCACACACAAGCACAAAAACATTCATACACACTTACACACGAATGCGCGCACATACACGCAGACAAAATCTCACGCATATAAATGTACACTTGCATGCGCACACACAAACAGTAATACACGGTTACACAGGCACACATACGCGCACACACACAGACATAATCTTGCACACGACTATACTTGCATTTGTGCAACCACGCATACATAAACACGAACAAGAATTTCAATAATACGAGTTTTAAAAAGATTATCACTAGGATACTAACAAAACTACGAGATCGGCTTTCACAATTTAGTCAAAATATCAATAATAAACAATATCAACAATTTGCATGACAATAATAGAGCAAGAATGAATGAACAATCTTCTACTACAAGCGTACAATATACCTAAACCGGAAATCGGTCTAAAACAAATGCGCTCCTGACAAACGCTAAAACCACTCTGTCCAGAAATGCAAAAGGACATGCATAATTACCCTCTTCAAGTAAAGCCACGGTCGACCCAACATTCCTATGCAAGCCCGAAGGCATTTTCTCCCATTGTAGGAAGACAGAAAACCGCCACTTTCACACAGTCTCACAAGATAAAAGTGAAAACTTTCAACTAAAAAAGCATATTTTCCTACGACATTGCATATGATCATTTCATAGGAACCTAAAAAATTAAAATCATGCTAATTTTATACAAACTAGAAGTGAACTACTAATTTCAATGTTTATACCAACAACATACTCATGTTTTGCACTTAAGACATTTTCAGAAACATCTACCACACCATAAACTTACAGGTGCTTAAAAATTAAAATCACACCAATTTTACTCAAAAGTGAAATGTAATACTAATTTCAATGTAGATACCAACTATATGGCTATATTTTACACTTAAGGCATTTTCAGAAACATCTACCGCAACAATAACTTACAGGTGCCTGCAAATTAAAAGCATACCAATTTTACTCAAACTCGTAATGTGCTACTAATTTTCAATGTAGATACCAACTACATGCTCCTGTTTTACACTTAACTCGTTTTCAGAAACATTATCCACAGCATTCACTTACAGGGGCCTAAAAATTAAAATCATACCAATTTTACTCAAACTCGAAATGTACAACTCATCTTTAATGCAGATACCCACAGCATGTTGATATTTTACACTTAATACATTTTCAGAAACATCTACCACACCATATAATTACGGCTGCCGTAAAAATTAAAAGCATACCAATTGTATTCGAACCCGAAATGTACTACCCATTTTCAATGTAGATACCAACTGCATACTCATATTTTACACTTAAGACATTTTCAGAAACATCTACCACACCATAAACTTATAGGTGCCTAAAAATTAAAATCATACCAATTTTACTCAAACTCGAAATGCACTACTAATTTTCAACGTAGATTTCAACTGGCTACTCAATTTTACACTTAAGTCATTTTCAGAAACATCTACCACACCATAAACTTACTGGTGCCTAAAAAATTAAATCATGCAAATTTTGTGGTATTCCTCGTTATGTAAAGGATGTTGGTGGATGAAAATGAGGATTGTTTTCTGTTATTAATAATGCATCTTTTATGGATTTTTGTCAGTGAAGTTAATACAATTGTGTGCTATCCTGTGTATGTTCACTTATATGTATAGGTAGAAGCATAAACTTTTGATTTGAAATGTGCATATTTTATTTGGTAAAATAAAATACGTTTAGTGTAAACTATCATCATATTGGTCCTTGTGGTGATTACAACATAGAATATTACGTTTACATATGCGTGTTTTTAATATTCCGCTTTAGATATTAGTCGATCATCGATTGTTCATGTTGGTACTAGAGTGCTCTTAATATGCAAAAACATCCTTGGAGACCCTTGCATAGAGCCTATGATAGACCTAATTTCTATAGCACTATGAAGGGAAAGAAGAGATAGGCTCTGTATGGAGTTTGCAAAAAAGATTAAGAAATACATCTATTTCTAGATTTAAGTTGCATTGCGGAATTGTGATAATGACAGATTAGATCATGGTGAGGTTTACCTTCCTAATACAATGGCAATGTCTGATGATTGACCTGATTCAGCTAATGGTCATGTATTATTTAGTCGTAATGCTATTCTGGATTCAAGAAGAAATAAGTGTCTCTACAAAGGAAGGGATGTCATCGTCTCATCTGAATATAATAATAATAATAATAATAATAATAATTGATTGTACTTAATTGATGTGATTAATTACATGCCGTTGTTAATTAATGAAACGTTTTCATGTTAAGCATTCGGCTAGGAAGTGAGGCAAAAATTGGTATAGGATCATTAGTTTTGGATTAGGCTAGGTTGGAATAGGTTAGTTATTTTGGGTTATGTAAAAGGTTCTTGGTGTGTATTTATTTATGTGATTAATTACGTGCCGCAGTTAATGAAAAGTTTTGATGTTAAGTATTCTCCTAGGAAGTGAGGCAAAGATTAGGTTAGGATCATTAGTCTTGGGTTAGGCTAAGTTGGAATAAGTTAGATTGAGTTAGGTTAGGCAAAAATTCTTGAAGTGTCTTTATCCAGAGGTGTGCACTGATTTTTATATTGTGCTGCTTTTCCCTTGCTTTTAAATAATTCCTAAAGTGTGGTATATCTTCAAATCTCTGAATGACTGATATAGAATGCTATTCACTACATTTCATCTGCATTATGCTCGACTTGGTCTTTTTTTTTTTTTTTTTTTTTTTAGATTGGATGAAAGGGACTGGATATGGTGTTATATAGGTGTAAGTAAAACACTGCTGTTGATTGTTAATGGTATTTATCAAGAAAATGATTGTATGCAATACATTGTGATATTAGAGTTTTCAGAATAATCTTGTAAACTTATATAAATTCGGTCATAGGCCTAATTACTTTGAAAACAGGCATTAATTGATCCGCGCAGTTAATACATCATTTCATAAGATCATTGATTTTGAATGTGAATTAATAAATTCTAATTTCAGACAGTCATTTTGTACACCCTTTGGTTCTGCACATGTGAGCTCATTTAACAGAGTTCTTGCATTGTAATGCTAGCATCATTAGTTTTGGTGAGGAAATCAGCTTTGATGTGTGAGTTCTGTGTTATTCATTGTCCACTGCTTACTTTGTATTTCTTTGTTGACTTGTCATCCGTCAATCACTTGTCAGTGTAACTTAATTTATTTATTTGATTTTGCCTTGAGTGAAGATATAGCACGTATTTCAGTTGGCTCCTGATGTCTTTTTTAATTTATGGTTAAATCTCTCAATCATGTTTCGCCTGTGCAATGGTCCTTTATACGAGTAGTTATCAAACTAACACATGCTTATGATTTAATTAGCATTCTGGTCTTGTTTGAGTTTTTTTTTTTGTTTTTTTTTTTTTTTGTTTAGGTAGGTGCGACTCGGTGACGTTCATATGTTGTAATGTATACAATACATTTTTTTTTCTGAAGTTATGTATTCGTTTTATTGTAGTTGTCGAGCATTAGAATATAAAACAGTGAAACTTATTTTGCATTTTGGTTGGTGTATAATTTTGCTTTCTGACAGGAGGTGCGATTCAATGTGGTCAGTTTGGTTAGATCTATTGCATTTCTTAAGAAGATCGCTGAATGTTTCTTTGAAGATATAGCTTGTAGCTCTACATGATGTTTTCCCCAAAATTATTTCTAAAATCAAATTTAATGCATTATCATGCCTTTTGTTGACTGCAGATCCGATTAGAAGTGAAGATTGAAGTTGTGCCAATGTTTATATGCTTCGCTGGTTTAGCGATATAAAACAAAAGTTTTAATCTAATACTGCCATGTTATGAAATTCTGTAGGCAATCCGCTATCTTTCATCTCACTATATTATTTTTTTGGAGTGGTGTAAGTAGAGGTACGAATTCGGTGGTGTAGCATCATAAAAGAATAGAGTACCTGGAAGTCATTGGCACCTCTCCAACTAATATGTTCATGTTAGGCTTGATTAAGAGCACATAGGTTTGTTGGATTGCACTAGCCTAGGATAGCCATTGGTTGGGTTAGACTAGATAAGATTAGGCTAGGTTGAGATCGATACGTTGACCTATCATTTCCTTGCTCGTGTTTGGCTGTGAATGTCTTGAATGTCTTAAATAAATGTGATTATGAAGTTTAGATTTCCACTGAAATGTAGCAATGTATTTGAGTTTCAGCAAAATTGGTATGATTTTAATTTTTAGAAACCTGTAAGTTTATGGTGTGGAACATATTTCTGATAATGACTTAAGTTAAAATATGAGTATGTAGTTGGTATCTACATTGAAATTAGTAGTACACTTCGAGATTGAGTAAAATTGGTATGAGTTTAATTTTTAGAAACCTGTACATTTACGGTGTGATGGATGATTCTGAAAATGTCTTAAGAGTAAAATATGCGTATGCAATTGGCATCTGCATTGAAAATTAGTAGTACATTTTGAGTTTGAGTAAAATTGGTATGATTTTATGTTTTAGGTACCTGTAAATTTATGGCGTGGTAAGATACCGTTAGTTAGCTTTCCTATAAACACTATTATTAGTTATTAATTATTTATCAATGTAAAGCTGAAAGAGTTCAAATGTATGTATATAACTGAGTCAATTCAGCTTGGAGCGGAAATAGAAAGTTTAGGCCAAGAGAGTGAGAAGAGCTTTTGTTAGAAAGGTTTCTTTTGTCCAGTCACGTACAATCGAGTTACAACCGGAGTAAACCTTAAAATTCGGAAGACGGTAATTCTTCATTGTACAAGACATGTCAGGTGAGGTTTGCAGTGCACCCTGGGAAGAGAAAATTGACTTTTGGATGACATTTATGTCAATCGCGCGGCCTTTCTGTCCAATCAGAAAGAGGCCGCCATGGCGGTATTTTTAGTATATATAGAGCCCAACAAGCCACATCGGGGCTGTCTGTTTTACTCTCTGCGGCTGTCAGTTGCTGTTGGTTGATATCTGTCTGTCACTGTCATGCTGTCGGTTGTCGGGCTGAACGTAACTTCTTCACACAAAGTTAAACACTGTAACGTGTAACGAAAGTTTAGTAGTCTCCAGTGCTCTAAGTATCTTTAAAAGTTAGTGACGTGTGTTAAAGTATATTGTCTAGAGCAGAATTAAGGAAGAAGAAGGAACTATAATTGCATGTGATCAACCATGTGTTAAAGTTCATAAGAAGTGTACAAGTTAGCATAATTGTAAAGCAAATGTGCGTATCTCGCTTCTCCTAGTAAGAAATAAACTCCAGGAAAGCTACGTAAGCTTTAATTATTATAAGATCACTCCCTGAACTACCCCCATTAGCTGCACCACCCCGAGAGAGTCAATCATCGTGCAGGCTGAGCAACACCGAGGCCAATTCAACGGTAGCAGATTCACCTCACCAGGTACGTGGGTCTACTCATAGGTAGTGGAGTCAGTCTTGCCAACGTCCTCAATCTGGGCTCGAAGCAGAGAACTCAGCATCTGGTGTTTTTGAGTGTGGGGATAAGGCACAGGACACCCAACGTCTGGGCTCACCGCATAAGGCGTCCCAAATATGGTGCAAAACGATAACACCGCATGTAAAAGTTTCTGAAAAGGTCCCAAGAGTAAAATATGAGTATGTAGTTGGTATCTATATTGAAACTTATGAGTACATTTCGAGTTTGAGTAAAACTGGTATGTTCTTAATTTTTTAGGCACCTGTAAGTTTATGGTGTGGTAGATGATTCTGAAAATGTCTAAAGAGTAAAATATGGGTATGCAGTTGGTATCTGCTTTGAAAATTAGCAGTACACTTCGAGTTTGTCTAAAATTGGTATGATTTTAATTTTTAGGCACGTGTAATTTTATGGTGGGGTACACGTTTCTGAAAATGTCTTCAGTATAAAATATAAGGTTGCATTTGGTATCTGCATGAAAATTAGTGGTACATTTCGAGTTTGAATTAAATTAGTGTGATTTTAATTTTTAGGCACTTTTGAGTTTATAATGTGGTATATGTTTCTGAAAACGACTTAACTGTAAAATATGAGTATGCAGTGAGTATATAACATTGAAAATTAGTAGTACATTTCGAGTTTGAGTAAAATTGGTATAATTTTAATTTTTTAGGCACCTGTAAGTTTCTGATGTGGTAGATGTTTGTGAAAATGTCATAAATGTAAATATGGGTATGCAGTTGATATCTCCGTTGAAAATTAGTTGTACATTTCGAGTTTGAGTAAAATTGGAATACTTTTTATTTTTAGACACCTGTAAGATTATGGTCTGGGACATGTTTCTAAAAATGTCTAAAGTGTAAAATAAGAGTATGCAGTGCATCTGCATTTAAAAGTTAGTGGTACATTTCGAGTTTCAGTATAATTTGTATGATTCTAATTTTTAGGCAGTTGTAAGTGTGTGGGTGGTATATGTTTCTGAAAATGACTTAAGTGTAAATTATGAGTATGCAGTTGGTATGTACATTGTAAATTAGTAGTACATTTGGAGTTTTAATAAAATATGAACGATTTTAATTTTTAGACACCTGGAAGATTGTGGCGTGGTAGATGCTTCTGAAAATATTTTAAGTGTAAAATATAAGTATGCAGCTGTATCTGCGTTGTTAGTAGTACATTTCGAGTTTGTGTAAAATTGGAATGATTTTAATATTTTAGGCACCTGTAAGTGTATGGTGTGGTAGACGTTTCTGAAAATCTTTTAAGTGGAAAATATGAGTATGTAGTGGGTATCTAAATTGAAAATTAGTAGTACATTTCAAGTTTGAGTAAAATTGGTATGATTTTAATTTTTTAGGTTCCTATGGAATGATCATGTACAATGTCATAAGAAAGTATGTTTTTTTAGTTGAAAGTTTTCGCTTTTACCTTGATCTTGTGGGTCTGTGTGAAAGTGACGGTTTCCTGTCAGTAATATTTCTTCCTACAATGGGAGAAGCTTTTATCTTGACCTTGTGGGTCTGTGTGAAAGTGGCGGTTTTCTGTCAGTAATATTTCTTCCTACAATGGGAGAAAATGACTTTGGGCTTACAATGGAATGTTGGGTCGCCCTGTAGAGAGTCATTATACATGTCCCTTGCATTTCTGGTCAGCGTTGGTCAGGAGCGCATGTGTTTGGAGACCGATTTCCTGTTTAGCTATATTTTACGCTCGTAGTAGGAGAAGATTGCTAATTCATTCTTGCTGTATTATTGTAGTGCAACTTGTTGATATTGTGTATTATTGATGTTGCGAATAAATTTTGAAACACCGATCTCGCAGTTTTGTTAACTGTGTATGAATATTTGTGTATGCGCGTGCAAGTGTACATATGTATGCGTAAGGTTTTGTCTGTATGTATGTGCGTGCAAGCTGGTCAGTGTGTTCATGCATACGTGTGCCTGTGTGTATGCATATGTGTGCAATTGTGTGTGTAAGTGTGTTTGAGTGTTTGTGCGTGTGTGTGTGTACAAATTTGCATGTGTATGTTTGTGTGAGATTTTGTCTGTGTGTATGCAAGAGTGTATGCGTGTGTGTGTTCCTGTGCGTGTATGAGTCTGTGTACCTATCTGTATATGTATGTACTGATGACCAGGGTTGGATTCCCGCTGGTGTGATATGTGTCTACCGTAGCGCTATTGCATCGCATTCGAATTTGTCATGCTGGTAATTCATCGACATTTTACTACTCGAAGTATTGAATGAATGCTCACCCCCGCCAGGAAGTCTATTTTCCGAGCTCATACACTGCTCAGCAAAAACAAAAATAAATAAATAAACAAATAATTCCTATTTTCCTGTTTCCCTGAATCATATATTTCCTTCATTAGTTATAAGTTGAGTTAATACACTTAAGGGTTAAATATCCGAGAATATGTTCTGCTTATATTCCTATCATTTACGATTTCGACGAATTTTAAGCGGATTTCGCTAAATAAAATGCTGAAATTTCCTTTTTTTTGTATTTCTCAGTGTTGTTATTAAACATTTCAAACATTTTCATGTTCAAACAGGTAACGTATGATAAAATCTTGTGATCGTATGCCTTGAAATGACTTCATTCTTTATTAAATTAATTATAGTAAATATTCAAATCAGGTAATGTATAAAGTATTTATTGTGCAATGATAGGTGATCTCGAATTCCGTAATTAGAATCCTCATTAAAGTTAAATTGGAAATTATCCCTCAAATCCCATGTACCTCAATAGTTGGCGAAACGCGATTTTTACGCGGGGGGCGTGGTCCGGGGGGTTTGGTCTGCGGGGTCATTAATATGCGTCAATTATTGATAGCTGCCAGATATGTAAATACATTTCTCTAATTATTATTAAAAATGTTATATGGACATTTTTGAGATGCAAATGAAGTAATTATGCAAATTAATTATTCCAGATATTATTTAAATGTGCACCAGGACATACCTTCTTATACAACTGTCAGCGTCAGTGGGACGGAGAGCCCGCAATATCCCTGTGTACCCGTGTCAGTCCAGTAAAGTGAAACCGACGTTGGGCTCCGTGGTGGGTGGGGAGCACCGGGGTATGAATTTTTTCCATTTATTTATGGTAAAACAAACTAAACTAAAAATAATATAGTGCTTGGAAAAGAAGTAGTTGAGTCCATTAGCCCATTTCAAATTCAGAAGGCTGTAGATAAGATAACTGGTTCAATTTAGTCATGTATTGGAGCACGCGACGCCGCGCCCCTTGTGGAAACTTTTTCGACATCCCTTGTGGAAACTTTTTCGACATCCCAGGCAGCGAAAATACTGAAAATTAACATGTTAGGCAGCCACAACTTTAAGATCGACATGCTGAACACCTCGCGCGGCGTTTTAATAACTGCTCTATAAATCGCGCATTGGTTCTTGAACGGTGACTTAGTCTAGAAAACAGTTAGTGAACCTGGATCTATCCTCCTGCTTCCGGATTAAGCGAACACTAAAGCTTCTGTTATTTGATCAATGCAGCGTGAACCTCCGCCGCAAACACAATTGAGTCCAAACCATTGTCCCAGGGATGTTAGTATGCATTTGCATATGTTGAGTCAATTTTTACTTTCTCTACCACGTAATTGTACCTGTTAGGTAGAGAAGGTATTGCACTCTACCGAAGAATTAAATAACAGGATTATCCGGAAATATATGGTTTGATAACTCTCGAATAAAAAACTTGTAAAAAAGTTTGTGTGTCTGTGTATAGCATAACTTAAATCTAGAAGTCCGTTAAATAATTTAACTGATATTTATATATTTTGCTGCTTCGAGGAATGTGACCTGAAGATTTCCAAGAAAATCACGTCCAATTTACTCTTTACATGGAACAGCTTTCGAAAATGTTTATTTTCTCACAAAAGATTCAAATGATTTTGATTAAAATACTGTACTTTGAACATATTTTCACGACAAATTAAGTTATTTTGAATTTTATAGGAATGGCCTCTAAAGTGCTCTTCGTTCTGGATGACTTTTGCATAACTAGCAAATTACAAGGAAAAAGAGAAACTCTCACCGAAAAAGGTAAACAAATAAAATAAATTTAGTTGTCGTTAACAAGACATAAGCCCTTCTTTCATACATTCTTTTTATGCACTTAAACATTTCCGAAATATTCGATATTGTTGTTATCTCAAGTGAAAATCTCCAAATGTCGATTCTTTCAGCTGTTTTCTTTTCTAATCCTGTCCATGCAAAGGAAGCGGAATAAACCAGTCAGTGCATACCGACCAGCTTTTTCAAGATTGGGCCATTGATTTAGCCTTCGTAATGAAACTTTGAGGCGACTGCTGATGTATATCAATAAATGAAAGAAGATAACGCGCATTAGGCTCGATGCTGTCCTGACGTTTTGAAAGAGATCCATGCTGCAAGAACTGCAGTCACTGGCGTCTGGCGTCTGGCCACAATGCAGTTCATAGAATTTGACAAGAAATGCATAAACGTAAAGAAGAATTAATCTTTTGGGTCTCCGAGAGGAAAAATTGATCGTTCCAATAAGCGTAACAAAAATTGATTTGATATATTGGTCGTCAAGGTGGACGTCACCGATCGGAGTTCCGCCAAGAAGATTCATCAGAAGGGGATCTGTGTGGAGCGTGGCGTGGACTTTTACTAACCTTAGAGGTTTTGGCTACAGGCCTGACACGTTCTTTAAGGAAGTCGGTCCTAATATAGCTGGTCTTGAAATACTTCTCTGGTGTAGAAAACGCCACAGTTTTGCCCGTCTTATTGCCAGAGGTCGACGGTTAGAGTGAATATGCTTTACATTGGCGGGCTTAGTAGATGGTAATGCCGTCGTAGAAGTAGTTGTTGCGGTGTTCAGTAGTGGTGTGGCAACGATAATCCTTTCTGCAATTGATATCGCAGGTCTGCTTTGCGACTTCCCGCCTCGGTACCGGGTTAGCTGTAACTGAGCTGGACAGAGGTTTGTCGGATACACAGGAGCTTACGAACTACCGAGAGGTCGCGTTCTCCTTACGGGAATTTTCTGAATGGCTTCTCCTCTTCAAAACAGGGGTAATCTCAGGAAATAGATGGGTGTTTGCCGCTGCAGTTCATACAAAATGGAGAGGTAGTGCAATCCTGATCTATCGAGGCGTGCCCACTGACAGTACATCTAGACAGACCCGTACAAAATTCGCTGGTATGCCCAAATCACTGGCTCTTGTAACATCGTAAGGGGTTCGAAATATAGGGCCTAAGCGTAATGCCTTCGTACCCTGCCTTAATCCTTTGAGGGAGAATTATTCGATCAAAGGTAAGAAACAGGTTACGGGTAGGTTATTATAGTTTCCGTTGAACCCTATAAGTGATGTTACGCCTAGTTCTGCTATATCCTCCTAAAGCTCCTCATTGGACGAACCGTCCAAAGTGCGGGTGGTGACGAGTAGTTCAAAGTCTTGTGGTTTCGACCTTAACGGGATAGGTACCTATTATTTTCGCACGATGTACTTTCACTGCCTGGGATGCTGAAATTGCCTCAAACAGGTGGTAACATTTCGAGCTCTAACAGAAGTTTGTATATACACACTTTTGGATTGCGAAAGGGAAAACCGACGTAAATTTTCTTCTTTCTCTGTTCTGTGTACAACTAATTAGTGAGGACCCTTTTACAACACTAAATTAGTTTTTGTTTATATTTTTACATAAGAATATGGTATAAATTCTCCCCCAGTGCTATACAGGGAATCTAGCAGGCTCGTTGTCCCACTCACACAGGAGTTCGGTAGAGTGCCTTGTCCTGGCCGATTGACTAGGGCCGATTGATTAGTCCGTAGCCTACCGTGTAGGCAATGCAGAACCAAAGGGTTGTATGAGGTTGCGCACCCTCCCTGGTCACTGACGACAGAAGCTCAAGCTCAGATACACAACCCTCAACAAGCCAGGATATCCTTTCCACTGACACGGGTCTCCATGCACGACCTATATGTGGGTGGACGTTTTGACAAGCCTGACTACCTCACCTCTCAGAGGGTACCCACACGAAGGAATTAGAGTTGGTTCGGGATCCCGGGTGAGCCAAACCCGTACCTCCTGTAGTAGGCCACCGGGGCCAGGGCGCTTAACTTCGCGGTTATCAGTGCCCTCCGAAAACAAATATGTCTAAAACCAAGTGATAAAACCAATAAAAGAAATGGATTCATTAATAAAATAATGCCTAAATTAATATGCAATATTGAGTGCAAATAAGACTACCTTGGAAAAAACCAGAGTTACGTGATTTGAAAAGCCCTGTAGAACAATGGAACTAAAAATCAATAAAAACTAAAAGTAAATCCGTTTACAGCACACGGGTAGTAACAATTTAAAAGCAAACTTACCGACCATTAATACCCACCATGGTCCAAAAAAGTAAAAACTAGAGGCTGCTTGCAAAACTCAATTCCGATAAAAATTTAAAAACTTTGGCCACCGCTCTGTTATCATCTGTCAAGGTCTCCTCGATACAGACTGGCACTTTCAGAAAGGAGTGTGTGTGTCCTAAAGAAGCACCTCCAGCAACACATTCCAGGCCCATAATGCCTCCCTACAGAGCGGAAAGATGGGAACAAGATCGTTCTTAAAAATATAACTGTGCGTAAAATTACACGGAACGATACACAAGCGAGCTAACAACATCTGCTCCCGACGAGATATACGAGCTCACACTGAGATGCTTCACTTCCCCGACTTTTATCCCGTGGAGAGACGAACACTGTTCATGCCAACATGAAAGCACGGCATCGGCACAAAAGCCTGAGGTCCGCCAAGGTTACAAAGGAAACAATAGTACTGGGTTGCAGGGCTGCCGTCTGAGTTATAAGATCCGCCTATTTATTCCCTGGCAAGCGGACAAAATCAGGAACCCATGCACATTCAACATGAATTCCCGAAGTTTGTAAAACGTGGAGGTCTTCCCGAATGCTTTACACGATAGGAAGCTCACGATGGCTCTGAAGTGCACCAAGAGAATCACTCAAAATAAGGCTGTCACCCAAATGTCGACGGTAAACGTACAGAATGGCTCGGTATATGGCATACAGCTCCACAATATAAATGGATGCGCTACTATGCAAACCCAAAGTATATGGTTCGGTCCCAGTAACAGAGACACATCCAACAGCGCCAGTGCACTTACTTCCATAAGTGTATATATACATACGCGGTCACTTGTAGTGCGGTAGAAGTTTTAAAAAACAAATACGGATACTACAGGCAGGCATCGTAGACTTCCCGTATGCCGTTATCCCGAGATGTACATGGGAGCACGAAACCTGGGTGGGTGCACCCTCTTCCCCTTGGCATACATAGTAGGTGTTTTAATGTCGTGTTTCCAAAGAAGCTCTCGGAAACGAGAATCTGCAGGCTTTGGACACAGTGATTGATGGACAAGAAGGGGTTAACGTCGGATGCGAAAGAAGGTACTTGAGCCCTCTGCCATAATTAGCGAGCAAGACGCCACACCGACACCTCAGAAGAGGTTCTGCCGATTCGGCGTAAAGACTCACAACTGGGCTGGTGGGAAAAGCTTCAACAGCAATAAGGATGCCTTGATTATGAACAGTGTCAATTCGGCTCAGCACATATGGACGTGCTGAAAAATAAACAATGCATCCATGTTCCAATTTGGATCGCATCACTGCACGATATAGATGCAGCAACACTGTCCGATCCGCTCCTTAGTATGCGTATAATATTCAGAGCACAGTCACATCGTGCTTTCAGCTTTGTTATATCCGGTCACCAGCAAAGTCTCTAATCGAATATTAACTCCAGGAATCTCGCTTCAAATGGAACGCAAGTAAATGTGGTGAATAGTCGGTGGCAAACACCTCCTACAGCGGCAGAAGTTAACGCAGAGCAACTTCTCAGTTCAGAAGTGAAATACGTTTCTTGAGCTCCAGTCAGAAAGATTGTCTAAGCGCTGCTTGAGATAGCGTTCCAAAAATAGACGTATGCTGAAAAGTACAAAAGATTGCAATGTCCTCAAATGAATAAGCAGGACGACCTGGGGGAACACTTTTGCGCTTTAGAACGGACCCCTTTTGTACACCGTTCTTTTGAATAACGATATTCGAGGAAACCAAGCCGATCCTTGCTCGAAAAACGCGGTCTTTCAAAAACTCCTGGATGTGTAATGGTAGGTGTTCACTTAAATTCCAGTTGTGGAGGGAGCGTAAGATCCCTGCTGGCCAAAATATATCACAAACCTTCTCGAGGCCAAAAATATCCCCACAATTTGACAATTCTTAAGAACCCGTTCATGATCTACGTCAATAGCGTTACAAGGGGGTCAACCGCTTATCCACGTCTTCGAAAACTACACTGGTTGTTGGTCAGGCAATTGTAGAATTTCAGTTCCTTCACCTTACAGACGGAACCAGAGAGGGAAATGTGACGTAGCTGAATGGAAGATGACGATCCTTTCCAGGTGTCAAAATGGGTATGACCATGGCATTCCGCTTTTTTCGAGAAAGGTACCGTGAACCCACACATGATTATAGACCTCGAGGAGGCAGGCGTTACCTTCAGAGGAGATATGTTGCAACATTTGGACGTGGATTACATCTGGACCGCGTGCAAAGTTTCGTGAAGGTGAAATCGCATGGTCTAGTTTCGCCGTAGTGAAGAGGCGATTATATTCTTCAATGCTTCCTGAACGAAAGGAAGGACCCTGAGATTCTATCTGAGCCTAAACTGCAAAAGATATAGATGTATGTCTCTGTGAGCAAAAAATTAGAGCAAAAGAACTGTCTAAAGTATTAGCCACGTCAAACGTTATAACAACAGCACCCACTGCTGTTTTTAGACCGGTTATTGGAGGTACCTCGAACCGATTAGAGGTACTGATCGGCGAAGATTGTCGCTGCCTTTCCTAACCCCCCTCCTCCCAGAAGAATCCTCAGAAGAGGATCTACGTGGTCAGTGACGTGGACTTTACATTCACTAAAATGTTGTGGGTATGAACTTTGCACTTTGCTTTAAGAAGTCGGATCTGATATAACTGGCCTTGAAGGTAATCTCTGGTGCAGAAATGATCACGGGTTTGCTCCTATTTCCTCAGGTCGACAGGCTGGGGTATAATTGTGCTGGCCTGCTGTTTATGTCTGGCCATTTGGAAGATATTGATGCCGACGTAGACATAGGCAGAGGTCTTTGGTAGCGGTCTGGCTATGAGGATCTTTTCTGCAAATGTAGCCCCGTTCATATCGCAGGTCTAAATTGTGATGTCCTGTTTAGAAACGATTTAGCTACAACCGAACTGTAGGTACCGGATCCCGGAACAGAGGGATGGCAGAGTTTCAGGAGATCCCGGGCTTCCAAGAAGGACCCGTTTGCTTTCACCCGTATCTCCTGGATCGCTTTCTTCTCTGCAAAACGGGGATAGTCGCTCGAAGTTGATGGGTGTTCAATACCGCATTTAACACAAATGGATTTAAGGTACAATTTCCATTTTGCACGACATCTCCACTTAGGCACAGGTAAATCTACCATTACAAAACTGTCTCGAGCACCCTAAGCGTTGACATTTGTAGCATCTTGGTCGGCTCGGAATGTAGGATGTAAACCTGATGGGTTCGTACCCCGCCTTAATCCTTAGAGGGAGCTGCACCTGATCAAAGGTAAGGAACACGACACGAGTAGGCATGAATTCACCATTCATCCTCCGTTGAGCCCTGTATGTAACATCCTGCTCTGCTAGATTCCCCTTTATCTCCTCACTGGACTAACCGTCCAAAGCGCGAGTGGTGGTTGTGCACCTCGACCTTCACTGGGTAGTTGGCTAACATAGTGGCCTTAAGTAATTCATGCCTCAACCAAGAGCGTGCCGTTGCGAGATTTAATGTTCGACTTTACAGGACCAGTAATATTTTTAGGGCGTTTAGATCGGCTCACCGTGGAGAATGTCCTATCTTCCTCTGTCCGATAAACAACCAAGTAGCGAGGATGGCAAGACTCGGCTACATCTTTTCCTACATCATTGCCGTAATTATGAAACTTTTTATTTGATGCCATGAAGTTTAGTAGTATATTCATCCCAGAGACCTTCTCAACCACACGACGGCCAAAGAGGCGTCACCCCTCTGGGATGACAGGGTTACACAAGGGATATAGCAGGCTCACCATCCCACTCACCCTGGAGTTCGGTATGGTACCTAGTCATGTCCGATTAACTAAGGGAATATTAGAACGAACTGTAATGAAGGAAAATGGGACGGAAAGCAGTGATGTGGGTATAGCATTGCTATTGATTCTACAGAAGACGAAGAAATAACAGGCATAGAGAACTAAAAATGATTAAATATCGTGTCATTCAGCGGGAACTGTTTTGTGGTACTGAAATTGTTACTGGAGCTATGGCAATTAATTTGGTAGTAAAGCAGTGCAAACTGAATACTCCAATGGTACATGAACGGGTGACTTCATCACAATGAGATACCATTGCTACTGAAGACAGATAAGTGACTCGCTCCAAAGCTTACATTTAAACGTTTCAATGCTCAAGATCGATGGCGTGTCTCACCATGTTTTGTCCAATGGGGATATTCAAGAGAATCTGGTGGAACAGGGCGTTACATCTGTGTTCCGGGTAAAAGAGATGGTAAACAACGAATTCATGCCTACATGTACCCTATTCCTTACCTTTGATTGTGTAGGTCTCCCTCAAATGATAAGGCACTGTATGAATTCATAGAGATTAGGCTTTAGATCCCGAACTCACAGAGATTTACCAGTGTCAGCTCTTTGACCACTTAAGCGATTATAACATTGTTCGGTCTCTGTGGAGACCTCAAGTACAGGGGAGCTTGAACATTAGCTCTATCTGGCGTTAGCTATAACGATGAAAATCATTTTGTTGTGTGTTCGCTGTCGTGTGCTGCTAAAGTGTGCTCCTCTGGCACCAATGCGAGCAACTGTGCAACTGCTGGCTGGTCCTGAGGAGATTATTATTAATATTATTATTATTATTGTTGCTATTATAATTCTGATTGTTGCTGTTGTTGTTGTGGTGGTGAACAACCACACATAACTTTTTGGACAAAGACCAACCAGGCCGGAAAATCTAGTATATAAGGGAGTATGAGCATGGTTGGTAAGATCGCCTGTTGGAGGCTCTGTATACAAGTAGTTAAGGATAATAAATAGAGATGGCGCCACCGTGCTAACCAGGAAAAACACAAGGCGCGACAGTCGCAACTATATAAGGCGCACGGACCAGTGCGAAGGCAATCAAGTCTGAGCTACGGGAAAAGCAACATCTCCGTAGCATGGGGGTCTGTCGCATTCTACCTTGATCTCTTGTTCTTATTTATATGACCATGCCTCTGTACTCCCGGCCGAGGTTCCCGTGTTTCAATAGGCGACCCGTCTGCATTTGAGCTCGTCAAAGTAACCCCATTGTACAGTGTGTCTCGATGCAATTCCGCGGAACCTGCTAGGCACGTACACCTGTACGGTCACTACTTCCACCTAAACGACGATCCCGCTTGGCATCTCGAGCTCACCGGGAATCAACCCTCAATTGCGTATTTCGATGTCACCCCGTTGAGCCCGATAGGCGAAATACACCACCTGCTACCTACCTTACGTTCCTCTATAAGGTAGAACCGACTCGCAACCGCACAGTATTATTCACCAGCACGGAGTCCACAACAATTATTATTATTATTATTATTATTATTATTATTATTATTATTATTAGTAGTAGTAGTAGTAGTAGTAGTAGTAGTAGTATATAATACGATGATAATAATAATAATAATAATAATAATAATAATAATAATAATAATAATAAGAAGAAGAAGAAGAAGAAGAAGAAGAAGAAGAAGAATAAGATGAAGAAAGATAAAGATACTGATAAGAAATACATACACATTGGTTTGCTTTATAGCTAATTCTGCTCCACAGTTTAATTGTTTGATCTTGTTTGGAGATTTTAGCCCACATTGGCTCTCTTCTTTA
Organism: Hymenopus coronatus; assembly: GCA_030762935.1. Classification (NCBI taxonomy): domain Eukaryota; kingdom Metazoa; phylum Arthropoda; class Insecta; order Mantodea; family Hymenopodidae; genus Hymenopus; species Hymenopus coronatus. Next base: position 312,307,291 of record CM060900.1, on the reverse strand, counting down.
AAACGCTGAATCCAACGTCTGACGATTGCATTTACGATTTCTGGAATCCCAGGAATTCTACTTCTGATTACCTCTGGAATTTTTAAAGTTTTTTTTCGCTGAAGGAAATGTCAAGTTCTTCCCTTATACAACTTATAGCCCTTGGAAGGGCCTTGTTTAGTTACCACATATCCCAATGATATGTTTCGCAGCATAAACATACAAAGACTATTACTACAGAAACCATGGAGTCACGTGTTGTTTTGTATTGTATGCTGTTTTGCAGCAACTGCAGTGCTGTTTATCCACTCAAAAGGCCCGCAGCGTTTAGACTCACAAAGCTAGCATAAGTTGATAATATAGCATTTTATCTAATTAATGTATGTTTTTATAGTACTAATGCAATTTGTATGGGTCTAACTTGAATTGGAGCTCGTCCAGTTAAAGACACCATTGACCACTTGGTGAAGTAAAATAATCAGTTTCTCACGAAGTATATAAACAGAAAATTCTTATTTTACAATTGTATCTGTAAATTTCATTATAGGAAGCACATAAATCAACGTTAGTTAGGAAGCTTTTAGTAAATGAATTAGAATAGTTTAGAGTTCTTTCATTAGACTTAAAATTTGTCGCTAGTAGTAGGTAACTCTTAATGAATGCCCATGTTATGTTCTCTCAAATGAATAGCCCCGTGTTTACATCCCCCAAATTTACTCACTTCATTTGCATAATTCTTTGAACACACCTAAAAGTTTATCATATGCAACTACTATTTTTTTTAAATCTGAGCAATCACAGTGACTAATAGGCCTTAAATATTATAAAAATATGATAAAGCTATAGGTAAATATGTAGAAGATATACAATTATAATTCTCCATTTTGTTTTACTTTTTGTGCTAATCGGTAATTTTACTATATATTATGGTTATATGGCACTATCAATAACGTTTGAAATGTTAATTTATTGCAGTCATAATATATTTCCAGCCCAGTTAGATTTCTACCCAATGGGACGTCCGTAAAGCAATTGTCCATTTAACCCCATTTGTCTTTGGTTGTGAATAGTTATGAATAGTAGGCCGGGCCAAAAGCTGAATAAATGATCATGATAAGGACAATGATGCTGATAAGAACAACAAGCATATTAATATTAATAATAATAGAAATAATAATAATAATAATAATAATAACAGTAATAATTTTAATAATAATAATAATAATAATAATAATAATAATAATAATAATAATAATAATAATAATAATAATAATAATAATAATAATAATAATGCTGATGATGACAACGTGCAGTCCTAAGATGGGAATACTTAAACAGCTTTAACTGGGGGATTTACTGAAAATTACCTGCTCAGTACCATTATATTGCTTTTCAGGATGCTGCCCAACGCTGAGATGAAGCAATGGAAATGCTTGGCTATCGGTGTAAGGAATTTTGCTAAAACAATTCACTCTGTAGCGGATCCTGTGGCGCAGAAAATCAATAATGAAAAGTTGACCGTAGGCTAACACCTTCAATTATGAAAGTGCTAAGGTATGCCGCTGGGCAGCAGGTTCACTACAAGGTGCTGATTCATATTTAGCAGCCTTAAGATACCCACTACTGTGGAAAATGGTGAGAAACAACGAAGCAACTCGTCGGGCTTATATGATGAGAAAAATCGAGCCTAAATCATGAGCGCAAACTTTCGTTTCTTAAAGTTGAAAACTTGTTTTTAATGTAACAAGGAAGAGCATAGTCTGTAGAGTGAAGAGCTAAACCTTATAAAGACAGAAGAAAATCGAACGGACAAGATCAAGAGCGCAAAATTATTTTTCAGATAGTGTATAACGCCCGTTTTAACTACATATATGGCACCGAAGTCGATAGACCGCCGAGTAATATTCATTATCAAACCCGCCCTAAGAGCCTACTACGGTAGGTACAGGTTTGGCGCACCCGGGATCCCGAGTCAACCTTTACTCCCTCGTGTGGGTAACCTCCGGGTAGTGGGGCATTCAATCCATCAAAGCGCCCACCCACATGTAGGCCGTGCATGTAGATCCGTGTTCGGTGGAAAGGGATATCCTGGTCGGTTGAGAGTTGCGTATCTGAATGTGGGCTTCTCTCTATCAGTGGCTGGCAAGGGTGTGCAACCTCATAAACCATTTTGGTTTCTGCTACGCCTAGACGGGAGGTTAGGGACTAACCCACTCCTAGTCAATCGGTCCATACTAGATACTATACCGAACTCCAGGGTGAGTGGAAGGCGAGCCTGTTATATCCATTGTGTAGCCCTGTCACCCCATTATGTGACCGGTTGTTGGGTTCCGTGGTTTGTGGGAAGCACTAGGGAATGAATTTATACCATATTCTTATGACAAAAAGAAACGTAGATATAATGTGTGTGGAAAAGAATTAAATGAGTCTAATGGTCTTCGCTACTTAGTTATATCTATGACAGAGGCAGGAAGAAAATTTACGTTTGTTAGCCCTTTTGTAATCCAAAAGGGATTAGATAACATTCCTGGTCCGGTTAATTCTTGTGTTAGGGCCCGAAATGGTACCCTCCTATTTGAGGCAGTGAAAATGTTAGGCAGCTACCCGATTAAGTTCAAAAAGCACAAGACATTGTTTTCCTCACGTGTCTTTATCACCCTACGCGCTTTGGACGGTATGTACAATGAGGAGCTTCAATGGGATCTGGCAGAACAAGGCGTAACTACCGTTTATGGGGTCCAACGGAAAGTAAATGGTGCATTCGTGCCTACTCAGTTCCTTACCTATGATCGGGTAGATATCCCTCAAGGGATTATGCCGTGGTACGAAGCGAATTCTGTACTGGTCGGTCTAAATGTTCTATCTGTGGCAACGCTTTGCACGTTGGGGATTGCAGTATCCCTCCATCTTGTGTGAACTGCAGTGGGGAAAACCCTTTTGGTAGCCAAGATTGAGAGAGCCATCTAGGAAATTCGGGTGGAAGAGAAGGTTTCTGCTCCGAAGCCTGTAGGCTCCTGCGTATCTGACAACCCTCTGTCCCTCGGTCCGACTCTTATAGTTTCGTTACAGTTAAACCGGTACCGAGGCGGGAAATCACAACACAGATCTGCGACATCAACATAGCCACTATTGCAGAAGACATTATTATTGCCAGACCACTTATGAAGAACTCAAAAACTACGTCTACGTTGATATTACCATTTGCCAAATACGCTAATGTAAAGCATGTCCCAGCACAAATTGTCAGCCCAACCGTTGACTTCTGGCATTAAAACCGGTAAAACTGTAGGGTATTCTACATCAGCGAATTATTTCCAAATGTCACCTGGCTAAGAAAATAATTAGTCCTTTACAACTGAAATGAATAGCAAAAAATGTCTCCAAAGCGGTAAATTCCACCAAAAAATGTATGTGACATAAATTGTGTATTTTAACGAGATCTACATTTTTTGTGCAGTAAGTTTTTGTCTATCTCTTACGGTTTACTGCTTATGCAAAATTCGGCAAAATTCATCCAGAATAAACAGGTCTTCAGAACTATTCCCAGAAAATTCAAGATATACATTTTATTTGTGATAGAAATGGCTTTAATTTATGGTATTTTAGTCCAAATCGTTAGTAATTTTTAAGAACAAAATTTTCGAACTGTTTTCCATGTAAAGGGCAGTTAGGGGGGGCTTTTCTTGAAAACCTTCATGTCGTATCCTTGGAAGATAAACTTAAATACCAAGTTTGGTGTTTAACAGTCTTTTCGTTTTTGAGCTAAGCTGTCCAAAGGCACACATGGACCTTTTCCTGAAAATGCTTTTGAGGATTCAGGGGGTCCATAAACATGTATTTCCGGTGGAATCTTGGTGTAGATTTTTTGGGTGCAATACAATACTTCTATATCCACTATGTACATTGTACATGCGTAGGCTAGAGAAAGTGAAATGTGTTAGTCCATAGGCCAAAAAGAATAAATTAGACTGACCAGTTCCGCCCAATACTCAGAAACCTCTTTCTCTTTAGAACTTATCCCATAAGATAGGCAATGGCTATCCTAAAGTGGAACATACGCGGCATTCGACAACATCGAGAAGAGCTTGAACTGTTGCTCAACCAGAAACATCCTCTAGTCGTCTGCCTACAAGAGAAAACTCCACAAGATAATGTTACATTTAGGCAGGAAGCCACAATCATACCTATTTTGAACCCTGAAAAGAACAGGCACCTTCCGCCCAGCTAACGTCCAATTTCCCTCACCGCCTGCGGTGCCATTAGTAGTTAAAGCGGGCGTTAAACACTACCAAAAAAATTTCCCTTACCAGCTGTGTTCGCAAGCTGATGAATGGACGGTTGGTGTGACAATCTTTTGACCAACATCCAGTGTGACTTTTGAAGGTGTGGTCAGAGGCTGACCATCTTGTGTTGCTATCGATGCAGCTCATGGACGGAGAAGGCTTATGATACCTGTTGGCGGGCTGAGATTTTACGGTCTCTCCTCAATTGGAATATATGTGGACGCCTACCGTTGTTCGTTCGCCATTCTTTGCGCGACCGCGTTTTCTGCTCGGTTTTTTCGAATCCTTTTCTTCAAAAGAACGGAGTGCCGCAGGGATCAGTATTAAGCGTGACGCTGTTTGCTATAGCGATTAATTCCATATCGCAATGTATCCCACCAGGGGTCTCGCTCTGCTAATCGCAGATGACTTTGCCATCTTTTGTACTTCTCTGTGTATGCCGTTTTTGGAATGCGCTCTCCAACAGTGTTTAGATAACCTTTATGATTCGAGCTCAAAAAAAGACTTTCGCTTTTCAACTGAGAAGTGAATCTGCGTACATTTCTGGCGCAGTAGAAGTCGATTGCCACATTCCCTTCAACTCGGGCAAGATTTACTTCCATTCGCAGATGAGGCAAGATTCCTTGGTTTGATTTTTGTTGGAAACTTTGCTGGTCATCAAATATAGCACAGTTGAATATTCCACGCATACGAAGTGGCAAATTTTGGGGAGCGGATAAGGCAGTGTTGCTGCGCCTTTATCGTGCGCTGATGCGATCCGTTAGACTACGGATGCATTGTTTATTCTTCCGCACGACGATCTGTGCTAAGAATGTCAAATAGTGTCCATAATCAGGGTATCCGTGTGGACGTTGGAGCCTTTCCAACCAGCTCTGTTGTGAGCCTCTGCGCCGAATCGGTGGGACCGATTCCGTGATTTCTGAGTGATGTCCTGTGCTAGCAAATTAGTGAGCTTAGGTGTATGCCTACGCATACAACGTTTATCTTTCACTTTGTCCAAGGCCCGGGGGTTTTCGTTTTCCAGATCTTCTTCAGAACCACGCTATTGAAATGTCTAGAATGTTTCCTAAGGGTAGAAGGATGCACCCCCTTGGTGGTTACGTGCTACATCCTTCATGGATCTCAGGATGACAGCTTACGGGAAATCTGCGTGTGAACTAAACGCTTTCGGTTTCCATAGTAGTACATCCATTTATACTGTAGAGCTGTATGCCATCTACCGAGCCATTCTGTGTGTTTGCCGTAAAAATCTGGGTGGCAGCCTTATTCTGAGTGATTCCCTTAGTGTCCTTCAGAGCGTTGGTGAGCTGTACAACTACCATCCTGTCGTGCAGCACATTCAGGATGCGTTCAACGATTTGCGCGCTTGGGGCGTAAATGTGGAGTGTGAATGGCCTCATGGTCACGCTGGATTGTGGAGAAATGACTGACAGAATTGGCAGCAAAGACTGCAGTCACAGCACCCAGTACCAACATTTCTTTCGTAACATCGTTGGTCTCTAGGCTTTATATGCGGAGTGCGGTACTTTCGTCCTGGCATGCGGAGTGGTCGACTCTCAACGGCAAGAAAATCCGAGAGGTGAAAGACCTCCCACTTTAACGGGTAACATCCTCCCGTGTATTTTGAGGAGGTTACATTGGCTCGGTTGCGTATTGACCACTGTCGTTTTACACAAAGCTACCTGTTTCAGAGGCAACCTGGTCCTATCTGTCCCATCCGAGGATAGGAATTATCGGTGAGTCAAGTGCTGCTGGAGTGTGCTAGTCGAGCACGTCTATGAGCCACTCTGCAGCTACCGGCCACGCTAAAACAGATATTTGCGGACGATACCGGAGCAGCAGACAGAATTTTTAAATTTTTATCTCATTTATGCTTTACACTGCTAGTCTAGCTCAATTTTTTTTTCTTCGCTCTTAATGTAAAGAGGTTTTAGCCCAGTCTTGTATGTTTTAAAATATTTAAGTTTTTCTCATATTGACTTTTGGCATAAAGGATGGGGTTTTACTTCAATTTTTAATCTTTTTTTAGCCTTCTCTTTGTTTTCTGCCATGGACAGTTTCATTTCTATCAGTTTCACTTCTTACTCTGACTCTTATTTATCTCTGATTTATTTTATATAGTGTTTTATCCGCGTTTAGAGCTACGACTTATTATTTATGTGCGCTAATGTCCTCGCTTTTGTGCGCCCGTAAAGTCCGCTCATCATCACCATGATCATAATTATCATCATCACTATCATCAATAACCTTCAGCCGTCAGCAGGAGGAAGTGATATCAGCGCCGAATAAAGTTATCATCTTGTAAGTGTTTAAAATGCGGGATGCAAACCATCTAACTAGAAATTGTAGGTGGCGAAGATCCTCGGGTGACATAGGAAGTATGCCCAGGATACTTCAGCTCCTCAAAGGTAAAATTTCTCCGCGCATTTACGATAAGACTTACCCGCAGAGGATCTTTGTTGCCAATGAACATAGATGATTAATTTCATTACACCTTCATTAACTCAGGAGGAAACTTCTCACCGTAAAGGAGGGAATAGCAAGCTTAGCTGATCGGAGCTGTTACTGCTGTAGGGATAACAGGAAATAAATTATAATTAAAAGGAAATTTAAAACTTCAGCTTATATTGGCAGGAATTTCAAACTGGATAAAATATGAATTTTGCGAGGTGTCCTTAAAATACAATTAATTGCTTAGATTCGCTATCGGAGGAATAGGGATACCCTCAGATTTCAAATCAGAAACTAAATACGGCGTGGTTGATTCACTAGTGTATAAAATAAGATCTATTAAGGAATTGATCATTCCTGAACAAAATCGTATCCTTATGGTAATGGAAGAAAGTTATGAAGATGACGAGCCTGATTTGCATGTAGTTTTAGCAGAAAACTTCATACTTCCTCAAAGACCTCAAATTCTTGTGCTTATTTGCGTACAACCAGCATAGCATAATGCATTTCCTTAAAAAAATATCAAAATCGTGTTGATACAGAAATATATAGAGGGGTATCAAAGGAATATACCAGATAGTATATATGTTCGTTAAATGACTGAGAAAATAACCTTTTTGTCTTAAGTGAACCGATGAGAAATTAAGGGAAATTCACATTATGGTATTATTGAGTATTTTAATATGCATTTCGAAGAATTTGGTGGCGAAAGGTTACAGAAGAGGGGAAGCTCATGAGTTTCGTGAAGAACAGAATAGAGAAAGTAAAATGTGTAGAAGGGATGCAGAGAAACGCATTCCTTTATGTAAGGTATATAGTTTGTTCATTAAGAATGTAAACGATTCCACAGATGATTAAAATGATGATTATTTAAAAGTGCTTTTGGAAGGCCGACTCTCCGAAGTCAGGGCCGAATGTGTTTCGAAAACAATGGGATGACGCGTAATACGTACAGATGGAAGGAACAGGGTGATGCGCTTTGTACAGCGGACATGAATCCCAACTGGAAAAGGGTTAGAAGGAGGCTCATAAGCTAGTTCAGAAATAGCGGTTCATAGAGGGCGGAAGTTCATTTTGGCAGATGAGTCTCTACCTAAGTTCACTAGGGAGCAGAGTGGACCGAAGCCCAAAATCATGACTGTGAAAATGAAATATCCTAGTCCATTCTGGAGTGGAGAAGTAAATACCGCTCACGTTGTAAGTGCTATGAAGAAAACATGTGAGGCGGAAGACCCAAATGCCCGATAATTACTAGGCCACTGGGAGTAGTATACAAGAAGAACTAAGAGTGAATCAAATAAATGTTTATTGTTTTACACAAAGGTAGATTTAGAAATTATGGTAACAAAACTACTTCTACAACAGTGGAAGCCGAAGGAAGCAATCAGAAATGCATGCTGTTTATGAATTATCTGAGAAGAAACCGCCACAACTAAAAATTAGGTAACCTTCAATGAATTTAATCTTACAACATTTATAGAATATGCTATAGATACAGGGCTATAAAGCCAATACACTTGAATCACAGACAGTTCCATTTGCATTGAAATGTGAACTTAGAAATATATTATAGAATTAAAGGAGAAGAAGATCACAGAACACACGAGATATGATTGGGCTAGTTCTTGTATGTTTGCTCCGTAAACAGCTATAGATGGCATTGTTACGCTATAGCCGTTTTAATGCAGTTCCCAAAGTACCTAATTAGTCAATTTATACACCAGAGAGAATTTCTTTATGTTGTCAGGCAGTGCTTATTTTTCTATAATTGACGTAACTTCTATTTATGCTATAATGGTAAAAGAAGATGGACCGATAACCGGGTTCATGTGTATTAAGGATGGCTTTAATATCAAGTGAATGCCCTACGATTTGGTTGTCGCTCCAATGACTTCGTCAAAAGCAATAGGCTTTTTTTTTTTTTTTTTTTTTTGGTAGTGTTTAACGCCCGCTTTAACTGCTTATGGCACCGCAGGCGGGGCAATAGGCTTAATTTAGGGTAATCTTAAGAAGACTACTTCACTGATTTACTTGAATATCATTTTAGGTTGGTGTGAAGCACAAATGAACATATTGAGAACCTGAGAGAGTTTCTCATATATTATGAGAAGGTAATCTAAAGCCACCATTGGAAAAATGTAATTTCCTAACACCGAGAGTGGTGTACGTTGGATTCAATGTAATCTTTCCAAGGATAAACCCAGAAATAAGTAAGGTGGAAGCCGTTAAAAATTAATTCAGCACACTAGTGTTAAATAAATAAATAGAACCGTTTCTAAGAGCCGTAAGCAGTTACAGAGCTTTATTTAAAAGTGTCTGCCATTAGTATACCTGTTATGCAACTTGCAAAGAAGAACAGAAAAATCTCAACACATAAGTAGCACAGAAATATGTAAATCGTGAAAAAGGGCGATAATTAAACAAAAAAATCTATATTATTTTAAGTAGTAGACCATTTATAAGAGCTTAGCTGGATAGTAAAAGTGCAGGGATATAAACTTCATTATTTTATTACTCACTTTTCTTTTTACATGTTCATTTCTTATCAGCAACATGTGTGTTCATTGGCAAGAACCTAGTCTACCCAATTTTTCTCCAGAGCCCGTTACCATTATTCTGTTACAGAAATAACTGATTTAAACTCAAATTAAATTCTTAACTTATAGTGTGCCTTTTCTAATATAATTTTGCGATTAAAACAGGAGCAGAAAATAGTCACCTGTCTTATGCTAAAAATCTATGTGAGCGGCGGTTTCTGTCCGTCACAGTGCATACGTTCACACGCAGTGCTGAGACTACCCACACTACACATGTTAGATACGTACAGTATTGTCGGAAGCACGTGTTGTATGAAGTACCTATTTTAAAACGAGATAAACATTCCTTTGCTGATCTTTTGCGTTAGAACCTTAATGATTACTGCAGTTTTCAGATGTTCATCACTTCCCTGCTGTGGCCTACATAGTCCTTGTTCTTTGATGTTTTCTCGATCGGATATGTGGTGTAGGCTACTCTGATTGCGTCTATCATAAAATAGTACATTATTTAAATAAAAATCCATTAGCTGTATAAAGCACACACTAGGACACACAAAATATGTGGAGTATCTGTATCTGCCTAGAAAAGACGCACATCCATGGGAAGTGAACCTGATTAACCTTCTCAAGCCTATGTAATGTATTAAAAGCAGTATTACCTACGACTTTCCATTCTGACGGAATGAAAGCGGCTTCTATTTAAAAGAAAATGCAATAGTTGTATAAGCACACACTAAAACCTACTAAAAGTATGTGACATGGCTACAGCTAATTAAACCATATTAATTTCCATGGGAAGCGATCCTGATTAACCTTCTGCAAACATACATGACACACTAAAAATATAATGCATTTTCAAGAGTCCCTTTTACTTACAAAGCATCTGTGAGCGCACATACGATGTAATATAAAAAGAACAGAAAAAACAAAATTATTTTCTAACGCAAAGACACTGCAAGTGCAAATGCACGGTAATTGAAAAAAAGAAGCGGATCTTGGCGGTTACAAAACTACGTGAAAGCGAGTTTATGGCTATTCTGACTAAGGAGTGCTTCGCTGCAGTTAGAAACCAAGAAAGCATAAGGAGTGATTCTTCAGGCATGGAAGGTAAGCAATTTTCTTACATTTTTCTTCAAATAACCTCAAAACATACATATATATGATGAAATATTACAGTTGACTATTTGGTGTGGAATAAAAAACTCGCTCTACTTAATAAAGCAGTTGGGATCTCCATTGTGCTGTTTCTAAATGTTCCTCTTGAATTAATGGACATTAAACATATATTCTCTGTTGAAACAACGTGTTGGGGTAGAACACAGTGCTTACCTTTGCGGTGCAATGTATCATATTGGAAAATCAGTTCAGTTTTATCAAAAATCTCATATGCTAGCAATATTAATAATTATACAAAAACAATAACATCAATGATGATAATAATAACAATAATATGAGAATATCTGCTTGAATAAACAGATTTTAAATAGCTCTATTACATGTTTCTCAACTTGTTTTAAGATATTTGTTAATACTACTAAATAAAATGGAGGAAGGGAAGCCGATCCCTCCAACCATCCGAATGCGACTTTGAAAATGGGGACTCTACATAAAATTAAATCTCTAAAAAAATTAGTGACAAGATACGGGTTTAGAGCAGTCGCTGAGCTAGAACAGGTGCAAGTCCTCCTACCATTAAGATATAATGCTTTAATCGCAGAGCAGATTCAGATATACCCGGAAAGTTTCAGCAAATGTATCAAGGAATCATTCCTTTGGGGAAATTAACAACCTGCACACCCTGTTTCATACTAATCAACACATAGAAAAAATAGTGCAGCCCACATTTCAATATTATAATCTATCAAAACGACAAATATATTACTTTACTGATAATGTATGTTACAGAATTTTAACATTGAGGAAAATATCTGTTATCAAAAGTTTATTAAAGCAATGAGTCCTAGTAGAAAAATTAGTACGGTGAACTTATATTTTTATAAGAAAAAATTGTCATTACCGTTTTTAATATAGAGCTGCAACAGTTTCACTTATTTATCATTTACTTTTCTGACCTGTTAGGCGAACCGAATAGCGAAGCAAACGTCCCTCCCACTTCATCAGGAATCACCATGAATCAGCTTTTATGATGTCTGCAGCTTCAGAGAGGACATTCATGCTGCTTTACACTGGCGGTGGTGTAGAAGGGCAAAGTGCTAGAAGTAATGCTATAAGCCAGAACCAGGTATCAACAATAGGTGAGCGACTGTGGATGTGTTGAATGAATTAAACTTTCTGTAGTGAAAATTAGAAAACTTGATATTTATATGATTTTTTTCTAGTTTTCAGGAGGAAACCTTTAACCTGCTAGTAAAACCGCCCATGGTAAACTACCTGCCCAATCCGGTATTCCCTTCTAAAGGACTCATAACAATGTTTAAGGGCGCACAACAGCTAAGGTCATTAGCCCCCTAATAAAACAAAACACAGCAAACAGCAAAGGTTAAAAGTCATATAAAATAGATGATAAGATAACAATTAAGTGAGTTATAAGACCAGTTGAATATGACGGGGGCAAAAGCCATAGGTGTAACCAAAACGTATGTAAAAAGGTACAAAAGTGATACTAAAATGAAAGTTAAAACTAATTTCTGCGGTTAAACAGCGCTTGAGAAAGAACAGACGAACCCATAACTAGCGCTCCAAGAACTAAAACGGGTGAAGAACTAAAATTAAATGCGTAATGGGAATGTCGGTTTGGATAAAAAAGTAAAACACGTATCTACCGCATTGTGGTTGTCGGCAAGCATCTCCACGAGGGAGGCCGATAGCTGTAGGGATGAACGAAGTGCCGCTAGAGCGGTGCACCCTAACAGAACATGCCGTACCGACAATGCTGCTTCACAGAGCGGACAGATAGGTATCGGTTCCCACTTAAAACTAGTGACCGATACTTAAGCGAGCCAGTATCGCCTCCTCCCGACGAGCTATACGAGAGCCTTCACCTCTCAAAACTTGGTAGCGCTAAGACGACCACACTGCATGCCAGCACGAAAGCACCGCTCTCCGTACAACAAGCCCGGAGTTCGCATTACAAACGATATAACAGTACTGGATGCCGTTGCTGCGTCTCATTTGCCAAATCCTATAGTTCATTTCCCGGCAAGCCAACGTGGCCAGGGATCCATGCTCATTCCACATTAACGCCGGAAGTGTGTAACATGTGGAGGGCATCCTGAATGCGCTGCCCGATAGAGTGGTAATTGTACAGCTCACGAAGGCCCTGAAGTGCACTAAGGGAATCACTCATAATAAGGCAGTCACTCAAATGTCGATAGAGAACATAAAGAATGGCTTGGGTTATGGCATACAGCTCAGCGGTATGTATAGATAGGCTACTATGCAAACCGAAGGTAAAAGGTTCATTAACATAAACAACCCCCACATCTAACGCCGCCATTACACTCACTGTTATCGGTGTAGAGAAACAGGTCGTCACTGTACTGGCATAAAAGTCTTAAAAAAACAAAACAAAAAAAACAACAACAACAACAACACACACACACACACACACACACACACACAAACAAACGGATACTAGATACAGGCAACATAGATTTCCTGTATGCCATTATTCCAAGATCTACATGGGATGTAGCACTTAACCAAGATGGGTGCACCCTCTCCTCCTTGAGAAATATGCTGAGCATGTCAATATCGTGTTTCCGAAGCAGTTTTCGAAAACGGAAACCGGCAGGTCTTAGACTAAGTGAGAGGTTCCCATAACGTTCGTCCAGCTCGTTGGAGAAAAAGAGGACAAACGTTGGATGTGAATGCATGTATTAAAGCCCACAGCCATAATTAGCTAAGAGGACATCACGCCGACACTGCAGAGGGGGTTGTGCCGATTCGGCGTAGAGGCTCAAAACTAAGCTAGTTGAAAAAAACCCATCAACCACACGTGTGCTCTGATTATACACACTGTCAAATTGTCTCAGCACAGATGGTCGTGCAGAAGAATAAACAGTGCATCCATAATCTAACTTGGATTGGATCAGCGCACGATAAAGACGCAGCAGTACTGCCCGTTCTGCTCCTCAAGATTTGCTACTTTGTATCTGTAAAATATCAAGAGAACCGTCACACCGTGCTTTAAGCTGTGCTATATGTGGTGACAAGTAGATTTCCCATCGAGTACCAATCCCAGGAATCTCACCTCATCTGCGAAGAGAAGTATATCTGTCCCGAGTTGAAGAGTAGGTGCTATTGACCACCTACGACGCTAGAAGTTAACAGAGACTATCTTATCAGGTAAAAATGAAAGTCGGTTTTGGAGCTCCAATTACAGAGATTGCCCAAACAGCGCCGGAGAAGGCGTTCCAAAAACTATATACGCTGAGAAGTACAGAAGACGCAAAGTAGTCCACGAATAATCAGGACGAGGTAACTGGGGAAACACATTGCGCTATGGAATTAATCATTATTGCAAACAGCGTGACGCTTAGAACCAAGACCTGGGGCACTCCGTTCTCTTGAATAAAATGGTTAGGAAAAAACCTGGCCGATCCTTACTCGGAAAACGCGGTCCCTAGTAAACTCCTGAATGAACAACGGTAGGTGTTTATGTATTTTCCAGTTGTGGAAGGAACGTATTATCCCTGCTCGTCAATATGTAGCATAGGCCTTCTCGAGGTGTGTATATATATACCAACTGTTGGACTGTTCTTAAGAAACCTGTCCATGATCTGAGATGATAGTGAGATAAGGAGGTCAGCTCCTAAACGACGTCGTCGAAAACCACACTGGATGTTATTTAGAAGATTGTGGGATTCCAGCCAACAGACCAACTATCCTTTCATCATGCATTCCATTACGTTGCATACGCAAATGGAAATGGGACGGTGCTGGAAGGAAGTTGACGGTCCTTTGCGGGTTTTAAAATGGGAATGATGGTGGCCTCCCGCCGCTTAACTGGAAAAGAGGCATCAATCCAGACCCGATTATAGACTTCGAGTAGGAAAACCCTACCTTAAGGAGAGAGATGTTGCAACATTTGGACGTGGATGCCATCAGGACCTGGTGCAGAATTTTTCAAAGATGAGAGTCATTATCTAGCTCCGCCATAGTGAAAGGCGATTTTAGTCTTCAAGGTTTCAAGCGCGGAAAGCAAACCCTTGAGATTCGACCTGAGCCTTAACTGGTCAACCACTACAAAATTTACTAGTGTATCCACAGCGTTAACACTTGTAGCAGCGGACTCGGGATATATGGCCTAACCTCGATGGCTTCGTACTCTGCTTTAATACGTCGAGGGAGATGTATCCGATCAAAGGTAAGGATAAGGATACGGGTAAGCACATATTCACCATTAACTCTCCGCTGAACCCTATATACAGAGGCAACGCTTTGTGCTGCAAGCTCCTCCTGAATTTCCTCATTGAACAAACCACCCAATGCGCGGGTGTAGCATACCCCGCGCGAGGAGTTCAAGGTCTTGTGCATATCGACCTTTACAGGGCAACTGCCTAATATACAGGCTGTACACAAATGAATATTGGGGTTTTAACTCTTTATAATATTCATTATATTCAACTTACAGTTATGAATGATATGTCAAATGAAAAAGCAATTCAAACAGTTTTGTTTGTTAGCACAAGTGCGCATGTGCGAGCAATGTTTCTGCCGCAATCAGCTAGACAGCGGTAGTAGCAAAGATGGCGACTAGTAAACAGAAAGCGTTTTGTGTTTTGCAGTTTGCAAAGACCGAATCTGTAGTTACTGTGCAACGAGAGTTCCGTAGTAAGTTCGGTTGTGATCCTCCTAGTGATAAAAACATTCGTAGATGGTATAATCAGTTTGAAAATACCGGCTGCCTTTGTAAAGGGAAGAGCACGGGACGACCAGGAGTAAGTGAAGAGACTGTTGAGCGAGTGAGAGAATCGTTCACTCGTAGCCCAAAGAAATCAGTCTGGAAGGCTAGTCGTGAAGTACAAGTTCCTGTGTCGACTGTTTGGAAAGTTGTAAGAAAACGCTTACAGCTACGTCCTTACCGTTTACAGTTATTACATGCTCTAAAGCTGACAGACCACGGATTACGTGCCAAATTCGCAAACGACATGTTGTTTCATGACGATTTTGTGGATCGTGTTGTCTTCAGTGATGAATCGATCTTTCACCTTAGTGGACATGTTAACACTCATAATGTGCGCATCTGGGGCTCAGAAAATCCTCACGAGATGGTACAAGTGCAACGAGATTCCCCTAAAGTGAATGTTTTTGTGTCGTATCTTGACGAAAAGTTTATGGGCCTTTCGTTTTTGGTGAACCCACTGTAACTGGCACTTCTTACCTTGATACACTACAGCAATGGCTCTTCCCTCAATTGGAAGACAATGAGCCAGAGAACTTCATTTTCCAGCAGGATGGTGCGCAACCTCACTGGTATAACGAGGTACGCGATTGGTTGAACGTCACTGTACCCGAGTGCTGCATAGGCCATAAGGGTCCCAATGACAGGGCTTGCTAAGCATGGCCTCCTCGTTCTCCTGACCTAACGCCATGCGATTTTTACTTTTGGGGCTTCATCAAGGATCGTGTGTACGTGCCTCCGCTACCAGCTGACCTCCCTGAATTAAGAAACTGGATTGAAGCAGCTGTTGCTACAATTACTGAGTACACACTTATCAACGTTTGGGAAGAACTTGGCTATAGACTTGATGTGTGTCGTGTGACAAAGGGCAGTCACATTGAACATTTATAAGCTTCTTGGTAAAACTGTTTGAGTTGCTTTTTCATTTGACATATCACTCATAACTGTAAGTTGAATGTAATAAATATTATAAAGAGTTAAAACCCTGATATTCATTTATATACACCTGTATTTTCTCGCAAAAATTTCGCTTCCTGGGATGCTGATATTACTTTAACCAGGAACGTGCCATTATGAGTCAAGTACAGAACTTCACTGGAGCCGTTTTGAATCGTAAATGGGCTAATGATATAAACTGCTTGCATTCCTCTGTCCTATGTGTTACCAAGTAGTGAGGACCACTGGACTCGACTACTTCTTTTCTGAATACTAAACGGTTTTTGTTTATCTTTGGATGCCATAGAATATGGGGTTAGTTCTTCCCCAATTCTCCCCACCCTCCACAGAGCCAAACAGGGGGTCACCTCACTAAGGTAAAGGGCTACACAGGTGATATAGCAGTCTCGTCGTCCCAGTCACTCTGGAGTTCGATATGGTACCTAGTCCGTGCCGACTGTCTAAAGGAGGGTTGGCCCTCAGCCTCCCGTTTAGGCGAAACCAACGTGGTGTAAGATTGCGCACCCTCCCTAGTTGCTAAAAGGCAGAAGCCCATGCTCAGAGAGACAACCCTCAACCAACCAGACTATCCCTTTCCACCGACGGGGTTTGCACCCACGGCCTACACGTGGGTGGGTATTTTGACCTCACCACTTAGAGGTTGCCCACACAAGGGAGTTCAGGTTGGCTCGGGACCACGGGTACACCAAACCCATACCTACCATAGTAGGCCCCTGGGAGGCTACAGGAGTCAGGCAATGAACCTAACCAACAGGAAACCTAGGAATTTTGCAAGCAAAGAAATGTAATGAAGTTTTTATTTATGGACGCTCTTTAACTTTTGTGTTTCTCGTCGTCTCATTCTAAGTTGGGCAGGAAAGGCAGCTTAATTTTGCTCAGAGGCCTCATTACTAAGATTGAGGACTTTTTACGCCCGAAAAAATTCATCGCCCTCTGGCGAGTTAGAACCCAGGTCCTTGGATACAAGAGGCTAGCATAGTAACTACAACACCACGGAGAACGACACCTGCAGCCATCATGAAGACCAGAACAGCTCCCAACAAGCAGCCGACAACTCTTTCCATGTTTGTTGTCGAGCAGGCGGTCGTCTCCTTAGCGAGGTGGTAGCGTTGCTGCTTGCCAAGTGGGTTCGATTCCCAGTATCGGTGTAGGGATCCCCCCACTGGGAGATCTAGACCGGGGTGTACTCAGCCTCGTGAGAACCCTGGGGGGCCAATTGAAGAGCTACTTGATGGTGAAGTAGCGGCTCCAGATGGTGAAGGCCACATTAACTGGCCGGGGGGATCGAAGCGCTGACCACGTCTCAGCCCCCAATGCTGTACTCTATCATGACGTCAGTAATGGGCTGAGATGGGGGGAGCTGCGGCCGGGCGGTAGGCCAAGGCTCTTAGTGAGCTGTGCCACGGAGTCACTATCGAGCAGGCGCCAGCCGCCAGGTCTAAGCCTGTGCAGAGGATGTTATCTGCAAAAACTGTTGCATTGTGCTCGAGGGCTCCGTAACATTTTCGAACAATCATCGGCCCTCTTGTTCAAGCTTGCAAATGGTGATATGAGTCAGCCGACATTCAGCAGTAAAACGAAAATCCGAAGAAGCAGCCCCCCACGCTCCAAATAAACTAAAGGTTGGTGAAGATCGCCATCCTCAATCTGGCTTAGAATGTAAAATTATCGACTATGCATTCAAGGGGTGCATACAATACCAGAATTGAAAATTCACGACAGCTGCTTGACCCACGCGAGATTTTTTTTTTATGGAATGCGGTGAATTTGTGATTAAAGAAATGGAATCTGTCATAAAAAGGCACAAGTCTGTTTTAAAATGATGTGCTCCCTGTAAGCATCATGTTTAATTTAAATTCCTCAAAAAAGAGGATAATTCCCGTTGTTTTTAATCCCAACAATTGGAAACCATTTTCCCTGAAATTTCAGAGGATATTTTGAGAAATATGTCAACATTGAGCGACAATCATCATCAAAGTTGTTGTTCGCAATCAACGGCTTGGTGAACTCCTTATATGACGCACTGCGTGCTGCACAATATATTACACTCACTGTAACCATCTAGAATAAAAAAAAGGTCATTAATACAAAGAATCCTAATGGTTACTGTTCCAGATACCCCCCACCCAAAGAATAATGACCCAACATGATCATGAAGAGATGCTTTTCAGAGCCTGCGATTATCAGAATATTCAATTTCGTAATAATCCCGGAACAACTATATCTCTTCTTGGATTAGAAGAAAATAGATCTGCCATTCCTCTGTACCAGCAATCAGAGAAAAGAGTACTTCACTCAACCTGCTTTACACTGAAAAGGGTGGAAAACCTCACTACTGTCTCATCTCCAACTTATAACGACATGTAAAAAGCCAAGTTACTAAGCATAAAGGGACACTATTTGCATGCGCAGCATGTATGACATGGAGTGGCTGTAAGAAGTTGCTGGATGTACATATGTTGAAAAGCAAAAAGTTCCAGCTGACTTAAAATGCCAAGGAGAGTGATACCATTGAATGCAAGGCTGTTTCAAAAAGTGTTACTCTACCTCTTGTGACATAATCTGATATAGAATCAGTGTTGGCCAAAGTCCAATCCTATTATTCTTCGACTACCCATAGCTGGACACAAGCTGTTCAACACTATGAGGCAATATCAATCTCCTTAACGGTAGTAAGTCAACATGGTCTATCATTGTTAAAGTTCTCTTTAGGGGTACAAATACAATTGATTGCGTCTTCACCATTAAGGACAATTGCTGATCGAGCTATTGACATCTACTTAAAAATTTTGCCCGGACATATGCCTTCCTAGAATGGGGACGATATTAACAATGTACTTCAATGTCACCTCTGCCGAAAACAATTTGTATTGAGCAATATACCTGCGAGGGACCACTGTCACCATGCTGCAAAGAATGGTTGCAACATCACTCGGAAATTCTCCAATTTCATCCTGAAATTCTTCCATTTCTATTCTAATTATGACAGCCATTTTCTAATTAGGCACCTGAACTATGGCAGCGTGCGTATATTATGATTTGCGCAATCCATGTGAAAGCTACTTAAGCATTCACCAAAAAATATAGGAGAATATATCTCAGATTCCCTACAGTTACAGATTCCTTGATGCTAAACTATCTATAACCTTGCTGGGATGCTAGTGAAACAAGATTTAAAGGTTAGCAAGGAATACTATACTAACCCAGAATATTTCAAGCTGATGCCAAGCAAAGAGTATTCCCATACTCATTCTTCGTCTGAAAGAAGAGTTGAATCAAGGGATGCTTTCACCTATCTAGGAATTCAATGACATCACTCAAAAACAGTACGGGCATGCTCTTAGAGTCTGACAAACATTCAATATCAGAAACTTAGGAAAGCACAGCCATTATTATGTAATGACCGTTACATTACCGATATTTTAGAAAAGTTTCGAGATCTGTTGCTCAAAATAATTAATCTAGATCCAGCATGGTATTATACATTACCAGGATTTGCTCTCGACACCATGTTGTAAACAACAAAGAAAAAGCTATCGTTAATATCCTACAATAGGATGTTAGGATTCTTCAAAACCGGAATTTGAGGGGGATTCTGCACTGTGGTGTAGCGTTACTCTAAGTTCAGCCATGGGTACAAACGAAATTTAATCAACATGGCCCTGCCAACTATCTGAACCTAATCGACACGAACAAATTATATGAAGAAGACATTATCCAGAGCACAACGCCATATGGCAACCTCGACGGTTGGAATGGAGGAGATAGACGCAATAGATTTTATATCAGCGCTAGAAGATTAAAACACTGTATATGTATTCGAAGTGCATCTTGAATTCCCGAACACATTCGTGTCAACCATAATAACCTTACTTTCGGCACACAAATTGCGGTACCATAGTCCAAGAAGCTACTCGTTGGAAACGCTGGAAAGTAAGGAGAAATGTGTCACATATTACAGGAGCCTTCAGCTAGTCTTGAATTAGTTATGATATTAAAACTTACCCACCCGGTGGTATCGTACCATCATGTCAGCTGGCTGAAGCCCTACATCGAACTCAACACAGAGTAGCAAGGCAGAGAACAGTAAAGTTCGGTCAGAATCTCTGAAGAAAAAAAGCTCACCAATGTAGTTAAAGGAAAAATTTACGAGAACTTAAGAGAATACAACGATTTTAGAATTTTGCGAAATGAGAGCAAGCTAGAAAAGTTACAGCCCGCCAAATAATTCTGAAAGTAAAGAAACCGAATTTAAGGGATCTAGTACCATGTTACATAGAAAACAATTATCTTATTTTTAAACCAGCGCTAATATCTATGCATTCACTACACCGTACCCCACTTTTTAGCTCTTTGAATTACAAATTAGGACAATTCATATAGGATACAGCAGACCGTTATAAAAATATTGGCTTGTTCAAAGACGAATAGGGTGGCAAGACTATGCACGAGCATGTGAGCTTGAGATCTAGACCATGTTCATTCTTGTATGAGGATCAAAATAACGAGTGAGTCGAAATCCTCCGAGCCGGCTGCGCGGTGTTTTCCCCTGGGCATGTGAATACATGATTGCGCCCTGCTTCTGTAAACAAGGAAGCGCTTCTGACAAAGGTTTACTCCACTCTGGAAGTGCAGTATTGAGATAACAGTGATATTGTACAGTTCAGTTATTACGACTGACTTATTATTTTGCCCTATACTTAGCCACAGTTATTAGGGCTCAGCATGTGTTTTCTTCTATACCATGTATTTATTTATGATTCGTGTGTGTTAACTCAGTCAGCTTGCAAAGTGAAGGTAAGATTTGCAGAAGAATTTCCAGGTATAAAAGTTCCAGGTCATACAACAACCCATGAACTTCACAATAAATTTCAGGCCACAGGAATTATTCAGGCTAAGACATCTAAAAGACCTGTTCTTACCAAAGAAATATTAGATGACATCGGTCATCGTTTGGAGAATTCCCCCCAAATCACTAAGCGTCCTTCACAAGAGGTAGGCATTTCTTATGACTCTGTGTGAAGAGGTAAATTGCTGAATTTATAACCATATCAAATAACTGTGGCACATGCACTTCAACTAGATGATCCTGTAATTCGACGCGCATTTTATGAGTGGACTCTCAACAGTGTATTCAGTGGCGAAGTATACCCACATTTAATATGTTTTAGAGACGAAGTTGGGTTCCAACTTCATGGATATGTTTATACACAAAATATTCGTTATTGAAGCTAATATTGTTCATGAATTACCCCTTCTTGACGAAAAATTTGTGTATTGTCCGCCACCAGCGGAGAAAGAGTTATAGGGCCAATTTTATCGAGTCAACAGTTGATGCCCGTACACACGTGAATACAACTTTCCACCCTTTTTTTTTTTTTTTTTTAGAGAATTAACATATAGAGAACGGGATAAGTGCAACAGCTCTTACCGCCAATCTTTCGATGGAACAATTGAAGGCGTTTTTCAGGACCGAAGTATTAGGAGAGATTGCCATCCTCGGCCCAACGACTTAACCCGCTGCAATTTCTATATCTGGAGTAACTTAAAACATAAAGTGTACAAGACAAACCCATACACCCTGGAATTTGAATTTAAACAAAATATCTGCCAAGAAATAACCAACATACCTCATGTGAACTATGGCGTGTGATGGGTAGTTACGTAAAGAGGTGCCAAAAATGTATGGACAACGACAGTACCCACTTTCAGCATCTCCTTTCATAAAGTTGGCAAGTTTTAAAGTAATTTTAAAAATGTTGTATGGGATCATCCGCGCCTTTCTATAACAGCAGCAGACGTCAGCGATCGCTAAGAACGCGGACAGGCAAAATGCCATGCAGGCGTTTCGCACTTGTTTGACTCATCCAGTATCATAAATGCAAAGCGCATCAGCAAGACGGGAATGCGAACCTTAACTTTCGATCACTACTTTGACTGTTTAAAGAACTCGTTTACTGTTTATCGTACAAAATAAACTGATTTTGGAGCCCTAAGCACAAAATTTAAACTATAGAAACCACTAACTAGCATTGCCTGGAAATAATGACAAGAGGAAGTTGCTGAAAGGATCATATTGGGCACTCACATAGGGCCATTGCTCTCTAAATAACGAAGATGCCCAATTATCACTTTCCTTCCATAACATCATTTTACTTGTAAAACAACTAACCCTCATTTTACATAAGTATAATGTACATGTATACACCCAAGTTCTACATGTTATTGTTATCCATGCAATTCATACATTTATACCCCAAGAAGCAATGGAAAGGCAGTTGAAAATAAAATAAAAACAAACTTATTTACATGTACAAAATTTTAATGATATACTCATATTTCATCAAGTCATTGCTAGTAATCCGTTAAGAATATGGATATCCATACCTTTTTTATAAGAACTCTCCTTCCCGTCGTGTCAATTTTCTTTCCACTAAATAAGTATTACGATATTTATTATAGACAGCCTAATAATTCATAACCGTAAAAACTTCCTTAAATGTTATTTCCATCGCTGGTCTTTATGGTAAAGGTGATACTGAGGGTGCTCTTCACAGGAACAACATCAAAAACTCCAGTATTCCAGTGGTGGGTGTCGTTATGTTTAGTAATGATTCAGGATAAGAGACCAGCCATTTATACGATGTTTGAGTTAAGATTTCACGATAAATCTTGCTCCTCAGCGTTCTTATCAGACGTTTAACAACAACAGCCTTTCTAGTGCTGAAAGTACTGTAATGTTTAACATTGCATTTGTACATTGGCTTTATAAAGAATATACTATAAACTCCTTTCCTACTGTCAGACAGATGTTTCTGGGTGATGCTTCCAGGTCTTTCAATTCTTCCTCCATCGCTCTTGATACATCAAGGTCGCGCATAAATCATTTTGGGATAGAAATTAACTGATTTAAGGATATATTTATACCCGTTATTTTGTTTTTGCACACGTAAACATTTCCATCAAGTGAATCTGTATCACGTCATTCAATATTTTACTAGTGATTTTTCGTCATAAAAGTTTCCTTCTTCCAAGAGTGTGCAATTCCTTTGGGATAGTTTGTTTAATCATGGTATCGTTTTCAAAGTTTTCAGCTCTAATTATTTCACAAAAATCTGCAGAATGGTTTTTATTGCTAGGCTCTTGAGTCGCAATAAGCACTCTCTTAAGTAATTTACAAATGTATTACAAATTGTTCAGTAAATATAACCCAGTTCCCTATTTGAAGAGTGCTCCTTCCAATCAAGAGCTCAATCTGTACGTGAATTGAATAGAGGGCGTTTTAACTTATTATACCTGTAACCATTACGTGCCTTCAATTTCCCTTGATTGCAGTAACTGTGTCTATGAAGCACAGTCTTTCTCGTTATATTAATGTAAATATGCAAGATATCCTTGAGGGATTTTTTTAAGATTAACTGGTAAAGTGCAGCACTCGCTTAATGTGTATCGGACACTGTTTGAATCCGTTTATCCTCCAATTGGATCATGTTATTCCCTAGCATGTAGCATTCATCTCCAAAATGAACTCCATATGTGGAATCCACTTGATCGTTATCATTTGTGGTAAAGTAGAAAGGCCATTCACCTCCACTTCGGCTTCGTGATCAGAGCTTTTCTATGCCTTCAATATATTATTAAGTGCCTCGGTTACTGGTTGGAGAATTCATGTATTACACTTGATTCACAAACTTTTAAAAAAACCAGCTTTTCTTGTACGGCCTTGGTATGCGGAACGACAGATTCTTTTAGTCTTATACTTTCACTATCCATCTTGAACTGGATACAAAGTAGATGGATTCAATGAGAAAGGTTGAGTTAGCAGTATATTTGCAATCAAAAGTTTTACGTATAATGTCTGTGTCTACTTCTTGAAATACAGTAGAGAACGTGGTTTAAGGATATCGTCTATTAAAACTAGCTGAACAGTGAACCTTAGCGCTATTTATCAGTATATTGCTGCTTCTCAACTCTGGAGGAATTCTTCGTTGAGATTCTGGAGTCAGGAAATCGAACGTTACGATCGAGCATGATAACAGAGCCTCGTCTATGGAAACGTAAGGAATTTACGTCCAGTCAGTGACGTGCATTCAGTAGAAGTAACCGAAGGTAAACGCTTATTCCAACATTATTAAGTAATAAACCGATAACGACTATAGGCGTCCACATTTACATTTCTTCTATATATGCAGAAATAATAAGTTTCGTTGCCTTGTGTTTACGTTTACCAGCAGTATACTGCTGTGCTCTCGAGACTTAAGTGAATACATTAATAGTGGGCTGGCTGCGCTGCCGAGACCCATGTGTATACTTCAGTATGTACCTGAGCTGTTGCAAAATATCCGTTGATTCAGTCATCTCATCAAGAGAGGATGCACGAGCATCTAAAGGCTCCTAAGAGAAACGGGCTTATATTATGCTCCTTACGAAGCAAGTTTCGAATGATTCATTCAGGTTCTGTTAAGGTGGCAAAGTGCTGAATTGTCATGTGTGTGGTGAATATATAACAGTGGCGTTTTACACTGTGGAAGCTATAGAGTTTATAGAAATGATTAAATAAAGTCTGTTTGAACAGTAATATTATACAAGAATATGTCAGCCTAAATGTATAATCAAATAACTATAATGTAATTTTTAGTTAAATACATAATTATAGTAAACGTGAGTGGTGAGCCGGTAGCGCTGAACTAATGCATTGTATGTATGGCGTTGCCTGTTGCTTGACATTGATAGAAATATTAAATGGACATTGAGTTTTATTTATGGATCCTGTTTAACTGCTATGGTTCTGAACGCCCCCTTTTATACTGGGCGTGAAAGATCGTTTAATTTTGCTCAGAGGTCATTTTTATCAGGCTTGAGGTTCTTTTACGTACTGTAAATCTACGAGACCGTACCAACGCATTTACTTTCCTTTTGAAGGAAGCCATGCTAAGAATTGTTATGCCCGAGAAAATCCATCCTCCTCCATTGGGATTGAACCTCCGACCTGGAGTATATGAGGTTAGTATGGTAACCTTTACACCACTGAGGGCTACAATAGGTATATTAGTAGGACAAACACTGGATACCCACACCTGGGCAATTTATTTAAAACTATAGCTGAGCATAGATTATCTGTCAATCATCTACAACTTTCCACAAATATCGCTGATTTTGGAAAAGGTACAATAGACCCGCCCTTGATGACCAGTTAAAAATGAAATTTCTCTACACAATCAGAGGGCAAGTCGAAACAGAGAAACCCGTAAACTATTTACTAATACAGCGTATTTACTAGGAAAGCCTTCCGAGGACATGACGAAAAATAACATTCTGTTAATTGAGGTAATTGAATCGAATTTTAAGGTACAGTGTAGAATATGATCCTCTTTTAGCAGAATATTTTCAAACTTCAACTGTTTTTAAAGGGATTGCCAATAGTATGCAAAATTATCTAATCCAGGCTGTTATGGACTTGAGCCATTTTATCAGCTATAAAACAAGAAATAGTGAATATTCTTTTGTGGCAATTATGGTTGATGAAACTACTGATGTGGCAAATAAAACATACCTCTCTATAGTCCTTCGTTATGTATATGATGGAAAGATCAACGAAGGATTCTAGGGATTCTGTTGATAAAAGTAATGAACGGCATGCCCAAGCTATTGTGGAACTTATCCGGCACTTCTTATTAGAATTTGGATGTATTGAGAAATAGATTGCACAGGTTTTTGACGGTGCAGCAATGGCTGGAAATTTGAATGGAGTTCTAGCATTAATCAAGATCACTCATCCAGAAGCGGTATCACTTTCTATAGCACTTAAGTACAATGTACATATTGGATATAGAGGTATTAAATTCCACTCAAAATTTGTATACCGACATTTCAACGGAAGTATATGTCTTAGGGTCCCCTATTCCATAAAAAGTAGTTTAGAAACATGTCCGTGTGTCTGTGTATTTGTGCGCGAGTGTCTCTGTACAGCATATTTCAAAAACTAAAAGTCGGTTAAATGCCAAACTAGGTGTTAACTCAGTATCTTCCAAGGATGCGACAGAAATATTTGCAAGAAAATCACCCCAACCTGAACTATCCTTTAGATGGAATATTTTTAGAAAGTTTTGAGTTTCTCAAAAATGACTCTAAGGATTTCGATTAAAATGCCGTATTTTTAAGGTATTTTTCATGACAAACTAAAAGTATATCTTGAATTTTCTGGGAATATTCTCTGATGACCTCTTCATTCTGGATGAATTTTTACAACTTTTTTTTTTTAACTGGGCTAACCGTAAGGCACACAGAAACTTACTGCACAAAAAATGTAGGCTCGCTAAAACACACAGTTTAGGTCATATACTTCTTTTCGTAAAGTTAACCGTTTTCGTAATATTCCGAATTATTGGTTTCAGTTCTAAGGTACTTAAACTTTTCTTAAACAGGAAGTATCTCGCTTTTCGTCTCTCTTTTGTTTACCGCTAGCAAGCAAGAGAACTAAATTTTAAATCCTTTACATAGCGACCAGCTTTGACAATCGCTTTAGCCTGTGCATTCCCTTATTTCCCTTGTATTTGCAATGAAACAAGCAATAACACAGTATGATTATCATGATGCAGATAAAATAATAAACTTTTGTAAGAAAAGTCGTTTGCGGAATAGCTAGAAAGCGTCATATGAATGGAAAACATAAGATTTTTTATTTCTTGATTGTATTCTCATGGTCTAACCCGTATTTTGTCTCAAAGTACCTGCCAGATATCTGAAAACAATATATTTTTAGCACCATTATTGGACTTGCAGAGTCTTTCTCAAAATCTCAAAGCCGTACAAAATTTTTAGACCAAGTTTCCAGCATCGACTTCCACGCGTGTACCGAACGCGATGGATTATACTTCCGAATTAGTAAGCACTGTATGCTGGAACAGAGCTCAGTTGTATAATGTATTTTTTGCAATGCTAGGAACAACCAGTAGATATTGAGCCAGACATTTTAGCACCATTTAATGGATATTTGTCACTTTTGGCAGATTTCAGGTTTGTTTTACTTCTTAATAAATTAAAAAAATCCTTCACAGATGTAGTATATAATGTCCTTCAGAACCGGGAAAGTGATATTCAGCACTGTCAGCGAAAAGTTCAGGAAAAATGTCGCTCTATAGTCTCATTGAGTGGCGATTTGAATAGGTTTTTCAAGATAGAAGCGTAATTCTTAATTGTTATGCCCATGCAATAAATCTTGTTTTATCTCAAATACCTGCCAGATACCTGAATAAAAGATATTTTAGCATCCTTAGGACGCTTCATTGAGACTGAGTAGTAATGTCCATGCTAAACATCTATTAAATATATATTAAGGCTTATTGGGCACTACAGAAGCTAGCATACTGAAAAGTTTGCCACTTATAAAGCATGATATTCTAATTCAGAAACCATAGTGAAATCACGAAATAAGTTAATAATTCTTAACTTATTTATATTTAAATAAACAGGAAAATTTTTCACACATATTCTTCCTTAGGTACATTTTCTTCTAAGCAATTAAAGTGAAACATCTCGGACTTTGTAGTCACTTTAAAACATTTGAAATAGTTGGTTAAGATTAAGACATTTTAACAAAAAATGGTAATTATGAAACACACACACACACACACACACACACACACATATATATATATATATATATATATATATATATATATATATATAATTATGTAAGCTTTCATTTCAATTTCTTTCCTTTCTTTTTTTATGTATTTCTAATTTTAGGAGCTTCATACACAGGAAACATAGAAGCTTTCACCGGCTTTTTAAAGTAATACATATTGCATATGCACAAAAATCACAACGCTATTATATTATGTTTTTTTTTTTTTATAGAAAAGTTTACCTAAAGAAGAAAATTTGTGAATCATTTTTTAAGGTTTCTGGTTTATTGAAATATACACAAGCTAGCAATCATTTAGGAAATTTAAGATTTGACTATAGTTTCTGAAGAATTTGTTTTATCAGTGGTAAAATTTCTATTATGATAGATTTTATAGTTTTGAAGAAACCATAATATACATTTCATTGAGGTTCAGCATTGAAATTGCTACTCTACCTCTACCACATGTCCTTTCCTCAAAATCTCCAAAACGAACACAACTTTTGGACTAACTATCGCACGTGCCCAACGCGATGGAATTATTCTGATCCTGCACAACTGTGTGATGTATTTTGTACATTGCTAGGACATTCTGCAGAGATTGAGTCGGGCATTTTAGCACCCGTTGATGGCTATATGATCACTTTTGACAGATCTCCAATTTTCTTTCCTTCTTAACACACTCGACAAAATATTTTCTTTCATTGATGTACAGTATAACATCCTCCAGAACCAGGCAACTGATATACTCAATTCTCAGCCGAAAATTCAGGAAACGTGTCGCTCTATATCCGTATTGCTTGACGATTTTGTTGAGTTTCTGTTCAGAAAACTCTCTCTCTCTCTCTCTCTCTCTCTCTCTCTCTCTCTCTCTCTCTCTCTCTCTCTCTCTGATGATGATAATGAATGGGGCTCAAGGGCGTTCAACTGCAAGGTTATTAGCACCCTTAATTAAATACCTAAGGACCTCGGAAAGAGAGTCTGGAAGCTGAAGAGTTGCTCAAAGGGCGGATCTCTCTCTCTCTCTCTCTCTCTCTCTCTCTCTCTCTCTCTCTCTCTCTCTCTCTCTCTCTATTTCTCGCTGTCTCAAGTAGGAGAACCTTCAAAGAGAAGACATGTAAACTATAAACGCATTTACTGCGAAGTGTTTGAGAACATTACCGACTACTGAGAAATAAGATTTCAGGATTAAGCTAAACTGAGCTTCTTCAATTTACTCGTACACGAAAATTATGGGCAGTATAGTAAAGAGTCCCCCCGGAAGCTGCTTTCAAGTATCTTAGCTACTTTCATAAAAACAATCGGTGTACAGTAGCGAAGAATTTGAAAATCAAACCATGAGTGAAATTGCAAACCCGTTCAGCTCTAATTCAACTAAAATAATCGTTTTTACAGATTAATTTATTACTGTCCTTACTGTGTAGAATTCCGGTGAGCACTTCTTTGGCAGACATGTTATTTTCAGCGCTGAAGATATTCAAATTACTCTTGAAATCCTACTGGACTTATTTCAAACGAAGCACGCTTATTGGAAAGCACCAGAAAAGTGCAGCGGTTCTTTGAGGATGTGGTTACCAAAATTTCAACTCGGAATCGACATATGGAGATTCTATTATGGTGATATTTCTGCAATTTATGCCATAGGTGTGCCAAAGTTCAAATTTATTGTTTTAAACAATGTTTTGTCTATTTATAATCTGTTGCATTTCCTTAGCAATAAATAATTAAATTAATTACAAATACCAATTCTTATTTTATGAAGGGGAACCACATCTTTAGTTTACAGCGTTCGTTTAAAAATCATAGCATGAAGTGTTTCGGCTGCCTGGACAATCTCCGCTCGCCACTGCGTCCAGCCGAAAGAATACAT
The DNA here is from genome assembly GCA_030762935.1 of Hymenopus coronatus. Taxonomy (NCBI): domain Eukaryota; kingdom Metazoa; phylum Arthropoda; class Insecta; order Mantodea; family Hymenopodidae; genus Hymenopus; species Hymenopus coronatus. The sequence continues at coordinate 312,277,722 of CM060900.1, read as the reverse complement.
GCATGATCTTTTCCCGTTTATGATGCAATGAGCCTGGAGATTAATAATAACTCTTCCACTCATCCATGCAACCTGAGTTCCCAAAGAAACCACAACCTTAACTGAGTGAATCGACGATAATCTTGAACGATCACATCTGATTTCATTTAATCCATTTGAGTCTTAAGACCGGAAGAAATGATGATTAAATCAGTATTCACTGTCTGAATTGTCTGATGTAAGCTTATGAGGCGACTTTGATTGTCATTAGTGGAAGCTCTCATCTCATGCCCAATAATATCTTCTGAAGATTTCAGTTTCCCATTGGTTATATTCTGCAGTTCTGAGACGTTCCCTAAGACGTTTTCCAGGTTCGGAGTTGTCTCCTCTAGCTGTAAGAGCTGAGTAGTGGAATCGTTTCGGACTTCAGTGACCATATATACATTTCCATCAAGGGCTTTCAACTTCTCAATGGATGCATTCAAAATGAGTGTTAAGTTGGATTGCTTTCTGTTGAAATTTTCCATAAAATCGAACATTATACTTTTAGCCGATACATTGAATCCGCGAGTCCGTTGCCAATATGCACAGATAAATATAGCAATTTCATTTCGAGGCATTCTATCTTGCTGTTTACCATAGAATTAAAATCATTGCATAGTGAAGTTGTTTATATCAGGCCGCGATTTGTTAAATGCATGTGTGTGCTGATTTGTAATATATCTTTTATTTACGGCCTCTGCTTCGAAGATCATGTCAGCTATTTCTGTTAGTCTACTTTGAACAAACCTCATCATTATCTAGTGGCTGAGCTCGAGAATTGACGCACTTGGTGATAAATCTTCTATTTTACATATCTTGTACGTAATAGTACTTTCAACCTATGTTTCCCAAATACTATGTTATTGTCATGGTCTCTCTTCAAAATATGCTTCCTATAAGCTTTTAAAACTAGACCTCTAAGCGAAACTTTATCTTCACCAGAATGTTGACGTAAAATGTTTGCATGCTTTCCTCCCAGACAGATCAACTTTTATCATCGCAGCGTTTTTACAACGCATTATTCCCTTCCTCAGAATCTGGCACATTACACAACTATTTGTTACTAAATTGGTTCCTTCTTTTAGCTCCCTGTTTATAATATATCGATTAAGAATGCTACTGAGCTGAACATATTGATCCTCATGGCTAACTTCAAATGATTGCTAACCTCACTTATTCACCTTGATATATGCATTGAATCTGTTTCTATAGCGCCCATTCTTCAATGAACATTCGGGAAGTATGACAACAGCTGGTCTTTCTGCACCATTTTCCATACATTGGTACTTATTGTAGCTCATATCGATTGATACGATTATCGTATATATGACATGGGTTAAACTATCCTGTCTAAAAGCACAACTATGTTGGCTCTCTCTCTCTCTCTCTCTCTCTCTCTCTCTCTCTCTCTCTCTCTCTCTCTCTAATGAAATGTTACGCAACTGTAGCACAGGGCTAAGCCAGATAAGCAGAATGGACAATGGATGTCTTCATATTGTAATAGAAAGCAATCTTGCCTTAATTCTCGTTGATTAGGTCATCAAATATAAAGACGGATGTCTTTTTGGCCTCTGATGGTTGCAAAACTTCATCTCCTATTTTCACTGCTAAGTGCGGCAATATCGGGAATATGATCAAAACTACTTTGAGGAATTAATATCACTATTTAGGTAATTAAAGTGACTATGAATAAATGTACAAATTATGAAACATAGGACCATTTTCGGGAGTCAGATTGAGTAATATATTTCTTTTTCCTGCAATAGAGCTATCTAGGATCAGAGCTCTCAGAGGAAAAGGATTGCCATGTCGTTGATTTCTTACACCAATTTCAAAATCTAGTACTTGAACAGGCAATGTGTATTGTTGCTTCACAAATGATGATGAATGGGGTTTAAGGGCGCTCAACTTCTAGGTTATCAGCGCTCTTAACATACAACTGGGAGTTAAAACACACAAGATAAAAGTATAGTTAAAAGATCTCAATCAAAAGTGTTAAAACAAGAGATTAAAACAATATAAAAAAACTAAAACCATGATAAAATAACTGTCCAGCCCTGAATTCAGAGCTGCCGATAAAACCATAATAATAAAATAGTTAAACAAGAGCAAACAAAAACAATAATGTCTAAAAGTTTCAAAGGTGATAAAAGATTTAAAAATCCTCACGTATCAGTGAAATATCTGCAACAAATCCGATAAAATAAAAATAAACTAGATTCCTAAAGCACATGGGACTTTGGATAAAAAATTAAAAGCCTTCTCCACCGCTCCGGTATCATTAGCCAGGACCTCGGAAAGCCTGGCCGTCAGTCGCAGAATGGCTCGTAGTGGTACTAGACGAGCACGCTCTTCAAACACGTGTCGGACAGAAAACGCTTAGCCACCGAGCGGGCAGACAGGTGAAGGTTTCCTCTGAAATAAGTGGCTATGACTAAAAATACAGTGGCCATCACGCAATCTAGCTAAAATAATTTACTAAGGACGAGATAGGCGTGAGGAAGTCACCCAGTGTATAGGGAGTTCCTTCACCTCCCCAAGTTTGTTGCCGTGAAGAGCGGACCACTCTCCATGCCAGCTCGAAATTACCGCTCTTCGCACAAGTCTAAAACCTTCGACCGTGATAAAGGTATTGGTAACACTGGACGCAGTGTATACCTTCTTTACCGCCAAATCCACCGGTTCATTCCCCGGCAAGCCAGCGTGTCCAGGAACCCAGGCGAACTCCACATTTACAACCGAAGCATGCAAAATAAGGAGGATGTCCTGAATACGCTGTACTAGAGGATAGTAAATGTACAGCTCAGAAGGCTCTGAAGTGCACTAAGGGAATCATTTAGAATAAGGCAGTCACCCAAATTTCGATGGCGAATATACAGAAGGTCTCGATAGACAGCAATCAGATCTGCAGAATAAGTTGATGTGCTACTCGGCAAACCGAAAGATAATGATTCGGTTCCAGTGACAAAAGAATTTCCGACACCTTCGGTGGACTTACTGCAATCGGATATATTTGCTATAATTTGCTAAAAGTTCTTAAAAAAAAAACAAGAATGGAAACTAAACATTGGCGTAGAAAATTTCGCGTAAGCTGTCATCCCTAGGTCTTTGTGGGAGGAAGCACGTAACCAAGGTGGGTGCACCCTCTCCCCCTTTAGAAACATGTGAGGCATTTCAAGATCGTCCGATCGAAGCAGCTCCCGGAAGCGAAGTCCTGCAGGCGTTGGAGTACGTAAGAGGTTCCTATAACGGTTGTCCTACAGAAGCAAAAAAGGGAGTAAACGATGGATGCGCAGGTATGCACTTCAGGTCATTGTTAGGAACAAGAAAATCCCGCCAACATCGAAAAGGGGGTTCGGCAGATTTGGTGTAAAGACTCACAACTGGGCTAGTTGGAAACGCTCCAAAAGTCACACGGATGCCCCGATTGTGGACAGTATCGTACTTTCTCAGCACAGATGGACGTGCTGAAGAATAAATCATGTAATTGTAGTCTAGCCTTGAGCGGATCAGTGCACGATAAAGACGCAGCACTACTGTCCACTCTGTTCCCCAAAATTTGCCACTTAGTATCCATAAAATATTCAGAGAACGGTCACACCGCTTTAAGCTGTACTACATGAGGTGTCCAACATAGTTTCCGGTCGAATATCAATACCAGAAATCTCACCTCATCTGCGAAGGGAAGTAAATCTGGCCCGCGATGAAGAGTAGGTGCCAATCGCCACCTTCGGAGCCTGAAATTACCGCAGACTGTCTTCTCAGGTGAGAAAAGAAACCCGTTTTTCGAGCTCCAATCAGAGAGATTATCCAAACACTACTGGAGTCGTCGTTCCAAAATCGGCGTACACTGAGAAATGCAGAAGATGGCAAAGTCGTCCACGGATAAACAGCATAAGACACCTGGGGGTAACACATTGCTATATGGAATTAATCGCTATAGCAAAAAGCGTTACACTTAGTACCGAGCCCTGCGGCACTCCGTTCTCTTGAATAAAAGGTATATTCCAGTTTTGGAGGGAACATAAAATACCTGCCCGCCAACAGGTATCATAAGCCTTCTCGAGGTCAAAAAATATACCAACTGTCTGAAAATTCTGAAGAAAGCCGTTCATGATCTGCGTCAATAGCGACACAAGGTGGTCAACCGCTGAACGACGCCGTCGAAAACCACATTGGATGTTGGTCAGAAGACTTTGTGGTTCCAGCCCACCTACCAACCGTCCATTGACCATGCGAGGCATCATCTTGCAGACACAGTTGGTGAGGGAAATAGGACGCTAACTGGAAGGAAGATGGCGGTCCTTTCCAGGTTTCAAAATAGGTATGATGATGGCCTCCTGCCATTGCTTCGGGAAGGTGGCATTCACCCAGATACGATTATAGACCTCGAGCAGGAAAGCCTTACTTACAGGAGAGAGTGCTGCAACACTTGAACGTGGATACCAATTGGACCTGGTGCAGAGTTACGCAAAGATGAAAGTGCGTGGTCTAGCCACGCTATGGTGAAAAGGCAATGTAGTCTTCAAGGTTTCCAGAACGGAAGGCAAACCCGTGCTATTACACCTGAGTATTAACTGGAAGAAACTCAAGGGAATAGTTCTTTGAGCTAGACACTTGAGTGAAAGCACTGCTAAGAGTATTAACCACGTCAAACGTATCAACCACAGTGCCGGCAAGTGTCTTCAGACCGCATATCTGTATATGGGTCGATTTTCCGGCCACAGGTCTTAACTTATCCCATACAAATGTGGAAGGGGTATGTCGAGTAAAAATGCCACATAGTTGCTCCTAGATATCTTCTTGATATCCTTAATAACTTTCCTAGGTTGGGCATGCAGCTTTTTATATTGTATAAGATTATCGAGAGTATGGTGAAGCTGAAAACCCCTGAGAGCACGTCTGCGAGCACGAATGACATTCCGGCATTCATCTGTCCACCAAGGGACAGGAGATCGACCGCGGAATAGAAAGCTCAGAAGCAGAAAGAATTGTCTCGGTGAGGTGCTGGACCAAACAAACCACCGAGTCGAGCTTGTTGTAGTGAAAAGCGGCCAAGTTGGAGTGACGGTTCCAGTTGGCTCGCTCTAATCGCCATCTAGGTAAGCGTGTGGAACATATATCCTGTGCTAAGAGACAAATAAGAATAAAAACGTGGTCACTAGAATGTAGATCAGAGATGATATTCCATTGTAAGGAAATTGCCAGCTGTGGAGAATAAACTGCTATATCCAGGTGAGAAAAACTGTTGAAGATATCAGAAAGATATGTAGGTTCTCACGTGTTCAAAAAACAGAAACTAGTATTATCGAAAAAATCAGCAATCAGTTGACCTCTCGCACAAGCCCGAGGGGAACCCCAAAGTGGGTGGTGGGCATTCACATCCCCTACCAGCAGAACAGTTGTTGGTAGCTGGGAGACGAGGTCTTCTAGACCATTGCGAGAGAGGTCATCAGATGGAGGCATATAGATACTGCAAATGGTAAAACTAACGGAGGGTAGCATGATCCGTAAAGCGATGGACTGTATGTCAGAATGTAAGGATAAAAATTCAGCAAATGTATCATCTGTGATAAGAATCATGGTGCCCCCATGTGCAGGAACACCATCTGCCAGCAATAAGTCACAACGGATAGAAGAGTACTGCTATAAGCTAAGGTTGTCTTGGGGGCGGATCTTAATCTCTTGCAAACATACGGCCAAAGGCTGATACCGGTGGAGCAACAATTCAAGCTCTGGTCGATGTGATCTAATTCCACGTATGTTCCATTGTAAGATATCCATGGGCAATGGTATGGGATAAGTTTCAAATGGAAAGGCGTTACTGCATTTTCGGCTAAGAGGGTAGGTTTAGTTTATTTTTCTTGTCCTTTGGACTGACACTTTTTCAGGAGCACCATCCTGCCGCTTACGCACTGACAGACTGGCCGCAAATGCAGAATCCTCCCGGTTCATCTCCACCTGAGAGGACCCCTGTCCAATTGAGAATTTCGGTTCGAAAATCTCGAACCGATTAGAGGTGTGGATTGGCGAAGATGGTCATCGCCGATCGGTACTCCTCCCAGAAGATTCCTCAGAAGAGTATCTGCGTGGAGAATGATGTGGACTTTTATTTCCCGTAGGTTGTTTAGAAGATGGCTTTGCATTATGCTTTAGGAAGTCGGTTCGCATTTAGCTGGTCTTAAAGATCTTTGCCGGTACAGAACATTCTATGGGTGTATCGGTGTTATTGCCGGAGGTTTACGGTTTGGGTGAGTCTGCTGCAGAAGAGCTCTTTGCGTTGGCAGATTTCGTAGGTACTAGATGGCGTGGGCTATGTTATATGACTGGCAATGATAATACTCTCAGCAATAGTGGCCCCGTTTATATCGCAGGCCTGAGTTGCGATTGCCCGGCTTGGTACCAATTTAGCTGAAAGCGAGTGCGGGTCAGAGGGTTAGCAGAGGCGCAGGAGCCTACGGGCTTCGGAGGACAACTTTTCCCTCACTCGTATCTCCTTGCTCGCTCTCTCCTCTGTAACACGGGTACAATTGCGGGAACTAGATTTTTTTGGTAGTGTTTAACGCCCGCTTTAACTACTTATGGCACCGCAGGCGGTGCGGGAACTAGATGTATGTTCCCCGCTGCAATTTACACAAGATGGAGTGTTAGTACAACTTCCATCGTGTGCTGCGGCTCCACAGATAGCACATGTAGAATGGCCAGTACAAAAGTCACTGGTATGCCCAAACCGTTAGCACTTTTAACATCTGAGGGGGTTGGGAATATAGGACCTAACTTGGATGGCTTCGTACCTTTCCTTAATTCTTTGGGGAAGATCTACCAGATCAAAGGTATGGGTAGGCATAAACTCACCATTCACTTTCCGCTGAACCCTGTAAAAAGATGTTACACCTTGTTTCGCTAGATCTTCTTGAAGTTCTTCGTTGGACAAACCGCCCCAGACGCGGGTGGTGTTAACGCCTCGCGAGGAGTTTAAGGTCTTGTGCTTTGCACTATGGATCGGAGAACTACCTAACATATTCGCCTTCAGTAATTTTGCTGCCTGGGAGGCTGAAAGTGCCTTCACCAGGAGCGCGTGCTCTAATACAAGATTTCACGGGACCAGTAACCTTCTCCTACCTCTTTTGGACAAAAGGGCAAACCGACGTTAATTTCTTCCCTTCCTCCTTTCTAGTTATTACCAAGAAGCGAGGACCACTAGATTTGACTACTTCTTTTCCATCAATAGTATAAGGTTGTTTTGATTTTGCCATAAAAAACATATAAATTCATCCCCCAGTGCTCCCCACCCATCACGGAGCCCAAGAAGGCGTCTCCCCACTGGGGTGGGTGTTTAGGCGAAGCAGAAAACAAAGCAATGTATTAGGTTGCGCACCCTCCCCAGTTACTGAAGATCAGAACCCCAGGTTCAGATGCACAACCTTCAACCAACCAGGATATACCTTTCCACCGACTCGGGTCTCCACGCACGGCCTACACGTGGTGGGGGGCACTTTGATAGACTGACTCCCTCACCTCTTGCCCATACGAGGGAGTCAGGGGTGGCTCGGGAACCCCTGGGTGCACCAAACTCGTACCTACCGTACTAGGCTCCTGCTTCACAAGTTCTGTCATGTAACTTAATGTATAAAAATACTCTCTCTCTCTTGGAGGGCACTAATGACCTTAGCAGTTGAGCGCCCTTAAACACCAATCATCATCATCATCATCATCATCTATCTCCTGAGAGAGAGGGGGGGAGTCAGACAGAGAGAGCTATTCACTAAGTGCAAAATTGCTGAGGAGAGGGAAAGAGGAGGAAGAAAAAACGTGGAAGACTTCTGCCGTTCATTCCCATAAATGTCTTGCAGAAAAGCCGCCACAACAACGAGATGGATGCTAAAGGAAAAGTATTGGGAGAAAGGAGAAGTAAAGGGGAATGAGTGTGGAATTGGACATTGTGATGGCGTCTTTAAAGAAACTAGCCATCTTCGTAAAGAATAAAGGTTCAACAAATTCGAGAAAAGGATTGTACATATACAAAAGAAATCCTTAGCAGTATTTACATTGGAAGAAATTTGAAGAGTATAAAGATTTCAATCAATTTCAAAGTCTCTATGGAAAGAGGTGATTGTGGTAAGTCCGGGCACTTCAGGGAACAGAGGAAGGCATTGGGTTGCTCTTCGTAAAGAGGGTAGTAGTACTTCATTTCGACAGTTCTAGAATCCTGAAACCTCTTCAAGAGTTTAGAAACTACCTGAGATGTTCTCGAATCATGTGTAATAAATATACAGACATATCAGAATTTTAATAGTGTTATTTCGGCTTGCAATTTCTATTGTAAAACCAGACTTTTGTTGGGATTGAATAGGAGTTTTAAAGTTGAAGTGAGCGGAACTGATACAGCATTTTCATCCTACTTTATTTCACCTCTCCATTTGAACCCTGATGGAGAGATTGCTCTTTTGAATTTTGAAATATTTTAGACGATTCCAAAAGTTGATACAGGTACCATCTATCTAATTATATATCCAACGATGGTGAGAGAGTGATAGAACATGTGGGGTTTCTGATATCAATACATTTATCAAGGTGAAACTCGGTTTACAGATGAAGCCTTTATTTACAGTAATAATAATAATAATAATAATAATAATAATAATAATAATAATAATAATAATAATAATAATAATAATGCTTAAGAATGCAATGAAGTCTGAGATTAAATGTCCTCATACTATCGATTTTTCAAGACAGAGAACTATTGGTTCGCTTTAAGGATTCGTTAAACACAGAATTCTCACTGCTGCTGAACTGAATTACACTGATAATCTTGTGAATATATTTAAAGTGAGTATCATACGTTTCGAGCGCTGTATTGCTACGGGAACTTTCATTGATGGTAAGAGTGAACATTCTCTGTACAAGTTTCTCCCATCTTTTTCTCCAGGACATCGCAGGAGCCATAAACTCCTAAGTATTGCCTATCATAGACACGAATTTCATAAATCCAATCGCTCATAACGTGGTGAATTAGAAACGGCAGCTCATCGACTTCAGGCCCGCGTTTATTACGGCTCGTCGTCTCATTTATCGAAATGGGCATGAATAGGGCCCGGACTTATGTAATATCAAATTAAGAAATATATACATAAATAGGCAACCAAAATCGGTGAAATGTGTAAATATATACGCAATAAAGCATTCCGGTGTAGAATACAACATTGTATTTTTTTATTTTTGCTATAAAATAGAGGTTCACAGGTAGGATAATCAAATCTCCATGTTGCTTCTCCATCATTTCACTTCTGTAACAAAGTACTGAACTACAATGTTCTCCCATAAAAGCATTTAGATTAGATCTGAACGGATGCACAATTAATTATAATATATACTAATTCAAAAGTTCTGTTATCATGCACAGTCTTCTGTCTGAAAATATGTTTTTAGAAATAGAGAAAGATCGCTCAACTTCACAAGAAGTCAACAGTTCATACTTATTCAGAGAGATTGTGCTAGGAATAATATTCTCAGGGGGTTCTACAATTTCACCATTACATATGCGAGACAACATAACAAGATTTGAATTCCCAGAGCTGTTATTCCGCACAGATTGCAGTTTAGTGGTAGCTACACCACCTACTTCACGTAGTATAGAACTGGCCTTCTAAATTGCTACTTCCATTATTCCCACATCTTGCAGAGACATACTTGAAGTCTTGTTTCTTAATACTATCGGGAAGCCAGCTGGAGTGAGTTACAAAGTATGAAACTGAACTGAGCTTTTTAGAACTGTTGAATGCTGACAAGGATTCCCCCCGATTCTGCAAGAATAGAACAAAAGTTCTCCACCATTGACTTCACAGCTTCGAAGTGCCTCCAGTAGAAAATCGCAACTTAAATCCATTCTTATCACTATTTCCGGAGGCAGAGGTACAACGGGTAGCTGTTAGTTGTAACATTGTGCATGATAAGGGCATTTCAAGAAGACCTTTTTTGCTGATATCAGTGTATTTATTTCTGGGAATGTATATCTCTCTCTCTACCACTCAATGTGTTAGCCGACATTTGAACCACGGATCTCTCGGGCTCTAGCTGGTTGCTCTACCACTGAGCTACCATAGCAACGTGCCCGCACGCCATTAAATTTCTCCAGGGAATAAAACTACAGAAGGTGTTGACCACAGGTCAACAAAACAGATTTAAAAATATGAGCACACAGGACACAAACAGTGACTAAAACAGGTATATCGGTTAAAGCCATTAGCGATAAAACATTTAAAATGCAATAAACGTCGCTCCATTAAAACTGTCAGGATAAAAGAACTAAAACCTAAATCCTTCTTGGGAATTTCACTTGAGATAAAGTAACATAAAATTTCTCTACCGCTCTGTGATCATCGGCAAGAACCTTCTCGAGGGGGCCGGCAACAGTAAAGATGAATGAAGAGCTTCTACACCAATGCCCTCTAGCAGCACATGCCGTACGGACAAAGCCCCTCTACAGAGCGGGTAGATAGGAGCCGGTTCTTTCCTGAAAATTTTGCTGTGGGTAAAAATACAATGACCGATCCGCAAGTGAGTGATGGTTGCCCAGATTGCAGAGAGATCCATAATTTCCCTGAGCTTGTTCGCGCGGAGAGAGGGCTAATCGTCACACCAACACGAAAGTACCGCTCTCCGCACAACAAGCTTGAAATCCGCCGAGGTAACAATAGGAATTATAGTACTGGGTTGCGTTGCTGTCGTCTTAGCTGCCAAATACGCCAGTTCATTACCCGACCAGCCGACGTGGCCAGGAATCCATGCACACTCCACATTAACACTGGAACCGTGTAAAATGCGTAGGAGGTCCTGGATACGCTGCACTATGGGACAGTGCTTGTACAACTCACGAATGCTCAGAAGGGCACTAAGGGAATTACTCATAATGAGGCAGTCACCCCAATTCTGACGGCGAACATACAGAATGGCATAACGTTCAGCAGTATAAATGTATGTGCTACTATGCAAAGCAAAGTTCATGTTTCGGCCCCATTAACAAAGGCCCATCCAACAACGTCGGCACACTTACTACCGTCGGTTTATATACAAATGCCGTCACTGTAGTGGCATAAAAGTTCTAAAAAAACAAAGAAAACAACAACAAAAAAAAACAAGGGAATACTAGATACAGGCATCATAGATTTCTCGTAACCTGTCATGCTGAGATCTGAATAGCAAGTTTGAGCTGGTGCTGATTCGAAGCAAGGACTCCAGAAACTGTATTGCAGCTCCTACTGGAGCAGAAGATGCAGTTGTTAAACTAACAAGCATCCAATGGAGAATACCTGTAATGCAATTTTCTGATAGGGAAAAATGGAATTTCTCAAGATAGTTAAGGCAGATAGTACGCTATTCATCGCTTTTCAAACAATAGAGCTTCATACTCAGCCTGCTGTTCCTCAAACAAAATCATTTACATGGAACTTTGCGACAGTATGCAAGCCTGAGAAGCCTAGATTCGTAATAGTAGGAGCTCAAACTTCCATAATAAACAATGCAAAAAAGAACTCCCAGTTTGATAATTGTAATATAAGTAATCTGAGACTTTATCTCAATAACAAATGTTATTCTTGTCATGACATTAATTTGGGCTTTGGTAACTCTAGATTCGCTTTTTTGTATGGAGTGTACTCTAGGTTTCAGAGTTCGTATTCCAATAAAGAGAATTACCCCCTATTACAAATAAAAGATTTTCTCGCATATGCTCCCTTATTCAGTATCGAGTGCTCTCACCAACCGGAGGAACCAGTCAACAGAGCTGTAAATATTAGACTCGAAATTCAAGCGAGTGCTAATTTTGCCCCTCAGACGTCTTTATATTGTCTGATTATTCATGATAAAGTATTTACCTACAGGCCCTTAACACATGTCATGCATTCTCTGATTTAGTGGTCCAATTATAAGGAATTGGATGTGGAAGTTTTGTAAGGTTCTCCTTTTTGTGAAATAAAAACACAATTATGACAGTGTATAATCATGTCTTTTTAGTTTTTGAGTAAGTCCAATGCATACCTTCTCCAATTCCTTGTTCTTACATGGAGTTCATTATTTACACTAGACAAATTGCGTAAATTCCTCTCTATGAATGAACAGGTTCGTTTTAGACAATTCTATTTTTGTTTTTTAAAAGATACCTTCCCATCGTTTATAGATTATTGAAAAGGCTAATGCACTCATTTTCCTTAGTTGCAGTAACATTATATGAGAACACTATATCTTCACTGTATACTCGGTACGCGCACTTTTGTCCTTTGGTGAAGTTGTCAAATTCAGGGGGCTTTCCCTGTCTAGGAGAGTCATATACACAAATTTGTGATTGTGGCTCATGATGAAAAGCACTGGAATGCCGTAATAAAGTCCTACACTCGCCCTATGTGCACTTAAGGGATTGCGACGTCTTGGAACCCGTTTCAATGTATTAATGCAGTCTCCAACGATCTCTGCCAGGACTGTTGCTCCGTAATATTTAGCATTCGAGCTTCAAGTACTCTCAGTTTCCTGAGATGATTTGAAAAGGTATTCTTCTCCTTTTTGTGCTTGCGTGTTTTCTTTGTGGATCTGAAACATTATAATTGTTCTCGTTAGAAATAGTGCATATACATTCTTGTGGAATAGCATACTCAAAGTGCTTCTCAACGTATTGCTGTTTTCTGTATTTAATGTTATGCAATGTTCTACGCACCCTGTGTGTTTTGGAGTATTCTCGGCTAATTGATTATCATGCCCTTGATCTGCATTGACATCATCATGTATAATGCAATTGTGCCATGGTTCTGTAACGCAGACGTCCACTTCATCCATATCAGTCCTCTCGGGTTCTAGATATTCCGGAGGCATTTGAGTTATGTCCCGAATTCTGAAACCATGAACAATTGATATTTAGTTTTATACTAAATGTGAATTAGCTTGCTCTGCTGCCATATTTTCGCATTGCACTTACTTTTATTTCATCTGTCTTCGAAGATACACACTACAGTCGAGATTGCATGTATAATATGATGTTATTCTGTCATGTTCTGCTGGATTTGAACATAACACCACATGAATGTGTCCATTGCACAACTCCGAATGTTGCTGAGTGTCATGTATGGTTCTGAAGACACACATTTCATCAGTGTCCTCTCCATAAAATTCTGGTGTGAGAGGTTCCCTGAAAAATATAATTGCTTTTCAATTAGCTATTATTAATGGATATTTTATGAGAGATATTTTCTTAAAATAATTTACTATACTTACAAAATCCTCCTTTCGTAGACAGGACAGTTCTCTGTGCAAACATGTCGCGAAGACATTTGATCGTGATAAGATGGATTGGCACACACAATTGTGTGCATTAGAACATTGCACGATTCAGTGTGGAAGTAGGCGTAATGGTGTGCTTCTTCTCCGCACTAACTCCAGAGTTCGTCCATATCCTCAAAAGTTTTCACGTCACTTTTAGCGAAACCTTTAAAGGTAGACATAGCTGAATGTTAGCTATCGTGCTAATGTGTTGCTTATATAGGTACATAGCTAAACATGTTTTTTTTTTCCTTAATAGCGAAAAGGTGGGGTTGGCGTCCTATCTTGATTTAGCGGTGTGGGGAGGCCAGTGCATTACCAAGCATGGATTGGTAAAGGCTGCAGGCTCCAGCTTGTCATTGACGTAGATATTTTAGAAAAGTAAAGAATGCGAGCCTACTCTAAATTCTTAATGTCAAAGGCTCTCTAAAGAGCTGGTTGGTTTCGGAATGCTGTTATTCTTTAAATTCTGATTTTTATCAGTGGTGGCTACAGGAGGAGCGCGATGACTTATAATAACATTTCTTTGTTAGTATTCCTTGGACATCAACTGTAAGCCTAAAGGAAGGAGGGGGCGTGTAATTAAATTGCGCTTGCTTCTACGCGTCATATGTCCTCTAACATGTCCATCTTGTGATCGCATACCGTGAAATGGCTATTCATTCACCATTAAATTAATTATAGTACATATTAAAATCGGGAAATGTATAAAGTTTTTACTGTGCAATGAGTGTTAAAATGGGATTGCATAATTAGAATCTTCATTACATTTCAATTGGAAATGTCTCCTCAAAGTCCCATGTACCACAATAATTGACGATTCACTGTTTTTTCTCGTGAGGGGCGTGGTCCGTGGGCTCATTAATGTGCATAAATGATTAATATTTGTCAGGTATGCAAATAAATTGCTCTTATTATTAATATTTTATATGGATTTTTTGATACGCAAATGAATTAATTATGCAAATTAATTGCTCTAATTATTATGCAAATCTGGCCGAGAAGTAGCCCTTTTACACTACTTCTAATGAATGTACTTGAAGCACACGTAAATTATGTAAACTCCTGAATTATCTGCGAATTGCACTTGAGGTTCTCTTTACTTTCAATTAATTTTATATTACTTTGAAACGTGAATACGTATGCAGCGTAAAGTTAAGTCAGAGAAAAATATACGGCTCATCAGAATATTTGACTTAAATTGTACAATTTTATTGTAACAATACCATCAACGGAAAAATTAGTTCAGGTGCAAGTTGGGTTTTATCGGCATATATGTAGGTTTTGAAACTAAGAGGAGCAATACATTTTTAAGTATTTCGCCAAAACTAAGACAGAAAAGGTAAACGACTTTCTATCGGTATCGCATCCTGCATTAATCTTAAATATTTCTTGAAATAATTACTTGCAAAACTTTCTAATACGGTTAAGCTAAATTGGAGGGAATTATCACGTTTTATAGGCATATTATAATAAATAAGGTATTTGTGTTAACTTACAATGGGTAAAGGGAGTTGTGAATACTGGACACTATTACTTTTTAACACATTGTTGTCGAGTGATACGATGCAGATAAGCACCAAAAAAAATACCTTACATTCCCCCTTATGTCGTTTTGAGATTTTTCTGAATTCACTATGTTATTGTTAAAAGAGAATATTTTTCTTAGTTCCAAGTCTAATGGGGAATGTGTTGGAATTACATTTGCCTTAGAACTAGCATCACTTCTCGTAACAGGGCCCACAATTTGTCAGGGAGCCCAGAATTGATATGGTGGTCCTGGTTATCGTTAGCGTCTGACGCTACCACACCATTCTCTGACCTTGCACTCAGAGTTAATTCAAAGCTTGAAAGCCAACAGCGAGTTTTCTTTTTCTTTTGGTAACACCGCAGAGGTATACCTATTATGCAACCAAACATCACTAAGAGGTGAGGAACTGTGTAAATGACATTCAATCCCATCAGCATTATGGAACAATTTGTAATGCCGGGATTACAACGAATTTAACATAACGTGAACTGATTTAACATGATAGAACGTGAAATTCTACACACTGTATTAAATAGAAGAAAAATGGTGAAAGCAAGTAAAGAAATAAAATTAAGGACTGCAATGCTGTTTCAATATATGACGAAAAGAATACTAGGCAGGCCATTCTATTTAGGAAGCAACTAATCAAGTTTGTTAAGAGCATCAAGAAAGCAAAAAGAAACATGTACAACAGGAATAGCCCGTAGTCGATGCTATTTTAAATCTTGGAGAAAAAAATCGAGAATATAGTGGAAGAAAACAAGAATCAAATAAATGAATTGGTTCCAAAAACATCGGCGCTATATTTATCACATGAAATGGAAGTGTTCGACTTTAGTAAATTGATTACAGAGCATGTCATTACTAAGTTAGCTCCAGGGTATTTGAACTTATGAGCGAATAAACATCAACATTAACTTTCAAGATACGCATGGAAGGTACTAGAAACTACACCGATACGTCAGAGATCACATTCTATAATGAAGGTCTCATCATAAACGAAAATAACTATAAATAACCACCCGATTTACTACATTTGATAAGAAAAGATCTCCCTTCTGAAAATCTTGCTGCGATAGATCAAGATGAAGATTATGAAGAAATATTGGTTATATCTAACGCTTTATTCTATGATAATGATTCCAATACACATCGCTGCGAACGCAGCAGAGATGCCAAGTGTAACAAGCACGGAAAAAAAATCAAAAAAACACAAGTCAAGAAGAGTTTCCTCGTCTTCCCTCAACTTAGAAATGGACATCAAAAGGTACAAAGAGGCCACAAAGAGATGATTTGCAAGAACGGCGTAAAACATTTGGTTGATAGATTATTCTAAATCGGAAGTCGCAAACGACACAAAATCATGACGTAATACAGATACCACCCAACACGCATAAAGTGAAGGCTGGAATGGGCGCAATAAGAGAGACGGCAATGGCGTGTGACCGTCACGGTCAGACAAATACTGTTTAATATGTGCATTATAGAGAAATAACAGAAGATTGAAATTTTTTCGGGTATTACATTTTATCTGTATTTCTTTATTTTATTTCACTTTTTTCTACGACATAGTGACGACATTCTAAATTTGGGGTTGACTCAAGTAGCTAGTGTTAATTGTGCATGACGGCTCGCATCAGTTAGGCGCGTTTTTCTTCTCGACTTTAATGTGTTTAGTTTAGAGAAAAATTGTGCCCAGGTAAATGTAGAACCGTATATAGCTGCGATTCTAGCAGCAAATGATCGAAGACGCGAATATTTAGTTGAGTAAATATGTTTGAATACCTACATCTAAAGCAAGACATTTCTTAAGTTTACTTTTTACCACCACTACCACCACCACCGCCGCCACCACCACCACTACTACCACTACCACTACCACTACTACCACTACCACTACTACTACTAATACTACTACTACTATTACTACTACTACTACTACTACTACTACTACTACTACTACTACTACTAATAATAATAATAATAATAATAATAATAATAATAATAATAATAATAAAGACGTGGTTAAATATATGTAATAATTTAACACCCTACTTTTTCATGAACAAGGCAATGGAACTGCACAAGTCAAAAAAATGCCAGAACATTTTAACCCTACTCAGACTTCTTCGTAAAGGGGCAGGTTATTCTGTTCCACTCCTAGGTCTCTCAGCAGTCTCGAAATTTTCGATGCTTCAGAGAAGAAGACCTAATTTTGTTAATAGACTTAACAAAAACAACCAATACCTGTTTTGCATTCATAGTCATTCCACACAGTACCTCCTGACGGATAATATAATGGAAAAAACGTGCATGTTCAGGCATTTGTAACGTTTCAAACAAATACTTTGAAAATCCTACCAGACCTTTGTTTTCCCCAATCATTACTAGAGCACAGCCTGTTGCCACTGCCTTTTCAACTCTAGATTTTTTTTTTTTTTCTCCTCTATCTTTCAATGCTTGGAACAGTTCTCTCGTAGTTTGTTCCTGAAGTGTTAAAAGATTCAAAATATATTTGTGCACAGAAATATTGGCGTTTACAACACGAATGAACATTACTAATTAAGCCTCGTAGCTTATGTCTGTTGTCTCATCCAATGCTAAACAGTAGTTTACAAACTCATTAACTTTGTTTTGATTATCATTTTCAATTGCTTTTGAAGCTTTTAGCACTCTAGTTTGCCGGTCCCAATGGCCACGCTCGCTAAAGCGTCTCGCTTTGGTGCTTCGTGGGCATGGGATCGTGGGTTCGAGTCCCGCCTTGGGCATGGGTGTTGTATGTTTGTACAATGTGTATATGTTTGTAAAAGGAACAATAAAACCAGTAATCAGTAAAACCTACGGGGGGAAAATATGTAAATAGGGATACAGTACCGGAGTCCTGATCAGACTCCGTTACTGTTTTATAAAAGAAAAAAAAAAAGTCTTAACGGTGTTAGGAGCCAAGCATATGTTTTGAAAATTATCTGCTTGTTCAGGATATATTATTTTAGTAGCACCACAAAAATAATATTTATAAATTCTCCATGTGTAAAAGGTTTAATTGCTTTTCCGATTTTCCACGCCATATGACTGCTTGAAAGCAGTTGCTTTTGAATAACAGTCGGAGTTTAAATACCATGTCTATTACATTTGTCCAAGGTCGCGGTTTCAAACCCGGCGGAGGACGATGGATTTTTTCTGGCGTAAAAATCCTTAGCATGGCTTCCTTCGGAAGGGAAGTAAAGCCGTTGGTCCCGTGTCGTAGATTTACGGCACATAAAAGAACCTCAAGCCTGATTGAGAGGCCTCTGAGCAAAATTAAGCGGTCTTTCACGCCCAATTTAGAATGGGACGCTGAGAACCACAGCAGTTAAAGAGCGTCCATAAATAACACGACATTTATATTTTATTACATTTGCTAGTGTGAGCTTCCTTTAAGTATTGTAAAGCTATTGGCCATTCCTTCCCTATAAAAACAAACAAAATGACCATAATAACGGACTCCGTGGGTTTATACACAACTATGGTTATACGGGAAATTAAGTTATTATAACTTTCATTTGAATAGGAATTCCCTGTATCTCGCATTACCCTACAATATGAATTATGTACTTTAATTTAATATCAAGTCAGTATTAAAGTTACCTGATAATGTACCAAGATATTTTATTCATTGCATATTACTGCTATTGATACTTATTAATACTTTGGAGCACAATAAACTTCTCACACTCTCGTTATGACTGCTGAAAAATATTTCTCCTTCCATTTAACCCTAAATGGACGTTTCCGTGGTTTTTAAAACAATTCTGTCGGTAGACCACGCACTATTCAGATAACAGTGTGAACCACCACTGATATCACCGCCTAAAATACGGGAGGGGGTTGAGCGAGGGGACGGATGCTGTGACGTGGAAGTTGCGTTACAGGCCAGGTGCTGTCTCGCGAGACCAAAATTTGCGACGCCTGCTCTAGGTGGATAAAAAGGGGTGAGCGTGAAACAGAAACGATCACAACGAAAAGGTGAACAAGTTAAGTCAAAGACAACGATCGTTAAAACCAGAGAAACATTCGACCAAGATAAATATTGATTAAAACATCGGAAGAAGATCAGAGAACGTAAGTGACCGCTAGATATGTTAGAATAACACGTTTGATTCTTACGGCGGCGCCCCACACCCCGGACCCAACGGCACTACTTGATAAAAAACCAGTTCGATACAACATCGAAATAGTTCAAAATCTTAACCAAGCTATCTGCGGCCACCTGTGTCTCACAGTACTGAAACTATTTACATACGATAACTTAGATTAATTGAAAAATGCAAAGAAAATTGAAAAAAGAAAAACAAAACACACAACGAAAGTGTCGCGATAATGAGTTACTAGAAAAATTAAGGCAGTTACATAATACTTTAGAACAGGCATCCCCAAGTCAAGTCAAGGTCGCTTGAGGGCGCGTGGGGCTAACATTACACTCACTGCGGGCCGCACAGCCTCACAGTATATCCGTGCAGTGGCGGTGTAACGCTACATATTAGTACTGTGGTGTCCTACTTACGATGATTGGTACATCCGAGTTGGGAAGACGGTCGTCCACACCTGTGATGTTTCGAGCAGAATGGGAAGAAAACTTTCTGTTTATGGAAGAAAATGACGCGGCAAAATGTTTAGTGTGTTACAGACTTCTAAACAAAATAACTAAACATAATTTGCAACAGCATTACTCACTATATTACGCACACGATTATGATAAATACAAAGACATTGGACGTAGGTGTGTTGTTGCAGATCTGAAGCGTAAAATGAACAAGGAAGATGTAAATACTCGTGCTACTGTTGTTAGAGTGAGCTACAAAATAACGTCGCGTATTGCCAGGAACATGCGATCCTCCTGTGAAGGTGAGATGGTAAAACAATATTTAATTGATGCAGCTGAAAAATTGAGCCCAGAGAATATACACGATTATCAATCGGTCAGTTTATCCGCCTCCACGATAATACGTCGTGTGGAGGACCCTGCAGACGATATTCGGAGTCAGTTGTCTGAGATAACTACAACATTCATTGCGTTTTCTCTTGCAATAGATGAGAACAATGATATAACCGACACTGCATATCTTTTCATCTACATCAGTGTATAGAAACCCTGGACTTTGATGAATATATAACATACTGCGACAATTGCGCGAAGAATTCGAACATAGATTCCAGAACATTATACCACTTGAGAAACAATTTAAGTCATTTGGAACACCATTTTCAGTGGGTATCCTCGATAGTCCTGGTGAACTGCAGTTGGAAGTAATAGATATCCAAAATGATATCGAGTTAAAGGATAAATATCAAAATAGAAAAAGAATATAAACCATATTTTCTGCACCTCTGTAAGACGCGAAAGATTTCCTAAACTCACAATATGTCATGTTCGGGACAACCTATATTTACGAATCACTGTTTTCCTTAATGTTTTCCTCAAAACAATATGAACACTTAAAAGCATGTTTGCGATTGGGTAGGTCGAAAACATAGTCCCACGTATTGAACAGCTGGTTGAAAACAGACAACTGCAAACATCACGGCGATTGTCTGATGACTAAGAAAGAGTAGTTTTCATAGAAACATTTATTCGAAGAATGTTATGCCTATTTGTATTGTTTACTTTATTGAATTGCATAGTACCAACAAGAAGAAAGATCTGTGTCATATTATATTATTTATTTAATTAGTTTTATACAAGTGTTTGTATTTCGATAATTGAATTTCCTGCGAATTAGATTTTATTTTGTATTATATTAGTTATCAGTATTAAAGAGTATAAAACACTGCTATCATTATTATGTAATAGACAGTGAAAGTGTAAGTTAATTAACACAATCGCAGTTCCGCCACTGCAGCACCTCCATTTCTTGCCCGCAACCGGACGGTCAGGGCTTGAGGGCTTTTACTGCCGCCCGAGCGTGCGGTCTGTTGGGGACGCCTGCTTTAGAAGATGCAGAAAAGGAAACCGTTAATCGGTATTGGTTTCAAACCCAATTCAACAAGACACACTCGTGGAAATGAAAGCCGAGATATATAGCACGGAAACCAACACCAAAGCAGAACTGCTCAAAGAATTAAATGAACTATAAACCAAGAGAGTACAAGAGGTGCTAAAACGAAGAATTTCGATGACGAATGTGGAAATATGATCAATGTCATCAAAATTGGTGTAAAAAGAAGTCATGAAAATAATGGAAGACGTAGGCCACTACGATGCTGCGACGAAGGGGCAATTGAATAAGACGGTTGAACAAGTAACTTTATCAAGACCAAAAGATTACTCTTGATGAAGAGGATTTCGGTGTCGAAGGAAAACGACCAATAAACATTCATTCGCCTGTCAATAAATACGATACCATGTACCTAGTTATCTTGAAAGGTATGGTATCTATGTTTAGGGCATTGGAGAGTACTCTAAACTAAACGGTGCTGATCACTATAACATATTTAAACATTTCGAAGTTATCAGAGTGAATCAAACTTGAGTGAAAATATATGGATGGTGGATTATCACTACAAGGATCTACCTATAAATCGATATAGGATACAAAATATGATACAAACTGTTTGTAAATCTATAAGCCTAGAACAGCTTGGACGAATCCTAAGCAAATGAATAACGTGTACTGTGATAAATGCAGTAAAAAATCCTACAATCTGCCAAACTCCAAAGAGGCAGACCTTATATCTAGGTAAAGCATACAAAGTGAAGTGGGCCTAAAACATGACTGTAAAAAAAGAAATTACATTCTAGAGAAGACGTCATCGACTAAATTCACAGACAAGAGAGAGAGAGAGAGAGAGAGAGAGAGAGAGAGAGAGAGAGACAGACAGAGACAGACAGAGAGTCAATGCACGGAACATCCTAGACCGCAATCAAATAGTCGTGATGAATTGTTGTTTTCTCAAAGCTGTTTAGAAACTCAACAAGGGATACAAGCTCACTTTGGTAGTGTTGCGGTAGCGTATCTGCCTCACATTCAAGAAATCGTGAGTTCGAATCTCGCTGGATGAGTTAATCGGATAAGGTTTTATTCGAGGTTGTCCCTTATCCTGAGCAGAAAAATGTCGAGTAACTTTAAGCTCTATGGAACCCGAGCTGATTTGAGCATCATTTCATCAACTTCATTGTCCAATATTGACCAACTAGGTTAGAGTACGTTAAGCTACAATAAATTAATAAATAAAATAAGAAAGAGAGAAATAAATACATAAATAAAGACAATTGTTTATCAACTAGCGAGGCAGATTACATACGACCTAATATGGCCAACGCTTTACTAGAGGACATTTAGGACACTTTGGATAATATCTAGATACCTATAGACGGATTACGAAAAGAGTTTTACAGAAAGGATTTCAAACCATTGATGAAAATATACATCAATCACTATTCGACACACAGCGAGAAAAACGTTGCAAGGGTGTAAAGATTCAACAAATGAAGATGTGGAAAGAATGTACAAAACAAGGTAGCATTAAACAGCTTCATTTGATGCCAGGTTTACTACCAAGTATAACATCCGTAAACTTCGCACATAAGAATGGAACCCATAGATGTGACGGTTTTGAAACAACCCGTGCTCCTATTAAAAACCTCAAGGTAGGACTGGCGATCCGTCATATTATGTCCACGAAGAGTGGTTGTTAAAAACTAAAACAACTAAATGAATATTTGATCAAAAACATGGTTCGAAAGAGAGGAGATACGGTTTACGTCAAGTGGTGCGGTTTCGACGGTTTTCACAAGAGCTATATGGATAAGAATAACATAATCATAACATACTCCTCCCTCTCCACCCCCCCCCTCTCTCTGTCTCTCTACAAATAACTAAATGGAAACAAAGTCGACCAAATATATACGTATAAAGGAACTTCATTAATGTAATGAAGATCCAAGTCTATAGCCACTTGCTGTTGCAGAGTTAAGCTTGCAAAAAATGAGATGGAAGTATATTTCACTATGTTATAAGGTATCAGTAAACGTTATACGTGAGCTTAAAGACAAACGTCATTGGCCTACTATCTCTAAAAATAAAAATCCACCACAAAAAAGTGACCACAAATTCAATGATAAGGCTCATTGGTATAACATTTCATGGTGACAAAGATTGTTAAAAAGGTTTGTTAAGAATGTCGAATTCAAATTTGCTGAAAAGGTCGATTATTTGTGGGTGTCAGCAAATTAGAAATTATCGAAATACTTTAAGAGTATAGAATTAAGAGTGACGCGTGCTGTTCAAACAGCTTGAATTTCACTAGCAAAGCTGCCTTGCCTCTCCTATAGCTTCGAAGCAAATTCTACTCTGTGAAGCAATCTCTTGCCCTTCGGAAGAGGTGTTGTTAATTCTAAATGTATGGAAAATGTGAAAAGAGTTTACCAGGGTCTTTAGGTGAGGAGGCATGTATTCACTAAATACGTGAGAAATAAAAATAAGCTTTCTTAATGTGTTTAACGCCCGCTTTTACTACAAATGGCACCGCAGCCGATATAAAGATAAGTAACAAATGTTCACATATATTCTGAATGAAAAAATACATTAAAGAATCCAAAAATCTGAAGGGCTATTATTAAAATTGTAAACTGCTAATGAGTGAAATATATTCCTGTGTAAGAATTAAAGAAAATTAATATTACAATCTCAACAAATTATTAAATTATATGTTAATGAATATTAGAAACCATATTAGAAAATTAATAATGAAATGTATAATTGAACAACAATTAATCACAAATGAACTTCAGACAACTATCAAAATAAAATGAAATTTTGATGATAAAAACAAATATGAGAACAAAACAAATTCTCCATTCGTACGCACTAGGAAGCAAAATTGTATGCAATACAACTACATGTAACTGTACAGTAAAATGGAATATAATCATTAATATAGCGTTTTGACTTAAATATAAAAATTAATCCTTGCAATTCTCATATAAATCAAATTTTGTACAAATTCTTTTTGAGTGGAAGTGTCTTTGCTTTATTTTACTCAATTTACTAAGGCATTCAACTATACAAGCAAATGTGGCTAGCTCAGTCACGCAGCTTAGTCGTATAAACAATGATAGCCCGCGAGCACCACGAAACACACGCACACTCACACACACTTATGAAACTGCAGCACTTCCTCAAGGAAATATAAATGCAGCTATAGATTCGTATTGTCTTATTTATGGAAATTGCAAATTCCCACACTAAAGTAAACACACAAATTGCAGCTTATGTGGATACAAAAAAAAGAACAGCATTTTAAAAGTTTAATTTACGGCTGTATACCCTCATGAGAGACATCGTCAGAAACGACATCATATCGAAAACAAATGTCCCGATGGTCACAAGCTTAGTCCCGCCGCTCAGTCGTATAGACAATGAAAGCTGGCGAGCTAGCACCACGAAACAACCTTTGTATGAAACTTCAGTACTTCCTCAGGGAAATATAAATGCTGCTATAGCTTCGTACTGCCTTATATAAGGAAATAACAAATTTTATGCACCAAAGTAAATATTCAAAATGCAGTTTTATGCCCAAAAGAGTTTAGGAATGGTTCTTAGAATATCAGAGATTATTCCATGAATCCTGGGAACTGGTTGAGTAGCAGCGTTTGAAACATCTTCTATACATTATCCTTTTTGATTCAACATACTTATTGTACAACTTAACAACATAACGCTTTACAACTTTCGCTATGATACATGTTACTTGCTAAACCTACGCCATCTTATTTGTCTCTTTTTCATTACAAAATTTACGATGTAGCCACACTGTAAAAACTAAATTACATTTCCATCACACCTCCTTAATTTAGTTTTTGACTTGAAAACGTACAACTCTTTTCTTTATACATTCTTATAGAAAATTCAATTACATTTTTATTACTTTATATCTCCTTTTAAAGTTATTTAATTCCCAAAACATCTCTGACTTTCTGAAACTCTACTGCACAAGGACGCAGTTGAAAAATTTTGTACACTAAGTACAGACTTTTGCTCATAATTATACACAGAATGATAGCTAGCATGTATATGCTTAGACTTCTTACAACATTTACCATTCTTTGGCAGAGCTATTACATCACTATTGTCCTCATACATTGCCACACTTTTGCTTATTTTTACAGCAATGTCAGCCAAAACAACTCTTAAGGGTAACCTTCTTCAACACAATCAGCTAACGCATAATATTCTGCATGAGAGACCCTCTTCTCACTCTCTTCTGATTTTGTGGTTTCACATAACTGTATTTTCAAACACTAGAATTACAATACCACCTGTCGACTCTCTGTGCTTTACGTCTGTAGCCCAATCAGCATCCATATATGCGTTCATTTCTGCGTAATAGTCTGATAAAGCTCTTATATAATATAAGTACTTCAATTCACGCAATGCATATTTGTAATGAATATCATCACAAGCACTCTGAAAAGCCTCTCACCTAGACGACTCAGGTTCGGTCCCAAGCGACGGCATGTGAGATTTGTGGTGGACAAAGCGGCACAGGGGCGGGTTTCCTTCGGGTTCTCCGATTTACCGCTCTATCACATTCCAGCCGTGCTCCGTCTTCATTCCATGTATCATCAGTCTCAGTGCCTGCGGAAAAGCGGGCGCTAAACACTAAAACAACAACAAAAAAGGCACTCTGTAAACGAAACAGATAACTTACTGCATAGGGAACATCTGGTCATGTACCATTTGCAACATACAATAACATCCCTATCAAATTACTATACTTCAATTCTTCATTCACTTTTTCTGCTGGTTTGGCATTCAGGTTGATTTTCATTGGCCTCAACAACTCCGTACTTCTCTGCGAAACAAATAATATATTGTTCCTGACTTAAGAACATTTCTATTTATTCTGGATCATATTCAACATTGATTCCTAGGTATAGACTTATTCTCCCTAAATCTTTCACACAAAATTGATTACTCAACATCTTCTTTATTTCAACAATACTTTTTATTTTCCAAAGATCAATAGGTCATCCACATATCATATTTTATACATTCTTTTGTCTCCTATGTACCCTGTGATTAGACAGTACTCATATCCAGAACTTTTAAAAGTAATTCTACACATGAACTCAGATAAACGTTCATACCAGTCTCCTGGACCCTTTCGCAGTCTTTTTCAATAGACTCACTTTATTTTCTTCAATGTTGTAGTTTTCTGGTGGATAAAAGTATATTTCAAATTTAATTGTTCCGTTTAAAATAGCAGTTTCCACATCCATTTGTTCAATTTGCAATCCTCTAACACATGCTGTAGATAATAGTACTTTCAATGTAGTCATTCTTGCAACAGCTGAATATATTTCATTTTCCTCCTACGTTTGTTGAAATCCTTTTGGAACTACCCTTGCTTTATAGTTTACACCTGATTTGATTCCATAAATCCATTTTAATTCTATTGTACTTTTATTCACAGGTTCGTCTACTACTTTTCCTGTATAATTTTTCTCTAGATTATGTATTTCTGCTTCCATTGCCCCTTTACACCTAGCCGACCCAGTACAACTAATTGTACAAAAGTGCATACTTATACTATAAATGTTAGCATGAACGATATAGTCGTCATATTTACTGGGTAGTTTCTTCTCCCTTTGAGGTATTTTATTTACTACCACATCTTCACTCTTTTCAATGTTTACGACTTTCAAATGTCTCTGTATTGTCTTGATTTGCATCTCTTTATTCTCATCTTCGTTATCTGTAAATTCTATTAATCTCGCAGCCTATTCCTTACGTCTCACATGCCTACTGATGATTGCATTGTTATCAACATATACTTGGTATCCTATTTCTGTATATCCTCAGTTTTCCTTTCACTGCTTTAGCATTCAACTTTGAAGTTCTCCTTTCTTCAGGAATACTCACAAACACGTTAGTTCCATAGAGTTTTAAATTTGTTACACCTGGTTTCCTTCCTCTAGTGATTCCCCATGGGATCTTTCTTGTTTCTGTATTTGTCAACAATTTATTTCCAATATAAGTTGCTCTTCTTGTACCTTCTAGCCAGTATCTCTTGTTCAACTTCTCCTTCGGCTATTAAACTTCTCGCTCTGTCTATCATGGTTCAGTTGAACCTTTCTGCAACTCCATTCAGTACATGGGTACACGGTGTAGTTGTTTTTATATAAAAGTCCTTTTATTTTGCGAACTTGTACAACTTCCAATGTAAGTATTATTTTCCATTGTCACAGCAAAACTATAGGTCTTTTACCAATCTGCTTTTGCATTAATCTTGTGTATTCTACTAGGCAATCAAACACTTCATTTTTATAATTTATGCATATTTATTAGCAACTGGACTATAATCATCTATAAATGTTACAATATATATCTCTTCATTATAACCTATTGGACTAAGTGGACCAATTACGTCACTATGTATGATTTCTTTCAAAAGGTAGATTACATATCTTATTTGTTAAGCATGTTTTACACTTCACATGTTCATTTCCAATTTCATGGAGTAAACCATCTACCGCTTTTTTATACATTTTTCCAAATTACTGAAATTGACATGACTAAGAATTATACGCAATTTCTCTTTCTTTGACATTTAGAAAACAGTTATGTATGATTTTACACTTTTATCATGACCTTTACACTTTACACTTAAATGGACATTTTATCTTTCCTCTCAGCAACAGCAATATGCCCCTTATTTTGATCATAAATCTCTGCTTCCTCTTTTCTAAATATTGCATTTGATTAGCAATTGATGAAACATCCCCAAAATTTTAATTCATGCTTGTGACACAGCAAAGATTTTAAGTTCTAGTTCAACAGATTCACCACTTACATTAAACAACATTAAGACGTTTCCCATTTTATTAGGTTTCAATGAAAAAACCATCAACTACATGTACATTCATAGGCGAGTTTAATTCTCTACAACTGGAAAAGTATCTTTCATTACTAATCATATGATCTGAACATCCACTATGTAACAACCATGACACATTTTTGTTAAGTTTAGCTTACAACATTTATTCTCCGAACTAGACATCACTTGAACATGAAATTATATTTTATGTGACTTATCCTCAGTTACCTGCGTCTGGAGTCCTTCACGGTTTGTTCCTCTTCCTCTCCTGGTACCTTTAGCTGACACCATACCTCTTCTTGCATTTGGATTTGTTCCTTGCTAGTTGTAGGTACCTCTCAAGTGCAGTTTCCTCTGAAGTTGAGTCCACCGTTCCAACTCGAGTACTTCCATTCGCTTTTATTTGTAAGACAGTCCCTTTGATAGTGACCAGGCTGTTGGTACGCGTAACACAGATTTGCTTTCTTCTTTACTGCAAAATATTTGATGTCTCATTGACTTACTT
This sequence comes from Hymenopus coronatus, assembly GCA_030762935.1. NCBI lineage: Eukaryota > Metazoa > Arthropoda > Insecta > Mantodea > Hymenopodidae > Hymenopus > Hymenopus coronatus. The sequence continues at coordinate 312,249,499 of CM060900.1, read as the reverse complement.
CTCTCTGCATGAATACCAAAATTACTTTTGATTTCACATATTCTATGGATTTTTCCTTTTCAGGTAGAGCATCTACAATATCCACTATGTGAGCAACACGTTCAGGCATACATAATAATAAGTAGTTCAATTTATCCTCTTCTGAAATGTTCTGATAGATATTAAGGAGCTCACTAATATGCCTCTCAAAAATGTTTAAAATTCTGTGGGGTATTGTTTCTATTCCATCTTTAAAGCTTAGCAAATTTTCTCTTACACTACAGTTTATTCTCACTTGACTTGACTTAATAAATAACATACTTTTGTAGCTTCAAAATCTTCTCGGGCTTCTAGTCAGGTAAAAACTTGGCTTGACACCAACGTTTCGAAGAAGTGCATCTTCCTCGTCTTCAGGGTGAACTGATGGTTTGAGCTTGAGGAGACTGGTATTTATAAGAGCTGGGATGAAGCTAACATCTGATTGGTTCGCGAGATATTATGGCCTGGTATTTAAGATGACTGAGACATGGGCATGGGCATCTTAAATACCAGGCCATAATATCTCGCGAACCAATCAGATGTTAGCTTCATCCCAGCTCTTATAAATACCAGTCTCCGCAAGCTCAAACCATCAGTTCACCCTGAAGACGAGGAAGATGCACTACTTCGAAACGTTGGTGTCAAGCCAAGTTTTTACCTGGCTAGAAGCCCGAGAAGATTTTGAATTAACACGTCGCCAGGAAAGCTTTAGTTCTTATTTTACTTTTGTAGCATTTCTCTTGCAGTGCGTTACATAATGATAATCTTCAATTGTCCATTGCTGATGCTATTGGCTATATATTTTATTTTATTTATTTTTTTCCCCTTAATATCCATTTTCTTCCATTCGGCGTCCGTTACATTCTGTGGTTTTACTTCCGTTTTCATCACTTTGCTACATCCTTTTATTTTTAAATATAATTGTAGGCGATATCTCCACTTATCGCAGCCTATACCATCAAACATCAAATTGAATTCTTCTTTATTCTCAGCCATTTCCAACACTTTGCTTTAAATCCATACCGCTATAATATTTGAATATTATAGGTTATTCCGTGAACCCTGAGAATTGGTTGGGTAGCAGCACTTGAAACATCTTCTATACATTATTATCTTCAATGCATTATTTCATACACGTCGTTTTAGATTCAAAATAATTATTGTATTACTTAAAAACATAACATTTTACAAATTTCACTGTTATACATGTAGCTTGCCAAACCTATGTCATCATTTTGTCTCTTTTTTCATTACATAGACTAGAAAAACTAAATTACATTTTTAACAATGGCATAAGAAAATTTAGCATAGGGTGATTTTACAGTTGCATGCCCTCATGAGGGGCATCGTCAGAAACGATATCAAATCGAAAACATTAGGTACCACAAATTATCCCGACGGTCTGTGGAATATTTAGTTATTAGGTGAACTGGTTCTCTCTCTCCCCCTCCCTCTCTCTCTACCTCCCTCGTAGTTTCAGTTATAGAGCACCGAAGCCAGCAGGGTCACGTGGCATTGGTGATATAGCAGAGAGGTGGAGGCGACAGACCTGCACCGTAGAGCCACGACCGGCTTATCATACAAAAAGTGTCGATCTAAGTACGGCACATTGGGTTCGTATTTTGATACACTAGAAATTGTTGGAATATTTTATAAGAAACTTTGAAGGTAACGTTAAATGGTCTCACATTAGAACATTACTAAAATCATCGCCAGAGTGCTACACTCCTTATCGGGCATTGGAAACAAAAAAGGACACTTGCTCCATATGCTGGGATTTATATTGTTCTGCATATGTGAAAACTAATTGCAGCCACATTTCGCTAAAGAATGCATGGAAGAATGGTTGGCACACCAAAATGACTACCCAATGTGCAGGTGCTTCTTAAATGGTTTACTGTAAACAGAAGCAAAACTATCCAAGCGACGCCATAAAAAGATTTCATCGAACATCGTTAAAATCCACAGTTTCCTTATCTCGTATCTGAAGAATTAAACATGTGAGAATTAAACTGAGACTCGACTTCACAGAAGGGTGCCCTATTTGAATATTTCATCAGAGAAATTGACAACAGAATGAACTGGCATTGTATTTTGTGGTGGCAGATATGGTCAGAAAATTTCATTAAGCAATTTCAAGATTAATTTTTTGGTGTTGCATATCAGGTTATCAAGCAATGTCGGACAAGTTAATTAGGGAATTTCGAGATCATGTTGATTGCGAACTTATTTCAACTCATCCAACTCTTTCCAAAAATGACATTAGTGAATTTAACGTTAAGGTGAGTTGCGATGGGTTTTTGTATTAAAGCTTAACAGAAATATTTCTCGCAGAGTAATGAGATAAAACTAATTGGGACGGCGTTCCTTAATATCAAAGTTATTCGGGAATTTCAAGATGAAGTTTGTTGGTACAGCATACTGAGGTATCAACACTCATCAGGTATTTCAATAGAGAGTATTAAGAAAAAGTGAGTTGGCACTGGATTTTGATATATCAGAAGTTGTCCGAAGATGTCGTTAGAGAATTTAGCAATAAATCCTTGGAAGCATATTTCGCGATGACTTTTCGGACAGAATTGACTGGGATAGCATTTTAAGACTTTAAGATATTTTCAAAGAATTCATAAGAGAGATGATGGCTGCCTACATAGTATCAATGGGCGAAGAATCCTCTATATATTCACACAAAGATCAGCGGGTATTTGTAAAAATAGCCCCACATATTTCATAAGGAATGTGTCGACATGTCGTTAACGAAAACTTCACTTGTACAGATAGAAATTTGTGTAACTTCAAGAAAGCTGTCATCACAGGAAATTAAATAAAAGACGAAATTGTTTACGAAGTAGACTACAAGGATTTCATAACTTATACTCACCACGCTCGAAAATAGCCTCGTATTTTTGAAAATCTTCCAAAATTTGCGATAAATCTGGATGACAATGACAATTTTTACAGATTTTGACTATCGCATTAACGAAAATGTTCATATCAAACACAAAATATTATATTACATTCTTATACCGGTCCATATTGCTTGGCTTTTGATAACATCGTCATTACGAACCTCGGGTGTGAACATTTGTTTGGAATAGATTACAAATTAAATGTTGGCACATTTTTGCCGAATTTAATAGCATCACATCAAAAAATGTAGAGTTTAATACACTAGAGGATTAGTCAAGGTTGGGTTTATGTTCTTAAACTAAACAAGTTTGAAAAATTCTACGGTACCGTTCTTCGCGTGTTTCTGATGAATTAAAAGACCACTGCCACAAATATTTCTCTATATGATACGATCGATGGTTTTGTTTACATTGCTCTAGATCTTATTTATTTATTTGATATGTGAACATAATGGGTTTTCCCAACTAGAATGTTCGCCTAATAGAAAAATGTAATGCAATATCATTTTGGCTACAATAACATAAAGCAATTAAAACAGTGCCAACTACTAAAGAACAAGTTATACTAAAAAAAGAAAAAAGGACGTTGATAATGTTCATACTTATATACAATATATTAATCTACTATAGTCAATAGGTTATTACAGGATAAAGAAAATATATTGATTTTCATGCTAAATATATCAATAGGGTGATTTATTATATGAAGATTGCTTTCTAAGTAAAGGTGAATATTTGTGTGAATCAGTGTTAATTCTTGGAATAAAAAATATATTATAAATCCTATTTGGTGTAATATTTAGAATAACAAATATATGAATTACCTTAAGTTAGGATCGTCGGTCTTATTATGTGGTAATTTGTGAAAAAAAGTAACGAATGGAAATTTCTTCTGTATAATAAACTTCTAAACTCAAAGAAATGAAGCTGTGAATGAAAGAGAACATACATAGAATAGGAAAAAAAGTTTTAAGAAATGCATGCTTAAGAACTTGCTTTGCCTTGCTTAAATTAGTTTAATATATTTAGCACTATTATGACTCAATACAAACAAAATTCTTAAATCGTTAAAGTAAGATGAATAAGGAATAATACATCTCAGGTTTGTGTAAGCTGCTCCAACAACTGTAGTTACTAAATGCCAAGTCTTTGTTAAAGGTTACTCCAAGGTCATTTTTCCCACAGTTTTTAATTGAATCTGGTTTATACTGTAGTTAAAAACTACTTTCATTTTAAATCTAGAGTAAGACATTTGGCTGTATTATAAGTAAGGCTATTCTGTTAACTACTTATGGGCATTCTCTGAGCGTTCCTTAAAAACGTGCAGTTACAAAACAATAACCTTTACTGAACAAACTGAAACGTTGGTTTTGTGGTCCACAGGTGGCCCAACATCTTATGTATGCTGCCTAACCTCGAAAACATGTGAGGGTTATAATATTCGGTACTGTATGGTCATACCCAGCGAGATAGCGGTGGTCCTATTTTGGGAATACTTATTCCCTAATATGGTAAATATTATGTATTTCTTGAATTGAACTTTGTTCATTGTAATCGTGTTCAATTTCACAATAAGTTATATATAATTCAGTGCGTTTACTTAAATTCTTTCTTATTCGATGGTATAGGTTAACAATGTGGGACTACACATTCTTCACGTGTTTCTGATGAATTCCAAGGCCAAGTCACACAGATTTCTCTATAGGATAGGATCAATGATTTCGTTTTCATAGCTCTAGAGCTTATAGGTATTTTCTAAGAGTTTCTTAACCCCCCCCCCCAAAGAAAAGGTTTACTGAGCAAAGTGAAACATCAGTTTGGTGGTCCAGAGTGGCTCACCAAATCCTATGTATGTTGCCTAACCCCTGAAAAATGAGGGGTTACAAAGTTCAATAATGTAAGGATATACCCAGCGAGATAACGGTCGTTCTATTTTGGGACTAGTTATTCTGTAATATAGGAAAAATGATATATTCCTTAAATTAGCATTTCTTCCTTGTAATCGTCTTTAATAATTCTAAAATAATTTATATACACTGTAATGCGTTTACTAAATTCTATCTTGTTCTATAACATAGTTTAAAATATTTGGATTGTATAGTAAGTGTAATACCTGTTCGCAGTTAATATGTATGTCTTTGATTCTATTTTGTAAGAATAAATTTAGACTGGGCTCTGATAACATAGTAATCAAATTCGTAACTCTCGTTAAATAATGTTCGCAGTTCAAACGATAGTCTCATTTCCTGATTCTGAACCAGTGGACGGCATGCGTTCGCATTTGTTCTCTTGTTCCTTCCTCGGCTTGAATTTGATGTTGTAGTTGTTCTATTTCAAAGGTGAGTAGAATTACAAGATTTGTAATTCTGTAGTCTCCGTGTCTTTGATGGTGAAATGTTAGTCACCCAGTCTGTGAAATTTTCAGCCTCAAGCATTTTAGATCTAATTATAAATTTGTAAAGAGCAGATTCAGTAACGAATGCGGTAATGGGATACAACGTCAATTGCGTACCAGCGTCTGAAAACTCACTATGTTTTATAGTATCATATTTGTTCACATTATCACAAATAACATCTCGTGGTCTTTGGTTCTCTAAAATCATGGCAAAGTCGTTCCTTTAAACCAAGGACTGTGTTGTTCATCAGACAGCATAGGTACTGGTTTACCACTGTAGACAAGCATATGCATAATATACTCTATTTATGATGAAACTTTTTTTGTGACTTTATTTTCCCATAATACACTTGAAAATATCATTAACAGCTTGAGGATTAAATCTTAAAAACCTGCGTTTTAACTCATTTTTAACGTCTTCTGACTCTCTATTTCGTAAAATATATTTTTATAGTTAAACTCGTCACATTTTGTTGCTAATTTGTAATCTATGGAATGTAAATTTATCCTATAGTTATCAACTCTATAGTTTTGTAGTTTATATATCTAAAAGAGTAATAATGTACTCTTGCACCCTGGTTCCCACGATCGAATTCAATTTTATATCAAAATTATCTGATATTTAATATTTTCTGGCGTAACTACTTCGTTTATATATAAAGTGGGGTAATTCCGCTTTTGCTGATAAAGGTGGTATTGCGAAGTGTGTCTGGAGATTTGGGTTGTTGAAATTCACGGTATTGTCTTCTATAAATGTCAGATATGTTATCGTAAACGGTTTGTCTAAGGTCCTCTAGGACATTTATATTTTTCATTGTTCTACTCACATCAGTACCTTTAAGCCAAGGATTGTTATTTTCATCAAGCTTAGTAAACACTTTAATTGGCTCCATTTATATTATACATTTTAAAATGAAATGTTATCCTATATATATTTGAGGAACGGCTTCGTCCTTTCCATTATCTTCATCATTAGTTTAGTGCTCCTCATCTTAGGGGCCAAAACGAGTGGACGGCTCAGGAGGATGGAGTATTGCCACAAACATCGGGGTTTAATCCTCATTTAGATTTAGCGGAAATGGTCTTACTCCTTGGACCAAGGCGCACAGTCACCCTTATTCACAATGTAAGACATTTACAGAGAATGAAGATTTAAATAGCAACCATGTGCTCAACTCGCCCAAACCTGTTCTGAAATTCATATCCTCAGTATCTATATGTAACTCGCTCTCATTTTGTTTTGTTTTTAAAGATCTTTAATCTAGTTGCTCATATCGGACGATGAACGAAATTGGCGAGATGATGCTCAAATGATCTCGGGGTCCATGGAACTTGAAGTTACTCGATATTCACCTTCTCAGGATAAGGGAAAATCCCGAGAAAACCTTATCCGGGTAACTTACCCTAAGCGAGATTCGAACTCGCGACCTGTTGAATGTGAGGCAGACACGCTATCACCACAATACCCAAGCGGGCCTCTCTCATGTTGTCGTAAAGATGAACTGCATTAAGTGTGATGATGCGTCATTAAGACTAATCCTTGGATATTCTTGTCTTAAGAATTCGATTCTATTACGAGCGTTGCGTTTTTGTGCGCAAATTACGATGTATGCATAGCGATTGGCTTCTATATTTCTGATGAGTACGAATTGATGTCTCTTGTTTGCATCCAAAGGTACAGGTGCATCATATTTTGTTCTCTGGTTTTATCTTTAACTTGAATTTGATTTTGTAGCTGTTGGTGTAGTATAGAGTTGGTATGCTGGGTTTGTAAGTTTGAACTCACCTTGTTTTCTAATTGAAGAACTTCATGTTTTAGTCATCTCTTAAATTCTTTAGCAGCTGGTGACTTTGCTGAGAGAATAAGCGAATAAAGACCTGGTTTGTTAATAAATACCGTGTGAGAACGCACGAGGCAACCGGATAGACTCTTCAATTCTATGAATAATTTCCTGTCATCTTCGTCAACATTCACGCTGACTGCTTGTCGGATGCTTTCATATTCTCGAATATCACACACGTCCTCAACTTTAAATCTTCAGCAGTCATCATACATACTGGTTGGCCATTGTGGAAAAGGATATCCACAACTGACTCCACTGTGTAATCCTTTTAAAACGATTTTGTTCCTTATATAATTAAAGGAACTGTCGAAATCGCGCCATGAATATTCGGTTTGATTGCATATTCTGAAATAGTACAAATAAAAAGCAAGCATTACCGACACCCTCAGTAAAGTTTCAACTCTAGTAAGATCTATGAAGATTTTAAGTTAATTATTGATAAATCGAAGTTATTTTGATGCCAAACATTCTGTCAATAAGGCGGCAAACAGTTTAAACGTTTACTAGAAAATAAGCAATAAAGGAGCTTATCGAATATACTTCATCAGCAGGGATCACGACTGATCAAAATAAAACAGTTTTTTTTTTTACTAATATTTGATGGCAAAGGAGAAACATATCAACTAACCTATAATCCAGATAACTTGATACTATCGGTGGCGTCTTGGCAGTCGTGTATGATTTTTATATCAAATATAAAAAATTGGCTAGTCATTTTCTGTAAACAAGATCAAAAGTACCAACATGCAACTAAAGGTAGAGAAAATGAAACAGAAAATATATCTCGAGAGATGCAGCGATCAAATACTTTACTGAATATCGTTCAGTCAGACATTTTTCCAAGACTAAGAGATAACAATAGGGTACATGAATGTTCTAATATAAAAACAAAGAAGGTTCTGAATATACCTACCATTGTGTTAAAATTCAACGAGTTGACTACCACAAAACAGACATAAAACTGTAAGCAAAATGCTCAAATATATAAATATTGCGGATTATGAATTACACCCTTAATGCTGGAAATCTGTACCTATACCGGAATCAAAGAAGAACTTCAATATATAGCATACAAGCACGGTAGTCTAAATTTGAAATAATCGCATCACGGATAAATAATCTTATTGAACATTATATATCTAGCTTCATCACTATACGATAATTGTTAAGGCTTTTCGATAAAAGTTCTATAATGAAATATAAACACTGAGTGTGCAAACACTGTCAGTAAGAGAAGCGCGTTGGCTAAGAGTTCGTTTTTACTAAGAAAGGAAACAAGCGACCTAAATGGTGCAATGAATGCAACAAGAATAAGGTGATTGTAGATTAAACATACGGATGTCAGCAAGGAGAACAAATCCTAGAGGAAAAAAAAACTGAGAATCAACTGAGAACATGCAATAGAGAAATAATTAATCGACGCACAAATGTTACAAAAAGGAACAAATTGAATCCATCGATTACCTAATAAATAAATCTGGGTGGTTGAGTTGAGCGCTGTCTATGGCCTCCGATGATAGTAGAGAGCTTAAAACTCTGATCTCATGCAACGCACTGAACAAAATACACCGTTTTACTTTAGCATGATTTATACGAACCACCTAGACCGCCAAAAGAACGAAGAGTGCCCAATATCAGTTACTTTTACAACTTTGACAGTGAGATTGTTAGCAAGCCTAGAGATACACCGGAAAAATTAAAAGATGTGGACTCCTTAAGTCTGACATCACAGCTATCCGTTGCCATGGACATGCACAGCCCCTTTTTCCAAACAACTCTGATTCCTAATGCAAATTTGTATACGCCTCTAATATAATTAATCATTTTTAGTGTAGTTGTGCTCTAATACAACAGATCCAATTACTTTCTATGGAACCACTATTTTTGGAATAGTTGAGGTGGGAATAGGAGCGTGTTTATCGCGATGGTTGTGTGTTTCGCCGCTAAATGCGAGCACTACAATGACTAAGAAGGGGTTAGTAATATAAAATGACAAAAATGAAGCTAAGAAATGGAAGACTGCTACGAGGTTTGTATAAAATCATTACACATAGGGAAATATCATACCAAAAAACTAAGAATATAGCAGGACGTGGCGGAGCTTCTGTTTTGCGCGATTTTATTTCTTATTTTGTAGGAGAGCTGACGGAAACTTTCAAAACACTTCCTAAAAAGGTGGGATTAAGGAAAATAGCACCTCATTGTTTCCGAGGAACAGCAAAATGGATAATTATACCATTTTCTCCTGCAGGATCCAAGAAAAGGAAGCCAAAATAAAGATTAGTAAGTCCATTCGTTTAAGTTTAATACTTAGCCTTCGCTACCTCGCCCCTTCCGTAATAGGTACTGTATTTACATTTACATTATTAAGACCAGGTATTATTCCCAAATTATGAACTTCCAGAATTTCAGGTTTAAAATATTCTGTAAATAATAGCTCCATGGCACGACAGCTCACGGGGAACATTGGGCTACCGCCCGGCCACTGCGTCCCTCATCTGGGTCCACCACAGACGTCATGGATGGGGTGCCGTATTGGAGGATGAGACGTGGTCAGCGCCTCGAGCCCCTCCCGGCCGGTTAATGCGGTCCTCATGACCTGGAGCCGCTACTTCTCCATCAAGTAGCTCCTCAATTGGCCCCCCAGGGACTTTATGAGGCTGAGTACACCCCGGTCCAGGTCTCCTAAAGGGGGAACAATCCCCACGCCGGTACTGGGGACCAAACCCAGGTCTCCCGCTCGGTAAGCAGCTGCGCTACCACCGCGCTAAGGAGACGATCCTAAAATATTCTGTATCTCAGCTAATTTCTAATTCGAAAAGCGAGGCTAACATAACCTAAATAGCCTTATGGTAAACATCTGCTATTGGGCCTTACCCAGTCTTCGATATTATTTGGGTTAACCAAGGATAAACACAGCAGAGGTACAATTATCGTAAATGTAGTATTTATAATTACACATTGCACTGTCTGGTCACAATTACAAGATCACCACACTATTTTAATTTACATCATTTTTTGTATTGATTCTCTTTGTCAGTCTCTGTCTCTCTCTCTTTCTCTCTCCCTCTCTTACTCTCTCTCTTTCTCTCTAAGGCAAGTTCATTGAGTTGAGTGTAGCTAAAGTGTTATCTACATTACTCAGAACATTTTAAACTATGCGTTGTGCAGCCTGTTTTTAATAAACATATTTACATTTCTATTTAATGTAGACAAGTATGAAACTACGTGGCCCTAGCTAACTTACTGCAAAATATTTATTAAGTGTACTCCCAAGCATTTAGCTGTTACAAAATATTCAACAAGGCCTTTTTATTGTATATCTTATTTCAAGTTGTATTCCTGATCATTGCATGATATGTTTCAAATGAAGTTTGGCATTTAGTGTTGGATTTTTATGGTGTATGACTACATATTCTGTATCAAGATGGCGCCGGCAGGTATGATCACGCATAATATGGCGCAGTAAGTACACGAAAACGGCCGTAATTTATCAACGGAAGCGGTAAAGGAAAGTACTGATTTGTCAAATAGTGATAGGAGAAGCATAACATGAAGGCAGCGCGAGAGAAAATTCAGAACAGAAAAAAAAAGAAAAAAAAAGGGAAATTTGGAGTCAACGGAGAGTGTACTTCACGAAACAAAAATGGCTACGGTAGGTGTGGACACTCGTAATATGACTCAACAATTTGACAACGGCGATTATTTATCAATAGAAATAGGAAAGGAAAGTAGTCATTCGACAAAGATGAATAGGAGAAACCGTACAAATAAAGACAACGCGAGAGAAAATACAGAATAAGAGAAAACAGTAAAATTTGGTATTACTGGAGAGGCAGTGTCACGAAATTCATGAGGCGCAAGTGATAGCATCGCTACATCTGGTCCCAGAAAATGTTAAAACAGAGACTTAATAAACGCATAGAAAAAGAGAAAATGAAGACCTTAAGGCAAAATTGACCGCAGTTAAGGTAATTGAACTACAAAAATGTGAAAGCTTTTCCGGCGAAATGAAACGCAATGGGGGAAGGAGATCATAAAACGGCTACTGACCACGTGCGAAACAAAGCCAACGATGTAATATCTTAGAACAGAATTGAGGAGTTAAGAAACGAAGAGGAAAGCGAAAATGTAAAAACTAAACAGACTAATGTTGGGGTGAAAAAACGCGCCTAAGGTCTTGGCGATTGGGGATTCAATGTTAAAATTCTTGGGAGAAGTCTGTACAATGAGAAGGAATGTTGCTCGTTGTTTTCCGGGAATAAAACTAAAAGAACTAAAACATCAGGTTGAAAAACTAAACGTAAAGGAGCTTACTAAACGATACAAATGATACAAAGCACGTAGTACTTGCTGAAGAAAGAATTGGCGACGCAATTTAAACAGTGGCGACAGTATTGAAGCTAGTGTGATATAACTAACTAGGCTAAATACAATTATAGCTTGCATTTATAGAACTCCTAATAGTCATATCTCCACTTCAATTGAAAATCTAGATAAAATGTGCATTAAATAAAAGTAAACACCTAATCATTGAAGGCAGTGTTTAACGCTTGCTTTTACTACTTGTGATACAGCAGGCGCTGACACTGGTGATAAATGAAATGAAGCACTGATGTAATGCGATGGCGGGGGAAACCGGAAACCTCGGAAAAAACCCACCCCGCACCACAAATCTCACATGCGAATCGAACCCGGGCCGTCTAGGTGAGAGGCGAGTAGTCTAACTACTCGGCCATGGCGAGGCCAATCGTTGAAGGTGATATAAACAGGTGACAATGTAAATACAGAGCTTCATGCATGCTAAATTCATATGATATGCAAGCAATTGTACAGGTACCAACTAGAATAGGAACAACTAGTCAGACAGCCATAGACCAAATTATCACAAATAAAGACTATGGGGACAATTACTTAAGGGTAATTGAAACAGGGTTCTCTGATTACTATAGTCAGGTTGAAGGTTGCGAAATAAACTTGGTTGTAAACTTCAACGTGTATCTCACCATATAGAGAAATTATACTGGCTAATAAAATAAATGTTGATTATCTTAATCATTTATTTAAAAAGGAACCTTGGGAACTGGTCTGCTATTTACATTTAGTAAATGATGCTCTTAAAGAATTCTTGATAAATTTAAGCTATTACTTTGAATTTGCTATACCTAAAAAGAGGATCAAAATTCTTCCAGGAAGATCAAACTGAATTGCAATAGGTATTAAGAAATCAAGAGAGAGAGAGAGAGATTAGAGTTTCTTAGTAAATTGCGATACAAACAGATATGCAATGCAGTAATATGTGAAGCGAAGAAACTATACTACGGAATGTTTATACAGTGCTCAAACAACAAGACTAAGGCCATATGGTCAGTATCAAATGGGAAACTAAGCGAGTAGAACAACCGACAAATAATATCCATATAATACAAGAGAGCACAATGATTAATGAACCAGATCAAATAGCTAATATCTTCAATAGCTATTATTTATATGTAGCTAAGAATATGTTTACAAGCAATGTATCAAACCAAAATGTAGGAGCTCTAACACACAGAACCTATGACCGTATTATTTTAATGCCAGCATCAGAAACAGAGCTCGTAAATATAATTACCAATATGAAAATCAAATAATCATGCGGTGTAGATGAAATATCAGATAAAATTGTTAAGAAATGTCGCCAGTTTATTGTAAAATCAGTATATTATATCATAAACATGTTGCTGTCAACAGGAACTTTTCCTGATGCACTAAAAATAACAAAGGTAAAACCATTATATAAGAAAGGAAGTGTGCATGAAGTCGGGAATTACAAGCCAGTATCGCTTCTGTCAGTATTCTCAAAAAAAAAAAAAATTGAAAAAGAGGTGCACCGACGATGAATATCTTTTCTAACAAAAATGATAAAACAATGAAAAACCAACATGGATTCCTGAAAGGAAAATCGGTAATGATGCAGTCTGAGGGTCTGTTTACTGCACAACTTGTAAATCTATACCAACTTTAGAAATTGAAAAACGCTGTAGAAATCAAAAGACAGTGCCAAACAAAAGCAAACGTATAATAACCACCAGATGTCAGTGGTAGCACGGTTATTTCTTGGTATATTTAAGTATTAGTGCTCTATTTTCCTTCCCCATTCCATTTTAAGTTAACGCACCATTTGGTCAAGACCATGAGGCAACGCATCGTAACAATGAAATTTAAATATATTGTTGTGTATCAACTGGCTGTCCTTATTCCTATCATTTAAAATAAAGAAACTAAAACGTACTTATTTGAAATAAGAGCTGTAGCTTTCCTAGCGACGAACATCTACAGTACGAAATTAGTTAAGATATGAAGCTTTGCGAACACTCAAATATGAGTCGGCAAAGCCTCACATTAGAAAGACGACAATATATTGCGCGAGAATGCGTGATGAAGTTTCACGTGATGAAGCAGGCATCCGAGGTATCGAGGGAAAAAAAGTTGATGTAATCGCATGGGATGAGGTAGAGAAAGAGCAAAATATGTGACTGCAAAGCCTCATATTTGTAAGACGATAATATATTGCACGAGAATGTATGATGACGTTTCACGTGATGGGGCAGGCATCCGAGGTATCGGGGAAAAAAAAAAAAGAAGTTGATGTGATCGCATGGGATGAGGTAGAGGAAGAGAAAAATGAGTGACCGAGAATTTGCAAGATGGTGGAGTTATACGTGACGGCGAATCCGAGATATCGGGGGGGGGGGGAGAAGTTGATGTGATCGTATGGGATGAGGTAGTGGAAAGGGGGAAAGAAGAACAAGAAGAAGAAAAGGCTACTAATAGTGAAACCTTATAATGAAAAGAAAAAATGCTAGCAAAGAGGGTATTCGAATGAGTGTATGTGTATGTATGCGGAAGTGTGAGGCAAGAGTAACGGGGTCATCGAACAAGATAGAACATGTTTAAAACTTTGAAAAATCAGGATGTGGGTAATGTGGTCGGTAGGCAGTAATGAATACGACGTTCAAACCTGCATCCCCTCCTCCATCTACATCGGTAAAATAATTGTTTCTGTATCACATGCATAGCTATCTGCGAGCACAAGACTTTCAAAACTCGCCGGAGGGCATCCTGTGAGTAATGAGGTCAAGCACTGTTTATGTCTCCCACCAACAAGCTCTTGTACGGTGCTATGTAAGCTAATGTAAATATTTAAAAAAAATTAGTATATCAAAAACAGTGAAATTATAATGAATTGAATAGTGCGAAAAGGATTTGTGTTGGAGGGGTGGGGTTGCTGCAACGGTGGGAGGAACAGGAAAGTAGGTCAGCACCGAGATTACAAATACCCATAGAGAACCACAAAGGAGGGCAGCTTGCAACATGTCACAGCAGCAGAAAAATACTGCAGACAGAATGATAGGTGAGTTATAAGTTCAATTTAATGTTATTCTGCTTTTTCAGTAATATAAGAATGTTTAATTTCAATACTGATTCTGTATTTCAATAATAAAGCAGTTATACTATTTTGCTATTTTAATTGTTATAAATAATTTCATAGTTTTTTAAAAAAATGTTCTCCATATAATTTTCCAAATTAAAAAAAACTGAAAAAATAATACCATTTGCAGGAATTATTCTGTTTTCAGAGGCACGAGTCATAGCAGAGTTAAGTGACATAGCTGCTGGAACAAAAATCCTACCAACAAAAGCATTGGCTGATATGGAACAAGGCATAGCACACAACATCAAATCGATAAATACTATAAAAACAAAATATGGGCCAAAGGTAGTCCTATCCATGGAAGAATATCAAGTATTCCTTCCCGACCGATTCAGCAAGATATCTGACGAACAGAAGCAGACCATCAACGCCGGTGGTTTCCAGATGATGTACAGAGGCCAGGCCACGTTGAGCAGAGGTTTCAGGAGACACAACATCACTTTTTTACACGTAATGTTAAACACTCCTTCTAGAAGATGTTTCGCAGGGGATTAATGTACAATTTCTAATCGTACAACATCAGCTATTCTGTTCTAACTTGTAAAACTATTTATTTGTTTTTTGCTACATCAAAGAATATATCAATATTTTCCCTATGACTTTTAATACAACCGAATTCTTTTTTCCAGACAGAATAATAATTCCAGACAGTACGATACCGCACAAATCGGATACTGAAGTACTAAACATTCCAGGTAATAAAAGTAATTTTTTGCAGATAGCACTTCACTTAAAACTAAAGTATGTTTTAATTGATAGTAATTATATTATTAATAACAAAAAATACTATTTACAATAGAAAAAAAACTATGGTTGTTCATAAGTCACTTGAGACAAATAAAAAAAGATAAAAAAAGAACAAAAGGAAAATAGCTATTTATTTATGGATATATCATTTTCCAGACGAATACATGCAGTCTATCCCGAGTAAAGCTGTTAAAAGACGAATCAACTGTGAATCCATTGAAGAGAACATACCTAACGCAAAAAGGTTTAGAAGAGAGTTCGGCAAAAGTACTGTGGAAGTCTCAGGAACTGAAAATTCCGTGAGTTGTGCTGAGATATACCATCAGGAACTGACATGTAAAACAAAATAGATTCAGCTTTCAAAAACAGAATTTATACAAAGCAAATTGAAAATACTGTTGAAATAATATATACCTCAATATTCCCATTTGGAATAATTTGATTCAATACAAATCAGGTATTAAATTAAACGGTACATTGATATGCGAATATACAATACAATCTCCTGAAAATGAAAGAATTAAGACGCTAATTTCAATACTAAAATGGGTTCAATTATTCAGGTTACAAACATCGCTGAATGGCACGAGAATAAAATGAAATATCCCATATTTGCATTTATCGATACTTTTGAATCGAAATGCAGTTGAAAACCTCTATATAAAATATATGGTCCAATTTTAAATGTTTGTCAATATGATTATGTTAAATGCAGGATGCTATATGGATCTTCCCGATTTCATAAAGCACAAAAACGCTGTAACTAATACACGAAGTTCGCATAGTAAATGCTTTGCGTATTGTCTATTAGCGTCAAAGTATCCGGTGCAAACAAAAGACCAGTGAGTTCATATACCAAACAAGATATGTTTCAAGAATTTGATTTTAGGCGATAATCTTTGCCGTTTCACTCGAACAAATAGAACAATTTGAAAATCAAAATGAAAGTATATCAGTTACGGTATATGGCATAGATGATGGATCAATTATTCTGTTATACCAAACTTTAGAACGTAAAGAGCATCATGTGAACCTGTTATGTGTCACCAAGGGAAACAGATCTTACTATTGTCTAATAAACGATCTATCTGGGCTATTGGCCAAGCAGATCACTCAATGCAAGATAAAAATCTCATTTTGTGAAACGTGTTTAAAGCACTTCTCAACCAAAAATGGGTTATAAAAGCACAATGTTAAGTGCTGAAAAAAAAAAAACAACAAAATACAAGATAGTTACAATGCCAGAAATTGGTGTAAATAACACAATTGAATTTAATGGATATTCCAAGTGTACTCGTGTTCCGTATGTCATTTATGCAGATATAGAATCTGTATTTACCAAAGTTCATTTTTGTCAACCATCCGTGGAAAGCAGCTGGACACGTCAAATACAAAAACATGAGGCCGTCTCAATTGCATTAAACCTTGTCTGTCATTATGACAATTCAGTATCTGAATTCAAAATCTTTAGAGGCCCAAATGCTATACAGGATGTTTTCAAAGAATTTCAGCTAATCGGTGACCGAGTAATTGATGTATATTCAAAAATTGCGGAGATAAAAATTACTGATGAAGGTAAAATACATTTTATAAATGCCAAACACTGCTATCTATGTGAAAAAAATTTCGATATTAACAAGTCACGAACGAGGGACAATTGACATATATCAGGCACGTGCTTGAGCCCACGTCACAGGTCGTTTAATTTAAATGGGAAGCTACCAAATTGCATACCATTTTTTTTCATTGCTAATCAAGCTATGATGCGCATTTCCTTGTGAAAAATCTGGCTTATGACAATGAAGTCATAAATTGTGCTTCACAGACATCTGAAAATTATTTGTCATTCAGTAAGAGTATATATTTCAGATTTTTAGACAGTTATCGATTTCTAGACGATAAATTAAGTAATTTAGCTGATATGCTGCATCCTGAAGACTTTAAAATCACATGCATGGAGCATGAAAAATATGAACTCAGCAGTTAATGAGACGCAAAGGTGTATTCCCCTTTACATATCTAGACGTGTAGACAAATTGGAAGAACGCAAATTGCCTGATATAGCAGAGTTTGATGATATAACGCTAGAAGATTAGTTGCATGCGCAAACTGTATGGTAAGCTTTCAGTATTAGAAATCAGGGTGAATACTGGGATTTGTATCTTAAGACTGATACTTCATTAGTGGCCGATGTATTTATAAAATTCAGAGTTTATATACATTAGATCCATATCACTATTACACAATACCAGGTTTAGCATTCGATGCAATGCTAAAAACTACACAAGCCAAAATATCTTTAATCACAGACAAGGAAATGCTTGAATTTTTTGAATCTGGAATCAGAGGTGGACTTTGTACTGTGTCTAATCGATAAGCGAAGGCGAATAATAAATATATGCATGCTTTAAATGCGTCATTACCCATTAAGTACTTATCATATATTGATTGCAATTGCTTATATGGAGTTGCTCTTTCTGATTATATGCCTTATATAAATCTTCGATGGTTAACTAGAAATGAAATTAATGCAATACATTTCCTACATATTCCACCAGACGCAGAAATAGGTTATGAGATCGAGGCAGACCTTTATTACACCAGAAAGCTGCATGACTCACATAATGAATTGCCGCTGTGTCCAAAGAGGGAAACTCCACCTAATGATAAGTTTAAAAAGCTGCTCGCTACGCTGACCAATAAACAAAAGTATGTATTGCATTATCGTAACCTCCAGCAATAGTTAATTTAGGAATGAAATTGAAACATGTTCATAGAGTTGTAAGTTTCAGGCAATCGCAGTGGTTAGAACCATATATAGACCCGAATGCAAGAAAGCGCTCTCAACAGAATTCAAAATTCGGACAGAGTCTATGGAAGAAATTTAATAATTGCGTCTATGGGAAATTTATGGAGAATGTACGGAAATAGTTTGGCTTTCGGCTTTGTACAAATTGGAAGCAAGTAAAGAAATTAATATCGCGACACATGTTCAAACGAATTGTAATATTTGAAGAAAACTCTGTTGTAATTGAATTGGAAAGAGAAGAAATTAAGATGACTAAACCTATTTACATAGGACAGGTAAACTTTGATCTTTCCAAATATGTAATGTATGATTTTTATATTATTATAATGTTCTAAAAAAGAATCTTAAAGACGTGACTTTAAATTATACTGATATAGACGCATTTCTCTTTAAAAGTAGTGCCGATATTTATGATGTTGTGAAAACCAACATACAGTACTTCGACATCTCCAATTATCCTCCTAAATAAAATGGCGTGTTATTTATGGACGCTCTTTAACTGCTGTGGTTCTCAGCGTCTCATTCTAAATTGGGCATGAAAGACCGCTTAATTTTGCTCAGAGGCCTCTCTATCAGGCTTGAGGTTTTTTACGCGCCGTAAATCTACGACACTGGACCAACGGCTTTACTTCCCTTCCGAAGGATTTTTACGCCCGAAAAACTCCATCGTCCTCCGCCGGGTTTGAACCCGCGACCTTGGTTATATGAAGTTAGCATGGTAACCATTACACCACGGAGGGCAACCAACTGTCCTCCTGATAACAGATATGGAATACCATTGTTGAATAGTAAAATAATGGGTCTTTATAAGGATGAATTGTTCGGAAGAGTAATTACAGAATATGCAGGGTTGCGTTCCAAATTATATGCTTATCGATACGACGGTGAGGTAGTTAGGAAATCGAAAGGTGTTTCGAAGTCTGCAATGCCTTCAATAACTTTTGAGGATTACTTATCATACCTCAGAGATGTGAATGCATTGCATTATACTAAACAGACAACTTTAAGGAGCTATAAACATAACGTTCACACAGTGGAAATTAACAAACTTTCTTTAACCTGTGTTGATACGAAACGTTATATTTCAGAGATATCACATTCAACTCTTGCTTGGGGGTGATTACGCAGTACCTGATATCTGAGCATAACTCTGGAAAAAAAAAAAAAAAAAAAGTTTGTGTCTGATGCTTATTGTACACCTCATGATTTTAAGCTATAAAATGTTTTAAACAATTATGTTTGTATTACATGAAACAATGTTTCTGCTCATTATTTCTGTAAATAATAAAAATAGTTGAGGGAATTTTTTAACATATATAACACTTTGTATGCAACGTAGCTAATCACATCGCTCATTGGCATATCGTTAGTAAAAAAAAAATCTGAAATAATATATGTAAAGTGCAAATTGCACTGTTCATTATATTATAATTTAACTCTTTTTGATTACTCTATGGTGGGGGATAATGAGAAAAATTGATAGAATAAAGAAGAAACTCAACTTTTTCATTGGAATCTTTTTATTTGTTTATTTTATTACGGCCCCCCCAAAAAAAAACCGCATCCTGTATCCTATGATTGAGAATATGAGAGATTTTTAAAACAATTGTAAAAAAGAAGTAAAATGCTGAAATGTAAGATCATTACTTTAAAAAAATCTTGCTTAAATCTCAATTTGCTTTTATTTTTATCTTACTCAATGATGGGGGATAGAACATTCAAATAATAAAAGAAAAATTATCAATGAAACCTTTATTATGTAAAACATTTCTCCAGTAAAATCCTGAATCCTTGGTTGGGAGAACAGGAGGGAAATTTGAAAAATTATTTAAAAAATAATACATTTTTTCATTAGACTTTTTTTAACATTATTTTTTATTCATGATTCTGAAAATACATCCTGAATCGTCATTTTTAGTAAAATACCTGAAAATGTTTATGCAAAATGCAACTTGCACTATCATTGTTATAATTTTACTGTTTTGAATTACTCTATGGTTGAGTATAGCAGGGAAAATTTAATACAAGTCCACTAGTCATTATATTATAACTTTTTTTTAATTACTCAATGGTTGGGAACAGGAGGGAAAAATTAATACAATAAAGAGAAAATGTTTTTTATTGGACTCTTTTTTGTTTTATTTATTATGTTCCCAAAAATCCTTTGATTGAGGATAGGAGAGAATTTTTTAAACAAATGTAAACAAATAAAAAAGTGAAAATGTTGAAATGTAAGATATATTTTTTAAAAAACTTTTTGCTTAAATCTCAACTTCCTTTACTCTTACCTTACTCAATGGTGGCTCTAGTAAAATCGCTGAAATATTTTTTTCTTTTTTGGAAGCATAGGAGAGACATTTTAAAAAAAACGTTAAAAAAATAATTTTTTCTTTTTCATTGGAATTTTTGTTTATTATTTATGATTCGGAAAAATGCATTCTGAATCCTTACAATTTTTTTTACGCTAGTCTTTTGGTATCCACTCACTCTTCGGGAAGCATAGCCACTTGACAAGGATTTTATCATCACTACGACGCAGCACCTTTTTCACAAGGGTATCGTGTTCTCTATAGCTCGTGACCATAAAATACTCCTTGTATATCACGGCCTTCAACATCTTGCAGATGGAAATGTAGTCCTAACAGTGACGATGCGGAATATCTCTGTCCACCAGTTTCCCTTTTCAAGTATGCTTTTATGCCTAGAGATTCTCACATAGTCTCCAACACTAAATCTCCTGGCGTCATGCCCTCCGCTGTTGACGGAAAGCAGCAAAAAATTGTCACTAACGTCTCTAGGTTTTATACAAATGGTAGAGTGATACATATTATTGTAACTATGGATTATTTTAGGCAATAAAGCCAGCCATCTGTAGGAACCTACAGCTGAAATCTCTCTGTGTATCATACTTTTAAGTGTTCTTATTAAACGTTCAACTCCTGCAGCCTTAACGGTGCTAAATGTACTGTAATGATTAATTCTTTATCTAAGCATTAACTGTCTGAATTGTTTATTATAAAGCTCCTTGCCATTATCGGACCGGATGTTCTTAGGCACAGTATTCAGATCAGAGAGTATTTCACTCATTGCTTTTGTCACACTGACTACAACCTGGTCTTTCAATGGCCGCGCATAAGCCATTTTTGAATAAAAATTAACAGCAACAAGAATGTACTTATAATGATTATTTTATTTTGCTTATGGTATCATGTGAATTAGATCTATTTGCAATAAGTCATTTAGACCTTTACTAACTATTTTTCTGCGAAGAAATTTTCTTCTGGCTGGTGAGTGTAACTCTGCAGCAATGTTACGTCTAATCATGCTATGAAGTTTGAAGTTATCAACTCTGTCACTATCCCCCTAATTTCAGAATTATGGTTCAAATTGCCTGCGTCCCTAGATGCAATAAGTAATCTTAGTCTGTTAATTAAAACGTTCGGGTCGGAACAGATTTTCTATTGGGCACGTGTTACTTCCACTCGAGACCTAAACCACTTTTACTCTCAATTAAACATCGTATGATCTTTTTATATTTGAAGCCCTTGTTCGATCTCAGACCTCCGTTTCTGATGTAAACATATTGATGAACTAGAGTTTTTTTTTTTCAAAATCTCCGAATAAGTATCCAGATAATCCTGGGTATATAAAGCACTCGCTTAAAAAGAATTTCATATACACCAGGACTGGCCATGTATGTATCTTCTCCTATCCGGACATCGTTACCGAGGAATGAAATGTTTTTGTTCCCTAAATTATAGGAACCATCTTGCCATCTATGCCAAAAGTAGTGTTCAGATCACTGCCACTGGCTCTGCATACCTTATATAGATATTTTGCAAGTGTGTCTGCTGTTTCTTCTTTTTCTACTTCTTCTTTTTCTTCTTCGCCGATGAGAGAGAAAGGTTCCTTCCTCTCCTGGTTTTTTATTATATTCTTCAATGGCACAGTTACGGGTTGCAGAACCTCCGACATTACACGCATGGTCTCGAACCTGAGACCTTTTAGGGAACGTAATTTTTCCCTATGTCCAGCGATGGATTGCTTGAGTCGTATACCTTCAACATCCATCATCAAACTGAGCGTATATTTAGGATATTGGTGTAAATTTATAGGAGATGTTTAATTCGATGCTTAGAATATGGCCGTGTTTCGCTAGATTGGCTAGGGCTCACACCAATTTTATCACATATCAGAATGAGTGCAGGATAACTTTCAATTTTCTTATCATTTATCATAAGTGTCGTATCTGCTTTGGTATTAGGGTTCATAGAGCAGGCAATCACGTTTCCGTTTACAGCAGACGTATAGTATTCGAGTCCCGACGTTGACACGTACCTTAAGGAGTTTCCTCTATACGGTTTTCTTTGCAACGGAATAACAAGCATCCCTCTGATTTGATCTAATATAGGATTGATGACACTCACCTGTGATTTTCAAAGATTGACACTATCCTTTGTTGAGGTTATGTAAATCCAGCGAGATCAGACGACTTAACATAGTTTCCATATTTTTCTCCACTGTTGCAGCAATATCCGCGATCATAGAAGCTAGAGCTCTGTTTAAGACCGGCTGCGTTTCATTTTGTTTCTTTGCTACAGTATGTTTACAAATTGTTTACTTGCTACATCGCTATCGTCTAAAAGATCTGCTATCTCCTTTATTCTTTTTTCTCGAAAGGAAACGTTTCCGTTTGAATCATGAAGCGGTGTCCGTGCGTTAACGTAATCTAATATATATATATTTTTTTTTATTATTCGGAACATCGTGAACGTGAACTGGAGGCAATACTATCTTCATTCTTGTCGTTTCCAGAAGAACATTATTTTCTGCATCACGTTTGAAGGCGTAAAGGCATTAAATTTCGTATTGTGCATCAAGTGATGTTTGCACATGATTCATCAGAGCTTCAAAGTCGCCCATGAGCTGATATGAAGTTTTTTCGGCAAAATTTTGCATTCGATTCTCGACGACAATCGTATGCGTATCAACATAACGTTTATTTGTTGCATCATCCTCCTCTTGAGGATCCTGAACATTGCACAGACGCTTCTTCCTGAATTGATACTTTCCTGTGCCATCTCGATTTATAATATAATGGTCAGTCACACCTCTGGAGGGGGCGATTCTCCTGGATCCAAACCTGTCGATACTCATAGTTAAAGTGAATAATGTCATCTATTTATTCATTCTGATAAAGGTATCGCAACAGTTTCTGCATCGTCCTTCATTCAGAGGGAGTTCAGGTGCTATGACGACAAAGAGTCTCGAGTTCGATTCTTCACTGCTGTCACACACTTGCTTACACAACTCCCTGAATTCTGTATAATTCATATCCTATTTACATAATTATCGTATATATGTTTTAAGTTTAGGTTATCTTGCCTGAACAGTACGATCATATTTGCATTGTCTCTAATTAAATGTTTTGGTACTTTTGCATTCGACTGTGATAAGTAAACTGCATCAACGTTACGGTGTCTTCCCAAGCTATAATACGATGCTATTTTTCCTTGCTTCTCATTGATGACGTCATCAAAGATGAATATTGAATTTTCTCTCGCTTCGGCGGGTTGCATCACTTTTTCATCATCCTCAAATGTATACACTCCTATATCAGGTATAGTTTTTAATACTTTGAGTAGATATTGGTATTTTGGCTACTGTAACGATTTTGAATAAATTTACAGATAATCAAAACACAGACCGTTCTCGTGTATTACAAGGTTGAGTAGTACGTTTGTCTTCCCTGCATTCGAGCTGCCCAGAATGAGAGCTCTAATATTACTCGGGAAGAGAGATCCGTGTCTTCCTTCACGAATATCATTATGAAAGTCTAGCACTGTATCGGTAGAGAACACTTTTGCTTCACTACTTCCATCTCGCGACTAAGATTATAAGGTAATATTCCTTAATTTTATTTCCTAGTGTACCATGGGCTCTGGAAGCGTTCGGAAGTCTTCCAAGAGGGGTCTGGATTTATTGATTCTTTAATTAATTCTATTCCGTTCGAGGCTCATCAGCCGGGTTACAGATTCTGTGGTCCTTGAAAAAAACTACATAAACGTCTGCAAAATGGAGAATTGCCTATATAAGAATTGGACCACGCGTGTCGAGATCACGATATTGCCTACGCTACGCATCAGGACACTGCTTCGAGACATTTGGCAGACAAGGTTCTCGTGGAAAAGGCTTGGTATAGGGTACATTCTGCTAGACTTGTAACTGATCTCATGAAGGAGACGCTTGCCGTAGGTGCGGGTTTGTGCAAGAGGCGTACAACAGGTAAGTGGAGGATACTACCGCCTGCTGCGAGGGGAGGTTTCTTACCTAAGATACCTCTGTTGGCTGCATTGGGTGCAGCGGGTAGTTTGGCAGGGGCAGCTCCTCAGATCGCTACCTCAGTGAATAAGAAGCATGCTGCCGAGAGACACTTGAAGGAGCTGGCTCGTCACAATCAGCATATGGAAGCCTTAACTGCCATCAAGGGTCTTGGAGGGAAGCGCAGAAAGCAAAAGGGTAAAGGTTTATATCTACGTCCAAAAAACTTGTGGTGAGGCCTGTATATATCCCAGAAAAAGCCTTAAACAGCATTGACATCGAAACGTATGCTTAACGTCTACATCTTCCTAAATTTAGAGGTTTGTACATGCTTGATAAACTACCCCGAAGACCTAGACGTACAGAGAGGATTGTAATTAACTTGGATAGTTTTTACAATCCTGGAACCCATTGGGTTGCTATACGTAAGGATGAATTTTATTTTGATAATTTTGGTAATTTGAAACCTCCAGGAGAAATCGAGTCTTACTTTCAGGCGATAAAATTCTGTATTCCAAACGCATATACCAGGACTTTGATTCTGTAATTTGTGGTCACTTGAGCTTACAGTTTCTGTTGTTTGCACCGTCAAAATGAGTTAAGTATCACCGTGGGCGGATCTGATTCTAGCTTCTCTACTCATCTGAATTCACCGCTCCATCTGGATCCTAATGCTTTATTGAATTTCGAGACATTTTATTCAATACCCAATGTTGATCATAGCAATAAGCTTTTCCATTACATTCGAGATGGAAGGCTTGAAACATTGTGATTCCACCCGGCACTAATGAAATTGATGATATAAACAATTTCATAAAAAATAGGCTCGATGTTGATGACAAGTTTTTTCTACGAACTTACAATAACACGATAAAGGCCGAGATCCAGTGTCCCTAAGTCATCGATTTTACTCAAGAAAGATCGGTTGGTTCTCTTCTCGGTTTCACAGCCAAATGCACGGTGTAGTCTAATGAACTGACAGAGTAACGAACCGGTGAATGTCTTTGAAGTAAGCATTATACACATCGAGTGTATTCTTGCAACGGGATCCTTCGTAAATGGTAAAAACAGTCATTTTCTTTACAACTTTTTCCATCGCTTCCACCTGGCTATCACATCTCTGAGGAACCATTCAGTCTTATATATCTACCAATCATCGACACCAATCTCATAGAACAGCTCAGCATTCGAGTGGTGGACCAGAACGGAGAAACGTTTGACTTCACAAACGAAGCTGTCACTGTGAGACTACACATACGACGAAATGGGGATAAGTTTTAAAATATATTACTATAATAAAAACCTTCTCTCAGATTAAGACCTACTCTGTCTTCGACACACAACATGCTAGCATCATCAAATCAGAAGTTCCTAGAGGGACTATGCTTCAGGGTTCTGTAATGGACGTATTAGATGTGACAGCAGTTCCAACGTTTGATGATAAGATCAGTAAAGAGGAAGAGCATGTGTTCCTACCTTACAACATATCAGCTCTCGATGCAAACGGCGAAATTAGAATACCATGCCACGCTTCCTAGCCGAAGTTATCTCTACATAGAAGGTTCTCTTACTAAACCCAATTCAGAACCCAGATCGTCAAAGCTGACCAACAATGCCATGGCGTTTCTGTTTGATGAGTTTCGCTTGGATATGAATGATAGTGCTATAGATAGAGCACGGAATCCAAGAATTTCTTCGACTCTACGCAACTATGCTTCTCTCAACACTTGGACTCCAATCCTTTACAGAGCGCCGGTTGGACCTATTCCCAGAGAGGATGTCGATATCGTGAAACCTGCGAATGTTATATTCAACGCTATCGTTCCTCTCTCGATGCTTCTAGGTTTCGCAGACAATCACAAGGAGCTCATTCTTAATAGCAAGTTTGAACATTAGATCTAAAAATTCAAATAATTGCATATTGGGCAATGATCTATCAGTCATTAAACTAACCAGAACCGAATGGAGGATGCCGGTACTTCGACTTTCCGATGCCGAGAAGGTGGAGAAACTTAAACTAGTCAAGTCGGATCAGCCTCTGCACATTGCCCTTCAAACCCTGGACCTTCACACTTAACCTGCTGTACCGCAGACCAAAGCCTTCACATGGAACGTTGCCACGACATCCAAACTTGAAAATCCACGTTTCATCATAGTGGGTGCACAAACCGACAAAAAATCATTTTCTAAAGATCATTGCAATATCACCATTCTCAAGCTTTATCTCAACAGTGAATGCTATCCCTATCATGACATGAATTTGGATTTTGCAAATTCAAGATTCGCATATTTATATGATCATTATTCTAAGTTTCAATATTCTTATTATGGAAAGGACAATTATCACCTTTTGAAGAGAAATGATTTCGTCAAATATGCACCTCTATTCGTCAACGACTGTTAACGGCCCGAGGAGATTGTTACCGCTGTCGTTAATGTAAGATTGGAAGTTCAAGCATCAGGAAACTTTCCCTCATATACATCTTTATTTTGTTCAATTATTCATGATAAATTGATCACTTGCAAACCATTAACTTATATTGTTCAATCTATTATTTAGAAAGTAAAATGTATTTTATATGAATAAAAATAAACAAAGTTAATCACATTATCTTTTTATTAAGTTTAGCATACATCTCCTTAACCCTCCTCCTGACACTCCTACCACCAACTTCGTATGAACTCATTGACTTATGAACATCATAAATTGAACTAAATGTCTTTCAATCTCTCAATGTCTCTTCAATCCTATTAGTGCAAATATATCCAGATTTATGACATTTTCGTTCAGACATGTGTTCATAAAAGCTACTTCATTACATTTGTTCAATTGCAATATTATCTTATACGCATAGATTATATTGTCACTGTACAGCACCCTGGGAAGCGTACCTTCTTTCATATACGCTTCTAGCACAACAATGTTTTGAACTATTATCTGCCAGTCTTGCTTTGTTATGTATGCATACGCTTCGTCTGCTGGTATAATGTATAGCGAGGGGATTTTGTAATGCAGTCCTATATTCACTCCATGGTAGGGGCAAATGGAGAGCATAAACACGCTATTTCGATTCATCTTTCTCAATCTTTTCTGGGATTGGATCGAAAATGATTACTATAACGTCAAAGTTCTTGACGTCAACCTTTGCCTTGTTCCTCTTCTTCTCATATATCTTATCGCACCTGAAAACATCCGCAAAACAGTAGGAAATAATAATAATAATAATAATAATAATAATAATAATAATAATAATAATAATTGTCCAATGAGATTACTTGATCTTTAGTTATGCATTGTTAGCCTTAAAAATGCATGTTTTGATATAGAAAAAAATAAACAAAGAGGTGGGAAACAGTAGCAGTAAAAGAAACATAGAGATTCAAATGAAATATGAATATTACTTTGTGACTTTCTCCTTAATTCATTTCATCATCTATTTCAGCGTTTATACACCGCACTATGGAAGCGCTGCCATTACTGTTATTGTGCCAACGACATCCTTGCTTACCCGTGCTGGTAATTGTATATTACATCATTTCCACACTAGTATATGGGTGCGGTGACTCCCTCCTTTTCGCAATGCCAACTATATATATGCTACATTACGCAGATCATTGTGCTTTTCAGATGCAAAGTTTGGCTTCCTGAAATTACGCGGCCAACAGACCTTAGTCAACAACGTTATCAGAAAATCTACAGCCACGGTAACAACAGATTTTGTAAAATACCTACATATATGAATCCGTAGACAAAGCAAAAATATTGGTATACCTTTAGATCTCTCAAAGGCTTTTCTAGGTAGTTCTGGAATCATTTTAAGTTTATTTTGAAGATCCTTCTAATTAAGTTTTTCAGAGAAGTACGATATTTGTCATAATTGGTTAGTTAAAAAAATTAATTAATCTTTTAGTTGTTTCATAGGAGATATTTTGTTTCATTGTTTGATCAGTTTTGCAACCCTTCTTCGGAAACATATCTGCTCACTCATTTCCAGAAATTCCACATGAGGTGGAATCCATTGGAAAGCTATAGTGTAATCATGTAATGAATTTAATTTATTGTTTCCATTTTAGAGTAGTCAACTGAAACAATAGTCCGAATAATTGTTTTGTAATCTCATATAAAACTATGTTGGAAAGCTTATTTTTGGATGTGAACGAATTTTCTAAGGAAGTATATAGTACTCAATTTCACCATCAAAGCTCGTGAAATAATTTCCGACATACTTATAGAAAGAAAAAAATTTACAGGCAGCTCCTGCTCCATTTTCTTGGTTGTTAAGACAGCCTCTGTAGAGGTGTGTATCCATTCATCATATGGATATCTTACATTAGCTTCTATAGATGAATTTTCTTTCTTTTTAAAATCTACGATTAAATCAACATTGTATTCTAGTTCCATGACGTTCAATGGGTCATTTAGAGGCATGCGAGGTTCTATTTCAGATGAGTAATATAATTTATCTCTTAGTTCTGAACTTTTGTGTATGAAGCCTATTTGAGTTTTAAATTGAAGGTAGATGAGTGGCTTTTTACCCATTTTTTATTTTCCGGAAGTCTCAAAGGGCTTTCCTATATTAAAAGGGCTTACATTTCCAAATCTGTCATTATAGGTCTATTACACGTAAATGCTTGTAAAGTCATTATAGGAATAGTTTTAATGGCCCCCAGTAAGTAACCTAAGAGCTTCATCTAGTATCATGGAAGCTGAAGATGATGTTATCAATACTTCTCCACAGTATTTAAGAACTGACCTTATGTATGCATTATAATATGCAGTATTTAATGTAGACTTTGAGCAACCCCATTTAGTTTCTACAAGTATTTTTAATATCTTAAAATGCTTGGTTGCTTTATCTTTAATTCTTTAAATTTGTTTTTTCCAGCTTAATTTTTTATCACACAATATTCCCAGATATTGAGCTTTTTCTGTTTCTGGTTAATGGGTTATTATCATAAGTTAGCATTCATGTGATTATTGTTGGAATTTTAAAAGTTTGGTGGACATAGTTGTGTAATTTTAGAATGAATGCAGTGGATTATTTATTGAAAATTCCCTTTCATTCATTAAACAGAAAAAAAACCTCGAAATTAAACAATTGGGGGCACATCAACCAAACGGTTTTACAATTACGCAACATGGTGGCAAAGAATTCAGACTTTCTGTAACAGTTTAGTAAGAAATTGCGCCTAATTGCAAGTTTAGAGAAACAACGTGCTTTGCCACCTTTCTGCTACTGTAGTGTTTTTGGCAGTGCAACTAAAGAAGACACTGTTTTAAAGGTATAATACCATTTTTACTCTCATTACAATCATCTTCACATTTGGCCCCACCAAGAAAAATGCTCATGAGTTGCCACTGCTGACGAGGCTGATTGAATGAACATGGTAGGCAATGTATTTCTAAAACTCTTTCCAGAGATGGCACCATTGTTTACACCATAAGAGTATTTGATTGTTAAAATGAAAAGCAATTCATTTTTTTTGAAACACATTACTAAATACTTCTCGTGGAACTTGCTTCATATTGGCTGAATAGGAATGTGGTAATCGTATTTTGAGTTTCTTCCAGATTTGTTCCGTAAAGCCTTACTTTACTACAATTTTCTCTGGGTCTTCTTAAAATTTCCTTAAAATCATTGAAAATATTGATGACATTCAGTAAAACTGTACCGAAGACATTAAAAGCTCTTTTCTTCAATGGTGGACTTGCCTTGTTTTTAGCGGAAGTTCCACAAATGTTCTGCATCTGAACCTTTCTTTGTTGTGTATTTATAGAACTGTGAGAGGGATGCAGGAAGAAATTATAGATAAAGTTCAATAGAGAAATACAATAAAGATTTCAACCTTCATTTGTGGTTTAATTATCAATGTTCCACACTATAGCAATAACGCATCTTAATGGTAATAGTTGCTAACTTTGTAATTCCAACTCAAATTTCTTGGAAATATTCAGAGCATTCCCAACCTTTTTTATGCTAAAAGAGAAGAATATTAATTGTTGAGATATTGTGTATGTTTCACATGCTTTTGCTGAAATTTGTCATTGTGCAAAGATCCTAAGCAGGATATGAAAACTAGCGATTAATGTAGCTTCATTGTATAAACCATCTAACAGGGCATCTAACACTAGAAAAAAATTAAGAGCCATTTTGGCTGTTCTTAGAATTTAATTAGCTTAACTCAATCAATTTTTTTAAAATGAAGCTTGGTTTTTATGACTTTTCCTAATATGAATCCCATATTATGTAGCATAATATTTTTGGCCCGTTACTACAATTATTACAATGAATTACGATTATTTTGACAGCTGCATTATTTTTATTAAGTTTTGTCACGTTCGTATTTTCAGTGGCGTTACTCATTGTTACAAGTTTGAATGTCAACAATTGTTGAATGCTTTCATGTCAGATGTTCATTATAGCAGTGCACATGAAACTTCTACTTGCAAAATTTTTCGTGATTTGAAGCCGGAGGAAATACTAGCTATCTTTTATAATATAACGGATGATTTTTCAATCAAGTGAAAGTGATGATTAGTGGAGAAATCGAACGCATCTGAAAATCGGTTCTTTGACGAAGATGTTCTTTGATGTTTTGAATGTTATGTTTTGTACATTACATAAACTGAAACTGTAGGTCTAGCAATTCTTTTAATTTGATATTTATTTACTTTTATATGTGTGTATATTATATTCATTTTTGCTTTTGGTATAATTATAATTGTTTTTCTTATTTGTACTTTTTATTTATTTTTAAGAAACACAGTTCAGGGGTAAATTCTCAGCAATTTTCCACGTACTTTGAGTAATGTTAGGCATAGATAGCTCAATTCAATTACTAATTGAACATGATTTGTAGCACTGTGATACACCGACTTCACTGCTTCTCAAGGAGCAAGTATAAATGGAATGCTTTCAAGTAAATCTACAGTTTCAGGTAATGCAACTGCTTCAATACTATCAGTAATAAAAGAAGGAAGAAAAAGATACTATGAAGATGATAAACTTCCCACAGGTACAAAGAGTCTTGGTAAAGATAAAAGTACTGAGTAGCAGATCATTGAACCAGGCCATTATAGCGGTAGAATGGGGCAACTAAATATTTTGAATGAAAAGTGAGGTCCTATTGCTTAAGCTAAGAGATATGTGAGTGGTGATAATCTTGTATCTGCCTGGTAGTTACTAATTGATGAATCTATTCTAAGAAATATCAAGAAATGCACAGAGATTGAAGCTAGAGAAAAGAAAAATGAAAAAAATTGGATCATTTCCTTGGAAGAGTTGGAAGCTTTCATCAGTGTAATTTAGTTCCAGAGTGTGCTGATTTGTAGAAGCCTTGAATTAGTTAAACTTTGATCGAAAAAGTGGGGGCCACATATATTTTTCGATACCATGGCAAGGGACAGATTTTTGGAGCTCATGAGATTTGTATGTTTTGATGTCAGATCATCTCATTCCAAAATGCTTAAGACCGACAGGTTTGCATTGGTTTCATCAATATGGAATAGATTTATCGAAATCTATAAGACTTGCTACATACGATCTGCATTCCTTACAGTGGATGAGCAGCCTAATGCAACTAAGTGTCGCTGTTCATTTATTCAGTACATGGCTAATAAGCCTGATATATTTGGTATAAAATTGGTTGCTCGGAGATACAATCTCAAAGTACTTCTGCAATGCATCTCGTATTTGGAGAAGCATCATAAGTGACCTCAAAAAGAATCTGTTCCAGAGTACGTTGTGATGTCCCCACTAGAACCTTACCTGAAAAAAGAATGAAATGTCACCACCGACAACCATTTTACATCATTGTCACTAGCTAAAACACTAAAGATGTTAGACACTAATATTGTAGGAACTGTGATCAGGGCAGACGAGAAGAAATTCCAGTGCTCCATTCTATGATACTGTACTCATGAAAACAAATAATAATATTTTGCTAACCAGCTACCAAGGAAAGTCTCAAAAGAATTTAATCATAATGAGCACACTTCACAATTCCTGTACAATATCTGACGATTCTAAGAAACCTTCTGAAACAGTCAAATTCTACAATAAGACAAAAATTGACGTGGATGTTATAGATCAGATGATGCGACTGTATTCTGTACGTGCTGGTACACGCAGATCCAATGCATATTTTTTACTTTATTTTGGACTTAGCTGCTATCAATATTAGGGTAGTATTTCGAGAGGTAACTGGAAAGGAAAGTTCATGCTGCAGATTCATTCTTCAACTTGCTGATTAACTCTTATTTACAGTCTAGACAAAAGCACATACTGACTGTTCCTACCGAAGAGCATCCTAGTCCTAATTGCCAGCGTCAGTGTCAAGTAAGCCACAACTGCAGACAGAGTAAAACAATCAATTACTATCACAGTTGTAAGAAGCTGGTATGTGTAAAATATACAGCAAAAGTGAGAAAAGTTTTTACATGTGTCAAATGCAAAACATGACATTGCCTAAAAACACACACTAGTAATGAAATTACTTGTATAATAATTACCCTTACAAAATTCTGCCCAGCTAAATGTGGTAGAGAAAATACACTGTGTTCCTTTGAGCGCAGGCCCAAAGAAAAAACCTAGGAAAACCTCCGGGTTACACCATTTACACTCAGCTAAATCTGTTTGCCATTGCTGAACAAAGCGTATCCAAAAAGCAATGATTTTAGCCTACGAATACTATTACTTCTCAAAATAGCATCCCCATTAACTTGTGGATTCTCTACTCACATTACAAAATACATGCATACTGATACAATAGAAATAGAAGACCCATGCTAATATTTAGTGTTCTGTGTCCATTACCGCGTCAAACAAGCATGAGTCGATGGTAACAACATGGAGACTATGCAAATTGTTTTTTTTAGTGGTGGGGGAAAAGGCTACTGACGCCCTAACCCCAGGCAAGCCTGGGAGTGTAAGACTCCCCACCCTGGACTCGAACCAGGGCGGCACTACCCACGAAAAACCCCCACCGGAAGTAGGAGGCCCCTGCCTCGTTTGTGCAGTACCGCATTAAGCACCTGCGCATTTCTTGTGATGAATGGATGCTGCGTGCCAGTGGCAGTGACAGCGAGTGAAAGACTGTAATGCCAGGGGACACACATGACTTGCGCCCTGAGTGCACCCTGGGGGGAGTTGCTGGTGATATACGTTTTGTAGTAGATGGTGGTATTTTACATATTAGCCTGTGGGCCTCGTCAGTAAAGAGTTAACCTAAAGTAAGAGTTAGCCTAAGTAAGAGTTATACATTCGCCTATTGGCTTCATCAAGTGTGTTATGCTTAATTTGAGGGTGTGCATATCGCTGGAGGGTTCATGCAATGATGCACCCAAAGGCTGCATCTTGCAGTCATACTACATTAGCCTAACGATTACATTTACGTGTATTTACAGTGTATATAATATCCGCCAAAGGCTTCGTCTCAAGTTTCTTAGTATCTATGCTTAATTAACGTAGGTCTGCTTATCTCTAATAAGTTGAGGTGCACTTGTGTAGGTATCCGCCTAGCGGCTTCATTTTGACTTTATGTGTGTGTTATTGCTATTATCTATTAGCATATAAGTATAAGGATTTCCGCCTGGCGGCTCCGTCAATTGTTACCATCTCGTTAACCAGTGTGTAGCAGAGTTGTATATAGTGCACGCATGGCGGGCTATCTGCTTTAGTGCAGGAGCGAGACTATGCCACTTGCGGGGGGGGGGCCCTCAACCCCCGGGGCCGCCTTGGTTGTATAACACAAGGACTTGTGAGGGCAGTTGAATATTTGAATGTGTATGTTTGCCTGAGTGATGTGTGCTTATGAGTTACTGCGTCCTGCATCATGGCTAGTGCTTTAAGGTGTTTAAGTAGTCTTCTATATTAATTTCTGGTTCGCCAATGCCAATAGTGCGGTAAAATAGTGATAGAGGGCGGAGGTGCTTGTCGTGCGCCGTTTCGTATTCTCCTAGCATTCTATGTGATCATTGTAGTTTTTGTTCTTTTTCGCGTATAGGTTGTATGCTAGGTGGTAGATGAATTGCTCGATTGTCTGCATTTTCAGCTCTTCATGCATTTCAAGCGCAGGAGCTTCTTCGGGGATTTGGGCAATTATTCGCAGTATTCTGTTTTGCATTATTTGGAGGCGCTTTATGTGCATTTGTGCCGCATATCCCCATACGGGGGCAGCGTAAGCTAGGATGGGACGGGTTAGCATCTTGTATAACGTAAGTCCAATCTGTAGTTTAAGGCTGCTATTAAGATATATGAGTGGGTCGAGTCTGTTAAGTTGGCCTTTGGCCTTTGCTCTAACTGAGTTTATATGGTGTTTCCAGTTAAGATATTCATCCATCTTAACGCCTCGGTATGTGACATTTGTCTCCCACCCTATTAGCTCCTGTCTGTAGGTGAGGGGTGGGAGGGTTCACCTCCTGTGTCTATGCAGGTTTCTTCGGCATAAAGTGATGGCTTGGCATTTTCTTGAATTTAGTTTATCCCGCCATTTAGTGAACCACGGCTCCATAGTGTTAAGCGCATTCTGTAGCCTTAAATGTATAATGCGCAGCTGGGTTGATTGTGTAGCTAAGGCTGTGTCGTCAGCATATATGTATTTATCTGTTCTGACCAATTGGGGAAGGTCGTTGATGTAGATGTTATACAGCGTGGGCCCCAGTAAACTTCCTTGGGGTACTCCAGCGCTGATTGGGCGAGTAATAGATTTAATTTCGCCTACGGAGATATGAAAACTCCTTCTGCTAAGATAATCTTTGATTAGTGTGATCATCGAGTCTTGCACGCCTATGTTGATTAGTTTTCTAAGTAGGCCTGCATGCCAAACTTTGTTCTATGTCCAGTAGGACTACGCCAGTGGATCGCTTGGTATTAAACCTGCGGTTATTTTCTCTGTTATTCTAAGTAATTGTAGCGTTGTCGAATGATTAGCCTGAAAGCCAAATGTTCACTATTTAGGATGTTATTTTTGGCTAGGAATGAGTTTAGAGGTTTCAGAACGACCTTTTCCAGGAGTTTATTCAAAGTGTTAAAAAGGCTAATTGGCCTATGATTCGTTGGAATTGAGGGATCTTTATGTTGTTTGGGAATCATCAAAATGTGTGCTTCCTTCTAGCGAGTTGGGAATTTTCCATTCTGGAGGGCATGGTTAAATATGTCCGCTAGTAATTTTAGTGCGTTTGGTGGAAGATGTTTGAGCACCAGATTGGGAATCGTTGCAAACTGGGCGGAGACAAAGCGTTTTACAGTTGTTGCTCCTACAGAGCGCCTGTCTCGACTCCACGACTGGAGCCAGGAGCCAGGAGCAGGAACTAGTCGCCCGAGTGTACTCGGGCGGGGGCAAATCACCACGGTACCTATCCGCTTTTCTCGCGGATTTACCCGTGTGATATAAAAGATGTAGTCTTGTGCAAGCGTTTATGCCTGTGTCGAAGTAATGTGGGCATGATATTTCCCTCTGTGAAGCCGGCGCGGGCTGGCTTACCTACCTGAGTGGTCACCCACCCAGAGAGGGACCAGGCCCGATGCTGCTTACCTTGGCCAGCCGCTTGCGGGCTGTCAAGGAAAGCAGTGCCGGCTAGCGGGGAGAACTGAAGGGATGTAGGTACGGGGTGGGGGAATCCAGTGTTGCAGATCTGGTCGGAGTACAACTGGACGGTCAACCGTCCGAGGCGGGACCGGGCCCGATGCTGCTTAACTTGGCGGGTAGAACTGTAAAGAAGGGAGAGGCGGCCGGAAAACTACCATCCCAAGGCGTCCTTGGGAAAGGCGGTAGCTTACGCGTCTCCTAGGCAGCGTATGGTCGTAAAGACCGAGAGTGTTCACCTGGGGATTTGGGTGGGGAGCAAGTTTAGTGTATATTGTGCGAGCTCTTTCTCGCACAACGTCCACTATGTAAGGGATTCCGGAGTGGGAATGGAGAATGTGGGACGAGAATCTACGGTCTGTGCCATATATCATCCTCAATGCCCTGTTCTGCACGGTCTGCAGCCTGCGGATAGTGGAACGAGGCACCGAACCCCAGACCTCGCAGCCGTACAGCATCAGGGGCCGGATGACTGCGCGGTACAGCCGTAGTTTTAGGTGTGTAGGCATGGTGGAGCGGAAGATGGGAAACAACTGCCGTAGGGCAGCGTGTCACATACCGACCTTCTCCCTGACATGTGGAGTGAAAGTAAGGCCGCGGTCGAGGAGGACTCCAAGGTATTTGGCGGTGAGGACCCAGGGGATCCGCCGCCACCGCAACCTCAGCGACCTCTCCGGTCGCCAGCCACGGACTTTAGCCAGCAGTAGAGCTGAGATCTTCTGTGGGCTGATGACCATCCGCCACTGTTGGGGGGAAGCAATATCGGGCGTTCTTGTTACGCGCCATTATGAGGACATGGTCGGCATACTGGCACGTAACTGTACTGGGTTCTGTGGGGAAGTCGGACATGTAGGCGGCAAAAAGTAACGGCGACAGCACGCTGCCTTCCGGCACTCCCGCCGCTATGGGTCTGACTGTGGAATGCCTCCCCTCCACCCTCACCCTGAAAGTGCGGTCCCGAAGGAAGCTACTAAGCAGGTGAAGGTAGGGGGAGGGATTTCTGCGTTCTTGAGCTTGTACAAGAGTCCCCGATGCCACGTGGTGGCGAAGGCCTTTTCCACGTCCAAGAGTACCGCGACTGCTTTGAAGTTGTCCTGGAAGCCCAGGGCAGCCTTCTCAGCCAGTCGCAGCAACTGCAGGGTTGTGGAGTGTCCAGTACGGAAACCAAATTGGTGATTCGGGAGTAGGAGTCTCTCCTCGAAGAGAGGGGTGAGGCGAGGTAGGAGTAACCGCTCGAATACTTTCGAGACGATCGGAAGTAAGCTAATAGATCTATAGCTTGACGGGAAGACCGGGTCCTTGCCGGGTTTCAAAATGCATACTACCCTCGCCTCCTTCCAACACGTTGGAAAGTGACATAGGTGCAGGCATGCATTGTAAATCCGTGTCAGGTGGATTATGGCCTTTCTGGGTAGGTGCTGGAGCATAGGCGCCGTAACGCCGTCATGTCCAGGGACTTTGTTAGGCTTTAGGTTGTTGAGTTAGGAAGCCACCTCTTTCGGGGTGACTAAAGGAATGCGGATCTCCTCATGGGGCGGCGGGGGCTCCTCGTAGAGGTAGTCTACCGTCGCTTCCACGAGCTCAGTAAAGTCCTCGTCCTGGGGGTCTTCGCGGGGTTCGAATTGAGACTCCAGATAATCTGCGAAATCCGTGGCTTTATCCTGGGGCTCAAAAGAGAGCCTCCCATTGGTGCCATGGATGGGGTGCTGAAACTGACTTTTGTCTTTCCTGAGGGATCGGATGATCCTCCAGGGTTGTTTCTCTTCCAGGTTTACATTTGCCATTGTGTGTTCCCAGGCCGCTTTGCGGTGCCCGCGAAGCAGGCGCCTTGCCAGGGATTTGAACCGCTGGTACACTGCTTGGATCCTGGGATGGCGGAAGCGCTGCCATAGCTTCCGTACGGTTGCCTTGGCTTTTAGCAGCTGACGGAGTTCATTAGGTATGGTTCTCGGGTTAGGTTTGTTAGATGGGATGCGGTAGGTATGCGCACGTACCACATTCAGGAGTTGTCGGGAGAAGGCCGTGGCTGCCGCTTCCAGCGCTTCGATGGAATCGATGCGCGGTCGCGGGTTCACGGTTTGGTTTAGGTCTAGGACGGCTGCGTCCCAGTCGATCTCATTTATCCAGTCTGGTGTTACCAGAGCTGATACGGTCTCGGTTGTATCCACCACGACAAGGTCATAGTCGGAGTCCAACTCGTTGACCGCCGAGAGGTCTAAATGAAATTGTGTGTTCTTGGTGATTATGATGTCAAGAACATCCGGTCTGCCGCGAGCCGGATCACACGTGGGTCCTCTCGGTCCGTGCGCGACGAGGGCGGGGTTCCCGCTGACGAGGCGGTAGAGCCCGCGGCCTCGGGGGCTGTTGGTGCGGCTGTGCCAGAGGGCATGTTTCGCGTTGAGATCTCCTGCGATGCATACCACTGGGTGAAGGTTGAGTAGGGTGGTGTAGTCCGCTTCATGGAAGCGGTGGTTTGGTGGGTCATATGCAGCTATCAGCAGCGCGTCTAGCCCGCCGACGGCAAGCCGGATTGCACAGGCCTCCACGTGCTGTAGTGCTGGGAGTTGGACAGGAGTATGGGTTATGTGGTTCTTAATGAAGATAGCTGTACCGCCACCCTGTCGGCCGACCCGATCGGACCGATGGGTGACGTAATTAGGCAGCGAGAAGTCAGTAACAGCATCCAGATGGGTTTCGCAAACCATCAGGATGTCAATTCCGTACGATTGTACAAACTCAAGGACGCCTGGCCGTTGTCCCCGGATGCCGTTCGCGTTCCAGTATGCGAGTCGCAATGGTCCCCGAACGAATCTAGAGGCCATTACTTAGCGGAACCCGGGTACAACTGCTCCAAAGTTTGGAGAAAACGGTGTGTTTCTGGAGGGGGGAGAGTCTGGGGTCACTGTACTGCAACTTGAAGTTACGCAGTATAGGTAGGGCCTTACTTAGGAGGTCACCGAACCACAGGGCTAGGTCCTGAAGTTCATCCAGGTCCGCCTGTGGGATGGCCGCTGTAAAGGCCGAGGAAGCCGCTGTGGCGGTAGGTGCAGCGGGAGCCTCCGCTGCTGGAGTCGGCACTGTGGCGGCAGCTGCTGGAGCTTCCGCCACTGGTAGCTGCTGGAGTGCTGGGGGCGTGGCCTCGGGTCTCACAGAGGTGGGAGCCTCTGATTGGCCCGACTGACCGGGCGCCCGGCGGTTCTTCTTTCCTCTCTTCTTGGACTTCTTTTTTGGAGAAGTCCGGCGTGGGCCCTCTGCCGAGGGCGTCGGGACGGCTTCCTCCGTTGACGTAGACGGACCAGGTTGGGGGGTTGGGGTCTCCGTCAAGGACGGAGCTGGCACAATCTCTGCAGTAACTGCGGGGGTGGGAGTTGCTACTGCCTCTGCGGCGCGCAGCGTTCCCTCAGCGCGGTTTAGTGCCGAGGAGAAGGACACCCCAGAGCGCACATTAGCTGCCTCCTGGGGGCCTTCGCGGCAGCTCTCAACAAGGCGCTTCCACACATTGCAGCCTTTATATGAGCCCTCGTGCGCCTCACCACAGTTAACACAGTGGCGAGCTTCATAGGGCTTTGTGCAGTCCCTCAGTAGATGGGCTTCACCACACCGCAGGCATGCGAGCTTGCGCTCGCACACACTGCTACAGTGATTGAAGCCCATGCACCTATGGCACTGCACAGGTCCCTCTTTGCCGTGGTATCTTTCGATACGCACGACGGTGAAGATAAGTCGACGGACAGCGTCTATCGTCTGAACTGTCTGGGCGTGTTCCCTTGGTACCACGACCAGGATTAAGGGCATAGGCACTCGCTGAGTGCCATCGTCTGTTGCCACCGTCTTACTGAGATGTGCCACGGAGGTAGGGGTGATGTTATACTCGTCCTGAATGGCCGCCTTGACATCCTCAAGGGTGCAGTCGGAGTCAAGGCCCCGTATTATGCTACGCTCCACGTAGGGCCGCTGCAGCGAGTAGTTCGTCCCGTAATACAGCCTTCGCTGCCTCGAAATCCCTTTCCGAGAAGGTATGGAGGTGGACTTTCCTTAGCTTCCGCCGAGCCTCGAAGGGGCTCCTAAGCTTCGTTGCTAGCTTTCTCATTACCACAACGTGGTTGCGGAAAGCGTCGGCAACTATAGGCGGGATTTTGCGCCCCCCCCCCTTGGGTTGGGGGTTGTTTAATTCCCTGTGGTGTTGCGGTTGGGTTGGGGGAGGAACGACCGCTTCTGCGGCCCCCTGCGTGTACAGTTATCCACGGCCCGTCAGGTTCGACGTCGGTGTCGGAGTCGGGCATAGGGATGGTGTAAGGACTGGTGGGGTCCTGACTGGTGTGTACACTCTCAACCGCTACGAGGCGGTGAGGCGAAGATGGCTTGCGCCTGTTGCTGCCGCCAGTAGACGTCCTGCTTCGCTTGCGCGAAGGTTCGGCCGTCTCTGTTGAGGGAGTAGGTTGACTGGTGCT
Organism: Hymenopus coronatus; assembly: GCA_030762935.1. Lineage (NCBI taxonomy): Eukaryota > Metazoa > Arthropoda > Insecta > Mantodea > Hymenopodidae > Hymenopus > Hymenopus coronatus. The sequence continues at coordinate 312,208,942 of CM060900.1, read as the reverse complement.
TGGCTGTTGCCCGTCGTTACTGGTCACGGTAGGTGCGGTTGCCCTACGGCTGTCCGCAGAGGACCGGACCTCCTTAGAGGAGGCACCTGTGCGAGCCATATCGGCTTCGAGGTTTCAGGCCAATGGCCTTCACCCTTGGCTCTGGCCTTACGGACCCGCTGTTTCCGTTGTCAGTCGGACTTGTCAGGTCAATGAAAAGAAAGATGACAGTAGAAGAGGTGTAGGAAAGTAGGGGTGATCCTGCTCTTTACAAAATGACAGCAAGCTGTCTGTGGGGCCGCTCGCACACTGGCGGCGGAACGGCAAGCTAATAGGGGGTCAGAGCCCACTGCGTTGCCGCTGTATATAAGCCGAGCACCCGCAGGCGTCGGAGCTGCAAGCTAGTAGAGGGGCGAATGCCCACTGCGTTGCCGCTGGGGGAATGCTGCCGTGGCTCCTGCCGCTGCTGCTGCTGCCAGATCCGCCGGTAGGTGGTGCCGTAGCTGCTGCCCAGAATAGTTGTCGAGCCGTGGAGCGTCCCGTGGAAAACGCTGGCCCGGCCACGACTGTTTTCCCGGCTGGAGAGGACCTGGCCGAAGGGGATAACTACATGCGCGCGCCGCTGCCAGCTGATGGGCACGAAATTCCACAGAGGGGAATGCAGAGTGCATAACACTTGAAGATCTCGAACGTTGATAGAGACGTAAACAAGCCTGGTGGCACTCAGTTGCCACACTTTAAATGTTTCATCCGTTTCTGATACGGAATGCCCAGGATGTCCAGCAGATGTGGTTACTGAGGAGATAATTGAAAAAAAAAAAAATATCATGATATGGTTCTGGCACAGAACAGATGTATGTCAACAAGATCAGCAAGTCACATTTTGCATAAGTTAAAAATGAAAAATTGCCAGTCCAATGAATGCCATGAATACTTAATAGGTGTTTCAGGCTGTTTAGACCTTGTTTTTATTATATTTCACATTATAGTTTTACATTATAATACAGGCATTTTAATACATTTTGAGGCCCTTTTCAGGGTTTATACCGCTTACACACATTTTTTGAGGGGGATTCTAGGGTGATGTTAGTGTTGCCACAGTGGTTTTGAACGCTTTTAATGACATTTTATGCAATTTAGAGGTTGTTTAGCTCACTGGAACAGCTAGTTTCAAGACATGCGTCGACAATTTTAACTCTTGTTCAACTTATTTCACGGTATTTTGAGGGTATTTAAAGTTCAAAAAACAGGTGTTTTAGGCGTTTCATTCGTATTTCATCATATTTTACATAATTTTAAGTGTCATCTGATGATTTTAACACTTTTATAGGAATTTTAACATAGTTTGGGGGCTATTTTCCAGGATCCATCGTGCTTTAAATGGTTTTTTCGATGTTTTTAAGGAGATTTTAATCATGGACAAGTTGTTTATAATGCCTCTAAATATATTTAATGTCATTTTTTAGGGAATTTGGAACTTTAGGGCAGATCGTTCCCGGGTATGAAAAGCCTTTTAACGCAAATTCCACAAATTTAGTGGCATTTTGAGTGCTGAAACAAGCACTTTCCAACAATTTTAAAGGCATTCCATTCAAGTCTTAGGGTATTAGGGACATAAAATAGTTAGTTTAGGCTTTTTGGACATTTTTCTCATATTTTATATTTTTTGCGGTGTTTTCTAATGTGTTTAAAATTTACAGGCATTTTAGTACATTTTGAGGCTATTTTTCAGTAATTGGTGTGCATTTTTTTCCAGGATTTTAAGATGATTTTAGTGCTGCTACTGTAGTTGACAACGCTATTAATATTATGCCATTTTGGTAGAGTGATTAGGACTCCGGGCTAGATAGTGTGTGTATTCATCAGGCATTTTATTTCTTTTCCAGTCACTTAGAGACCTTTTTGAGGATATTAATGGCTCTAAAATAGACGTTTTTGCCCTTTTCAGTTATTATTGTTCATATTTTACAGTAGTCTTCAGAGCTTTCTAATGGTTTTGTTTCTTTTACAGACATTTAAGGACCATATTGGGGCTATTTTTAGCATTCTCCGGTGTTTTGTAGTGCTTTCTGTCTGCTTGCACATCATTTATGTCTTCTAAGGTGTTCAGATCTATAGAGCAGAGCTAAGCCCTCGTGCAATAGATGTAGCAACTCCTTCACCCACCATAATTTTATTGTTAGGATTCTGTTTTAAGGATTTAGTAACAGCGTTCACGATGTAGTGACGTTATTTAAGTAGACTTTAAGGCTATTTTACTCGATAACCCTTTCTTGCTATCTTGTAACCCATTTTCTTATGTCCGATAGTAATTGATGATATTTTATGTCGGGTTATGTCGCTTCTGCAATCATTTTCTACATTTATGCAGTAATATCTCTAATTCAGTCAGTATTTCTGATATATTTCACACAATTAGTAGCGTTTTATAGCATTTTCATATGTTCCGGCGTGGTTTATTCAATTTATGGACTATCATTCTTCACAGTTTTGCAACATTCTTTCACTAGTTTGCATCCTTTTATGAGCATTTACACATTCTGTTTCAGTGTTATAACAGGTCTTTAATGTTCACATTGTACCCCTTTGCAAACTTCTACATGTTCAGATGCTAACTTGTGGACCTAGGGATTTTGTTTTTATGGTTTAAAGTCTTTCTTAGGTTATAGATCGAACATATGCTAACTTTTGTTTCCTTATAGTTTTTGTCTGTCTTTTTCTTTAATTCTGTCTTTTTGAGAATAACACAGAAAAATTATCTAAGCCTTTGTAGTCGAAGTGCTTACGGATTAGTGAACATTATGCTTTTTATGTGTTTATTTATTGTTTTGTTCTTTTAACAATCTCTTTTCTTTTAAAAAATATTTTTTCTCTATAGGCTTTCATTAAAATAATACTCTTCTCAACCTCATTTTTGTTATTATCTCTGCTGTTGTTGCTGCTGCTGTTGAAGCCTTAGGGATATTTTGTAAGTTACCAGTATTTTCAATTTTTTATTTCGATTTATTCTTTTATTTAAAGTTAATTAATTAGCATTAGAGGTTAGGCGTCTCTCCTCTTTTACTCGGACTTAAGACCGACATAAAAGATTTTTCTAAGGCAGAGGTTCCGCGATTCTTCATTCTTATTCTTTCTTATTCTTCTCTCTTTGTATGTCTTTTGCTATTTGTTTAGGTGTGTTTGTAGTGTAAACTTTAATTTCAGCTACCCCGCCAGTATTGACGAGCAATGCATGTAAGATTGTCTCGTGATACATCACCAACTTTGTAATGTCCATAAGAATAGGTTGATATTCCATCATCAGCAATCACTGTTTTATCATGATGAGGCGATAGAGTTATTTTATTTACCTTTACACTCGAAACTTTGTGCTGTTGTGACATTATCAAATTCATTGGAGTGCTTGTTATTTCATTGTTTTTAAGACAATTTACATAGTTGTAAATGTAATGTCCTGCTTAGTAGTTGTTCGTTTTATACCCTTAGTCTGTTTTATCATGCCTCTATCAATAACGATAGTATACATCTTAGCTTTCTGTCCGACAAAACGTTAGATGACTTTTCTGCTCGCTTATTCTTTAAACTTTCTCAACCCTTTTTTTATTGTTGTATGGAGTGGCACATTTGGCTTGCAGGGTAAACAGATGTACTTAGATGTTCCAGAAATCGTAGTTTATTCCCGGTATGTGCCAGCTGTTGTGAATCGATAGATGAAGGAGTCCGTATCCATGTACATAAGCTTAAGGTTCTCAATTCCATAAAATGGCAATGGCACATCATATTGGTAGGAGTACATGAGGGCTTTTGAGATATCCAGTACGCTCATTCCGATGTACATTGACTTATTGAATATAATCTGCCGTGATGTTATATAAATAGCTGCGTTAGATTTATATATGCTTCTATCGACGAATGTAGGCTTAGCAGTTAGCTTTGCCAATATTCTCTCGTTTGTCACAACGCGTATATCCATTGGATTTCGTATATTTCTTATGATTTTTCCAATCATGGCATTGTTGAAGGGCTTGCACAGGTCCTTTTCAAAGTCATTTCATGCCTGTTGTCACAACTTGTTATTAAACGCTATATAGGGCTTTAACCAGCATGATTGTCGAAATTGTAGCACACGATGGATTTCTGTTAGTCGTAGTCCATGCGAGAGCGTCTGTTTTAATATCATGTAATGACAACATACTTCTTTCTGCTTCCAAGGTGCGCAATTAGTATCTCTACACTTGAATTATCTGGTTTCAGACTCTTAGGTAGGAGGGGCAAATTAATTATGAAGATCATGGAGCTGTCTGGGAAGATCCATATCAACTTCGAATATACTACTGTGTCAAGAAAGTTCCGGGAATTTGCCAATAAAGCACAAAAAATGCATTATTCATCCAATTTTATTTTACCGCCTTCAAAGTGGGCCCCTTCTGAAACTATACATTTATGCCAATGAATAAACCAATCATCAAAACATATCTTGTAGGCACTTTTAGGAATCGATGTCAATTGTAGCCGCGAATTTTCCTTTATGTCTTACAGCGACTGAAAACGGGAGCCTCGAAGTGGTAACTTGAGTTTTGCAAAGAGAAATAAATCAGCAGGAGCCAGAGCAGGTGAATACGGTGGTTGTTCGATGAAATTTGTTGAGTTTTTGGCCAAAACTTCGTTCACAATAATAGCCTCGTGAGCTGGTACGTTATCGAGGTGCAGAATCCATGAGTTGTCGTTCCGCAAATCTGGCTTTTTTCGCCATATTAGATCTCTCAAACGCCGCGAAGTGCTCAGATAGTAATCTTTATTTACCATATGATCTTCTGATAAGAACTATGAGTGCGCTACACCTCGATAATCGAAAAAAAAAAACTGTTAACATGACCTCCAGTTTTGATCGAGCTTGACGTGCCCTTTCAGGATTCGGTTCAGTTGGAAGGCGCCATTCGGAAGTTTGTTGACTGGTTTAGTGTCAAACTCGTAAACCCACGTCTAATCACCAGCTACAATGCGTTTCATGAATGTGGGTTCGGAACTGGCTCGTTCTAGCATGTCTTCAGCAATCCTTAGGCGATTAGGTTTTTGTAGAATATTCAAGTCTTACGGAACTAACCGAGCTGCATCGCGTGTCATGCCTAAACAATCGTTTAAAGTTGTACGAATCGAATCGTGAGACATAGAAAGCTCAGCGACAAACTCTCTCAGACCTAAATGACGATTTTCAGACACCATTTTCTTCACTTTAGTGATGTTCAGTTCAGTTGAAACTGTTGATGGCCGACCAGGGCGAGGCAAATCTTCCACCACATCTCGACCACTTTTGAATGCACTGTACCACTCAGATGCACGTGTTTTTGATAAAGTCGATTCACCGTAAGCCCTCTGTAGCATTTCCAGCGATTCGGCAGACGAAATACTATATGCAATGCAAAACTTGAGATAGATTTTTTTTCAGTATTTGTATCCATCGTAAAACGCAAATCACCTTTGAGATGAACTAACAACATAGCGTACTGTAAACAAACTAGTTGACAGATTACGATCAAACTCCGCGTGGGTATAGAGGAAAGTTGTACCACCTTAGCGACAACAATAATTTAGAATCCCCTTTTGAACAGGATTTTTAAATGAACAATTCCCGATACTTTCTTGACAAAATATCTAAAAGGATCGTCCTCTTTTAGCGTTTATAAATTAATACTGTCAGCAGAAAGCATATGAAACCCTCCATAAGGTAGTGGATGCTGCATTGCCCAGCCAGATTGGTTATTTGCGTCTTCGCATGCAATAAACTGAGATGGTTCATCAGGGTCTAACTTCTTCATGTAAACATTATTAGCTTGAGCATACCGATGAGAAACCTTACATAATCCTGCTCAGTAGGAGGTAATAGACAGCTAGGTCGAATGAAATGCCGCCCTTGTAATACATGTGTTTTACAAGAGGTACCGCTTAAGATAACATTTGCGGAATAGACCACACACAGAGCGCCAACTCCCCATTCCTTGCCAAGACAACAGCCCAAAAACTTTACATGTACGAGTCAAACAAAGAAGGCCTGCCGGCTGCCCCACCCTGCCCCTTGGCCAAGCCACCTGTCTAAAAGGTTCCACTTGTCGCTTGTCGATCATTTGAACAATCACCTTTCACGTTCCCAAATCAACTCCAATTTAATCGATTGACCACGCCCACACGAAACACGCGACTTGCTAATCTTAGAGCTACAAGGCTCATCTGCATATTAAATCGATCTAGTTTTTCACGAGGAATGTGAATCTCTAAACATGAATGCAAAATTCTCTATGATTTCAATTCGATAGCCTCTTTAATTAAAAATCTGCCAAATTTCTCTATCCCTGGCAATTTGAGAGCTACAAGGCTCGTTTGCCTGACAAATCGGTCTAATTTTTCACAAGGAATCTGAATATACAAACATAGTTCATGTATCATGGTGAAATAAAAAAAAAACTCGATATAATTACTGAGCAGATTATTTTATATAAATTATCTGATATTGCTTGAATATGCATTTGCGGTAATATTTTCGCAAGGAATTATAACACTCACACGATTGAACATGTTAAACGCTTTATTATGCCATACCAAAACATGAAATGAAAATGGCTAGGTTTTGGAATTGCTAATTCATCATATCAAAATCAATATGACCGCGAAGCAATCGACTTTCCAAGTGTAGGACTTTCAAACACTACATCCAGAGCAGAAGATGTGATTGTTTCAATACTTAAAATAGAATACATGTGCACGAAAGGAAAAGAACTAAAAACATATTTCTCATAATTATGTGCCCTCAACACTGCAAACCAAGACAAATTTCACTAAGGATAAAACGAGTAGAGTGCACACGAACAGATCATTGCACCTGAGACCTCTCGAATACTGAGAATGCCAACATCATTACAACTCCAAATATTTATAAATCTTGACATCGGCTCTTACATGGAGACCACCAATCAACTTTCAGTGATGTTGCAATCACGTGACTTTACGGCTATGTATAATTAAACAACTGCAAAAAAGAATTGAATGTAGAACACAATTATAACAATCGCTATAAATGAAATCCATTCTTATTCCCTTATAATTCCCTATCCAGTACAAGAATTAACTTCGCGAATAATCAAGAAACTTTAATTACAATTACGCAAATTAAAACGCGAATAGCGCTTAAAGAATTGAGTTTACAATAAAACACCATGACACTTTTCTTATTCCTTTATCATCCCCTGCCGAGCACAAGTATAAGATTCACGATTGGTTAATTCAAGATATTTTAATTACAAGTACGTCAATTAAAATGACTATAACGCTTAAAGAATTGAGGCTGCAATAAAGCGCCATTAAAGTTTTCTTATTCCTTTAATAGCCCATACCCAGCACAAGTATAAGATTCACCATTGGTTAATTCAAGAAATTTTAATTACAATTACGCTAATTAAAATGGCAATAACGCTTAAAGAATTGAGGTTACAATAACACGCCATAACACTTTTCTTACACCTTTATCAGCCCCTACCCAGCACAAATATAAGATCCATTATTGGTTAACTTAAGAAATTTTAATTACAATTGCGCCAATTGAAATGCCAATAACGCTTAAAGAATTCAGGGTAAAATAAAACGTCATTACATTTTTATCAATCACATACCATCTCCTACTCATTACGAGTACTAGATTCGCAATTAATGAATTCAATAAATTTTAGTTACAAATACACCTCTTACTTTAATTAAAAATACAGATAACAACGCTATAGCAAAATGGGTGATACAAATTCTTCATGAAAATAATTACATGCCAATTACATACTACACACATATATAAATATACAAAGTGCGCCTATGATACCCTGAATTCTGCATGTGCACAAAAGACAAAGAGCGTACATTGTGAATATATTGAAAATGAAGTGTTATCATATCAAATTATTGCATTCATAAAAAAAAAAAAAAAAAAAAAAAAAAAAAAAAAAAAACGAAGCCACTAGACCCTTTAATACAAATATAAACTAAGGATGTCTAGAATTTTAAAAAAAATGAACATATAAAAGAAATTAGTACATTTATAGGCAAACATTTACTTAATTTAACTTATACAAATAAAACATTTATGAAGAGGTACGGACATGGAGAAGGAATGCAAAAAAAAAATACCTATAAATAAAAATATTATGTATATCTAATCCCACTAATGATTTTATTCCACAAACACAAACTCAAATTTCAACATCATATTCCATTGCATAATTAGACATTTAAATTATCGATTGCATGAAATGCGATAAGGGGCTTGTAGGTAAAATACCTTATCGTATATAATCAGACAATTTAATGTTGTAATTTCTGGTGATTGCCGTCCAGCATGCTGTAAGTTTGAGAGCGAAACTATACCTTTGCACCAGCAAAAACTAGAACACTAGACTAAGTCACAAATATCTCTAGGACTCTTCTTGTTTACCAGAATTCATACAGGAAATAACACGTTTTTTTCAGCTCATAAACAGCTTTTCTTTTATCTCACTTCTCTAAACACGAGTGCAAACAATACTTAACTCGACCGATGAAAAACAGTTTCAACAAATGCAAAAACCAATCAAATTTTAGGGAGAAGCTTATCTTAATACAAGCGTCCATCTATAGAAGTGGAACAAACTGGTATCAGACGACTGAATTTAGATAAAATGCTTCAGTGCAGTGCTTGGTAAGAATCATCAGAAAAAACTATGCGCTAATTCGAAAAAGAAGATACCTAAGGAATCAAGAATCCTGAAATGGTTGGTAAGATTCTAAACAAATTACGCTCTCCTTGTTCTTAAATGTATAATATGCCGCTATAGCTTAATTTACTTATAATACGAGGTACGTCCAGAAAGTAAGTTCCGTTTCAATTTATCTCCGCTGCAGCGCTGCGATCGCAGTTCCGCAAATGCGCGGTAGACGCTCTGTATCCAGGAGAAGAAACGTGCGCCATTTTGAGATCGCTGTCAGCCACATACGCTTTGGTGTGCTTGTTTACAATGTCGGTGTTGATTGAAAATCCCGCCGCTTGTGAAATCAGATCTGTGATTCGTTTTCTGAATGCTAGGAAAGTGAAACCAATTGAAATTTATCGGCAAATTTGCGAAGTTTACGGACAAAATGCGATGAGTGATTCAATGGTGAGAAGATGGGTCCGACAGTTCAATGAAGGACGTAGTGAAGTGCACGATGAAGAACGAAGTGGGGTCCATCTTTGGTTACAGAAGAACTGGTTCACACGATTGATGACAAGATCCTGGAAAACCGCAAGTTTACAATTAGTGCTCTCGCTATGGAATTTCCCCAAAACTCACGATCACTAATTCATGAAATTGTTACCGAAAAACTGAAATTTCGTAAACTTTGCTCACGTGGGGTACCAAAGATTCTTACTGAGCAACTCAAAACAAAACGGATGGGTAGTGCACTTCAGTTTTTAACCCGTTATGATGAAGACGGCGAAAAATTTCTGACACAGATAGTCATAGGAGATGAGACTCGGGTTTTTTACGACACTCCTGAAAGTAAGCGGCAATCTATAGAATGGAGGCATACTTCATCCTCAGCAAAAGGTTAAGCCGAAACAAATCTTGACACCTCGAAAAATGACGTGCATAGTGTTCTGGAACTGGAAACGCATCTTACTCATTGATTTCTTACCGCGTGGTCAAACAATCAAAGTAGACGTTTATTGCGAGACACTTAGGAAATTGCGCCGTGCAATACAGAATAAGCGCCGAGGATTGCTGTCAAAAGGTGTTGTTTTTCTTCACGACAACGCACGACCACACACTGCAAATGTGACGAAAAACCTCCTACAGGGTTTGGGCTGGGACATGTTTGACCATCCTCCGTACAGCCCTGACCTCGCTCCTAGCGACTTTCATCTGTTCTTACATCTCAAGTCCTTCCTTGGCGGTTAACACTTCAACAATGACGAAGAGCTGAAAGAAAATGTTGCAAACTTTTTGAAGACACAGGCGGTAAACTTCTATGAAGAAGGTATACAAAAACTTGTGCCACGCTATGACAAATGCCTGCAAAATTTCGGCAGTTATGTGGAAAAGCAGTTTAAGAGTTGTAGAATTTTGTGCAATAAATACTTGTTCTGTATCTGTACACAATTTAATTTTATTACCAAACGTAACTTACTTTCTGGACGTACCTCGTACTTTTTTTCAGAAACTTTACAAGTGATTTGCTAGCTTCATGAGAAAAAACTTTTTATTACATAGGAACTTCATATATTTCTACAAACCTTTCTGCAAAAGAGAATTTGTAATAGTTAATTCGATACAAAGGTTTTTACAATGGATACACGATCTGAGGGCGAACGAACACTTAAAAATCAATTTTAAGACAAAGTATAGTGTGCGAGTGAGTGCTTGTGAAACAGCATACCTCTAAAGATACACAAATTCGAAGTGACAAACAACGCAGTCTTTTATAAGGCATTGAAGTGCTTTAGCACATTAAATTTCTTATTTCTTATGCACAACGAAGTAGCATGCAATGAAAACATACTGCTATTATTTAGAGTTATAGGCGTGAAATATATATAAAAGAAAATCTCATTCTAATGATGGGCGATTCATTCTAGTCATGGGCGCGGGAGCACAAGAACTCTGATCGGTTGAAAATACCATTTGAGCATTTTCAGAAAAATGTTAGCGGGTATATGTCTGAGGACAGTATAGCTTAAACACTCTGTTTTATTGACTTCAGGAGACAAAGCTTCGCAGGAGCGGCTTTGTCTAGAATCTCCGGTTTCTTCCGCCATTGAATTCCTCCGGTGCTCTATCTTCATTCCATATATCAGCAGTGTCATCGCCGGCGGTGCCACAGGTAGTAAAAAAGAGAATACAATCAAAAAGAGAATCGAGTTTCAATGACAGTCATGTGACGATACATTATAAAAGGTCTGACTAACCTAGGATTTCCGCTAATGTCCTTATTTATAAGGAAAAATTAAATAAGAACATTTTTCTGGAAAATATTTATCATAAATAGCATGGAGTATATAGAAGAATATGTTTATTTTAATATTGTCTATCCTGAAATCTCAGCCCATGTGTATGCTTCAGCTAAAGAATGTTTCCTCCCACTTACATGACGCTGAAAAAAAGAGTGCTACAGGTGGACTCATGGTTTCACTACAGATTCTTAGGTCGGGCTCTTTATTACATTAAAAATCATATGAAAGAGAAGGAAATGGAAAATCCATTTCTGTTTGGTAGGACTAAACCGAACACGCAATTTTAAATGGACACACCTACAATCACTGCGGATAATCAGTTTTACAATCAGTACAAAAAACAATGTTAAACTTTCAATACACTTTGTTATAATATCAGAAAATAAGACTGTCTCCGTGACCGAGCGGGTAAGCGAGCTGATTTAGTACCTGGAGATTCATGGTTCGACTCACGGCTGTGACAGCGAATTTTTTTCTTTAACCAGAATCATTTCCCATCCCACAGAGTCTGGAAAGTATTAATGGGCGTGTGTTTAGTAATATAAAATTGATCAACCTAAAGTTCTAAACCTATAGTAATGCGAGTTGTTTCATAAGTCAAAAGCCCATATGTGACCATTGAAGTTAAAGGAGGCTACATAAATCAAGCAATTAAAAAAAAACAATTATATTTGGGAATACCTGATTCTAAAAATTAATACTTCTATAGAAACATTTTAACATTACCAAACACCAGATATTAGCACACACGCGATATATTACGAATACAAGACTAGCATATAAAGCACACATGAATAATTCATCAATAATATACACATATTACAACAGCTCCCTAAAGAGATATAATTACACATTCATATATCTCAAGGTATTTCTCAAGCTCACTCAATATTCAGGACTCACCAATTTTAGTTTCTTATATGCTCTCCTTATAACATGGAAAATATTTTACAATATTCTATCTCTTCTTGTTGTTATTATTATTGTTATTATTATTATTATTATTAGTTTGTCACATTTCTGGGAAACACACGAGTGCAACCCAAGTACAAAAATTAAAGTCAGTTGCTCGCAATTTTGGTTTGCATGAGAACTGGTAAAATAATTTAAAGATAAACCCATGCCCATTTTATTATATAAAGTTACAAGCTTATTTGCTGCTTGCCAAGCGGTGGACCTGCGATCGATTCACAGAACTGGTGTGGGGATTTTTCCCCAGCAGGGATACATGAACCGGAGTTCACTCAGCTTCGCGAGGTCTCTGGAGGGGCCAATTGAGGAGCTACTTGATGGAGAAGTAGCGGCTCCAAGTCATGAGGACAACATTAACCGGCTGGGGGGCTCGAGGCGCTGACTATGTCTGACCTCCCCAATAGAGCAACCCATACCTGACGTTTGTAATGGACCGAGATGGGGGACACAGTGGATTGGCGGTAGGCCAAAGCTCTTAGTGAGCTGTGCTCGGGAGTCACAAGACCACATTAAAAGACCTATGACTTTCTCAATGTATACCATCATTTTCTTTATAAATAGCATTTAATAAGCTAATCCACCCTAACGTAAAATAAACTAATTAACCTAACCATCGTATACCAAACTAATCTAACAGTGTGCGTGAATGTTGAATTAATTTTCAGAATCATGTATTCGCAATATAATTGTTTTTTAATTGCTTGGTTTGTGTAGCCTTTTTAACTTCTCTTTCTATGATTTTTAATGTAATAAAGAGCCCGACATAAGAATCTGTAGTGCAACCATGAGTCCACTTGTAGCACTCTTTTTTTCAGCGTCATGTAAGTGGGAGGAAACATTCTTTAGCTGAAGCATACACACGGGCTGAGATTTCAGGATAGACAAACAAACATATTCTTCTATTTACTCCATGCTATTTATGATAAGAGTCAGACTTGTATGTATGTCCTCAGACATATTCCCGCTAACATTTTTCTGAAAATGCTCAAATGGTATTTTCAACCGATCAGAGTTCTTGTGCTCCCGCGCCCATGACTAGAATGAATCGCCCATCATTAAAATGAGATTATCTTTTATATATAATTCACGCTTATAACTCCAAATAATAGCAGTATGTTTTCGTTACATGCTACTTCGGTGTGCATAAGAAATAAGAAATTTAATGTGCTAAATCACTTCAATGTCTTATGAAAGACTGCGTTATTTGTCACTTCGAATTTGCGTATTTTTAGAGGTATGCTGTTTCACAAGCACTCACTCGCACACTATACTTTGTCTAAAATTGATTTTTAAGTGTTCGGTCGCCCTCAAATCGTGTATTCATTGTAGAAACCTTTGTACCGAGTTTACTTGTCCAAATTCTCTTTTGTAGAAAGTTTTGTAGAAATATATGAAGTTCTTATGAAATAAAGTTTTTCTCATGAAGTTAGCCATTCACTTGTAAAGTTTGTGGAAAAAAAAGTCATATAAGCAAGTTAAGCTATAGCAGCATATTATACATTTAAGAACAAGGAGAGCGTAATTTTTTAAAATCTTACCAGCGGTTTCAAGATTCTTGATCGATTAGGTATCTTCTTTTTGCTAATTAGCTCATAGTTTTTCAGATGATCCCTACCAATCACTGCACTGAGGCCATTTCTCTATATTCAGTTTTCTGATAGCTGTTTGTTCCACTTTTATAGACGGGCGCTGGTATTAAGATAGGGCTTATACCTAAAATTTGATTGGTTTTAGCATTTGTTGAAACTGTTTTTCATCGGTCGAGATAAGTATTGTTTACACTCGTGTTTAGAGAACTGAGATAAAAGAAAAGCTGTTTAGGAGCTGAAAATGGGTTATTTCCTGTATGAATTCTAGTAAACGAGAAATGCCCCAGAGATATTTGTGACTTATTCTAGTGTCCTTGTTTTTGCTGGTGCAAAGTTATATTTTCGCTCTCAACCTTACAGCATGCTGGACGGCTATCACCAGAAATTACAATATTAAATTGTCTCATTTTACCCAATAAGGTATTTAACTACAAGCCCCTTATCGCATGTCATGCAATCGATAATTTAAATGTCTAATTAGACAAAGGAATAGGATGTTAAATAATGTTTGCGGAATAAAAGCATAAATGGGATTATACATATAATCTTTTTATTCATAAGTATTTTCATTACATTCCTTCTCAATGTCCGTGTATCTTCAAAAATGTTTTATTTGCATTAGTTAGATTAAGTAAATATTGGCTTATAAATGTACTAGCTTATTTTACATCTTTTTTTTTTTAAATCCTACACATCATTTATCTATATCTGTATTAAAGGGTCTAGTGGCCTCTTTTTTTCATGAATGCAACACTATGATATGATAACACTAGATTTTCAACATATTCTCAACGTACGCACTTTGTGTTTTGTGCACCTGTAGAATTCAGGGAGCCATAGGCGCGCTTTGTATATGTCGTGTGTGTGTGTGTGTGTGTGTGTGTGTATATATATATATATACACAATATATATACAATGATATGTAGAATTGAATGGGTACGTTTTTTTTTTTCTTCTTTTTTTTTTTTTTTTTTTGTCTGCTGCGGGTTCGATATTTCTCTATGCTTGCCTCTCGTTTAGAAATGTTGTGCAGGCGGTCTTCGAGCAATCTTAACTTCCTGAGATGATTAGCAAAAATAGTTTTTCTCGTCTCTTTTTAAACTATTTTCTTGTATCTCCCTGGATCTGGAACATTAGAATTATTGAAAATTAGTAAATGTTAATACTTTTCTTGAAATTCGATCACTGCAATGAAAATAAGATTGGTTTGTTTCTTATCTAAAAACATTATATTATACTCACATTGATAATTGATTCGATGCATTCATATTCATAATAACATCATAATCTTGTACGGGGTAGGAGTTCCATGGGTTTCAAATGGAGACATCCACCTCGTCAACGTTAGTCCTAGCAGGGTCTATGGGCTCTGGTGGTACCGGGATCGACTCTAGAACTCTGGAACGAAGAATGAGGATTATTAATTTTTCAAAAAATAAATATGTGATGAGCTGGTCACTTCTCGTATTTTTAGTTTGTAATCACCACGCTCTCTCATATGTCTTAACTGATACGCGCTTCAGGTCAAGTAGCAGATTATGTATGATGTATGATGTTATTCTATCGTGCTCTGCGGGTTTTGAACAAATCACCACATGAGTGCGACCGTTGCATAATGCATAATATCATGCGCTGATCTAAACATATCCACTGCATCTATGGTATCTGAATCGTGTCGCTGTTGGGTGTTCCGACCCCGGGATATATAAAACTGCATTGGAATTAGTCAACTTTACGAAACTCGAATACAGATGTAGTACTAATAATAGTAGAACTTCGTGAATGTGTTATACTTCCAATATATCTCGCTCATAGACACGGCAGTCATCGGTGTAGGGATTCCTTAAAGGCATCTGATTATGGTAAACAGGGTATTGCATGTAATCGTATGCATTCGTCCATTGCAAGATTCCTTGTGAAAGTATGTATAATGATGCATATCTTCAGCACACTCTCTCCTGTTGCCATCCATATAATCAAAGGTTTTGACGTTTGTTTTCACGAATGCTTTCACGGTGGCGATGACGAATAAGTGGCGCTATATTGCAGACCTCCTGCTTATATAGCTGCTCATATAAAAACATGTTTTTCAGTATATACCACAGGGAGAAAATGCATGTATATGCATGTTCTTTGCCTGGAGGGTCCGAGTGAAAATGTTTTTTTCTGAAGGGGAGAGATTAGGATGTTATGTTCAAGAAATGTCACCAGCATTCTTCTTCGTCTGAAACTGGTCGGGTCATGCATCGCTGTTGTAAGATTATGACTCAGTTTCCCTGGTCGTATATGTTAGCCAAAAGGCGAGCAGCCGTGCGTGTTTTTATTCATAGTGATTGTGATAAGTGGCTACTATATATTTCCCCCTTTAGGTTATTTGATGAGTGCTTCAAGTTATAGCTTATACTTCGGTGCTGAGATTAGAGAATACTACTGAGTCAGCTATAGGCTGTCTAAGTGATTTCAATCAATGTTAGCTGTTGTTTTTGGTATGGTATTCCCTTGTTGAAAATGCTCACGTGATTAGTGCTTCAAGTTATAGCTTATACTTCAGTGCTGAAATTGGATGATACTGCGGAGTAAGTTGTAGGCTATCTAAGTGATTTCAAGCAATGTTAGGTGCTGTTTCTGTAAATTATTTCTTTTTGAAGACATCTATTTATGCATAATCGTCAAGTTATGTGATGCGTGCTTCAAAGTATAGCTTATACTTCAATGTTGAAATTAGAGAACACTGCTGAGTCGGTTGTAGAATGCCTTAGTGATTTCAAGCAATGTGAGCTGTTGTTTTCGGTATGGTATTCCCTTGTAGAAAATGCTCATGTGATTAGTGCTTCAAGTTATAGCTTATACTTCAGTGCTGAAACTAGATGGTACTGCTGAGTCAGTATGTCTACATGATTTCAAGCCATGTTAACAGTTGTATCTGGTATTGTACTCCCTTCTTAAAATGCTCATACGGTGAGTGTTTCAAGTTATATCTTATACTTCAGTGCTGAAATTAGAGGATAATGCAAAGTGAGGTTGTTGGATGTCTAAGTGATTTCAAGCATTGTTAGCCGTCATCTTTAGTATGTGACCCGACATTTGCGTACATAAAAGCACTCTATATAAGTCTTGTGATAGTTCTAAGAATAATGTTTGTATACACTATGCCTATAATCATAGTATGTAATTGGCATGTAGATGTAATTTCGTAAAGAATGTGTATCAACCATTTCGCTATAGCGTTGAAAACGGAGATGTCATTTGCATTTTAATTAAAGTAAATGGTGTAATTGTAATTAAAATGTATTGAATTAATTAATCGCTAATCTAATACTCATACTGAATAGGGGATGGTGTAGGATAGAGAAACGTGTTATGGCGTCTTATTGTAACCTCAATTCTTTGAGCGTTATTGGCATTTTAAATGGCGTAGTTGTAACTAAAATGTTTTAAATTAGCCAATGACGAATCTTATACTTGTGCTGGGTTTGGGCTGATAAAGGAATATGAAAAGTATTATGACATTTTATTGTAAGCTTAACTCTTTAAGCGTTATTGCCATTTTAATTAGCGTAATTGTAATTAAAGTTTCTTGAATTAGCCTATCGTGAATCTTATACTTGCAGCGGGTATGGGTTGATAAAGGAATAGGAAAAGTGTTATGGCGTTTTATTGTAACCTCAGTTATTGTCATATTAATTGGCGTAATTGTAATTAAAATATCTTGAATTAACAAATCGTGAACCTTATACTTGTGCTGTGTATGGGCTGATAAAAGAATAAGAAAAGTCTAATGGCGTTTTATTGGCTCCTCAATTTTTAAGCGTTATTGTCATTTTAATTGGCGTAATTGTAATTAAAATATCTTGAATTAACCGATCGTGAATCTTATACTTGTGCTGGGCAGGGGATAATAAAGGAATACGAAAAGTGCTATGGCGTTTATTGTAAACTCAATTCTTTAAGTGTTATTCGCATTTTAATTTGCGTAATTGTAATTAAAGTTTCTTGATTATTCGCGAACTTAATTATTTAACTGGATAGGGAATTATAAGGGAATAAGAACGGATTTCATTTATAGCGGTTGTTATAATTGTGTTCTACATTCAATTCTTTTTTGCAGTTGTTTAATTATACATAGCCGTAAAGTCACGTGATTGCAACATCACTGAAAGTTGATTGGTGGTCTCCATGCAAGAGCCGATATTAAGGTTTATAAATGTTTCGAGTTGTAATGATGTTGATATTCTCAGTGTTCAAGAGGTCTGAGGTTCAATTCTCTGTTGTAGTGCACTCTACTCGTTTCATCATTAGCGAAATTTGTCTTAGTTTGCAGTGTTTAGAGCACATAATTATGAGAAATAAGTTCCAATTTCTTTTCCTTTCGTGCGCATGTATTCTATTTCAAGTATTGAAATAATCACGTCTTCTGCTCTGGATGTAGTGTTTGAAAGTCCTACGCTTGGAAACTCGATCGCTTCGCGGCCATATATTAGTTTTTATAAAAGCAATTCTCTCTAAACGCTAGCAATTTTCATTTCATGTGTTGGTATGGCATATTAAAGCCTTTAACATGTTCAATCATGTGAGTGTTATAATTCCGTGTGAAAATAGTACTGCAAATGCATATTAAAGCGATATCAAATAACTTATATAAAATATTCTACTCAGTAATTATATCGAGTTTTTTTATTTCACCTGATAATTGAAGTATGTTTGCATATTCAGATTCCTTGTGAAAAATTAGACCGATTTGTCAGGCAAACGAGCCTTGTATCTCTCGAATTGCCAGAGAAAGAGAAACCTGGCAGATTTTTAATTAAAAGGGGCTATCGAATTGAAAAAATGTAGAATTTTGCATTTATGATTAGAGATTCAGATTCCTCGTGAAATACTAGATCGATTTAATATGCAGATCAGCCTTGTTGCTCTAAAATTAGCAAGTCGCGTTTTTCGTGTTGGCGTGGTCAATCGATTAAATTCGATTCGATTTGGAATGAGAAAGATGAGTCTTCAGATGATTGACAAGCGACAAGTGAAACCAAAGTAAACCATTTGGTTTGGCAAAGGTGGAGGGGGCGGCAGCCGGCAGGCCCTCTTTGGTTGATTGGTACATGTAAAGCTTTTGTCTTGGCAAAGAGGGAGGGGATGGCGCTCTGTGTATGGTCTGTCGGCATATGTTATCTTAAGTGGTACATATTGTAAAACACATGTATTACAAGGCCCGCATTTCCTTAGTCCCAGTTCTCTCCATTGTCCCCTAATCTGCTCCTATGACAGACTCCGCCATTAGAAGCTGCTCAGAATCCAATAAGCATTCCAGCTGAATTTCAGTATACTGAAGCATAGCACTCCAACCCTGGAGATGTAAACTAATGAGAATGGTCAATTTTATGTGTATTTAAGGTTTGCTCTCTGAAGGCTTCAAATACATTAGTGAGAATAAGCACATCAGAGGTTAGATAGAAGTCACTATATTCTCCCAGATTTCGGATATGAAGCTGCTTCCTGTACATTTTTAGCGTGTTCATAGTCTTGTCCATTGACTTTTTCTGCGTTTAGCTTATTGTAGAGCGCCTTTTTAGGAGGCACGCATGTTTCTTTCAATACATAGCAAGGCGTAATGTAATCATAGGGGGAAAATTCTTTACTCGTCGCAAAACCAATCTTCTCCTCTAAAGCGTATTTACATGACTCAGGAAACGATGTTGGAGTTTTTGTTAGTTTATCCAAGCTCCACAAACGTAAGCTTAATGTCTCCAACATGGTTCGAGAATGAAATATGTTGTTCTTCTGAGCCCGGAATCACCTCCACCCTTTCATTTGCTTTACGATGACATGTGAATCATATCTGCTTCAGTTGTGCATAAGGCATTATTCGGTTTTTTTGAAAACTAGACCGCACTTATTATGAAGACTTCCTCGATATTCACCAATCAAGTGATCATGATCTATAAACTTCCAGTTGTCTTCGGTGAATTTTTTATTGCACCAGCAGCATTCGAAAGAAGACTCGAAATCCTCCTGTTGTTCATCCCTTAGCTTCAGAGGTTTAGCAGTTTTGCATGTACTGCTAACTTTCTTTGTCAGGGATATTAGATAATCCAAAAACTTCTTAGCAGATCATTCTCTGCTCTGTATACATAAGGTGTAGTGGGAAGATCAGTCTCTATTTGCTCAATAGATGGTGCTGGTATAACATAAACAGCGAAACTCATAGGAGAATGCTTCTGAAGCTTCTGAATTGGACTCGCACGAATAAATCGGTCCGATTCCCGTAGTTTCATGAAAGCGCTTTTTAGGATTTATTATGTATTGTAACTTTAAAAGCTGCAAACCCCCTGAAACGTGTATATAAATGCATTTTGCATGCTATATTATAAATATATCGCAATCCTGGCGATCTAGGCTTTGAGTACCGAAAACTTGGAGAAAATAGTACTACAGTAAATACAGCTTGAACTGATAGGGGTGTGACTAAGATGATATTCTAAGGCTATGTGTAATTGTTATAACCTGTAATTCTTCTTTCTTTATTTTCTTTTTTTTCCCTCTCTTTATGTCTCTTTTATGGGATGAAATAGGAGCTGATGATGGCTTGGAGATTTTACCGGCGATGTAGTTATTTAATTGTGACAATGCTATTTGGATTTTATTGAAGACATAATTGAGGTAAGGCTGTGCTTTTAAGGGAATGATGGGTGAATTATGATATTTATTAGTCTAATTTTTTTAATCTAGCGGGAATGATTATGGTTAAGTTGATTGTTTTTTTTTTTTTTTTTTTTTTTTTTTTTTTTTTTTTTGAGTTGTGGTGTCCTGTACTAGTGTTGAAAGGGAATGGAGTTATTGTTTATATTATTCTTGCAATGCGATGAGCGGGATGTAAGGAGAGCCTGCCGCATCGTGTTGATGCGAGAAGAGACAAGCGGGAAATTAGCTTTTTAGAGATTCCATTAAATAGTGATAAATGAGTAAGAGAAGAGTCTGCCTAAGGTTAAAACATGAAAACTGATTTTAGGGGAAACGTCTACAGTTGTATTAAACTGTCGAACAGTTTTTATGAGATATAACAGCAGGAAATTAATGAGAATGTTAGCGACCGTCTTTTAATTTCACATACTTAACCCTCATTGACTTATTCTAATAAAAGAATATAAATCTATAAAGGGATATAAAACAAACAAAACATGCATCTAATTTACTGTTTACCTTATTAAAACAATGAAATATATTAAATACTTGAGCTAACTCGAAAGGAAAACACTGTTAAACAATGAAATCACAAGAGCAAAGCCACGTGACATTGTAATCGGTCCGTACTGCTGGTATAAATAGGGGCAATCTAGAGCAGAGCTTGTTTGCACCAGTTTGCTTTGAGTCGAGTAAAACAACTCCTATTAGTGAAACTAACTAACAATAGTGGGAAGAACTTGTGAAGACAATTAAAGCGCCTACCTTTTAATCTGATTTATAAAAATGTATTAGATTAAAGACATGCTGCAAGCTACAGAGCAAATTTTTTTTAAAACCGCTGCAAATGATATATATCTGCAGTTTAAAGCCTGGAGAAAAAGAATATCACATTAATTTTTCGCTGCATGAGGGTCGATTTTGTTATGCTTCTAATCTTCTGATAACCAAATAAGCTAAGAACAAAAGTACTTTAAAATCCGCTTCAAATAAAACATATGAGAAGTTTAAAGCCTGGAGAACAAGAATATCACATTAGTTTTTCGCGGCGTGAATCTCGATTATTTTTGCTTCTGGTTTCCTGGCAACCAAACATCCTCAGAACAAAAAATCTATAAATTGTATAAAAAGCAATTTGGAGTTAGAGAACATGAATATCACATAAATGTTTCGCTTCATCGATCTCGATTTTTTGATACCCCTAGGCTTTTGGGTAAGCACATTAAATGTCAACAAAAGTTCTTTAAAATCGCTGCAAATTTTATAACCTAGCAGTTTTGAGACCGGGAATAAGCATATAACATCCATTTTTCGCAACGTGAATCTTACATTTTTTTATGCTTCTAGGTTTCTGGAGAGCAAATATGCTCAGAACAAAAGTTCTTTAAAAGTTGCTGCGAATGGTATAAACGAGCTGTTTGGAATCGGGAGAACAAGATTATCACATAAACTTAACACTTTGTGAAGCTCGATTTTTTTTATGTTTTTAGGCTTCTGGGGAGCAAATTTGCACAGACCAAAAGTTCTTTAACATGCGATGCAAATAGTATAAACGAGCATTTTTCAGTCCGGCAAACAAGAATATTACATACTTTTTTCACTTCATGAAACTCGATTTTTTCATGCCTTTTAGCTTCCGGCATACAAATATGCCCAGAATTAAAGTTCTTTAAAAATCGACGAAAATGGTATAAACAAGCAGTTTCGAGTCCGGAGAAAAAGTATATCACATACATTTTTCGCCTCGTGAAACTATATTTTTTTTAGGTATCTGGCGACTAAATATGCTCAGAACAAAAGTTCAGTAAAAATCGATGCAAATGGTTTAAACGAGCAGTTTGGAGTCTGGAGAAAAAGAACATCACATACATTTTTCGCTTTCTGAAACTCGATTTTTTTATTCTTCTAGGCTTCTGGCAACCAAATATGCTCAGAACAAAAGTTCTTTAAAGATCCATGCAAGTGGTATAAACGAGCAGTTTGGAGTGAAACTCGAGTTTTCAATGCTAGTAGGCTTCTGGTAAGCAAATATGCTCAGAATTAAAGTTCCTTAAAAATCGCTGCAAATAGTATGGAAGAGAAGTTTTAAGTAGGGAGGACCAGAATTACACATACATTTTTCCTGTCTTGATACTTGATTCCTTGATGCTTCAAAGCCTCAGGTAGCAAATATGCTCAAAAAAAGTTCTTTAGAAATCGCTGCAAATGGTATAAACGAGCAGTTTGCAGTCCGGAGAACCAGAATATCACATAAACTTTTCACTTCGTGAAACTCGATTTTTTTTATGCCTCTAGGTTTCTGGAAAGCAAATCTCTGTAAATGGTATAAATGAAATTTGTAGTCACGAGGACAGAACTATCACATAAATTTTTCCCTTAGTGAAAATCGATTTTATGATGCTTCTAGGCATCTGCTAAGCAAATATGCTCTGAATTTAAGTTCTTTAAAAATCGATGCAAATGGTAAAAACGAGCAAGTTGGAGTCCGGACAACAAGAATATCACATACATTTTTCGCTTTGTGAAACTCGGTTTTTTTTTTTTAATTTACTACGCCCCTGGCGAGCAAATATGATCAGAACAAAAGGTCTTTAAAATTTGATGCCAATGGTGTAAACGAGCACTTGGCATTTCGGAACACCTGAATATCACATCATTTTTTCGATTCGTGAAACTCATTTTTTTTTTTTTTTTTTTTTTTTATGCTTCTAAGCTTCCAACGACCAAATATTTTCAGAACCCAATTTCTTTAAAACTCGATGCAAATGGTAAAAAAACGAGTAGTTTGCAGTCCGTAGAACAAGTACATATCATATATTTTTTGCTTCGTGAAACTCGATCTTTTTATGCTTCCAGTTTTCGGGTGAGAAAATATGGTCAGAACAAAAGTTCTTTGAAAATCGTTGCAAATAGTTTAAACGAGCAGTTTGGAATGTAACATACATTTTTCACTTCGTTGATCTCGATCTTTTTTGCTTAGCCCTTTGGGAAATCAAATATGCTCAAAACAAATGTCTTTTAAAACACGCTGCAAATGGTATAAAAGAGCTGTTTGGAGTTCGGAGAACAAGAATATCACATGAATATTTGGTTTCGAAAATCTCGATTTTTTTTATGCTTCTAGGTTTCTGGGGCGCAAATGTGCTAAGAACAAATGTTGTTTAAAACTTGCTGCAAGTGGTAGAAACGAGCAGTTCGGAGTCTGGAGAGCAAGAATACCACATAAATTACAGGCTTCGTAAATCTCGAGTTTTCTATGTTTCAAGGCACCTGGCGAGCAAATATGCTCAGAACAAAAGTTGTTTAAAAATAACTACAAATGGTAGAAACAAGCAGTTTGGAGTCCGGAGAACATGAATATTGTC
This sequence comes from Hymenopus coronatus, assembly GCA_030762935.1. Lineage (NCBI taxonomy): Eukaryota > Metazoa > Arthropoda > Insecta > Mantodea > Hymenopodidae > Hymenopus > Hymenopus coronatus. The sequence goes on along the minus strand of CM060900.1, from coordinate 312,185,353 downwards.
TAGTGAGCTATTGAGAGGTGCTTGGAGATATAATGTAAGTCGGAGTTTTATGAGGAAGGATATTTCTTTAGTTTGGATTAATTGCCATATTGGCTAAATTATACAACTTCTCTTTCTTTGCTGATGTATGTGTACAGCATGGAAGTTATTTCAAGAATATTGTGGGTTGCCACTTCCTGTGGAACCCCAGTGGACTTACCATGACATCAGCTTCCTGTTGTCTACGTGCAGAGTTTGCAAGTCACCGAGCTGCACCCTGAGCTGATGTGTCAATCAGGATGTTCTGGAACAATGAGAAAGCTAATTTCTGATTGGCCAGGGTAATTCAAACCTGTGGCGTTATATTGCCTTATTTATGTATATTGACGCCATGACGATTGAAAGGTCTGCAGGCGGTGATAGCCTATATAGGCAGCCGCAGATCATCGAAGCGAGGTCGTTTGTCTCGGGAAAGTGCTGCGGGGACTCCACGCCAGTTGCATCCAAGAAGTGCACCACTCAGCTGACCACGTCGCACTTAGTTGAAGGTAAGATCTTTCTGTCATGTTAACTCTGCTTATTTGGTGCTAAGCTTGAATAAATATGGGTCAATAAACTATCCAAAGGTCTTCTCCTTTACTCACATACCCCCCTTTAAGAGCTACTCCTCCCCGTCGTAATACACTTGCGACATATGGTGGCTTTTCAGAATCATTGCTCTGAGAAATATGGTTCGCCTCCGGCCTCTCAATTTTCGTCAACTATCATGCTCGCGACATATTTGGTGGAGTAACGCCGGCCTCTCTAAGTATCTTTTTTTTTTTTGTAAAGGTATGGTTTCGATTCCTGATATCTAGGCTATATGGTCGCGGCACCCGCTTTCAAAATTATGATTCTTGACAAAGTATGGTTCGATCCCGTACCTTCAAATTATATGATCAAAGCACCATCTTCTATAAATTATTTTTGGGAAGTTAGGTTTGATCCCGAATTCTCTGCTTTGAAACCATTACTTGAGATCTCAGTCATATATGGTTAGCATTGCCGACCTCTCTAACTACAATTTCTTTTTTGGAAAGGTAAAGTTCAATTCTGGACCTCTAAGTTCACTACGTTACTAAAGTTGAGATGATTATTCCTTAAGTTTTGAACCTCATGAGTGCAAAATGCATATTGAAATACAACTCGCTGTAACTTTCGTCATTTTACTCCTGAATAATAAACTGCCTAGACGGAGGGTTAACATTTTCGGTGATGAAGTCTATACAGTATTAAAATCTAAGTTTGAAGATCATTGGTACCCAGATAAGCCATTAAGGGGCTCAACATACAGATGCCTCAAACTAGTGGTTCGTTAGACCCTGTTCTAAGGCAAGCCGCCAAAGAAAGTGGAATTTCTACGCAGGAGATACTCGCGGACCTACCACACGAAATGACAGTGTGAGAGGATCCAGGAGAGATAAACTACAGAATTGACGAAAGAAGTTCCATTAAGGTATGGTTCAGTGCGACGTCAAGGGCACACGATGACCCTATCGCGCCCGCAGGTCGAAAAATTACAAAAATTCTTAATCCTGAAGCACAGTGATTCCGGCCCATCGAGGGCGAGAACTTAGCACGTTATCATCCTACAAAGGCTCGCTAGGTCACATAATATTTTTATCCCTTGCTATACAGCACCAACTATTTTCACTACAGGTTTCTTTGCTCAGACGAAATTTGGATACAGAAAATCTAAGACCCGTATAAAACGTTTCAATGGAGCGTGGCCGTCCATTGAAAAGCGTATCCTTCCAGTACAGCGTGAAAAAATCGCCAGCGTCATAGAATTCAAGTTCTAAAATTAATTATGCCAATATTTCAATGACGTATTAAGTTCAATGGTCCAATACTAAACATATCTTATTCTTCTAATACATGGCGAAAAGCTTTTAATTTGCATTATCATATTTCATGTGTTTTAAAGTTCTGATTATCTGCGCGGTAGAGAAATCTGGTTCTCTGCTAGTTCTGTTATCACAGACCACAAACTCATTCCTGCTAGGAGCATCAGCGCACACACGTCCTAGAGATAGCTCAGGTTACATTTATAACAAATTTAGTCAGACGAAGTATTTCAGTATAAGTGACTTATGTCCAATATACCTTACGACTCTACGCAATTTCTAGAATTTATCTTACCCCTTCTTGTTAAGCCAGTTTAAATCTATAAATTAGAAGACCAAAACAGATTAAGAATTCCACATAGTGCCTCCTAAAGTTCAACTATTAAAATTTACCAATAAAATAGTTTTTTATTACCCGCCTGGGATGAAAATTATATATTTATGTAAGCTAAGGAACACCCTTTACAACCGTAAACAAGGACAACCATGTTCTAATTCTTTTCCAGGTAATTTTTAGTGGGGTTGTATCAATTTTCAGGTTTTAAGGAAGCAAAAATTTTGATAGGAATATACTATTTTCATTGTATACTTCATGATTTCAATGATATGTATTCCTGTGTTAAACACCCTCATGGTGTTATATTCCCGGTAGAATGACGAGTAAACGGCTGTTGAAGGTGTTGTCCCCTTGTAATACTCAAATTATTTATCGGTCCCCACCCTCTCGGTACAGAATTAGGTGCCATAATCATAAATTATTATTATTTATTTATTATTTATTTATTATTATTTATTTATTATTATTTATTATTATTTATTTATTATGTATTTATTATTTATTTATTATTAATTATTATTTATTATTATTATTTATGTTATTATTATTTATTTAATTATTATTATTACTTAATTATTAGTATTATTTTATAATTAGTATTATTTTATTATCAGTATTATTTTATTATCAGTATTATTTTATTATTAGTATTATTTTATTATTAATATAATTTAATTATTAGTATTATTTAATTATTAGTATTAATTATTTATTAGTATTATTAATTATTAGTATAATTAATTATTGTTGTTATTATTATTATTATTATTATTATTATTATTATTATTATTATTATTATTATTATTATTATTATTATTATTATACGCGTATTCATGCGCAACGGCTACGCGTTAGTCAGATCAATGGCACCCTGGTAGTGTTTGGGGTGCCCGCAGCTATAAGACAGCCCCTCTGCAACAACAACAACAACAACAACAACGATGACGACAACAAGCAGTAAAACTATCTGGGGCGTCATTGAAATGTGCGCCCCTCAAAAGCACTTGCCACGAGGTTATATGTATGTAACGTAAAGGAGTTTTTTTTTCCCCCTTTTCTTTTTGCATCTCAGACTACTCGTGAGTATTAAGTTCATATAGGATAAGTTTTTTGCTCTAGGTTTGCTTTGATATTATAGGCTTGTCAGACGTGCTTATGTCATTAACTGAAGCTAGTGCATGAGGGATGCAACTGAACTATATGCAAACATGCAAAGATCGGGGACCACTGATTAATATTGCATTGTCATTTCTTAGAAGGGTGTATTCATTTTGGAGAGAGAAGCAATAGGATGGTTTACCCCAATTTTATTGTTAATATTTGTGTGCTATTTGCCGTTTTTATTGATGTTGTTTCATTCTCAATATTTTAACTCCATAATACCTACATAATTAAGGTGATTTTTTTATGTGCACCGCCTTATGTTTGCAGATTATACAGGGTTCAAGTCATAAACTTCCATAATATAAGCGTTGCATATATACTTTTGTTTTAGAATTGCGAAGGCAATAAATCAATCGCCCAATAAATGGATAAATGCAAACGGAAGGGATCTCGTCGAACGCGCGACCCTTCAGACGGCACACCACGCCGCTGGATCCATTACACTTATTAACTCACATAATCCTTTACAATTGCTTCCTTAATGACAGATCATTGTTATGTTCTATATTAACATATCCGTTACATACCATACATCACCGTTTTACTCATGTTATTGTTGAATACTGTGCATTACTAATGAATAAAATATTAGAAATAATAATATTAATAACAATAGAATAATAATCATAATTATAGCTGTATTATAATAAACTAATAATAACCTTAATACTAATATTGGCAGTACCTACCATAATCATAAATGATTTGATAACGATCATTTTTGTTAAGTTTTTTAATGACTACATACCTCTGATATTATTTTCAGTATATAGAGAAAATTACTGAAACGGAAATTGCTGATAACACTGATTGATAGCGAACACAACTTTCCTTAATTTTTTTATGTAAGTTCAAGTTAGTTGTATTCATTAAGCTCAAATTCATTTTAATTAAGATTGATTTTTATTAATATCCAATGACGCGAATGATGATTTATTTCCATACCATGCGCATTGATATTATATAGTTATCTAGTATCTCATTCATGATTATAAATCCTTAAATCAATAACTTATAGAACAAACTTTTAATGCTTATTCTTGTTAATTTATTGAAAAGTAGAGTTCGATCCCGTACCTCTAGTTATTAATCGATCACGAGAGAGTGCGAGTGGGGTGCGGGCCTTGGCATCCCTTTCGGGGATGGCGCTCACCGCCTCGGGGGCGTTTGCTCCAGGTTGGGCACACATTTTTTTGGTACAGATAAGTTTTTATATGTTATTTCGTAATATATTTTTATTATATTACTAGCTTGTTTAACGCATTATGTTTGCATGCATGTTATATTAATTCATGGAAGTGTATTTCTTCTGTTGCTTAGATACTAGCTTAGCTGCTTCTTTGCCTTACATATAAGTATTATGTTTCAACTCGCTCTGTGGTGCAAAGGTGATTAAGGTATTTATTTTGTGCTGTTATTTGTCTATGTGAGTATGAATTATTTCTCTATGTAATTTTTAACACATATATGAAGTTTCGCTATAAGGCGTTATAATTTTTCACATTATCTTCGGTTAGCTAATTACTTATTTCTTCCCCTTATAAATTTTATAAATTAGTTTATATGAAATTCATGCTTCTCTTTTTCTTAAGTATTATGTTACGTAGTAACTCATTGATGATGAAATGCCCTAATCGCTTAATAATTTATCTCACTTCTGGTTTTCCCCGTTCGATGTGTTATTACATTTTTTGTACGTAATTTTGAGTTATAATAAAGTTGCATTCCTTTCCTTTCCTTCCTGCCACACCTTATTTTATGTTAAACATAATAGCATGCACATAGATTATGTTAATAGTTATTTGCATAAAAAAAAGTATTTGCACTCATTACGTTTGAGTATAATGAGTCGCGATTATTTTCAATTTACACACGTTGCAATTTATGAGTTATGTTTTGACTAGAGAACTTAGATAAATTTAATAACTGTCTGTACACATTACTTAAAGTTCAAGTACAATTAATTGAATTTTTTTTAATCATTTTTAAGTTGGGAAAAACTACTACTTAATTTTCTAGTTCATGGTATGCCCGTTATTAACTATTCTTTCGACTTTGGTCCACTTTCAGTTCTTTTTGAATAAATGTTCTTTTCTTTCACTCCTTATCGCTTTTAATAATGATACCTACCTTTGCTACTCTTAACAAACTTGTAGTTGCTGTATTACCGTTGCAATTCCCTATATTCATCCATTCTAAATATTTATGGGGCACTAGAAATACTTTTTTTTTCACTTTGGTTTCTTTTCTATAATAAATTATGGTTTTTACTATCTTCTTCGATATAAAATTTATACATATTACACGAATAATAATACTTGTACCCACATGTATACACACCTCGTAACTCATCGCTGCACGTACTTAGATATACTTTTAGTTGCTTGTAATTGTGAACATCTTCGAGTTTGCTTTTACGATTATAATTATCATTACTTGTATCTGAAATCATTTTTTAATTTTCTTTTTTCTCTATTTAAATACTTTGAGTTTCGTTGAACTTCCATGAAAAACGGCTAATGAAAATTCTACACTGTTGCGTGTACACTGTATATTCCTACAGTCAATCTTGCTTCTCTAACATTTATTTTCCAGCATGGTTTCTGTTTTCTAAATTCTCTTTGATCATATTTTAATATTTTGGTAATTACCCTTCGCTGCTTTTCTTCGAATACATCTCGTGCTAATGAATTACTTTATTTTATTTTCACATCGTTTACCGAGAGTACTTGGCATTCCTCCTATTTAATTTTCACTCTTTTATGTGATACCGTCACTGATTATACACACTTATATTTTGGAAAATTTTTATGATCACTCGTTTGGTTATTTTCAAACCTCTTATTTAAAATGTTATACTTCATTTTTATCTTCGGTAAGTTCCTATCGTTCCTACTTAGTGATTGTTTCCGCTTTCTTTAATTTTCTAATGAAATTTTACACTGCTACACGCCTTTAAACATACTTCGTTTAAAATTACTTTTCACGTCCATATTACACGTCTTACCTCGGCCCTCAATACTTATGCTACTGACATGAATTATTTTTCTGATGGCCGACTTTCTATGTCCGGAAAAATAATATACTCTAAAGGAACTCTCTGTCTTTTTCTAAATGATAACAAACTTCTAACCAGCTTCTATTATGCGTATGTATAGAACTCCTTTTAAACACCTAAAGAGCATTGTGCTTTTGGAATGATTGTCTTATATTAATCACAGTATAGTTACTTGCGGTTGCCATTTGATTCTTTTTCCACCCATTTGTTGTCTACTATTTTATTCTTGTTTAATTATACCGTTAACCTTTGTGTGGCAATTGTATATTTTTAATTTGGCAATGCTTTGTATTTTCTGTAACTGCGTTATTTCATGTTAATTAATTGATCAGTATCTTCTTTTCTAAATGTTTGGTTGTTTCTCCCTGCAATCTTCGAGATTATTTTAAGTCCCTAAACTCACGACCTTGCTATCATGCTTTAATTGTTGTCTATCTTTCTTTTATTGCCTGCATTGTTTTAATTTGATGGGTTGTCTAGTTGAATTCTCTTCTCTTGTCATGGTTACCTAACAATAACTTCCTGGAGCGGTTCTCTTTTGCTTTCTTAATTCCCTTGATAAACAATAGTAGAGAATGACGAGGATTACGTCATAAAGGTCTTGTGTTTATATCTGTTCCTGTATAAAAGCATATGTTTTTAAACCCGTGTACGTTTTCAAACCCGCATAACGTTGGTTGAGAGAGAGAGAGAGAGAGAGAGAGAGAGAGAGAGAAAGAGAGATAGATAGTGAGAACATTACGAAGAGGGGTTATGGGGCGTGTTGTGGTCGAGTTCCACGACCAATATGAGACGGGAAGGGGTGGTGGATGTTTTCACGCAGGTGCGTGTGTGTGTGTCAATACAAAAAAAAGGAAGTCAACATTTGAGGACAGGAATGAACATGTCGAAACCTGTACCAAAAGGAGGTCAATACACGAGTACATGAATGAACTTGTCGAAACTTGTATCTCGCATACACGCATGACAGTTGTATATGCAGGCTAGTTACACATGCTACAAAAAGAAAAAAGGAGGTCAACATTCGAATGTAGCAATGAACATGAGGAAAAACCTGTACTTCTCATACACATATGACAGTTGTGTAGGTAGGCTAGTTACACGTGCGTGACGGTAAAAAACGAGGCCAGCACTCGAGCGACAGGGATGACAATGTTTATCCCCTCCTCGCAAACACACACGAAAATCTCCCCACTATTCTACGTCTGCACAAAACTGATGAAGTAGTCCCTTCACTGATCTGAGTGCACAGTTGACTGTGAGCCATCATCATAAATAGCGAGATTATTAGAAGCGCAATCGAGAGCGACATCGCCTACTGAGTAAACCTCGCAGAGTATGAGCAAACGAAGCAACATTGTGATGAAAATCATGAGGAAACATACAACGGTGATACGCATTCCATCGTCTGCAAGGATCCACCGCATCACGATGAAATGACCACATCTTTCCGTTGCGGAGATTACTGCGATGTGTACCGTAAGCTAAAAGGGTGAGTACTTGACGAAACATATCATAGTTTAATTGTGATAAAATAAAGCCAGGAAACAAAAAAACAAAAAAATAAAAAAAGGAAATTGTGTAATTACAGAACGTTCGAAGAAGAAGATGTGCCTCCATACCGGGATGTGGATCGATCGGTGCCAGTGTCCGAGGGGAACATCGAGATCTTGGGAGAGAAAGAAGGCGTAGTTGAAGAAGAAAGGTAAGTGCAAAAAAAAAAATCAGAATGTCATTGTCAAAATCTATAAAAAAAAGAGTACTGTTAAAAAAATATAGCTGCATGTGTCTGTGTGTCTACAGGCCCGACAAGAAGCCTGAGAAGAAGAGGAACAGGTCAAAGATCATCAACAAAAAGAAGAAGGAGATCGAAGATGATATGATATAGTAATCATCCTCGATCCCATAAAGGAGAAAAAACATGAGAAGGATTAAACCCCACAATGTGTTGTGTATATGCTAGATGATATCTCCATTACAGCCCACCATCGTGTGAATATGGCACTACATTACAAACTCCCATCCCTCTACATCATACAAACGACGAAACATTCGTTACATAACAAAAGAGGACTGGTTGATTATAGTTCAAAACATAGCAGTAATGGAAACGTATCTGAAAGACGGTAGGTTTCCCAGTATATCTTTCAGTGAGAATATAATCTACGCATACAATTTAATAGTGTATATGAATAATGTAAACGAAATAGCTTTTGTGAATACATGTCTAAACGAAAAAAGCATAGATCTGAATAGTGATTCTCTAACAGGACTTATACCCTATATTGAAATACATTTCTTTCAATTGCATGATGTACAAAAGTCAATGTGTTCATACAAAGTGGGAGGTAGGAATGTCAGGAGAAGGGTTAGGGAGATGTGTCTTAAAATCAATGAACATATTAAATAAAATAGCAGTGTTCCGTCCATGCTTTATTGATATAAAACTGACGACAAAAAAAAACTACAGGTTCTATATAATAGATTGAACAACATTAGATATTTATAGGTAAACAATTTATCATGAATAATATAACAAAACAATGATGTTTGTGGAGGAAAGTTTGCCGATGCCTGAACCACTAATCGAATGTTAACAGCACCAGTCACAGTCTCCTCAGGCTGATGAGAGCAGTCGATGACAGATAGAGGTGCATACTTCAAAAAATCAGTTCTTTTTACTATAATAAGAATACTGAAATCTAGAGTACTGATCGTAAAGAGATGCATAATCTAGAATTTCTGAAATCTAAATTCATATCGTGGTAAGGGTAACATTCACTGTTTAGATAAAGCTTCAAGTTAGTAATATTGCAATGATCAAAGAGAGAGCTATCTTTAGCACGATAATTCAATCTTTCAGTTTGTGCAGCTACAGTAATAAAACGCGATTTCTCAAGCTTTGATGTCGTCGTAACGTCCCATGTGAACGTTTTCGACTGCGGTACAGCAGGTTGAGTGTGAATGTCCAGGGTTCGAAAAGCAACGTGTAGAGGCTGACCTGACTTGACAAGTTTAAGCTCCTCCTCCCTTTCAGCATTGGAAAGTCGAAGTACAGGCATCCTCCATTCAATCCTGCTTGGTTAAAAATGGTTATATCGTTGCCCATTATACAGTTATTAGAATTCTTAGATCTAATGAGAACGAGTTCGAACTTGCTATTCAGTATTAATTCCTTGTGATCGTCTGCGAAGCCTAGAAGCATCGAAAGAGGAACGATAGCGTTGAATACTCCATTCGATGCATTCAAAATGTCTACATCTTCTCCGGGATAGGTCCAACCAGCGTTCTGTAACCGATTGTGGTCTAAAATGTTGAGAGAAGCATAGTTGCGCAAAGTCGAAGAAATGACTGGATTCCTGGTCCTGTCTATAGTATTACCATTCATATCTATGCGAACTTCATCAAACAGAAATGCCATGGCATTGTTGGTTAGCTTTGATGATGATAATTCACCAGTAGGTTTAGTAAGAGACCCATCTATGTACAGATAACTTCTGCTAGGAAGTGTGTAAAAATCCTCAGCCTGACATGGTATCCTAATTTCATTGTCCACATCGAGAGGAAGACACGTTCTTCTTCTTTGCTAATCTTATCATCAAAAGCTGGAACGCCCGTGACATCCAAAACATCCATTACAGAACCTTGAAACCCAGCTACTCGAGGAACTTCCGATTAGATTATATTGGCACTTTGCGTGTCAAACACAGAGTATGCTGATCTTGAGCGAATCTTTTTATTATAGTAATACTTTCTAAAACTTATTCCCATTTCGTCTTACATGCAGCCTTACAGAAATAACTTCGTTTCTGAAGTCTAGTGCATCGCCGTTCTGGTCCACCACTCGAATGCTGACCTCATCAATGAGATTTGTGTCAACGATTGGCAGATATATAGGGCTGGAGGGTTCCTGAGAAATGTGGAATCCACGAGGAACTGACGGGAAAAATTCGTAAAGAGAATGACCACTCTTACCATTGATGAATGAACCCATTGCAAGGCACACTCAATACGTATAATGCTGACTTTAAAGATGTTCACCAGCTCGTCGGATTCTGTCAGCATTGCAGGCTGTACCGCGCGCTTCCTTGGGAAACTCAGGAGAGAACCAACCGATCTCTTTTGAGTAAAGTCAATAGCATAGGGTCTCTGAATCTCTGCTTTCATGGTGTTATTATTGAGACGTAGAAAAAATGTATCATCAGCATTGAGTCTAGCTTCGAGGGAATTGGGTATATCATCTATTTCATAAGTACCAGGTGGAATCACAATAGTTTCAAGTCCTCCATTCCTAACGTAATGGAAAAGGTTATTGCTCTGATCAACATTTGGCATCGAGTAAAATATTTCGAAAGTCAATAAAGCCATCTCGTAAAGAGCATTAGGATTCAGATGGAGAGAGAGATTTGGATAAGTAGATAAACTAGAAGAAGATCCGCTTTCAGTGATAGTGTAACTCATTTTGACCATGCAGACTCAATTGAGAAATTGTTTTATAGCAGAAACTGCAAGAACAAGTAACCGCAAATCACAGAATTAAAATATTCATATATTTTCCTGTTATACAAGACATTCACACGTGTGAGGTAGAATTCGACCTCTTTTGGAAGCTTCAGATTTCCACAACTAACGAAATAAAGCGCTATATTTCCATTCTTACGTAAAAGAACCCTATGTGTTCCTGGATTACGTGAACTATCCAGGTTAACTACAATCCTCTCTGAAAGTTTAGGTCGTAGAGGAAGTTTGTCGAGCATGTAGACGCCTCTAAAATTGGGAATGTGTAGCCGTCTAGCATAAGCTTCAATCTCAGCATTATTTAAGGGTTTCTCCGGGATATATACAGCTCTCGTCCTAAGTTTTTTGGACGCAAATACAAGCCTTTTCCCTTTCGCTTCTTGCGTCTCCCCCTAGCACGCTTAAGACCTTTCTCCATTGCTAAGGCTTTCATATGGCGGTTGTGTCGAGCCAATTCGTTTAGTTGTCTCTGAGTAGCACCACCAGCCTTGCTACCAGTAACACCCAACGCAGCCAAAAGAGGCAATAGAGGTAAGAACCCACCCCTAGCAGGTGGCGATAGAACCCTCTTCTTTGTCAAGCGTTTCTTGCGCAGACCCGCGCCCAGGGTCAACTTCCCCTTCATGATTGTGTTCACAGGACTAGCAGCGAGCTTCTCGCCAGAAGTAGATATCGAAAACTGGCCCCGATTCCAAACTTTGTCTACAAGAACTTTATCTACTAAATGCCTTGAACCTGTATCCTGATGCGTAGCGTAAGCCAAATCGTGGTCGAGGCAGTAACTGTGCAATTTATTAACAGGCAAATCCCCTCTCTGCAATCGTTTATGCAGTTTCGTTCCAGGACCACAATACCTGTAACCTGACAGAGGAGCCTCAAATGGTAGAGAACCAATCAAAGAATTAAGTATTCCAGAACCTCTCTTGGATGACTTCCAATCACGTCCAGTGCTCATGATACACCATGAAATAAAAAGCCTAATATATACCTTATAATCTTAGTCATAAAATGGAAGTAGTAAAGCAAGAGTGTTCCCTACCTATACACGTTCTAGACTTCGAAAATGACACGTGTCAAGGAAGACATGGACCTCGATTCCCAAGTAATGTCTCATTCTGGGTAGCTCCAACGCTGGAAAGACAAACGTCTTACTCAATATGTTAATTCATGAGAATGGGCTTAGTTTCGAGAACCTTTACATATACTCTAAATTGTTGCACCAACCAAAATACCAATATCTACTCAAAGTGCTGGAAAACATACCCGATATAGGAGTGTACACGTTTGAAGATGGGGATAAGGTACTTCAACAGTCTGAAGCCAAAGAAAATTCCATATTTATATTGGAGGACGTCATCAACGAGAAGCATGGTAAGATAGCCTCGTATTATAGTATGGGGAGACACCGTAACGTCGAAGCCGTTTACCTAGCGCAGTCTTATGCAAAAGTACCAAAATATTTAATTAGGGACAATGCAAATATGGTTGTACTCTTCAGACAAGATAATCTCAACCTAAAGCATATATATGATGATTACGTAAATAGAGATATCAGTTATACAGAATTCAGAGAATTGTGTAAACAAGTGTGGGAGAGCAATGATGGATTGAATCTGAGACCCTTTGTTATCATTGTACCAGACTTCCCGCTGAAGGAAGGGAGATACCGAAACGGTTTCGATATCTTTATCAGAGTGAATAATTAAGAGGAGCTATTCATTTTAGACATAAGTATCGATAGGTTTGGATCCAGGAGAGTTGTCCGCTCCAGAGATGTGCTTAAACGATATATCCTAAATCAGGATGGCTCGGGAAACTATCAATTCAAGAAAAAATGACCGTGCAATGTACAGGATCCTGAAGAAAGTGACGTTGCAACGACTAAACGATACGTTGATACGCTTACGACTGACATCGAGAATCGAATTCAAATGTTTGCCGAGAGGAATTCATATCAACGCATGGGCGAATTTGAATTTTTGCTTAGGAACCACGTTTAAACGTTGCTCAATGCACAATACACAAATCTAATGGAATACCTAAGTAAATACGCCTTCAAGCGCGATACAGAAAATAATTTTGTAATCGATACAATAAGAATGAAGATACATATATTCATGATGTTACGAATAAAAAAATATACTAGACTACATAAATGAAAGGACACCGCCTAAAGATGCCCACGGAAACGTTTCCTTTCGAAAAAAAAATAAAGAAGGTAGCAGATCCTGTAGAAGATAGCGATGCAGCATCTAAAAATGAGTTAAACACTTTGTTGCAAAGAAACAAAACAAAGCGCAACCTATATTAATCAGAAATCTTGCTTTTATGGCTGAAACTATTGCAACAGCAGTGGATAAAAATCACGAAGCTCTACTAAACCGCCAGACTTCACTGGATAAATACCTAACCTCAACAATGGCTAGCGTTAATATTCTAAAATCTCAGGTGAGCGTCATAAATGCTGTATTAGGAAGATGAAAAGTCTGCATATAATTACAATGCAAACGAAACCATACAGAGGCGGCTCACCGAGGTATATTTTAACGTCGGGACTCGATCACTACAAGTCCCCTGTGAACGGAGAGGTGATTGCTTGCACTATAACCTCATCAATGCATTCTTATAGTAGTGCAGATACGATGATTGCTATTAATGATAAGTTTATTGAAATTTAACCAACACCCATTCTAAAAGGTGACATAATCAGTTTCAGAGCTCCTGCTAATCTAGCTATAGACGGCCATGTTCTATATATAGAATTACACAATTCCTATAAAATGACGACAGCAATTTAAACGTAGATTCATTTAATGATGGATGCTGCAAGTATAAGGTATAAGCAATCCATCGCTCAACACAGAAAGGCAGTAAGGGAAAAGTTACGTTCCCTGAAAGGTATCAAGTTTGAAACCCAGCGTGTAATGTCAGAGGTTCTCCAACCCGCAACTGTTTCGCTGATGAGCGTAATAAAAAAACAAGAAACAAATAAACAAATCCCCCGATCCGTAGCGGATGAAGAAGTGAGTCTAGAGCATGAAGCAGAAAATTCGCACGGCCAGTGCCAGCACGCTAGACACAACTTTTGGAGTACGCTACAAAGATGGCGAGTATAAGATAGGGAATAAAAGAACTGCATTTGCAGACTAGAGTATTCACATAGGAGAAGATATTTATGTCGCTAATCCTGGCTTATATGAGCTAATATTCAAGCGTGTACCTCGGAGCTCTGCATATACCGAAGACGATCGATACATATTCACGTATCCTGAAAACAACTTCAGTTCACCGACAGGGCTACAGCAGAAACGGCTGCGTGAGATCGAACACACGTTTTAAGTGTAAAAACATAATACGTGACCTAATTGCCAGCAAGACCGGTTTGGATCTTGAATGGAAGGAACACGTGCCCAATAGAAAGTTGGATCACGTATACTGGTCTGACCCTAATGTTTTGATTAGAAGGCTCAGATTACTTATTGCATCAAGGGATGCAGGCAATTTGAATCATAATTCCGAAATTCAAGAAATAATAACAGAATTGAAAATATAAAAAATTATAGCACGATCAGGCGAAATATTGCTAATGAATCACATTCTCCAGCCAGAAGGAAATTCCTGCGCAGAAAAATAGCAAGTAAAGGTCTTAATGACTTATTACAAATAGATTTTATTAAAATGATACCATATGCAAAAGAAAATAAAAATTATAAGTACATGCTTATTGCAGTTAATTTTTATTCTAAAATGGCTTATGGAAGACCATTGAAAGACAAATCTGCAGTTAGTGTTACTAAGGCAATGCAAGATATACTGTTGCATCTAGACTCACCACCTAAGAACATTCAATATGATAATGGTAAAGAATTTTATAATCAACATTTCAGAAAATTGATGGCTAGATGCGGAATTAATCATTACAGTACATTCAGCACCATAAAGACTGCAGCCGTTGAGCGTCTAATAAGAACACTTAAAAATATGATGCACAGAGAGTTTACGGCTAGAGATTCCTATAAGTGGTTGGCCTTGTTACCAACAATTATTAATTTGTATAACAATACGTACCATTCGACGATTCGCATGAAGCCTCTCGACGTGAGAAACAATGACTTCCTCTTGACAATATTTCGTCAGGTGAGGAAGGAGCATAGGAATGCAAGGAGGTTTAAAGATAGCGACTGTGTGCGAATCTCTAGACATAAGAGTTTACTCGAGAAAGGTTGCACACCGAATTGGAGCATTGAAATATTTCGTGTTGTCAGCACAAAAAAAAAAAAAAAAAAAAAAAAAAAAAAAAAAAAAAAACAGTTCCACCTACCTACCATCTGCAGGACGGAGATTAAAACCTAATAAAGTGGCTTCTATGGACATGAGTTGCAACGAACCCGGTACCCCAATACATTTCTGGCACTACGATGCCGTGGAAATAACTTACTCGTTAAGTGGTTAGGGTTCCCTAGGACTGAATGGATAGATAAGGATGCTGTAGTGTAGAATCTGAAATAAAACACCTAAGTACAAAAATGGAAATAAACAAAAATAAAGGACTTATGATTGTGGATATATATATGTGGATGTATATATATATGGGAGTTGTATTTTTTGCTTATAATAAAAAGAATAACATATTCCAATGACAAAGAAGCTTTTTTCGTTTATTTTCTTTATTCATATTACAATATATATGTATATGTATTTTCAATGCATGAATGTTTTTCAGCAATAGATTCCAAAACTTACAACATTAATATTTTTGTTTAATCACTTATTTCCTTTCCAATAAAAATACATATTTGATTTTCACAGCATAACAGATTCCAATGACAAAAAAAAATCTTGCTTCATGAAATAAAACACCTAAGTATAAAAAGGAAATAAAAAAATGAAGGATTTAGGATTGTGGATATATATGTGAGTTGTACTGTTTGCTCATAATAAAAATAACAACATATTTCAATGACAAAAGAAGCTTTTTTATTTTATTTCATTTATTTTCCTTTACCCATATTCCAAAAAAAAAAGTATTTTCATATGATGAATGTTTTCTTTTCAGCAAGATTCCAAAAAGTCACAACATTAATATTTGTGATTTATCACTTATTTCTTTTCCAATAAAAATACATATTTTATTTTCACAGCATAACAGATTCCATTGACTAAAAAGTTTTGTTTCATTTAGCCTATGTTTCTAACTTCTATTCCAACTCCCAGTAGAATACATATTTTATTTTATTTATCCGAACACCATTGAGTGTTAAAGTAAAAACTTAGTTATAAAATATAGTTACAACATTAATATAGTATGCAAGTACTTTCACAACATGTAAGTTCCATAACGCTTGTTTCCTCTCTTTTACCCTTCCCCCACCCCCCTTAAAATACATATTTTAATTTTTTTACCATTTGCTTATATATACACTGTTATATTGAGTATAAAAGGTAGAAATTAGCTATAATGTTTTTTCGTTAACAGTATCTCTCATAAATTCAATAAAATATGCATATTTTTATTTTTTGCACTGCATTAATGTTTTCCAATGTTAAAATAACATCAGATTACAACATTAATATTTCCGTTTATCCAACGAAAAAAAGGTTCCAAAAGAATACATATTTTATTTTCATCCAAACATCATTGAGTATTGAAGTATAAAACTTAGCTATAAAATATAGTTACAACATTAATATAATTGGCAAGTACTTTTACAACCTGTAAGTTCCATAACGCTTTTATTTCCTCTCTTTTATACACCACCCCCTCCAAAATACCTATTTTGTTGCTTTTACTACACTGTTCCATTGAGTATAACAAAAGTAGAAATTTTGTATAATGTTTTTATTAACAATATATCTCATAAATGCAATAAAATATGCATATTTTTTCAGCATTCATTTTCCCATGCTAAAAAACGAACAGCAGATTTTTTTACAGTACCACTATCTCTAACCATTCCATAAGACAAAGTAATAGATTTTATTTTCTTTCTCCATTCCAAATTTTAAAATATGTATATTTCATTAAAAAAAAAAATGTGTTGCATCATGAATGTAGTTTTTTTGTGCAGTACAAAATATCTCTCATCATTTTATTCTC
Source organism: Hymenopus coronatus (assembly GCA_030762935.1). Taxonomy (NCBI): domain Eukaryota; kingdom Metazoa; phylum Arthropoda; class Insecta; order Mantodea; family Hymenopodidae; genus Hymenopus; species Hymenopus coronatus. Next base: position 312,168,314 of record CM060900.1, on the reverse strand, counting down.
AATAAATATGATACTTTTATATTTTGTTTCACAGCATGGATGTTTGCTCATATTATAGGTAACAACAGATTCCAAATAACAAAAAGTTGCTTACCTTATTCTGTTTTTTCCTCAGGGCAAGAATATCAATATATATATTTTTTAACATGATTTCAGGTATAGAATGCAAGTAACTTTGTGCAGTACAAAATATCACTCATCAATCCAATACACATTGCTTTTGCTCATTTTTTATTATATAAAATGCATTTTTTATTTTGTCCAAGCACAAAATTGAATATAAGAAATAAAAAAAAGATCCGATTATTTTCACCACACATTTTCGGATATTTTATTTTGTTCTCTATTCTCTAAATATGAACACCTTATTCTGTTTTTTACAGCATGACTATGAATTACACAGTGTTTTGTTGAACATAATTTCAGTTATAGAGGGCAAATAGCTTAAACCGGTTTTTACGGAAAATACTTATTTTTCTCGCTTGTGCATTATAAATATTACTCCCCGCCCCCCATATTTTTTCTCAGAATATGTATATTTGTAATAAACAAAAAATTCATTTTTCCTGTACTGTTTCAAAGCATAACATTTTTGTCAATAGTGTATCAAAAGTACAATAATGAAAGAGATCCATTATGTAGCATGTGCTGAAAACAAAAAGTATTTTTTTGCCTGAGATAACGTAATTATGGATGTCTGTGCTCTCAAAAACGAAAAGTGAAATGCTTATATTAGTAATTTTAACGCTTGTTGTCAACTTGTGTTATTTTTAGAGCACATTTTTCAGTCAATAAAACACATTTTTTTACCTCTGTCCTCCCGAAGCAAACAAAATTTTGTAACATATGACACAAGTGTTGTAAATACTATTTTGACTCTTCCATATAGTACACAGCATGAATCATAGCATGCACGGTTATATGCATACGTAGTGTTAGTATCAGATATGTTCAAAATTTCACTGTTATTCCTCTACATTCTTTTTGTATTTCATAAACAAATATAGAGGATAAACACTGAATTTCGCATATCCCTACTTGCACACTGTCGTATAAGCAGACACATGTCAATATAATGTTTTTATAGTATTTTTCTGTTGCAAGGATTCTCATTGCTTTGTTTTCGAAAAAAATTTGCCTGACATTTGAATAACACCTTACATAAATTATCATGCACAAGTTTTATTTAAAAAATATCTTTTGACAGTTTGAGTTACAAAACAGAATCGATGTGAGTGCATTACTTCACTTTTTTCTACCACTTTTCAATTATGCTCAGACCGTGTAGGAATAGAATAATGACCCCAAGCTAAGGATGAATATGATTGTTCCAGCATGTAACGTTTGGTATCGAATCCCTTAAGTGCAAATTTGTTCATTTCTACAGTGTGAACTTCATGCTTAAAACTCCTGAAAGTTGTTTGTTTGGCATAATGTGCTTTTACATGTCATTCAAACAATATAAGCAGTCATCAAATGTTTTATATATCGCATTGCAGTCTTCGATACACCTTTTGGTTTCTTTACAAGCTGATCATCATAGCGGAATGCATATAATTTAGAGCTTAACCCTGCATACTCAGTCATTATTTTTCCTTTTATCTCATCTTTAAAGTGACCTAAACGTTTCTTGTTCCACAATGGTATTTTATATACGTTATCAGGTTGGTAATTGGACCTTTCAAAGTACTGAATATTGCTTTTCATGAATTCATATATGTCGCAACCAGTTTCAAACAGAAATGCGTCAGTATTTTTATAATTTAAAGTTAGATCCTGCATATTCTTTTTCAGCACGTTATAGTAAAAATCGTACATAACATATTTCGAAATGTCAAGAATTGCCTGCCCGATATATATAGGCTTACACATGAGAATTTCTTCTCATGCTAGTTCGATTCCTACAAGGTTCTCATCAAATATTATATATCGCTTAAATGTTTGACGTGCTATAAGCTTTCGTGCCTGTTTCCAACTGGATACAAGACGAAAATCATTGTATTTGCGTACATTTTCGATAAATTCTACGTACAATGGATTATTAAACTTTTTCCATAGGCTTTGACCAAATTTGTCTTTTCCTCAACACGCTTTGCAGTATTTAAATCGATGTATGGCTTCAGCCAACATGATTGTTTGTAAACCACCACTCTATGTATATGTTTTAATTTCATTCCAAATTCAACACATTGTTGAAGATTGCGGTAATGTAATACATAATTTGCCTTGTCTGAAAGTGTTGCGGGAAGTTTTTTGTCTTTATCCTTGGAGGTATCTCGCTCTTTGGACACACTGGAAAATCATTGTGTTCGTCATGTATTTCAGCCGGATACTCAAGATCTACTTTAAGGATGTAACCCGTATCTGCATGTTCTGCAATGTTTAAGAAATCTGTTGCATTTATTTCTTCTCTGGTTAACCATCTCAGTTCGCTGTCTGGCATACCACCCGATTGAGGAATTGAATATAAATTATTTATATCCCTGTATGCTAAGTATTTGCTTGGTAAGGTATCATTATACCCTTTCATGTATTTGTTATTGGCTTTAGAATAGCGCTTAGCTACTACACAGAGACCTCCCCTAATTCCAGACTCGAAAAACTCGAGCATTTCTTTGTCTGTGATAAGTGATATTTGAATTTTTCTAGTCTTTAACATGGCATCAAATGCTAAACCTGGAATAGTGTAATAATGACTGAATCGAGCTGATACATATTTAGACACAATTCTCTGAATTATTCGAAAATATCAGCCAGTATTAATGTATCAGTTTTAAGGTATAAATCACTGTATTCACCAACATTTTTTAAATTAAACACTTTCAACACAGTCTGAGCATGTGTGTACTCGTCTTGAGTAATGTTTTCAAATTGTTTAATATCTGGTAATGAAGTGTCTTCTAATTTCTCTACATAATCTAAATACGTATAAGGGAATACTCCTTTGCGTTTCCTTAGCTGCTGGTGTACAGTGTTTCGGTACGCCTTGTTTGTAATTTTAAAGTCCTCAGGGCACAACATATCTGCTAGATTGATCAGCTTATCGTCCAAGAATCTGTAGCTGTCAAGAAATCTGAAATATATAGTTTTTCCATCCGACGTATATCTCTTACTGAATGACAAATAGTTTTCTGATGTTTGCGAAATGCAACTTATAGGTTCTTGGTCGTAAGCAAGGTGTTTATCTAGAAAATGCGAATCGTAATTTGATAAGCAATGGAAAAATATTGGGATGTAATTTGGAAATTTTCTATTTAGATTGCAAGCTGGATGCGCCACGCCTAGAAATAGGCTTCTTATGTGATCATGATCTCGAACCCGGAACTTGTCAACCTCAAAATTTTGTTTGCATAAATGACAATGTTCAGCATTTCTGAATTTAATTTCATCCTCATCAGTCATATCTAACTCTTTGCATTCTGAATACACATCAATTACATTGTCTGCAATTGATTTTAACTCATTGAAAAAATCTTGAATTCCCCCTGAAAAGTTTGAATTTTGACAATGAGTCATCATACTGACAAACTAATTTGACAGCTATTGATACCGCTTCATGTCTATGTCTATATATTGATCTGCCATCTGCCATCTGTGGACGGCTGAAATGACTGAACTTTTGTAAGAATCGATTCGATATCTGCATATATAACGAACGGAACGGGAGTACACTTGGAAAACGCATTGAATTCAATCATATCTTTCCTACCCCTTTCAGGCATTCTGATAACCTGTTTTTCCACACATTTAATTTTGTGTTTTTCTAAATTTGCTTCAGTTACATAATGCCTTGAGCATCCTTCACATATTCACGTTTTGCATTTCCGTTTGCTTATCTGACTAGCTAGAAGACGGGATAGTTCGGTTATTAAGCAATAGTGTGACCTGCCTTCATTAGCAATTCTTAAAAGATTCGCATGATGCTGTTTTCGTTCTTCCGTTTGATAAAACAGAACGATCGAGCAATAATCTACACCATATACCGTAATTGATATATTCCCGTTTTGATCTTCGAATTTTGGTATTTCGTCAAATGATACAGGAATAGTCATTCCACTGAAATTGAATTCGTTAAACATATTGAATTTAGAGTATGAGGTCACTTGATTTCTATTCTGTTTAACAGAATGTACTGATGCCAGCAAGCAATACCCGAAACATTTACTGTCACGATTTTTTATGTTAATTACAGCTCTTTTACGCTTTATGAACTCAGGGAGTTTTGTAAAGCATCCCGCGTTTAGAGCATCGTATTGGCATGCATTTAGAATTAGCGATTGTATCTGAAATTGTGATTTCGAACTGCTTTTCAACTCAAATGTTTCAATATTGGAAAGTATGGGTTGTTTAAACTTTCTCTCGTACCATTCACTAATGTCTGTACCTTGTAGGATGGATTCCATTAACTGCTGAAATTAAATGACTCAATTACTTCTTTTTCAGTGGGTTGAATTAAATACTTGCAGACTAAAGTACCGTATAACTTTATACCAGACTTCTATTGTATCAAATTACTTTGAATTTCGTTCCTAACCAGCGATTTACATGCTTCTAGGAATGTTTGAGGATCTATAATCTGTATAGTATTTTCTATCTGATTTGTGTATATTCTGTTTTAGAATGCAGATTCCGTATCACAGCATTACAATTTGTGTTGTGTTTGAGCACTCGCCGATTCTATTCTGTTCTTCCTTGCTGAAACTGAAGCGATGTCCTCTTGAGTTCGAGGTTTCTTTGGCATCGTTGCATCCCCTGCGATGTTAGCTCTTCTTATCTGATTTGGTTGGGATCTCGTGCCTGTCGTTAGCTGAAATACTGACATTACTAATTTTAGAAATAATACAATTATTAGCAAACACACACACACACACACACACACACACACACACACACACACACATATATATATATATAAGCAACTTTATTTTTATATAAACACGTATATGTTTAAGCAATTGTATATTTTTACAGTCTGAAATGATAATGTTTTTTTTAAAAGAAAGAATAGTTATTCTTAGTAATTCTATTAATATTACAGTTCTATTTTTACAGTAAAATTCATCTACTTTTTTTGAAACAAGATTATATTTTTTTTCACACATTGTAATTCACTTGGTTTTTGCTCAAACGATCTGTTTTATTCAATTATACTGAGATAACTTGGAATAAAGTCAAATTTCAAACAGTGCTGTAAACAAAATATGTTAGCAACAGTTTTTTTTTTTAGAAAACATACTGCATTGATTTTTTAACAATGTTTTATCACATTCCAAATATATTCCTTTTTAAAAAAATATTTTAACTAGTAATTAATTTGAAAGTAAAGCCGTTCTTAAATAATCACTACTTTTTTTTAGAAAACTATATAGTTATTAACATATACTTTTATATATTTAAGCAATATATATCTTCTGTATGAAATTATTTTTTTAATTTTTTTTACTTAGAATAAAGTTGATTTTTGTAACACTGTTGTAAAAGAATAATTTAGCCAAAAGATTTTTAACACATACTTATTGAATTTTTAAAATATTTCACGCCAAATATTGCCTTTTCTTCAAAAAAAATTGTTTTTCGACTTTGCTTAAATAATCAGTACTTTTGTTCTTACCTTGGTTTTTTTTTTACTGCTCTCTCGCTCAGTTTTGGACTGTCTTGACCCGTCTTGTTTTACTGAGTAGACTGAAAAAATAGACATTACAAATTCGTTATTAGTGATGTTTGTTTTTTAATAAATTAAAAGTTCTTATTGTAGCATTTTTTTTCTTTTTTTTTTGCGGTTTTTACTCACTTGGTCTGGTAAAAAAGTCAGTTTATGCTGCTTGTACCCTGAAGGCAACCTTTCTTGTCCTTAATATATCAGCTGAAAACCACCTTTGTTAATGGCATCTTTCTTGAGTTGTGTCATCCTTCTGAAGCGTTCAGGCAGAAATATCTGCGCATCATCCAGGGTGAGGATTACAAGTTCGCCATATCGTGTACAGACCGTTCGTAACGAATGGATTTGGTGTGGGATATGTTGAGCCATCTCTGCGAGTTAGATTGTAGGTAGTATTTTCACATCTTCCGCTATCGTATTGAGTTCTCCAACAATTTGAGCTTCTGTAACATACAATATTAACAGATGTTTTTCAGACAGTGTGTTTCATTAGACATTTTCTTTTTTCTTTAAAAACTAATATCGCGAAATACGGCTTCACTTTTCTCATTCAAACATGCATGGAATTATTTTCATTACGATAGCTATGGATTATATAAACTCGCTTTTTTTTTTACGGATTTCATGCATTATAACATATATTCGAAATACTTGAATGTATACAATGTTTTCATTTAAGCTTTCTTGTTTTTTTTTTCTTTTTAAACTCAAATCACTAAAGAAGGTAATATGACCTCACTTTCTGGTTCAAACATGCACGTTTTTACACTCGTACTAAAACGAATATTATGTTTTCTTTATCGACTGATAACAAGACATGTACAGAATGAAAAACAACTTACAAGTCATGTTGTTATGATTTTGTCACTGCTTTTTTTCCTTGATACTGCAATATAACGTTGTACGTCCAGTTTATATAAACACTATTGACCCACTTTCACCGTTTCCCCACACCCTCCCTCCCATAATCCCCCCCCCCCATACACCAGAACTCCCACTACGTTTTTAATTCAATACTAAAAGACTTAGGTTTTTGACTGAAGGTTTTATAGGTAGTTTGGACTCCTTCGATGTCCACGAAGTGGGGGAGATTCCTTTTCACTATATGCGCGCACATATCCACAGTTATTGGTAAACTTCTTAGAGTTTGTACACACACTTTTCCAACTTTCTTCTATTTTATTTTTGGAGGATGGGGCATTGAACTAAGTTCCACTTACTGTAGGAAGCGTCCAGTTAATCGTTCCTACATCTTTTGTTTTTATTTTAGGAGATTGTCACGTTACAGTTCAAGCTGGTTTTCAGGATAGCTCTTTTTTTATTCCTAAGGTATTTTTTCTTCCGAGAGGTTTTACGTTCAGGTTGAATTCATTACTCTGGCATGTTCATCGAACCACAGCCCGGGGGGAGGGTGCCTCATTGATATGCATTCCGTATCGCCACGTCTGATGTCCTCGACTTAAAACATTCAATACAGTCTAACTTTCAGTTTTCTTAACCGTATCATTATTTTCTCAGGTGTTATTAAGCTGACAGCTACGGAACTCCACCTTACTTAAGATGATTATTTTAAAGATAGGGAAGATGGGATAGGTCAAAAAATGCCCATATTTTCTCAGGTGTTATTAAGTTGACAGCTACGGAACTCCAACCTTACTTAAGACGAATATTTTAATGATAGGGAAGGTGGACTGGGACAGAGGATGAGAGGCACTTAACTTACAATATGTAGACACTGTTCTTGTTTCTGGTAATTTTAAATATTGGACATGTGTCTACATGGCGAAGGATAATTATCATCCAACATGAAGGTAGGATTCTTGTTTTTTGGTATTCTTTGTATGGAATGCGGATGGTCATGCATCTAGTTCCCATACTTTTCTGTCTCTTGCTCGCGCGCTCTCTCTCTCTCTCTCACACACACACACGCACACACACGCACGTGTGTGAAAACATCCACCGCCCCTCCCCGTCTCATATTGGTCGTGGAACTCGACGTAATTTTCCACAACACGCCCCATAACCCCTCTTCGTAATGTTCTATATCTCTCTCTCTCTCTCTCTCTCTCTCTCTCTCTCTCTCTATCTATCTATCTATCTATCTATCTATCTATCTATCTATCTATCTATCTATCTATCTATCTATCTATCTATCTATCTATCTATCTATCTATCTATCTATCTATCTATCTATCTATCTATCTATCTATCTATCTATCTATCTATCTATCTATCTATCTATCTATCTATCTATCTATCTATCTATCTATCTATCTATCTATCTATCTATCTATCTATCTATCTATCTATCTATCTATCTATCTATCTATCTATCTATCTATCTATCTATCTATCTATCTATCTATCTATCTATCTATCTATCTATCTATCTATCTATCTATCTATCTATCTATCTATCTATCTATCTATCTATCTATCTATCTATCTATCTATCTATCTATCTATCTATCTATCTATCTATCTATCTATCTATCTATCTATCTATCTATCTATCTATCTATCTATCTATCTATCTATCTATCTATCTATCTATCTATCTATCTATCTATCTATCTATCTATCTATCTATCTATCTATCTATCTATCTATCTATCTATCTATCTATCTATCTATCTATCTATCTATCTATCTATCTATCTATCTATCTATCTATCTATCTATCTATCTATCTATCTATCTATCTATCTATCTATCTATCTATCTATCTATCTATCTATCTATCTATCTATCTATCTATCTATCTATCTATCTATCTATCTATCTATCTATCTATCTATCTATCTATCTATCTATCTATCTATCTATCTATCTATCTATCTATCTATCTATCTATCTATCTATCTATCTATCTATCTATCTATCTATCTATCTATCTATCTATCTATCTATCTATCTATCTATCTATCTATCTATCTATCTATCTATCTATCTATCTATCTATCTATCTATCTATCTATCTATCTATCTATCTATCTATCTATCTATCTATCTATCTATCTATCTATCTATCTATCTATCTATCTATCTATCTATCTATCTATCTATCTATCTATCTATCTATCTATCTATCTATCTATCTATCTATCTATCTATCTATCTATCTATCTATCTATCTATCTATCTATCTATCTATCTATCTATCTATCTATCTATCTATCTATCTATCTATCTATCTATCTATCTATCTATCTATCTATCTATCTATCTATCTATCTATCTATCTATCTATCTATCTATCTATCTATCTATCTATCTATCTATCTATCTATCTATCTATCTATCTATCTATCTATCTATCTATCTATCTATCTATCTATCTATCTATCTATCTATCTATCTATCTATCTATCTATCTATCTATCTATCTATCTATCTATCTATCTATCTATCTATCTATCTATCTATCTATCTATCTATCTATCTATCTATCTATCTATCTATCTATCTATCTATCTATCTATCTATCTATCTATCTATCTATCTATCTATCTATCTATCTATCTATCTATCTATCTATCTATCTATCTATCTATCTATCTATCTATCTCTCAACCAACGTTACGCGGGTTTGAAAACGTACACGGGTTTTAAAAGCATATACTTTTATACAGGAACAGATTTAAACACAAGACCTTTATGACGTTATCCCCGTCATTTTCTACTACTGAAAATATTTGTGTTGAAATCCTTGGCTACTCACCTGTTGATGATTTTGCTCGTGCCGTTCTCGTTCGAAATCCTCGCATGGCTCCTCGGAATTCTAAGTTTGTTTACCTTTATGTTTTGTTTTCAGTGATCTCTATCTGAAGGTTGGTTTGGTTTGGAAATTTCATAAACTATAAAATTACACTCTTTTAGCTTTTCTGTTTTCTTTTTTTTTTTATTGTTTCACTTTAATTATATACATTGGAAAAAAGAAAGTAAGAATTTTTGTTGGGCGTTTTTTTTTTCTTTCTTTCTTTCTTTTTTTTTTTTTTTTTTTTTTTTGTCAAACCCTCCAACTACCTCCTGATTTACTCTGCTTGAGTCAGAGGATCCTAATGCCCTGGACATTTTCTTTCCCTAGTTACCCCTTTCTGTTCCGTTCCTATTAGTGCGTCTTTTTCCGCATGTACTGTTGTACTTTTGTCATGCTCATCTCGCCTATCATCTCAATGCACTTAGCATGTTTTATTGCTGGTCTTATACTTCTTAATGTCATTATTTTTTGTGTGTGTAATTAATGTGTTTTTTGCAAGATTAGGTTTCAGATATAATTCCTCTGTGCACTGACTTTTATTTCTCTGGTTATGTGAATGGATCCTTGGGATACTTATGATTCCTTGGTTGATTTCCCGTCCACTACCCCGGGACCACTGATACCGTGATTCTACTCCATTTGTATGGTATCGCTTTTTATTCAATGTTTCTTATTTAAGTTTATGAAAACTACCTTGATTTCTTTCAGATAATTTAAATATTTTTTTTAATTTTGCCTTATAGCATTAATAATGCTTTTCTTAGCCTTCATGTCGTTTCCTGTAAATTCAGTTCACAGTGGCTGAGCGGATACGGGGTTTTCCATTCCGGCTTGATAACCTTCGACTCTTAACCACAATATCTTGTCAAGCCTTATGATAACGTCACCGTCTTTTTGCACACTAGTTGAAATCGTTTTACAGTTTAATTGTTTGCTTATTTGCATTGTTCGTTTGTAATTAATTTACTGGCACTCGGGTTACTATGCATGCACCGGCGTTGTACACAACGTTTTTCTGTTGTAACATATTTATTGAATCCGATGGATACATTGTGAAATTCCCGGATACTATCTGTATTGTTACCTATATTTCACTTTCCTGAGTTGTTACGCAGTTGCCATTAGTTTGCTTAACTATGTTTTTTTTTGTGTCATGTTATATTGAGTATCTTGGTTCGATCCCCTGTTAATTACATTCTGTTCATTATGCTCTATTCTTAATGTGTTTTATGGGTTAGCACAACTTTGTACTTTCGAACACTTATGTCTTAATTTTTTTTCTTATTTCTGAGATCCGTTTATTACTTTTGGAATTTATTTATGGTTGAGAATTTATAATTTATTGATTATATATTGAATTATATGGAGATATTTGTGCTCACAATTTCCCAAAGGTTTTTGTTTAGTGAATGTGCTGTGAAGCCTCTCTAAACTTGTAGATATAATAAGTGATTATATCGAATTGTTATACAGATTTATGTTATTGGGTCATTAGTTGATTATGTCGTTCTTGAGTGACCGCGAGGTCTGAGGAATTACTAAACACTACAGAATTCGAACCTTAAGAGAAGGTGCAGGTATATGAGTTATATAGAATCCTATGATTGTTTACGTTTTGAAAGGTTTTCAAACCGCGAGGTCCTTATCAAACAGAGTTTGAGCTCCGTGAGCTCCTTTTTTATATGTGCACATGTATTATTATCAGTTATTGGGTAGCACCCAAAAAGTTGTTGTTTATGATGATAAATCCTATAGGTCCCTAATGTGCTATGAGTTGTACGGTGGAGATAACTCCTCACCCCGGGAATAGCAGTGTACAAATTGTTGTTTCCTCTCATGTTGGGAATCTTGACCCCAAGTATGAATTTAAGCATGATATCGATCATGCCCGCTTAGTGAGTGGGATATGCGAACTCAACCTTCGACAATTTTTTTAAATTCTTGTTACAATAGTTATAGACTAGAATTTTAAGTTTAATTTTTGGAAACTTTGGTGAAATGACAAGTTTTGAACACCCTGTACACCAGTTAGCGGATCTACTTTTTCTACTTATCCTTTTTCTTTTACCTGTGGTGACATATTTCAAGTGACACTGTCTACTCCTTTTCAATATATTGCTATATTGTAATCCTAAGCTGTTTTTCTTAATAGCTTAGAAGCACAGAATTCTCTTAGTGTTTTTCTGCGCTACATGTTGGAATTAGCCAGCCCCATGTATCGGATATTGGTAGGGCGATCTATGATTTGTTTGGGAATGGCCACCCTAATAGATTTGTGGATCGCAGTTGCAATATCCTGAGTTGATGCAGTGTTGGAAATTGTCACTAAAGATATTGAAAATAGGTATTGGAAATTTTCCCTAATGATATTTGAAATATTTTCTGTATTCTTTATCTTTATACTATTTCTGAATTAAATTTCTGTTATGTAACTACGCTTTATATTCTATTTTGTTTTATTGTATATAAATGTTTAATTTGATCGAGATTTACATTTCAAAGATTTTCTAGCCTTTGCATATCAATTTTACTTATGTTAATCTTTCTTATATTTTTAGCCTTCTGCTCTTTGCCCACTAAATCTTTAATAATTATTTGTGAGTGCAATATCCTTGTAACCAAGATATAATTATTTCTCTAATTTATCAGTGAAGTATACTCGTTTCTTACAACCTGTGCTTTGGTTTTTATTTTTATCTGTTTGTATAATTTTATACGCTTTATTTTCAAAAGTTTGTGCTTCTGTAGGCAGCTATGGCTAAGATTTCTTTTATTTTTGGTGTAGTTGCACTGATGTTTCACGCACACCCTTTCATACATTTTTGTAATTATTTTCCACATACTACATTCAGCCTAGCACCTTTAATTCGATATTGTTTACATTCTTATGTTAAATATTGTTATCCGTTTACCCTGTACCCTGTCTTTAATATTTCCCTCATCTACCCCTTGGGAGCATTTATTTGTTTATCCTATCCATGGTAATTTTTCTTCCCTTTTATTAGTTATAATTTAACCTTGTTGCCTACATGGCTACACAACCAGATGTCTGATCCTGCATGATCTCTGTTGCTTCAGTGTTTGGTATTCGATGTCTTGGGCCACAGTTCGCGCCACATCACGTTTTGACGCAGATTGGTCAATTCGCACACCTTGGAGTCATGTTTATTGTTGGAGATGAAATTCTGCCTTGCTAATATGCTTTTAATTCATTAATATATACCTGTTCCCGTGTAAAGGCTGTAATCTCCTGTATTTTGTGCTAAGTGCACTTTGTGTATCAATATAACCTGTATGGCACTTTATGTAGCAATATAATCAGTATAACACTTTGTGTATCAATATAACCAGTATATCAGTTAGGAACTTATATACGTATATGTATAGTATATTGACATATGTTATATACCTGCGTATATCAATACTCTTATGTTTGTTTACATTACTTTCAACAGGGAAGGCATCGGTTATAGGTTTTTTTATGCGCGGCGAGGGAGTCCCTTATTTGGCACTTTAGGCCCCCTCCCCTTCTCCTCCGGCCTGACGGATGCATTCCTTTGCTTTATTCTGGTTTACTGTTGTTATATATTTGCAGAAGGTTCATCCTTTTTGTTTTTTTTACTGTGTTATTTATCTTATCACCATTAGTAAGTTTGTTTTGGATTTTTGGATAGCACCCTCCTTGGTCTTTCCTTTCTTTTCTCCTTCTGTTTCCCCCGTTTTTCTTTTCTTTGCCTTCTGATACTCCACCCTTCCATGTTGGTGCCCTTTTTCACCTTCTCCGCCATTTGTGTTGCGTAGTGACTATTTTTGCGCCCTTTCTGATCTACACTTTGTTATGTTTCTTACGCGGCCGGAGACGTCACCCATCACCAGAGCAGCGCAGGCCACCCTGTTGGACGCCCGGACCACCCTGGCACTACACGACTCAGCACGGTTTGGCCTTCCGGCAACGCTGGACGATTTATTCCGTGCTCCCGGGGTAAATACCCTGGATCAGTGGCCCCTAGACTTTGGGGAATGCCTGGACTCTGTTTATGTGGCATGCTTCAAGGAACACATAAACTATTGCTCCCGGTTTATTCTCCAAACCCAGTTGGAATTTCAGTGGGTCACCTAGGGCATTCCCACTTTGTATTAATAACACTGGACTCATTCTGGTACGCTGGAGCCGGCATAGTGTCAACGGATGTATGGACGTGGCTGTGTTTTAGTGTCAGTGCTGGGTGGGGGGGGGGTGTTCAGAAACTGTGAACTGTGTCGTCGAGTTACTGGGCTGCGCTTGGTGTACAAGACCATTGGCTATATGATTCGCTCCGTGTCTTCACACTACCTGTGTCTTTCTTCCTTCGGTTTCCCTTTCGGCCAGTCCCCTTTTTGTCCTCCGTTACTTCACTACCCCTGTTTTTGTTTTCAGGCGCTATCTCAATCTTCACTATTTTTATGTTGTTCACTTTTTTGTGCACAGCACTGTAATACGGACTGTTAAATTTTTATGTATGTTCCTTACTCGCCGAGGCCGGCGATTTGTTTTAGCCATCGGGGATGTGTCACGTGAGCTGTTGAGAAGTGCTTGGAAATATAATTTAAATTCGGAGTTTTATCAGGAAGGATATTTCTTTAGTTTCGATGAATTGCCATATTGGCCAAATTATACAAATTCTCTTTCTTTGGTGATGTATGGGTAGAGCATGTAAGTTATTTCAAGAATATTGTGGGTTGCTACTTCCTGCGAAACCCCAGTGGACTTACCATGACATCAGCTTCCTGTTGCCTACGCGCAGAATTTGCCCGGCACTGAGCTGCACCCTGAGCTGATGTGACATTCAGGATGTTCTAGAACAATGAGGAAGCTAGTTTCTGATTGGACAAGGTATTTCAAACCTCGGGCGTTGTCTCGACTTATTTCCATATTGACGCCATGATGGTTGAAAGGTCTATAGGCGGTGATAGCCTATATAGGCAGCCACAGATCATCGAAGCGGGGTCGTTTGTCTCGAGAAAGTGATAGGGGACTCCATTCGGAGTTTTATCAGGAAGGATATTTCTTTAGTTTCGATGAATTGCCATATTGGCCAAATTATACAAATTCTCTTTCTTTGGTGATGTATGGGTAGAGCATGTAAGTTATTTCAAGAATATTGTGGGTTGCTACTTCCTGCGAAACCCCAGTGGACTTACCATGACATCAGCTTCCTGTTGCCTACGCGCAGAATTTGCCCGGCACTGAGCTGCACCCTGAGCTGATGTGACATTCAGGATGTTCTAGAACAATGAGGAAGCTAGTTTCTGATTGGACAAGGTATTTCAAACCTCGGGCGTTGTCTCGACTTATTTCCATATTGACGCCATGATGGTTGAAAGGTCTATAGGCGGTGATAGCCTATATAGGCAGCCACAGATCATCGAAGCGGGGTCGTTTGTCTCGAGAAAGTGATAGGGGACTCCACGCCAGTTGCATCCAAGAATTGCACCACTCAGCTGACCACGTCACACATCGTTGAAGGTAAGATCTCTCTGTCATGTTAACTCTACTTATTTAGTGCTAAGCTTGAATAAATATGGGTCAATAGATTATCCAAAGAACGTCTCCTTTACTCACATGCCCCCTACTAGAGCTACTCCCCCCCCCCCGTCGTAATATACTTGTGACAATATCACATACATTTTTCCAATCGTCGAATTCGATTTTTTGATGCTTCCAGGCTTTTGGAGAAGCAAATTAGCTCTGAACAGAAGTTCTTTAGAATAGCTGAAAAAGGTATAAACAGGCAGTTTGGAATCCGGAGAACAAGAATATCACATACATTAGTCGCTTCTTGAATGTCGATTTTTTTATGCTATTAGGATTCTAGATAGGTAATATGCTCGGAACAAAAGTTGTTTAAAATCGCTGTAAGTGGTAATAACGAGCAGTTGGGTTCCGGAGAACAAGAATATCACATAAATTTTACGCTTTGAGCATCTCGATTTTTTTATGTTTCTTGGCTTCTGAGGAACAAATTATTCAGAACAAAAGTTGTTTAAAAATCGCTGCAAATGATATAAACAAATAGTTTAGAGTCCGGAGAACAAGAATATCATATAAAATTTTCGCTTCGTAAATCTCAATTTTTTATGCTTCTAGGATTCTGGCGAACAAATATGCTCAGAACAAAAGTTTCTTAAAAATTGCTGTAAAAGGTATAAACAAGTAGTTTAGATTTCGGAAAACATTCTGATAAATTTTTCACCTAGTCAATCTCCATTTTTTTATGCTTCTGAACTTCTGGGAAAGCAAATTAGCTCTGAACAAAAGTTCTTTAAAAATCACTTCAAATGATATAACCGGACAGTTCTGAGACAGGAGAACATGAATATCACATAAATTTTTCGCTTCGTCGATCTCGATTTTTTATGCTTCTAACCCTCTGGGAAAGCAAATATTCCCAAAACCAAAGTTCTTTAAAAATAATAAAAAAAAAAAAACGCTGCAAATGGTATGAACGAGTAGTTTGAAGTCCGGAGAGCAATATTATCACATACATATTTCGCTTCGTAAATTTTCGATTTTTTGATGCACTTAGGTTTCTGGGGCGCAAATACGCTCAGAACAAAAGTTCTTTAAAAATCGCTGCAAGTTGTAGAAACGAGCAGTTTGGAGTCTGAAGAACATGTATATCATATACATTTTTTTCAATCGTCGAATTCAAGTCTTTGATGCTTCCAGCCATTTGGGAAAGCAAATTAGCCCTGAACAAACGTTCTTTAAAAATCGCTGCAAATGGTATAAACGAGCAGTTTGGATTCCGGAGAAAAAGAATATCAAGTAACATTTTGCTTTGAAAATCTCGATGTTTTATGTTTCATAGCTTCTGTGGAGCAAATATGCTCAGAATAAAGTTTTTTTAAAAAAAAAAACAGCTGTAAATGGTATTAACAAGCAGTTTAAAGTCCGGAGAACAAGAATATCACATAACACTTCGTCAATCTCGATTTTTTCATGCTTCTAGGTTTCTGGGAAGGCAAATACGCTTAGAACAAAAGTTGTTTAAAATGGCTGCAATTGTTATAACCGAGCAGTCCGAAGTGCGAAGAATAAGGATATCACGTAAATTTTTTGCTTCGTCAATCTCGATTGTTGATGGCTTCAGGGAGAGCAAATTTGTTCAGAACAAATGTTCTTTAAAAATCGCTGCAAATGGTATAAAAGATTCTTTTGGAGTCCGGGGAAAAAGATTATCACATGTATTTTTCGTTTCGCAAACGTTGATATTTTTATGTTTCTAGGCTTTTGGTGAGCAAATATGCTCAGTACAAAGGTTTTCTAAAAATTGCTCTAAATGGTACAAACCAGTAGTTTGGAGTCTGGAGAGCATGAATATCAAATGCATTTTTCGTATCCTCGATCTCGATTTTTTTGATGCTTTTAGCCTTTTGGTAAAGCAAATAAGCTCTGAATAAAAGTTCTTTAAAAATAGATGCAAATGGTATAAATTAGCAGTTTGGATTCCGGAGAACAAGAATATCAGAAACATTTTTCTTCCTCGTAATTCGATTTTTTGAATGGTTCTAGACTTCTGGCGACGAAATATGCGCAGATCAAAAGTTGTTTAAAAATCGCTGCAAATAGTATAAATGAGCAGTTTAAAGTCGGGAGAACAAGAATATCAATTACATTTTTCGCTTCCTGAAACTCGATTTTTTATGTCTCCAGGCTTCAGGCGAGCAAGTATTCTCAGAAGAAAATGTTTTTACAAATCGCTGCAAGTGGTGTAAACTAGCAGTTTAGAGTCCTGAGAACAAGAATATGACATACATTTTTCGCTTCGTGAAAATCGATTTTTTTATGCTTCTAGGCTTCTGGCGACCAAATATGATAACAACAAGAGTTCTTTAGAAATCGATGCAAATTATATAAGCGAGCTGTTTGGATTAAGGAGAACAAGAATATCACGTAAATTTTTCTTCATCATAACTAGTTTTTTTATGCTACTAGACTTATGGCGAGCAAATATGTTCAGTTCAAAAGTTGCTTAAAGATCGCTGCTAATAGTATAAACGAGCACCTTTAAATCCGGAGAACAAAAATATCACATACATTTTTGGCTTCGTGAAACTCGATTTTTTTATGCTTAAAGTCCTCGGGAGAAAAAATATGCTCAAGCAAACGTTCTTTAAAAATCGAATCATATAGGATATATGAGTAATTTGAAGTCCCAGAAACAAGAATTTCACATAGGTTTTCGCTTCGTGAATCTCGATTTGTTTATGCTTCAAGGCTTCTGGCGAGCAACTATGCTCAAAACAAAAGTTCTTTGCAAATTGCCGCAAATGGTATAAACGAGCAGTTGGGAGTCCGGAGAACAAGAATATCACATAAATTTGCCGCTTTCTGAAAATGAACATTTTAATGCTTCCAGGCTTCATGCGAGCGAAAATGCTCGGAATTAAGGTTCTTTAAAAATCGATGCAAATGGTTTACACGAGCAGTTTGAAGTCCGGAGAACAAGAGTATCGCATTAATTTTTCGCTTCGTGAAACTCGATTTTTTTATTCTTCTGGGCTTCTAGTGACCAAATATGCTCAGAACAAAAATATCTTTAAACATCGATGCATATGGTTAAACGAGCAGTTTGTAGTCCGGAGAACAGGAATATTACGTATATTTTTCGCTTCCTAAAACTCGATTTTTTTTTATTCCTCTAGGTTGCTGGCGAACAAATATGCTCAGAATAAAACTTCTTTAAAAACCGCTGCAAATGGTAGAAGTAAGCAGTTTGGAGCTCGGTATTCAAGAATATGACATAAATTATCGCTTCGTTAAACTCGATTTTTGGATGCTACTAGGCTTCTGGCGACGAAATATGGTAAGATTAAAACTTCTTTAGAAATCGATGCAAATAATGTAAATGAGCAGTTTGGAGTGGGGAAAACAAAAATATTGCGTACAGTTTTCGCTTCGTGTAAATCGATTTTGTTTACCTTCTAGGCGTCCGCCAAGCAAAGGTAGTCAGAAAAAAGGTTGCTTAAAAATTGCTGCAATTGGTACAAACATGCAGTTTGGAGTCCAGTTCTCAAGAAAATCATATAAATTTTTCCCTTCGTGACACTTGAATTTTTTATCCTTCTATGTTTCTGGCGACTAAATATGCTCAGAACAAAAGTTCTTTAAAACTCAATGGAAATAGTTTAAACGAGCAGTTTGGAGTCCGGAGAACAAGAATATCACATACAGTTTTCGTTTCGTGAATCTCGATGTTTTATGCTTCTCAGCCTCTGGCGAGAAAATATGATCAGAACAAAAGTTCTATAGAGTTCGATGCAAATAGTATAAACGAGCATATTTCGGTCCGGAGAACAAGAATTACACTTAATTTTTTCGCTTCGGAAACATCGATTTTTCTATGCTTCTAAGCCCCTGGCGAGAAAATATGGTAAGAACAAAAGCTAAGAATCGATGCAAATGGTATAAACAAGCAATTTGGATTCCGGAAAACAAGAATATCACATAAATTTTTCGCTTACTCAAATGCGATTTTTTGGAATTTCAAGGCTTTTCTGGTGCCCAAATATGCTCAGAACAAACGTTCTTTAGAGATCTATACAAATGGTATAAACGAGAAGTGAGGAGTGCAGAGCTCAAGCATATGACGTAAGTCTTTCGCTTCGTGAAAATGGATTTTTTATGCTTATTTTTTTTTTATGCTCAGAACTAAAGTTCTTTAAAATCGATGTAAACGGTATAAACGAGCAGTTTGGAGTCCGGAGAACAAGAATATCACACAAATATTTCTCTTCCTGAAACTCGATTTTTTTATTCCTCTAGGTATCAGGCGACTAAATATGTTCAGAACAAAAGTTCTTTTACAATGGATACAAATCGTATAAACGAGGAATTTGATGTCCAGGGATCAACAATATGACATAAATCTTTCGTTTCGTGAAACTCGAATTTTTATGCTTCTAGGCTTCTGGTGACGAAATATGCTCACAATATAAGTTCTATAGAAATCGATTCAAGTGGATTAGACTAGCAGTTAGGAGTTCGGAATTCAAGAATATCAAATACATTTTTCGGTTTATGAAACTCAATTTTTTTATGCTTCTAGACTTCTGGCGTACAATTATGCTAAGAACAAAAGTTTTATAGAAATCGATGCAAATGGTATCAACGAGCAGTTTGGATTCCGGAGAACAAGAATTTCACACAAATTTTTCACTTCGTGAAAACAGATTTTATGTAGCTCCTAGGCCTCTGGCGAGCAAATATGCTCAGGAAAACAGTTCTTTAAAAATAGATGCAAATGGTATAAACGAGCAGTTTGGAGTCCGGAGAACAAGTACATCACTTTAAGTTTTCGCTTCGTGAAATTCGATTTTTGATGCTTTAGTCCTCGGGCGAGCAAAAATATGCTCAGAATAAAAGTTCATTAAAAACTGAATCATATGAGCATTTTGGAGTCCCGGGAACAAGAGTTTTATATAAATCTTTTGCTTCGTGAATCTCGGTTATTTGATGCTGCTAGGCTTTCTGCGAGTATATATGCTCAGAAGAAAATTTCTTTTTAAAATCGCTGCAAATAGTATAACGGGCAGGTTGGAGTTCAGAGTTCAAAAATATCACATACAATTTTCTCTCCATGAAAGTCGATTTTTAGATGCTTCTAGGCTTCTGGCGAGCAAATATGCACAGAACAAAAGTTCTATACAAATTTCTGCAAATGGTATAAAAGAGCAGTTTGGAATCCGGAGAACAAGAATATCACATACATTTTTGCTTCGTGAAACTCGATTTTTTATTTTACTAGGTTTCTGGCGACAAAATATGCTCAGAACATTCGATGCATATAGTATAAACCAGCATTTTGGAGCCCAGATCCCAAGAATATCACTTAAATTGTTCGCTTCCTGAAAATCAACTTTTTGGTGCAACTGGCCTTCTTGCGGCCAAATATACTCACATTAAAAGTTGTTTAAAATCGATTCAAATGATTTAATCGATCAGTTTGGAATCCGAAAACAAGAACATCACATAAAATTTTCGCTTCGTGAATGTGTATTGTTTATGCTTCTAGCCCCCTGGCGAGCAAATGTGATCAGAACAAAATGTCTTTAAAATTCCATATAAATGGTACAAACTAGTATTTTTCAGTCCAGAGGACAAGCATATTACATAATTTTTTCGCTTCGAGAAACTCAATTTTTTTATGCTTCTAGACTTACGACGAGCAAATATGCTCAGAACTAAAGTTCTTTACAAATCGCTGCAAATGTTATAAACGAGCATTCTGGGAGTCAAGCAATCAAGAATATCACATATTCATTTCGTTTCGTGAAAATGGATTATTTGATGCTTCTAGCCTTCAGACGATAAATATGCCCAGAAAAAAAGTTCTTTAAAAATTGGTGCAAATGATATAGACGAGCAGTTCGAAACCGGGAACAAGAATATCATACATTTTTCGCTTCGTGAAACTCGATTTTTTTCTGGGCTTTCAGCGACCAAACATGCTTAGAATTAAAGTCCCTGAGAAATCGCTGTTATTTATATAAGCGAGAAGTTTGTTGTCCAGTATTCAAGAATATCAGATAACTTTTTCGCTTCGTGAAAATCGATTTCTTGATGCTTCTAGACGTCTGGTTGCCAAATATGCTCACAGTAAAATGTTCTTTAAAAATCGCTGCAACTGGTAGAAACGAGCAGTTTGGAGCTCGAGATGAAGAATGTTACATAACTTTTTCTCTTCGCGAAACTCGATTTTTTTATGCTTTTAGGTTTCTGGAAAGAATTAAAGTTGTTCAGAAACAGTTGCAACGAACAGTTTCCAGCCCGGAGATCAAGAATATCACATAAATATTGCGTTTCGAGAAACTGGATTTTTAGATGATTCTAGGCTTCAGGCGATCAAAAATGCTTAAAACAAAAGTTCTTTAGAAATCGATGCAAATGTTATAAACGAGAAGTTTGAAGTCCGGACAACAAGAATTTACATACATTTTTCGCTTCATGAAACTCCATTATTTTAAGCTTCTAGGCTTCTGGCACGGAAATAAATTCAAAATTAAAGTTTGTTTAAAAATCGTTGCAAATGGTATAAACGATCAGTTTGGAATCCAGAGATCAAGAATATCACACCAATTTTTCGCTCCGTGAAAACTGATTTTCTGATTCTTCTAAGCTTCAGGTGACCAAATATAGTCAACACAAAAGTGCTATATAAAACGATGCAAATGGCATAAACGAGCAGTTTGTTGTCCGGAGAATAAGAATATCATATAAATTTTTACTTCATGAAAATCGATTTTTTGGTGCTTCTAGACTTCTGGCGAACAAATACGGCAGGACAAAACTTCCTTCAAAATCGATGCAATAGGTATGAACGAGCAGTTTGGAGTCCAGAAATCAAGAACATCAACTAAATGTTTCGCTTCGTGAAACTCGATTTTTGTATGCTTCTAGGCTCCTGGAGCCTAATATGCTCAGATCAAGTACATCAATTAATTTTTTCGCTTCGTAAAACTCGATTTTTTATGCTTCTGGCGAGCAAATTTGCTCAGAAAAAAAATTCTTTAAGAATCGCTTTAATGGCATAAACGAGCCGTTTGGAGCTCGTAGAACAAGAATATCACATAAATTTTTACTTCGTGAAAATCTATTTTTGTGATGCTTCTAGGCTTCAGGCGACCAAAACTTCTTTAAAAATCGATGCAAATGGTATAAGCGAGCAGATCATAAACCGGAGAACAAGAATATCTAAAACATTTTTCACTTCTTGAAACGCCATTTTTTTATGCTTCTAGGCTTCTGGCAAAGAAATATGCTCAAAATTAAAGTAGGTTTAAAAATCGCTGCACATGGAATAAACGAGAAGTTTGCGGTCCGGAGAACAGGAATTCCACAAACATTTTTCGCTTCGTGAAACTTCTTTTTTGGTGCTTCTAGGATTCGTGCAAGGAAATATGCCAAAATATAAAGCTATTTAAAGATCGCTGTAATTTGTAAAAGTATGCTGTTAGGAGACCAGGGATCAAGAATTTCACATAAATGTTTCGCTAGGTCTAAATCGATTTTTTTATCCTTCTAGGCTTCTGACAAGCAAATTTGCTCAGAATTAAAGTCCTTTAGAAATCGCTGCAAATTATATAAGCAAGAAGTTTGGAGTGCAGAAATCAAAAACATCACATAAAATTTTCGTTTCGTGAAACTCGTTTTTTTTATGCTTCTAGGCTCCTGGCGACCAAATATGCTCAGAACCAAATGTCCTTTTAAAATCGTTGTAAATGGTATAAACGAACAGTTTGGAATCTGAAGTACAAGTACTTCAGTTATTTTTTTCGTTTTACGAAACTTGATCTTTGGATAGTTCTAGGCTTCTGGAAAGAAAATGTGCTTAGAATTAAAGTTGTTTAAATATCACTGCAAATGGTATAAACGAGCAGTATGGAGTCCAGAGATCAAGATAATCACATGCATTTTCACTTCGTGATTTTTTATTTTTTGATGCATCTAAGCTTTTGGCTGGGAAATATGCCAAAAATTAAAGCTGTTTCAAAATCGCTCCAAATGGTATAAGCTTGTAGTTTGGAGTCCAGAAATCAAAAATATCACATACATTTTTCGGCTCGTATAAATCGATTTTTTGACGCTTCTGGACTTCAAGCGACCAAATGTGCTCAGAAGAAAGGTCCCTTTAAAATCGATTCAAATGGTATAAATGAGCAATTTGGAATCCGGAGTACAAGTACATCACATACTTTTTTCGCTTCGTGAAACCAGATTATTAGATGCCTCTGACGAGTAAGTATGCTCAGAACAAAAATTCATCAATATCGCTGCAAATGATACAAACGAACAGTTTGGAGTCCAGAAATCAAGAATATCACAACAATTTTATAGCTTCGTGAAACTGGATTTTATATGTTTCTAGGTGTCTGGCAAGGAAATTTGCTCAAATTAAGATTTGTTTAAAAATCGTTGCAATTGGTGTAAACGAGCAGTTTGATATCTAAAGATCAAGAATATGCATAAATTCTTTGAGTTCGTGAAAATCGATTTATTGATACTTATAAGCTTCTGGTGATCAAATATAATCTGAACAAAAGTTCTTATAAAATCGAAGCAAATCGTCTAAACGAGCAGTTTGGTGTCCGGAGAACAAGAATATCACATACATTATTTTCTTCGTAAAAATCGATTTTTTTATGCTTCTAGGCTTCTGCCGACCATATACGGTCAGAACAAAACTTCTTTAAAAATCGATGCAATAGGTATAAACTAGCAGTTTGGAGTCCAGAAATCAAGAACATCAACTAAATTTATCGCTTCGTGAAACTCGATTTGTGTATGCTTCTGAGCTCCTAGCGACCAAATATGCTCAGAGCAAAAGTTCTTAGAACTGGATGCCAATGGTATAAAGGAGCAGTTTCGAGCCTGCAGAACAACTACATCACATACATTTTTGGCTTCGTAAAACTCGATTTTTTTTATGCTTATATGCTTCAGGCTAGCAAATTTGCTCAGATAAATAGTTCTTTAAAAATCGCTGCAAATGGTATAAACAGGAAATTTGCAACCCGGAAATCAAGAATATCACATAAATATTTCGGTTAGAGAACCTCGATTTTTAGATGCCCCAAGGCTTCAGGCAGCCAAATATGCTCAGAACAAAAGTTCTTTAGAAATCGATGCAAATGTTATAATCGAGCATTTTGGAGTCCGGAGAACAAAAATTTACATGTATTTTTTGCTTCGTGAAACTCCTTTTTTTTTTTATGCTTCTAGGGTTCTGGCAAGGAAATATGCCCAAAATTAAAGTTTATTAAAAAAAATCGTTGCAAATGGTATAAACCAGCAGTTTGGAATACAGGGATCAAGAATATCACATCAAATTTTCGCTTCGTGAAAATCGATTTTCTGATTCTTCTAAGCTTCAGGCGACCAAATATGGTCAACACAAAAGTTCGACAAAATACGATGCAAATGGTATAAACGAGCAGTATGTAGTCCGGAGAACAAGAGTATCATATAATTTGTTTTCTTCGTGAAAATCGATTCTTTGATACTTCTAGACTTCTGGCAACCAAATACGGTCAGGACAAAACTTCTTTAAAAATCGACGCAATAGGTATGAACGAACAGTTTGGAGTCCAGAAATCAAGAACATCAAATAAATTTTTCGCTTCGTGAAACTCGATTTTTGAATGCTTCTAGGCTCCTGGAGCCTAATATGCTCCGATCAAATGTTCATTAAAAATCGATGCAAATGGTATAAACCAGCAGTTTGGAGCCACCAGAACATGTAGATCAAATACTTTTTTCGCTTCGTGAAACTCGATTTTTTTTATGCTTCTATGCTTCTAGCGAGTAAATTTGTTCAGAAAAAAAAAGTTGTTTAAGAAACGCTGCAAATGGTATGAACAAGCAGTTTGGAGTCCGCAGAACAAGAATATCACATAAATTTTTACTTCGAGAAAATCGATTTTTGTGATGCTTGTAGGCTTCTGGCGACAAAATATGGTCAGAGCAGCAATTCTTTAGAAATCGATGCAAAAGGTATAAGCCAGCAGTTTAGGAAACTGGAGAAGAAGAATATCATATACATTTTTCGCTTCGTGAAACATGATTTTTTTATGCTTTTAGGCTTCTGGCAAGGAAGTATGCTCAAAATCAAGGTGGGTTTAAAAATCGCTGCAAATGAAATAAACGAGAAATTTGGAGTCCGGAGAACCGGAATTCCGCAAAAATTTTTCGCTTCGTGAGACTTGTGCTTTTGGTGCTTCTAGGATTCTTGGAACTAAATTTGCCAAGAAATAAAGTTAAAATAAAATCACTACAATTGGTAAAAAGAGGAGTCCAGAGATCAAGAATTTCACATAAATGTTTCTTTAGGTCAAAATCGATTTTTTTATCCTTCTAAGCTTCTGGCAAGCAACTTCTCAGAGTAAAAGTCCTATAGAAATCGCTGCAAATTATATCAGCGAGAAGTTTGGAGTGCAGAAATCAAAAACATCACATAAAATTTTCGTATTTACTAAGAGAAAAATGTATGTGATATTCTTGTTCCCCAGACTCCAAAATGTGCGGTTTATACCATTTTGCAGCGATTTTTAAAATGTACGTGATATTCTTTTTCTCCGGACTCTATACTGCTAGTTTATACCATTTGCAGCGATTTTTATAGAAATTTTGCTTTGAGCATATTTGCGCCCGAGAAGCCAAGGAAAATAAAAAAATCGAAATTCACGAAGTGAGAAATATATGAGATATTCTTGTTCTTCGGACTCCAAACTGCTCGTTTATTTCATTTGCAGCGCTTTGTAAACAACTTTTGTTGTGAGCCTATTTGCTCCCCAGAGCCAAGAAACACAAAAAAAAAAAATCGAGATTCACGAAGTGAAAAATGTATGTGATATTATTGTTCTCCGGTCTCCAAGCTGCTGATTTCTGCCATTCGCGGCGATTTTTCACAACTTTTGTTATGAACATAATTGCTCCTTAGAAGCCTAAAAAAGTCAAAAAAACAAATTTCTTGAAACGAAAACTTCATGTGATATTCTTGTTCCCCGGACTGCAAACTGCTGGTTTCTACCATTTGCAGCAATTTTTCAACACTTTAGTTCTGATTATGTGATATTATTGTTCCTCGTACTCAAAACTGCTCGTTTCTACCATTTGCAGCTATTTAAAAACAACTTTTGTTCAGAGCATAGTCCCCTGATGCCTAAAAACTGCCAAAAACTCGAGATTTACGAAGCGAAGAATTTATGTGATATTCTAGTTCTACGAGCTCCAAACTGTTCGTTTATATCATTTGCAGCGACTTAAAGAATCTTTTGTTGTGAGCATATTTGCTAGCCAGAAGCCTAGAAACATGTAAAAAATCAAGATTTACGAACTGAAATAGCTATGTCATATTTTTGTTCTCCGGACCCCAAACCGCCCGTGATTACCATTTGCAGCGAATTTTAAAGAACTTTATTTCTGAGCATATTTGCTCCCCAGAAACCTAGAAACATAAAAAACAACGAGATTCACGAAGCGAAAAATGAATGAGATATTCTTTTTCTCCGGATTCTAAACTGCCTGATTCTACCATTTGCTGCGATTTTTACACAACTTTTTGTTCTGAGCATATTTGCTCCCCAGAGTCCTAAAAACATCAAAAAATCGAGATTGAAGAAGCGAAAAATGTATGTGATACTCTTGTTCTCTGAACTCCAAAGTGCTCGTTTATACCATTTAAAGTGACTTTTCAAGAAGTTTAATTTTGAGCACATTTGCACCCCAGAAGTCTAGAAGCATCAAAAAAAGGAGATTCACGAAGCGAAAAATGTATGTGATATTGCATAGGTAGAGTTAGACTGAAAAAGTTCCATGCCATAACCGGGATTTGAACCACGGATCTCCCGATCTAAAGCAGGTAGCTCTATCGCTGAGCTTCAATGGCTATGGCATTTGATTTTTTCAGTCTGAGTCTACCTTATTTATTTATGTATTTATTTATGGACGCTCTTTAACTACTGTGGTTCTCAGCGTCCCATTCTAAACTGGGTGTGGAAGACCGCTTAATTTTGCTCAGAGGCCTCTCTTATCAGGCTTGAGGTTCTTTTACGTGCCGTAAATCTACGACACGGGACCCACGGCTTTACTTCCCTTCCGAAGGAAGCCATGCTAAGGATTTTTACACCCGAAAAAAATCCATCGTCCTCCGCCGGGTTTGAACCCGTGACCTTGGGTATATGAAGTCAGCATGGAGGGCGACTAGTCTGAGTCTACCTATCCAACTGCTGTCCTTCACCCGGGTTGTGTAAAAAAAACAATCATTCCTTACAAATTGACCATAATAGTTGGCCATAATATGAATGCTGGGTCTAAAATACTTACAGCACTGCAAGTCACCATTGGGGTTGTCATTTCAAAATAATTTGAGATCAACTGGTTTAACGGGAAACATGCGAGTGAGTTGAGAAATTAAATGCTATGCCGGCATGTTGCCATGGTAGCTAAGTAGTGAAGAAACCGGCTACAGAGTAGGAGATCTGTGGTTCAAATCTCAGCTATTTCATCGAATTTTTCAATCTAAATCTTCCCATCCCAAACCTATCCCCAGAAGCCTAGAAATATCAAGAAATTTAGATTCACTAAGCGAAAAAATGAGATATTCTTGTTCTCCGGACCCCAAACTGCTCGTTTCTACCAGCATAAAAAAATCGAGATCGACGAAGCAAAAAAAGTATGTGATATTCTTGTTCTCCGGGTTCTAAACCGCTCGTTTATACCATTTACAGCGATGTTTAAAGAACCTTTTTTCTGAAGATATATGTTCCGCAGGAACCAAGCAGCAACAAAATATTGAGGTTCACGAAGCGAAAAATATATATGATATTCTTCTACTCCAGACTCCAAAGTGCTGGTTTATACCATTGGCAGCGATTTTAAATAACTTTTGCCCTGGGAATATTTGCTCCCCAGAAGCCTAGCAGTATAAAAAATCGAGATTTACGAAGCGAAAAATTTATGTGCTATTCTTGTTCTACGGACTCGTTAATACCATTAGCAGAAAATTTTAAAGAACTTTTGTTCTGAGCGTATTTGCTCCCCAGAAGCCTAGAAACATAAAAAAATCGAGATTCACGAAGCGAAAAATTAATGAGATATTCACGTTCTGCGGACTCCAAACTGCTCGTTTCTACCAGCATAAAAAAGTCGAGATCCTCGTACTGAAAATTGTATGTGATATTCTTGTTCTCCTGGTTATAACCTGCTCGTTTATAACATTTACAGCGGTTTTTAAAGAACTTTCTTTCTGAAGATAATTGCTCCCCAAGATCCTAGAAGTAACAAAAAATCGAGGTTACCGAAGTGCAAAATTTATGAGATATTTTTCTTCTCCGGATTCTAAAGTGCTCGTTTATACCATTTGAATCGATTTTTAAAGAACTTTTGCTCTGATCATATTTGCTCCCCAGAAGCCTAGAAATATCAAAAAATCGATATTCACTAAGCGAAAAATTTATGAGATATTCTTGATCTCCGAACCCCAAACTGCTCGTTTCTACCAACATCAAAAAATCGAGATCGACGAAGCAAAAATGTATGTGATATTCTTGTTCTCCGAGTTATAAACCGCTCGTTTATACCATTTACAGCGAATTTTAAAGAACTTTTATTCTGAAGATATTTGCTACCCAGGAGCCTAGCAAGCAACAAGAAATCGAGGTTCTCGAAATGAAAAATTTATGAGATATTTTTCTTTTCTAGACCTCAAAGTGCTCCTTTATACCATTTCCAGCGATATTTAAACAGCTTTTGTTTTGGGCATATTTCATCACTAGAAACCGAGAAACATTAGAAAAAACCGAGATTCACGAAACGAAAAATACATGTGACATTCTTGTTCCTTGGGCTCCAAACTTGGACTCGTTTATACCGTTTGCATCGATTTTTAAACACTTTTGTTCTTAGCATATTTGATCGCCAGAAGCCCAGAAACTTAAGAAAATAGAGATTTACGAAGCGAAAATTTTATCAATATTCTTATTCTCCGGACTGCAAACTGCTCATTTATACCATTTGCAGCGATTTTAAACAACATTTTTTTTTTTTTTTTGGAGCATAATTGCTCGCCAGAGGCCTAGAAAATTAAAAACTCGGGGTTTACGAAACGAAAAATGAGTGTGATATTATTGTTCTCCGGTCTCCAAACTGATCATAACTACCATTTACATCGATTTTTTACAATTTTTGCTGTGAACATAACTGCTGCCAGAAACCCAGAAACGTCAAAAAATCGATTTTTTCTTAGTGAAATAATTATTTGATATTCTTCAAACTGCACTTTATACAATTTTCAGCAACATTTAAACTAATTTTGTTCTGAGCATGTTTGCTAGTAAAAAGCCTAGAAACATAAAAAAATAGAGTTTTACGAAGCGAAAAATGTATGAGATATACTTGTTTCCCGGAATCCAAACTGTTAATTTATACCATTTGCTGTGATTTTTACACAACTTTTGTTCTGAGCATATTTGCCCACCAAAAGTCAAAACCATCAAGAAATCGAGATTTACGAAGTGAAAAATTATGTGCTATTCTTGTTCTCCTCACTCCATCTTGCTCGTTTATACCATTTGCAGCTATTTCTAAAGAACTATTCTTCTAAACATATTTGCTGCCCCAGAAATCTAGAATCACAAAATAATCGAGATTGATGAAGCGAAAAATGTATGTGATATTCTTATTCACTGGAATCCAAACTGCTTGTTTATACAATTTGCAGCGATTTTTAATCAACCTTTGTTCTAGGCATGTTTACTCTCCAGAAGCCTAGCAGCATCAAACAACGAGATTCATGAAGCGAAAAATGTATGTGTTATTTTTGTTCTCCAGACTCCAGACTAATGGTTAATACCATTTGCAGCGATTTTTAAAGACCATTTGTTCCGAGCATATTTGCTCCCTAGAAGCCTAGAAACATAAAAAAATAGAGATTCACGAAGCGAAAAATGTATGTGTTATTCTTGTTCTCCGCACTCCAAACTACTGGTTAATGCTATTTGCAGCGATTTTTAAAGAACTTTTGTTCTCAGCACATTTGCTCGCTAGAAGCCTAGAAATATAAAAAAAAATGTAGATTTGCTAAGTGAAAAATTTATGAGATAATCTTGTTCCCTGGACTCCAAACTGCTCGTTTATACCATTTGCAGCGATATTTAAACAGCTTTTGTTGTGAGCATTACTGCTCGCCAGAAGCCTAGAAACGTCAAAAATCGAGGTTTCCGAAGCAAAAAATGTATGTGATATTCTTGTTCACCGGTCTGCAAACTGCTCGTTTATACCATTTGCATCGATTTTTAAACAACTTTTGTGTGTGCATAATTGCTTGACAGAAGCCTTGAAATTTCAAAAATCGAGATTTAGGAAGCGTAAAATGTATGAGATATGCTTGTTCCACAGGACTCCAAACAGCTCGTTGATAACATTTACAGCGATTTTTAAGAACTTTAGCTCTGAGCATATTTGCTCCCTAGAATCCTAGAAACATAAAAAAAAAAAAAAAAAAAAAATTCGAGATTCCCGAAGTGAAATATTTATGAGATATTCTTGTTCTGCGGACACTAAACTGCTCGTTTCCACCATTTGCCTCGATTTTTAAACGACTTTTTTTCTGAACATATTTGCCCAACAGAAGCCTAGAAGCATCAAGGAATACAGATTTAAGAAGCGAAACACTTATATGATATTCTTGTTCTCCGGACTCCAAAATGCTGGTTTCTACCAGAATCAAAAGATGAAGATCGACGAACCGATAAATTTATGTGATACTCCCTTTCTCCGGATTCCACACTGCTCGTTTATACCATTTACAGCGACTTTTAAAGAACTTTTTTTCTGAGGCTATTGGCCTCCAGAAGCCCAGCAGCAACAAAAAATCGAGCTCCACGAATCGAAAACTGTATGAGATATTCTTCTTCTCCGGACTCCAAACTGGTCCTTTCTACCATTTGCAACGATAATTACACAACTTTTGTAGTGAGCATATTATTCGCCAGATACCTAGAAACATAAAAAAATCGACATTTACGAAGCGAAAATGTTATGTGATGTACTGGTTCTCCGGACTCCAAATTATTCGTTTATACCATTTGCAGCGATATTTAAATAACTTTTGTTCTGAGCATATCCCCCCCCCAAACCTAGAAAATTCAAACAATTGAGATTTAGAAGCGAAAATGTTAAGATATATTCTTGTTCCCGGACTCCAAACTGCTCGTTTATACCATTTGCAGCGATTTTAAACAACTTTTGTAGTGACCATAATTGCACGCCAGAAGAATTGAAACGTCCAAAATCAAGATTCACGAAACGAAAAATCTATGAGATATTCTTGTTCTGCGGACTCCAAACTGCTCGTTTCAACCATTCGCTTCGATTTTTACACAACTTTTGTTCTGAGCATATTTGCTCGCAACTTATATATAACTGCACCTTGACTTGAAATACTAATTAATAATATTTCCAGAAAATTACCTGAAAGTATTTTCTTAAACAGCGGTATACAAAAACTTAACATAAGTAAGGTTCAACGGGGATTATCGATTACATAACAGATTCCAGAAGCCTAGAATCGTCAAAGAATCGACATTTACGAAGCGAAAAATGTATATGATATTCTTGTTCTCCAGACTCCAAACTGCTCGTTTAAAACATTTGCAGCGATTTATAAAGAACTTTTGTTCTGAGGATATTTGCTCGCCAGAAGCCAAAAAATTTAAAAAAAAAAAAATCGAGATATACGAAACGAAAAATTTATGTGATATTCTTGTTCCCTGGACTCCAAACTGCTCGTGTATACCATTTCAAGCAAATTGTAAACAACAATTTTTGCTAGAACATTTGCTAGTCAGAAGCCTAGAAACGTCACTGTTTGAGATTTAGGAAGCGAAAAATTTGTGATATTCTTGCTCCCGTGGACTCCAAACTGCTCGTTGATACCATTTACAGCGATCTTTAAAGAACTTTTGTTCTGAGCATATTATTTGCTTCCCAAGATCCTAGAAACATTAAAATATCGAGATTCACGAAGCGAAAATTTTGTGTGACGTTCTTGGTTTCCGGACACCAAACTGATCGTTTAAATCATTAGCGGCGATTTTTAAAGAACGTTTGTTCTGAGCATATTTGCTTTCCAAGAATACTAGAAGCATCAACAAATTGAGATTGACGAAGGGAAAAATATATGGGATATTGTTGTTCTTCCGACTCCAAAATGCTCGTTTTTACCATTTACAGTGATATTCAAAGAACTTTTGTTCTGAGCATATTTACTTTCCAGGAGCCTAGAAACATAAAAAATCAAGATTCACGAAGCGAAAAATGTATGTGACGTTCTTGTTCTGCGGACACCAAACTGGTCATTAATACCATTGACAACGGTTTTTAAATATATTTTGTTCTGAGCATAATTTCTTTCTAAGAGGACTAGAAGTATCAACAAATCGAGATTGACGAAGCGAAAAATTAATGAGATATTCTTGTTCTTTGGACTCGTTTATAGTATTCACAGCGATTTTTAAACAACTTTAGTTCTTTGAATATTTGCCTTTCCAGATGCCAAGAAACATTCAAAAATCCAGATTGACGAAGCGAAAAATGTATGTGATATTCTTGTTTTCTGAAGTCCAAACTGCTCGTTTATACCATTTGCAGAGATTGTTAAAGAACTTTTGTTCTGAGCATATTCCTTCCCCGGAAGCGTAGAACCATAAGCAAATCGAGATTGACGCAGCGAAAAATTTATGTGATATTCTTGTTCTCCGGACTCCAAACTGCCCTTTTAAACCATTTACAGATATTTTTATAGAACCTTTGCTGTGTGCATATTTGCTTTCCAAGAAGCCATAACAAATCGAGATTGATGAAGCGATTTATTTATATGATATTCTACTTTCCGGGTTTGAAACTGTTTGTTTATACCATTTGCTCACCAGAGAACTCAAAACATCAAAAAAGCGAGATTTACGAAGCGAAAACTGTATGTGATACTTTTGGTCTCCGGACTCCAAACTGTTTATTTATACAATTTACAGCAATTTTTAAAGAATCTTTGTTCTCTGCATATTTGCTTTCCAAGAAGACTAGTAGCATCAACAAATCGAGATTGACGAACCGAAAAATGTACATGACATTCTTATTCTCCGGACTCCAAACTGTTCGGTCATATCATTTGCAGCGTAGCAGCAAGAGCGGCAGGAGTGGCGTGGCGGCGGCGGCGGCGGCGGCGGCGGCAGCGGCAGCAGCAGCAGCAGCAGCAGCAGCAGTAGCAGTAGCAGTAGTAGTGTGCGTAGGGATGTGGCGCCCCCATCGCCCAATGGATTTCCACTGCAGTCAGCCTCCCGCGTATGGCGGGTTACCATACAAAACTAGATAAGGCCCCATGTTCAAAGAACTAAGGAATTTAGGATGGCAGCCCCATCATTAGTAACAATTATGAATAAGGGAAAAACTACAGAATTGTTTACGGAGCAGGGAGTCGGAACCCCAGTTCTGGTCGGTGTCGAAGGTGTTCGTGCAGGGCTCACCCGATCGTTAACAAGCGACTGCTCAGCATCTTCAGTAGGGAACCAGGCTGAAGTGCAGAAAAAAGTTACTGGAACAATGGGACATGGGAGAGAAGAAAAAGGGTTAGTTTCTGAAAGTTTGGATACTATAAAGAATCCTTTTGAGAAAAGACCCTTAGTTAGGCGGTCACCGCCCTTTATGAGGCGTGGATCTACCGGCTGCATGAGTGATGTAACTGATCAAGAAAACCAGACAGAAGAGATTGAAAAATTAGATTCATCTAACAAAAGGAAAAGAGAAGAAGACATATTATCAGAAGATTTTCAAGATTTTAAGAACGGAATAGAAAAGCTGGAAAAAACTTCGATTGAACTGAGAAATTTGGTAAAGACCATACCTAATATGAAGACAGATATAAAGAAAATGATAGAAAGTATATTTTTCCAGGTCGATACTATAAACAAAAGGTTTTCTGCAGGCAACTTTTTTGTGAAGGAAAATAAAAGCCAAAAACCAAGCAATAGTAAGATAAGTTTAGACATGCAGGGCAAAAAAGATCAAGATAGAGGAGAGACATCTAAATGTAAATGGACAAATAGGGTCACTACAGGCACTCAGACAGAAATGATTCATTCTGGCTATGAAGATATATCCGGAATAGAAAGGGCAGTGGAAGAGGGACATAGTTACGAGGATCTGTCATTACTCCTAGATGTAGAATGGCCAGAAAAATGTTTTCGTGTAGTAAATTTAATAGCTGGCAACCCGTTTAAGACTGGAGTGGAAAGTGACATAGCTATCGTTATGGATCCCAAAGAAAAAGGGGAGAAAGGTATTGCTAAGGAGGTATTTAAATTATACCCAGAAATAAAGGAAATGTTTGAAGAAGGGCGTGAGGATGAGCAACTTGAGTGTATTGTCAAGGAAACCAAGATAAGTTGTAGAGAAAGATAAAGGCATCAAAAAGGGTGATATATTTGTTACCCTACACTGTAGCACGAGAAGTTAATGATATGAAGGACTTTTATTCCTTAATTGAAGTGTTGAGGCAACAAATTATAAAGGAGAATACAAGTAATCTAGCATTCATTACACCAGAAGGTCTAAATAGGGACTATGTAGGAAAACTATTGGAGTTCCTGATGTCTAAAGTGAAATGTAAGGTAAATTATATGATTCCAAAGGATAGACAACGGTTAGATAAGCAAAGAATAACAAATATAAAGCCCAGGATTGTACGAAACGAGGAAATTATTATAAAATCCCAAGAAAAGAGCTATGCAGATATACTAAAAGAGGTAAAAGGTAGGGTAGATATAGAAAAGATAGGAATTCGCGTAGATAAAGTGAGGAGAACTGCAACCGGAAGTCTGCGACTTACTGTAGATGGAGGAAAAGGGGTGGCTGGGATATTAAGTAAAGAATTAAAACAGAAACTTGAGGGAGTAAAAGTGTTTGAAACAAAGAAAACCAAAACACTGCATCTGTACGGAATGGATATAAAAACCACAAGAGATGAAGTAGAATCAGCCCTGTCTCTAGAAACAGGGGCTAAAGAAGGTGAGCTTATAGTTGGTGCACTGAGACCATTGAGAGATGGAAACCAGGCTGTGACTATAACCCTCGAAGGTACACTAGCTGTGGATCTTTTAAAGAAGCGAAAAATACGGATAGGATGGGTAAACTGTCCTATTCGTGAAAGAATTCCAGTCATAAGGTGTTTTAGATGTTTGGAGACCGGACATAATGCGGTGAGATGCACTGGTCCAGATAGATCGGACCTTTGTATGAACTGCGGTCAAAAAGGGCACAAGACAATAGAATGCACAATTAGAGCATATTGCATAAAATGTAAAGTGGAAGGACACAGATTGGATCCGAGAAGATGCTCTTATCTTAGAGGGGTAACAGAGACCAGAGAAAGAACCACCAAAAATGAAAATATAGCAATTAAATCTTAATAGATCGAGAATAGCGCACGATATGGCGCACCTATCATCAGAGAAAGAAAATATAGATATTGTTCTTGTTAGTGAGCCAAATAGAAAATTAATGTCCGATCCTAGATGGACGATAGATAAAAATGTGGATGTGGCAGCTTATTTTAGAAATAGGGATGTACGAATAAAAATTATAGAGAAGGAAGAAGGATTTATTAGACTCATATTAAATAATGTTAGTATCTACTGTTGCTATTGTTCCCCAAATATTTCATTTGAGGAGTTCCAAAAATATATTGATGATTTAATGGAAGAAGTAAGAAGGCAAAGAGAAGTTATTATCTTAGGTGATTTAAATGTAAAGTCCCCAAGATGGGGTTCATCCACATTGGATGCCAGGGGAGAATTTTTTGCTGAGTGGATGGATTCCTTAAATTTGGTAATACATAATACAGGGAGAAAACCAACCTTTATTAGAGGAACGAGTGAATCTTTCATCGATATTACTTGCTCAACACAAAAGATAGCTAGAAAAAGTTTAAATTGGAAGGTGCTGGATGATGAATTGGTTAGTGATCACAGCCCCATACACTTTGAGGTGAGAGTAGAGGAAAAGAAGAAGGGAGACAGAGAAGGTCAGAAAATAATGTTTGATAAAGAAATTTTTCAGCAAGAATTGGAAGAAAAAACTAGTAATCTAAAAGGAAAAGAAAAAGTGAGTGTACCCCACTGTATGGAAGTTCTTAGTCAGACGTATAGAAAAATTTTGTCAGTAAGTACATAGAAAATATCAAAACCGGAAAGTTCCTCTTTGGTGGAATGAAGAAATCGAGACAAATCGGAAAGAATGTTTTGCAATTAGGAGGAAGCTAACACGACGTAGAAGAAGGGCGGATATAAATGACTTAGAGATTGAAGAAACAACTAGAGAATACAAAGAAAAGAGGAAAACTAAAAAAGAATATAATAAGAGCCAAAATAAAAAATTGGAAAGACCTCTGCAATGAACTGGAAGGTAATTTATGGGGAAACGGTTATAAAATTCCTCCGAAACACCTGAAAGGTCCGACAATGCCCTATAACTCATGTAAACGAAAGATTGATATAGTTTCTACCCTTTTTCCAAATAAAGTGCACTATTGGAAAAGGGGAAATATTGGTAAAAGTACAAAACCTTTTACTAAAGAGGAACTTAATACGGCAGGGGAAAGGATAAAATCTGGAAAAGCACCCGGGGCTGATAATATCCCACCCGAGGCAGTTAAAATAATGATCAAAATGGTCCCTCATTTTTTATTAGCAACGTTTAATAATTTTTTGCGGACACAAGAATTCCCAGTAAGATGGAAAATTGCGCGAGTATGTTTTCTATGGAAAAAAGGAAAACTTTTGGAGGCCAATAATGCATTTAGGCCAATTTGCCTTTTAGACACTATGGGTAAGCTGTTGGAATTTCTGCTAAGAGAACGTCTAGAGAAGGAGTTAGAAAATAAGGGAGGTTTTTCGGAATACCAGTTCGGTTTTAGAAGGGGAATGTCAGCAGTACAAGCTGTGGAAAAAGTGATCGACATTGTTAAAAGGTCAACAGGTAAATGGTGTGCACTTGTGGCATTAGATATAAGAAATGCTTTTAATACTGTGACTTGGGGCCTTGTTATTAAAGAACTAAAAAAACAACAAATATCTACATACTCGGTGAATTTTATTGAAAGTTATTTTACTAATAGAAAACTCAGTATTGCAAGCATAGAGAAAGATATGGAAATGGGAGTTCCTCAGGGATCAGTGGTTGGACCAACTTTATGGAACGTTGCCTATGACGGAATATTAGGTCTTGAGCTTGGAGCAAATATTAGAACTATAGCTTATGCTGATGATTTAGCTATACTAGCAGCAGCAGCACAAGATGAAGAGTACCTTATTCTTAGAACTAATGAGGCACTGAAAAGAATCGACAGCTGGCTTACATTAAATGATTTACAGTTGGCCCCTGAAAAGACAGAAGCTGTTATCCTGAAAGGAAAGAGAAATTTGGAAAGCATTACTTTTGAGATAAAAGGTACAAAAATAACTCCAATTAATGCATTAAAATATTTGGGCATAGTGTTGGGAAGTCATTCAAAGTTTGGACAACATATTAATGCAGTGACCAAAAAGGCAGATGAAAAAACTGAAGCACTATCTAGAATAATGCAAAATATAAGTGGACCTCAGTATTACAAGAGGCTAGTCTTGAGTGGCGTTCTGCATTCAATATTATTGTATGGCTGTCCGGTATGGCAAGAAGTTTTGGAAATCAAGAGATATAAACAAAAATTGGAGAAGTCACAAAGAAAAATACTTTTAATGGTCGCAAGTGCGTACAAGACTGCGTCTACTGTGGCGTTACAAGTAATTACTGGTATTCTTCCTATTGAGCTACAGATACGTGAAAGAGCAAATGTATTTAAAGTTGAAGGTGACAGAAAAGAGGCGAAATTAAAGGAGCGAGAAATTATGATGAATCAGTGGCAGCAGGCGTGGGAGCAAAATTTTGAAAAGGCCCAATGGACTAAAATATTAATTCCAAAAATAGACAAGTGGATAATATGTAAACACAGGAATATAAATTATTATATGACACAGGTACTTACAGGACACGGGTCTTTTAATACCTATTTAAAGAGGATCGGAGTACGAGAAAATGACCAGTGTGACTATTGTGATGATGTGGATACAGTGGAACTTACCTTATTTTCCTGCAAACGATGGCAAAGGCAGAGAGAAAACACATACATGAATTTAGGTGTAGAGCTACATACAGATAATATGATCGATATTATGGCTCAGACTCGGCACAATTGGAAATTGATACAATCAATGTTCACAGAGATAATGAGCATAAAGTAAGCAGAGAGAAATGAAAGACAAAAATATAATACACCATAAGTTCTCAGGTTTCCTAATTGATGTGTTACCTATTTTTAGGTAGTTCCAAGTAGGATTCCAACGGAAGAGAGGGGTTTTTTAGTCGGTAAGAGTGGCACATCAGGGCTATCTTCCCTGATGCCCATGAGAGTGGCAGCAGCAGCAGCAGCAGCAGCAGTAGCAGCAGCAGTAGCAGTAGCAGTAGCAGTAGCAGTAGCAGTAGTAGTAGTAGTAGTAGTAGTAGTAGTAGTAGTAGTAGTAGTAGTAGTAGTAGTAGTAGTTCTTAACGCCCTGAGGTATACAAAAGAGCTAAAAATTAAAAGGCATAAAAACTACTAAAAGCAGGAGTACCGCACAAGGGTTGAAACCAGGGAGATAAAAAAAGGGCTATCATAACCAGACTAAAACCGAGGGACTGAAAACACAATCGCTAAAAAGATAAAACCCCTAGATAAAATTAATCCCGACTGTAGATTCCGCAGCGGCGAAGAAAAGTGAAAAGTCCTTAACATGCAGCAGGTTCGTCCCCTAGCAGAGTTCCCCCAGGTGCCTACCACGGTAGGTACGGGTTTGGTGCACCCGGGGGTTCCCGAGCCATTCACCACCATTTCATCAACCCCCATCGCCAAAAACTGAGCCATGTTTTGTGTTCATGTGCACGTGTGTCTGTGAGTATTTGTTTGTGTCTGTTCTTGTGGGTGCGAGTTTACTCGCCTCATCTTCTTCCGCTTCTACGCTTATTCCCTGCATATTTAGTTTTAAGGCTTTAGATTTATTAACTCCTGCCTCACCAATAGGGATCTATTCTTCTATCTCCGTGGCTCCTGTCCCACGATGCCAGCGCGGCTTCCAACTTGTGTGGTCTTCGGAGGTCTAGAGGTGACGGTTGAGTGGACGTTTCACACTGCCCCTAAGTGTAAGCCTTAGATGCGGAGCTCGTCCATACCATTATGTACACCCACGTAGCTTCTCTGGGAGCTCGGCCCGTGCTAATCTCCCGACGGACGCAGGTCGTCGGGTTAGAAACACGGGCCGGACGTGTTACCGCTATCGGAAACCCGGTGTAATCAACCACAAGTTCCCTGAATCCATGGATGTGTCATTACACACCATGGCTTAAAGTGGTGGGCCACAGGTGGTAGGGTTGTGCATAGTGGAGGGTTTACCCGTATGGACCAGCAGTGGTGACTGGAGGGTAACTCCTCCTAAGTACTCCGTGAGATCGGTCTGGGAGAGGTTTCCCAGTCGGTACAGACCGGAAAGTATTTTTGGTGTCTTTTTTCTCTCTCCGCCATTTGACAGGCTGACAGTACCGGAAGAGGGCTATTTAATCATGATCCCTCCGCGCAAAACTCTTCCATTTGACCGCTTTTTGTTAGTGATTTTGGCTTGCGAATCAAAAACTATGCGAGATATTAACCCTTTTATATTCAACGGGAAACTGACAGGACCTGTGGTAAAGTAAGTAACGCAACCAGGTCTAGAGACGATACGCTGTTGGTGGAAACCAAGACCGAAGACCAGTCTAAGAAGCTCCTGAAAGCCGGCTTGTTGGATTCTTATCCAATAACGGTAGCCCCACATAAATCTATGAATATTTGTAGAGGCGTGGTGACCACCACCTGCTTAGACGGTCTTTCAGATGTAGACATTGTTTCCCATCTCTCCGACCAGGGTGTATGTCAGGTAAACGTGATAGTCAGTCGGTTGCGTTGCAAAAGGTATTCCTAACGTTCAAAGACACCACCTTACCTGAGGCACTTTACTGTGGTTACGAACGCGCTGCTGTGAGACCGTATGTACCAAATCCCATGCGTTGTATTCGGTGTCAGAAATTTGGTCATACCCAAAATCAGTGCACCTTCGACACCACATGTGAACGTTGCGGCCAACCCGCTCACGGAGAAACTGCTCGTGCTCGAAACCCTTGTTGTGTCCATTGTAAAAGGAACCATCCATCTAGCTCCCGACAATGTCCACGTTTCCTCGAGGAAAAAGCCATCCAGTAGTTGCGGGTTCAGGAACGCCTAACTTTTCCTGAAGCCCGTCGTCGCTTCCAAAAACTGCAGCCTGCTACGCATCAGCACTCCGCCGCACTCCTGTTTCCTCAGCGGCACTACAAATCTACCCGTAGCCGACTTGTGTACGCAAACAGAACAGTCGCCTAGCACAACAATCTTACAGTCCTCAACATTCATAGCAGCCACTGCCTCAACTTCTATTTCTCCAGAACCTGCTAGTAAGCCGCTAGTTAGACCGACACCATCTGTCGCTGCTCCTCATGAGCACGGTCACAAAAAACTCAAGGCCACTGATATACCTTCCAAGTCCCGTTCTCTTTCTACGAGCAGTAGGGGATCTTCCACATCCCGAACATCAGCGGATATCTACGATGAAAGTGGCTATACTATTGTGGGTCCAAAGTGTGCAAAGAACAAGAAACGCTCACCTCAACTTCATTTACTTCGTTTCCGCCAGTTGTTTGCATCCCAGCTGCAAACTCACATTATGATTGATTAATCGATAACCGTTCACGCCTCTAACTGTGCTCCATGGCTCTACTTACGTGGAATATCCGCGGTGTTCGTACCCATAGGGCCGAATTGCAGCTGTAACTACGGTTCCATAACCCTGTGCTCCCATGATGCTTTTGCCCTGAACCAATACCTTCGTGTGCGGTTTGATGTTACACCGGAGGAAGTCTCTCCTGCTCATGGGGGTGTTATGATCCTAACGCGCTATGACATCTACGATCAGCCGGTCTCGCTTACCACTACATTGCAAGCTGTTGGAATCCGACTTAACTCTTCCTGGTTTCTCGCTTACTGTATGTAATGTCTACGTTCTGCCTTCATCTATCCTCTGCGCCGCAGACATGCTCCATCTTTTCTCCCAGCTCCCGGCACCTTTTCTTCTGCTGGGTGATTTTATTGCGCACCATCCCCTATGGGGTTCCCCTAGGGCCTGCGCGCGGGGGACTGCTCTTGCTGCACTTTTCATTCAATATAGTCTCTCTGTTCTGAACACCGGTGAATCTACTTTCATTTCCGATTCTTCTGTCACGCTCTCCCACCTGGACCTTTCTGTTTGCTCTGCACAGCTTGCTCACCGCTTTCAATGGAACGTAGTATCAGACGTTCATTCCAGTGATCATTCCCCTTGTGTCATTACTCTGCTATCACACCATATTTCCTCCACGCGCGCGAGTTCTTGGCACCTGTCTAAGTTGAATTGGATTCTCTTTTCCGCTCTGGCTGTTTTCAGCGACCGTCAGTTCGACTCTGTTGACCACATGGTCGAGAATTTCAACTCTGTCGTGATCTCCACTGCCGAGCAATCAATACCGCGGTCGTCTGCCTACCCTAGACGATTACTGGTCCCTTGGTGGACTACCGAGTGCCGCGATGCTATTCGTGCTCGCAGGAGGGCTCTTCGGGTATTTCGCCATCACCCTACTTTGGAGCATTTGATAAATTTTAAACAAACACGTGCCCGGGCACGGCGCATTGTTTGAGATAGCAAATGGGCTTCCTGGGTTTCGTTTGTTAAATAATTCAGTCGCACAACACCTTCATCTGCTGTGTGGGAGAAACTCCGCCCTGTTGCCGGTAAGCAGACTGGTACTTCCATAACGGGGCTTTTCGTGGGAACCGACAACGTCGTTGATCCGGTTGCTGTTGCAGCACGTTCGCTACTGCGCCCAGCTCCGCAAATTATCCCCCGGCGTTTCGTGCCATTAAGTCAGTCGTGGAATCTCAGAGGCTCTCTTTCCGGTCCTTGGATACCGAGTGCTATAACTCTGATTTTAGGATGTGTGAGCTGGATGCCTGTTTAGCAACCTCTCGAAACTCCGCTCCAGGACCCGATGGTCTCTATATCGCCATGGTACACAACATCTCTTCTGAGAGAAAGCTATTTCTCCTGAACCTCTACAAACCCGTTTGGCACGAGGGTGTGTTTCCTATGGCTTGGCGCGAAGCCATCAATGTTCCCATTTTAAAACCGGAGAAGGATCGTAGTCTTCCTTCCAGTTACCGTCCTATCTCCCTCACCAGTGCGGTTTGTAAGGCGATGGAGCGCATGATCAATGGACGGTTACGAAGGTGGCTCGAGTCTGAGAAACTTCCGCTACGCGCCACGACTGACCATCTTGTCTCCCTCTTGACTCACATACTGAATGGTTTTCTTCGGAAGTGTCAAAATGTGGCCATATTTTTCGATCTGGAGAAAGCTTATGACACTTGCTGGAGGGCTGGCTTACTGCGTACATTGCATAGTTGGGGCAGCCGTGGCCGCCTTCCAGTGTTCCTCCGGGAGTTCATGAAGGACTGTCTGATTCGTGTGCGTGTGGGCTCTGTCTGCTCCCGTGTTTTTAGTCAGGAGGGCGGAGTGCCTCAAGGGACGGTACTTAGCGTCACTCTCTTCGCTGTTGCCATCAATCCCATTGTTGAGTGTGTTCCTGCTGATATCGGCTCCTTATTTGTGGACGATTTTGCAATTTATTGCAGTTCTCGGCGCACGTGCCTTTTCGACCGTCCCAACAGACATTTTTTGACCATCTACATGCTTGGAGTGTTACAAATGGCTTTTGTTTTTCTTCCGAGAGGACAGTTTGTGTCAACTTCTGGCGTCGGACACCATTCGAACCGCCTTCACTACATCTCGGAACCTCACCACTGCCCTTCGCCAAAACTGTGAAGTTACTTGGCTTGGTGTTCGACAGGAAGCTTAGCTGGTCGTCCCATGTCTCTTCTCTGAAGGCTAGATGTGATCGAGCACTTAATATTTTACGTGTTTTATGGGGCACAACCTGGAGAGCAGATCGCAGCCTTAGCGTTCTCTTGTTCGCTCTAAACTTGATTACGGGTGCATTGTGTACTCTTCGGCATGTCCTTCGGTTTTACAACGTTTAAAACCAGTTCAACATCGAGGGATGCGTCTGGCGCTGGGCGCGTTTCCGACTAGCCCAGTTATTAGTTTGTCTGCGGAGGCTGCTGAACCTCCGCTGTCTCATAAGCGTGACCTGCTTCTTTGCAGCTATGCTAACCGCCTCTTTGCTTTGCCAGAACACCCGTCTTTCAGGTTATTCTTTGCCGAGTCAATATGCTGTCAGCGCGCTTGCCTTGCTTCCCGAACGAGTTCAATTTCGTCTACTTCTTCGGATCTTGGATGTTCACCCCCCGCCTGTGTTTCCACTGGGGGAATGTTCATTCCCCCCTTGGTTACGTTGCGACACCCAGTTCCACCTTGGGTTGGCATCCAAGCAGAAATCAACGACTCCACCTTCAGTCTTCCGCTCCGCATTTTAAGAGTTGCAGCCTGAGTTTTCCAAACATTATTTTATTTACACGGACGGTTCCAAGGAAGAAGGTTTCGCGGGATGTGCTTTCGTTTTTAATTCGCGGAGTTATACACTTAATCTCTTGGGGCAATGTTCGATTTTTACCGCCGAACTTTTTAGTATCTATCAGGCTCTTCTTTTTATCCGGGGACAGGATTTAAGGCAGTTTCTTCTTTGTAGCGATTCCCTCAGTGCACTACAGGGCTTGCGTGAGCTGTATCCCTGCCATCCCTTGATACAGCGTATTCAGGACCGCCTGCACTCGCTCGCTGACGCTGGTGTCAGCGTGTCGCTGTTTGGGTTTCTGGTCACGTAGGTGTGAACGGAAACGAACAAGCG
This sequence comes from Hymenopus coronatus, assembly GCA_030762935.1. Lineage (NCBI taxonomy): Eukaryota > Metazoa > Arthropoda > Insecta > Mantodea > Hymenopodidae > Hymenopus > Hymenopus coronatus. Next base: position 312,124,325 of record CM060900.1, on the reverse strand, counting down.
GACACAACTGCCAAGTCTGCAATTGTATTGCATAATGTTTTAGGCACCACCGTTCCTCCAGGTGATGTTCGTGTTCACCTGCACCGGCCATTCTGTCGCGCTGGTTCGCGGAATGGTCCGGGGTGCGTGGCAACAAACTGAGTGCGGTCAGGTCACTTCCTGTCCCCTGGCCTACTTCCTCGCGTGCATGTCGCCGCGATTAGGTGGTTTTAGCACGACTGCGCATCGGGCATTGCCGTTTTAGCCACCAGCATCTTTTACGTGGGGAACCCGCTCCTAAATGTGCTTCGTGTAACGAACCTTGGCCTGTGCGTCATCTTACATTGGAGTGCCACCATTTTACTGTGCAGCGTTTGTCTCTGTGTCTGTCTACTGATATCCCCAACCTTGTGGACGACAACCCTGGTTCTTATGACAGACTTTTTAATTTTCTCCGCCGCTGCGGGATGTACAGTAAGGTTTAATTTTATCTCGGTTTTTTTTTATTATTATTTTACCGACTTGTGTTTTTAATCTCTCGGTTTTAGTCTGGCTTTGGTAGCCTTTTTATGCTCTCCCTGGTTTTTATACCCTTGTGTGGTACTCCTGTTTTAGTGTTTTTATGCCTCTAATTTTTAGCTCTTTTATTTACCCTAGGGGATTAATAACCTTTGCGGTTGTGTGCCCTAAAACCATACCACCACCGCCACCACCAGCACCACCACCACCACCACCACCACTACTACTACCCTAGTAGAGCAAGGAGGTCAGTAGCCACACATAGCGACGCACACAGCACAGTAAACAGGCGGCACTCCAATAAAAAATGACACACCGTCAAAGGCTCATTACACAGAGCACATTGAGAAGCGGGTTCCTCACGTAAAAGATATTCATGGCTAAAATGACAATGCCCAGTACGCAGTCACGCAGCTACAAGTCGAGTTCTGCAGAAGTGAACGTCCGGTCCCCTGCCGACGCTGCAGCACTTTCGGACATCGTTCGGAGGATTACCACGCCGCACCAAGCTGCCACTACTGTGGGACAAGCTCGCTCACAGCCGCTTGCCTCAACCATGATTCACGCCGTCGACGCCGCTACTGCGCTACCTGCTCCGGGAACTCTCACTACACAGGGCAAGCCAAGTGCCCCCTGTATCCCCGGAGCAGGCCACCACCTCCACAGCAGCAGCATCAACCATCACCACCACTCAACTCTTCACCTAGAGCTTCACCGGACAACTCCTCTTCACCGCCGGACACCGTCCTTAAGGACGCCATAGACTCCATCTGGCAGCACATCGCCGCCATCCTGGCGGCTACATACCAACTCGGCCTCCGTCTCGAGGAACCTCAGAGGGCAACAGATGAACGACTCGCGGCATTGGAGGCCGAGCACAAGGCTTCAGAACGGGTTGCAGGCGACAATGGCGAGGTGCTTGCGTCTGTGCAGCGCCAGCTGGAACGCATCGAGAGCCACTTTGTTCATCCGCCTGCCAAGGACAGCGACGACCGGTGCTCACGGCTGGGATCTCTTGAGGCTTCGGTCGTAGGTGTCCGAGAGCTGACACATCAACTGCATCAATCCATCTCCAAGCAATTCCACGACCGTTAGAACAGCCATCATCACCACAGGGAGAGAGTGGCAGCTCTCCCTGCACTCCAAATTCCATTCTCACCATCAAATCCAACCACTACAGCCTACAACTTCCTCACAACTTCTCAACTATACTACCGCTACGGGGGCCGTCTGGGCCTCGGTCAAGCCGGCCTGCTAGCAGAACCCTCTCCCCTGGCGGCCGCACAGCGGGCCAGTTCACCTTCACCTTAGACTGCGCGGGTGCAACAGCGGTACCGCAGCATCCTCACCTTTCACTACCGGTGGAGGGATTTTTTAGTCGGTAGGCCATTTCAGGGTGACTCCGACACTCCGGGCTTGCCAGCCCTGGTTAGTCCTTAAGGTGGATTTCCCCTTCACTTGAAGAAAAAAAAAAAAAAAAAACGGAACTTCATTGCGGTAGTTTGCTTCGAGCACATCAGCTCCTTTTAGCGAAACTAGCTATCAATTGCGACAAGAATGTTACGGCGAGAAAAGTGCAGATCTTTTAATTATACTTAGAAGGATTTATCAGACAGGAGACTTGCAGAAAGTTACAAACAACGAAGCATCTAGGAGCTCTACTTCTGACTGCAGTTGTATTAAACGTGGAAAAAACTTTTTCTAAGGAGTTATGACAAGAGACGGCATGAAATGAGTTGCGGTCAACTTTTCAAATGTCAACACTGCGCCACAACCTTCGGGAACAGTTACAATGGGAGTCGACATGAAGATATTGCGGTGCCGGCATGGTTCGGAAGAAAACAAAACCTGAGCCTACCAGACACCAACTATTGACTACAATGGAGCATGAGTGTGTCATGAAAGAATATGAGACGTCGTTTTAAGCACGTCTTAAATCTTACTTCATCCGATGCAATTCGTGCAAGTACATGATGACTTACCTACAGGAAGCTAAACATAGGATTATACAATCTGTTCAAAGCAATCTGTTACCCCACGCATAAAGCTGTGAAGATTAACCTACTAGTGGAATGCCGATTTGTTAACAGTGCTGGAGAAACTGCAGACAAGACCTTCAAAACCAGAAACTGATTTAGACGCCATGTTGGAGACGAAATTCTAGATACTGGATACTGAAATGGAGGAATTGCAACTTAAAAGAAAAAATTGGGCTCTGCTTGCTGTGGAATGGGTACGCCTTCGAATTAACGAGCACAACCCCCTTCGCGAAAGCAATTATATTCCTCTACCTACATCTATAGAAGCAAAGAAAGCGTGTGACAACCCCCAGAACCATGGTGATGAGAACTGCATTTTATACGCTATCCTTGCTCAATTCGTTCAAAAGGACCGTCAACGTGTAAGCAAATACAAGAAACTCGAGGAAAAGTACGACTTCTCGTACATCACGTTTCCTTCGCCACTGTCTGAAATCCAAACATTTGAAAAGAGAAATATCTCTATCAATGTACTTGGACTGGCTGAAAAGAAAGTAGTGTTTCCAATAAAGGTTGTAGCAGAAGAACTATCTGATCATCGGGACTTTTTTCTGCGGAGTGATTAAATGGTACGCACCACTATGTATATATGAAGAACTTTGAGAAGCTTATCCGTGAGCAGCAGACAAAACATAACGGACAAGTGTACACCTGTAAACGTTGATTCGCCCATTTTTATGACCGATATGGACGTAGTGGAGTGGAAAATTGAAGGAACATGCTACTATCTGCAGGCAGCATGCTATCGCTAGTATAGCTTTGCCTACAAAGGAAACCTCTATCATTCAGTTTAAAAATGTAGAAAATATGTTGAAACTCCCGTATAATAATCTTTGGGTATTGTTAGTCCAATTTACTCATGGAGTCTCATCAGTAGGAGGATTATGAGGCCTTTGGCTCCTGCAAATATATGTATCTATACCCTTAAATTTGTAAGCCGACGGTATATTGCAGAGAGTGTACTATGACATCACGTGATGGGGCGGGGCGCGGGCGTGATTTAAAATTCAGAAGTGGGAATGGATCAAAAAGAAGAAGCATGTAGGTAGGGGAGAAAATAGGAGATGCATAAAATAAAATAAAAAGATTGAAAAAAAAAAGTTAAAATACTGTACGCTGTTGAGTATAACACAATTACAGAGAGAGAGAGAGAGAGAGAGAGAGAGATAGAGAGAGAGAGAGAAAATAACGTTAGACGGTTCTATAATAATCTACAAAGAATGAAGTAGAATAAAAAAATAATAAAAAAGATGTTAAGCACGATTTGTTGTTAAAGAAAATAGGATATGCATAAAAAAATAAAAAGATTGAAAAAATGTTAAAATACCGTACGCTGTTGAGTATAATTCAATTACAGAGAGAGAGAGAGAGAGAGAGAGAGAGAGAGAGAGAGAGAGAAAATAACGTGAGACGGTTCAATAATAATCTACAAAGAATGAAGTGGAATAAAGAATAACAAAAAAGATGTTAAGCACGATTTGTTGTTAAGTAGATATGTAATGACTAAACAGAGAGATACCTCGAGAGGTTATTATAATATAGGTAGAATGAAAAATAATCGAAAAAAAGTCTGTTAAGCAGTGAACATGACAAAGCAGAAAAAAAATATCATAACAATATATGAGGAAGCGTAAGTCATTATTTCTTACAAGCAAGATGTGAGAGCCCTGCGGGTAATTTAAATGAAAGTCGTGACCGTATTATCATGACCATAAAGGTAAAGTCTTCCGACGAGGAATGCATGGTAAGAGTCATGAAGGTAATTTAAAACGAAAAAAGTCGTGACCTTAGTATCCTAAAGCATAAAGTTAAAGACTTCCGGCTAACGGGGCAATTGGAAAATAAATAACTAAACTTACATACACAGCTGACTAGGAGAAGACTCTGCCCCCGCCATACGGTAAAAAGGTTGAACGATACCGTTAAATTTAACCAATCACGAAACATATGCGTGCGCAGCATGTCTATGTCTCCCACCAACAAACTTTTGAATGAAAAAAGATGCTATATAAGTTAGTGTTAATATTTAAAATCTTTAGTCTTCAAAAACAGTGAACTTATAATGTATTGAATAATGTGAGAAGGAATTGTGTGGGAGGGGGGGGAGCGGGTGTGTGTGACGGTGGGAGGAAGATGAAACTAGGTCATCAGTCACAGACATTATAAAAAGCGTGGAGAATAGCAAAGCAGTGCAGCTTACGATATGTCAAAGCAGGAGAAACGTACTACAGACAGAATGACGGGTAAGTTATAAGTTTAACTTAATACAATTGCATTAATTTTTTTTAGTAATAAAACAGCATAATTTAATCAGAAAATTATACAAGTTGCATGAATTATTCTGTTTTCAGAGGCACGAGCCGTAGCAAAGTTAAATGACATAGCTGCTGGAACAAAAATTCAACCTACGAAAACATTGGCTGATATGGAACAAGAAATTGCCCACAACATAAAATCGTTAAAGACGATAAAAACCAAATATGGACCAAAGGTGGTCCTATCTATGGAAGAATATCAAGTATTTCTCCCTGACCGTTTTAGCAGGATGTCCGACTAGCAGAAGGCCGCCATCAACGCGGGAGGATTCAGATGATATACAAAGGACAGGATACATTGAGTGGAGGATTCAAAAGACATAACATCACTTTCTTACAGGTACAGTTAAAAATATATCTCTGACGGGGTGGGGGATTAGTATTTTAATTTATAATTATACAGCATCGGTTATTTTGTTCTAACTTGTAAAAAGTCATATATTTGATTCTTTCTATATGAAGAACAATATCAATATTTTTCATATGATACTTTTTGCAATAGAATTATAATTGTTGATGTTAAAAAAATGTGATTTTCAAAAAATATATTTAAAAAATGATATAACAAAACAAATATTCTAAAACATATGATTCTTGATTCCCATCATAAGAAAAAATTAATTTACTCATTAATTACACACTTGCTTCCAGGAAGCAATCTGATTTTAATATTCTGCTAAAGTAACTGAATTTTTTTTCCAGAAACAATAAATCCCGATGGTGCGATGTCTCACAAAGCAGATACTGAACTCACAAAAATTACAGGTAAAAAAAATTGCTTTTTAACGGATTTTGTTTTCGTGGATAGTAATTGTATTATTAAAAGAAAAGTGTTTTACTTCACCATAAGTATAAAAAACAGGTGAAAAAATATAACTTTTTAACAGTAGAAATTGTTTGAGAGAAACAAATAGATTTTAGTATTGTTATTATTCCTATAATTACATTAATTTTTTCAGTATTACAATAATTATTGTTGATATTATTATTATTTATAATAATACTTTTTACAGAAAATCATCTGCGACAGTTAGACATTTTTAATATCCAAAATGTTTGTTTTTTTAAACATAAACTAACATTTTTCTTTTTTTCAGGATTGGAAATTACAGTTATTATCTATAAAAATAATAATATTTTTGCTAGCACTATTTTTAATACATACATATGTTTAATATTTTTCTCAAATAACAGTTATTATCTACAAAAAATAATATTATTTTGTTAGTACCATGCTTATTAGTAATATTATTATAATAGTAATAACATCACTAGCTTGAATGTTTATTATTATTATTATTATTATTATTATTATAATTATTATTATTATTATTATAATTATTATTATTATTATTATTATTATTATTATTATTATTATTATTATTATTATTATTAAAAAAGGATCTATAGGAAAAAGGTGCTTGTTCACAGCTCACTGGAGACAAATAAAAAGTGTTAAAAGCAATTAATTTACTGATATATCATATTTCCAGGTGAACACATCCAGGCCGTTCAAAGTAAAGCTGGCAAGAGACGAATCGAGTGTGAATCTACCGAAGAGAACATCCTTCCCACAAAAAGGAATAGAAGAGAGTTCGACAAAAGTGTTGAGGATACTTATGGGACTGAAAATTCGGTGAGTTGTGCTCAGATAAACCGTCAGGAATTGGCATGTAAAACAATAGATTCAGCTTTCAAAAATAGAATTTATACAAAGCAAATTGAAAATACTGTTGAAATAATAGATCCCCCAATATTCCTAGACGAATGTAAACTCTTGGTTTGTGACGAAATTCGGAATAATTTGATTCAATACAAATCAGGTATTAAATTAAACGGTACATTGATATGCAAATATATAATACAGTCTCCTGAAAATGAAAGAATTGAGACGTTTAATTTCAATAGCAAAATGGATTCAATTATTCAGGTTACAAACATTGCTGAATGGTGTGAGAATAAAATGAAAGATCCAATACTTGCATGTATCGATAATTTCGAATCGAAATGCTGTTCAAAATCTCTATATCAAATATGTGGTTTAATTTTAAATGCTTGTCAGTATGATGTGTTAAATGCAGGATGTTGCATATTGTCTGTTAGCGTCAAAATATCCGGTGAAAAAAAAAAAAAAAAAAAAAGTCGAGTGAGTTCATATACCAAACGCAACATGTTTCACGAATTTGATTTTAGAGGGATAAGCTTTCCCGTTTCACTCGAGCAAATAGAACAATTTGAAAATCAGAATGAAAGTATATCAGTTACGGTATATGGCATAGATCACGAATCAATTATTCTGTTATATCAAACTTGTGAACGTAAAGAGCATCATGTGAATCTGTTACGTGTCACAAAGGGAAATAGATCACACTATTGTCTAATAAATGATCTATCCAGGCTATTGGCCAAACAGATCACTCGATGCAAGAGAAAAATCACATTTTGTGAAACGTGTTTAAAGCACTTTTCATCTATAAATGGATTAGAAAAACATAAGGTCAAGTGTTCAAAAACACAGATTGTAACAATGCCCGAAATTGGTGTAAATGATACAATCGAATTTAATGCATATAGCAAATGTACTCCTGTCCCATATGTTATTTATGCAGATATAGAATCTGTACTTACCAAAGTTCACTAGTGTCAACCATCCGTGGAATGCAGTTGGACACGTCAAATACAAAAACATGAGGCTGTGTCAATTGCATTATAACTTGTCTGTCATTATGTCAATTCATTGTCAGAATTCAAAATCTTTAGAGGTCCAAATGCTATTCAGGATTTTTTCAAAGAATTGCAGCTAATCGGTGACCGAGTAATTGATATATATTCAAAGATTGCGGAGATAAAAATGACCGATGAAGATAGTATAAATTTTACAAATGCCAAACGCTGCTATCTATGTGAAAAGGATTTCAGTATTGACAAGTCACGAGTGCGGGATCATTGCCACATCTCATCCCGCTATTTAGGTTCAAGCCACAACTCGTGTAATTTAAATAGGAAATTACCAAATTTCATACCAATTTTTTTTCATTGCTTATCAAGCTATGATGCACATTTCCTTGTAAAAAATCTTGCTTATGACAATGAAGTCATAAATTGTATTTCACAGACATCTGAAAATGATTTATCTTTTAGTAAGAGATATACATCCAATGGAAAGAGTATATATTTCAGATTCTTAGACAGTTATCGATTTCTAGACGATAAATTAAGTAATTTAGCTGATATGCTAAATCCTGAGGACTTTAAAATCATAAACACGGAGTATCAAGAACATGAACTCCAGCAATTAATGACACGCAAAGGCGTTTTCCCCTATACATATCTAGACAGTATAGATAAATTAGAAGAACGTAAATTGCCTGATATAGCAGAGTTTGATGATATAACACAAGAAGATTATTTGCATGCGCAAACTGTATGGAAAGCTTTCAGTATTAGAAGTCTGGGTGAATACAGTGATTTGTATCTTAAAACGGATACTTTGTTATTGGCCGATATATTTGAAAAATTCAGAGAGTTATGTATGAATTTATATAAATTAAATCCGTGTCATTATTACACAATACCGGGTTTAGCATTCGATGCAATGCTAAGAACTACACAAGCAAAAATATCTTTAATCACTGACAAGGAAATGCTTGAAATTTTGAATCTGGAATCAGAGGTGGACTTTGTACTGTATCTAATCGATATGCGAAGGAGAATAATAAATATATGCAGGATTTTAATGAGTCATTACCCATTAAATACTTATCATATATTGATTCCAATAATTTATATGGGTTTGTTCAATCTGATTATATACCTTATGGAGATCTTCGATGGTTAACCAGAGATGAAATTAACCCAATTGATTTCCTAAATATTCCGCCAGACGCAGAAATAGGATATGTGATCGAGGCAGACCTTGATTATCCCGCAGACCTGCATGATTCATATAATGACTTCCCGCTATGTCCAAAGAATGAAACCCCCCCCTAATGACAAGTTTAAAAAACTGCTCGCTACGTTGACAAATAAGCGAAAGTATATATTACATTACCGTAACCTTCAGCAATGTATTAATTTAGGAATGAAATTGAAACATGTTCATAGAGTTGTAAGTTTCAGGCAATCGCAATGGTTAAAACCGTATATAGACTTGAATGCAAAAAAACGTTCTCAAGAGAAATAGAAATTCGGACAGAATCTATGGAAAATGTTTAATAGTTCAGTTTATGGGAAATTTATAGAGAATGTACGTAAATATAATGACTTTCGGCTTCGTACAAATTGGAAGCAAGCACGGAAATTAATATCGCGACCTACGTTCAAACGTGTTGTAATATTTGAAGAAAATCTTGTCGGAATTGAATTGTCAAGAGAAGAAATTAAGATGAATAAACCCATTTACATAGGGCAGGCGATCCTTGATCTTTCCAAATTTGTAATGTATGATTTTTATTATAATGTTCTAAAAAAGAATCTTACAGACATAACTTTAAATTATACTGATACAGATGCATTTCCCTTTGAAACCAGTACCGATATTTACGAATTTATGAAAGCTAACATACAATACTTTGACACTTGCAATCATCCTTCAGATAACAAATATGGAATACCATTGTTGAATGGCAAAAAAATGGGTGTTTATAAGGGTGAATTATCTGGGAGGGTAATGACAGAATATGTGGGGTTGCGTTCCAAATTATATGCTTATCGATACGACGGTCAGGTAGTTAAGAAATCGAAAGGCGTTGCAAAGTGTGCAATGCGTTCAATAACTTTTGACGATTACCTATCATGCCTCAGGAATGTGAATGCATTGCATTATACTAAACAGACAACTTTTAGGAGCTATAAACATAACGTTCACACAGTGGAAATTAACAAACTTTCTTTAACTGGTGTTGATACAAAACGTTATATTTCAGAGAAATCACATTCAACTCTTACTTGGGGTCATTATGCAGCACCTGACACCCTGAGCATAACTCCTGAAAAAAGTTTGTCTTATGCTCTTTGTGCAGATTATGATTTTAAAATTATATATGCTTAAAATGATTTCATGCTTAATATGTTATAAAATGCTACTACAGGTTAAAATAATGTTTCAGCTCATTTTTAAGTAATAAAAAAATATTTGAGGTTGTATATAGCAGCTTATGATTTTTAAACTATGTATGCTTAAAATGAAATATGTGAGATTTCATGTTGAATATATTATAAATTAAAAATTATTTAAGGCTATATATAACAGCTTATGCTTTTTAAACTATGCGTGCTTAAAATGAAACATTTGAGATTTCGTGCTGAATATGTTATAAATTAAAAAATATTTGAGGCTATATATAGCGACTTATAATTTTAAAAACTATGTATGCTTAAAATGAAACATGTGAGATTTCATGCTGAATATGTTATAAATTAAAAAATATTTGTGGCTATATATAGCAGCTTATAATTTTTAAACTATATATGCTTAAAATGAAACATTTGATTTCATGCCAAATACGTTATAAATGCGATGTTTTCAGCTCATTATTTTTTAAGTAATAAAAAATAATTGATGCTATTTATATAAGATAACTATGACATGGTTTTAGGATAAAAATATCTGAAATTATTTGTGTAAAATGTAACTTGCAGCTATTCTCAACGTTATTTCATTCATTGTTACATTTTTGTTTTAAAAAAATTAACTTGCATTATTCATTATATTATAAGTTCACTGTTTTCGATTACTCAATGGCGATGGAAAGTGAGAAAAAATGATTGAATAAATAAAAAAACAATTTTTTGTAAAATGTAACGAACTAATTTTTTCAGTGTGATCTCACCCATTGTTGCATTTTTGTTTAAAAAATATATCTGAAAAGGTAACTTGCATTATTCATAGCAGCTTATTATTTTTTAAACTATGTATGCTTAAAATGAAACATGTGAGATTTCATGTATGTATTATTCATTATATTATAAGCTCACTGTTTTTGATTAGTCAATGGCGATGGAAAGTGAGAAGAAATGAATGAATAAAATAAAAGAAACAAATGTGTATAAAATGTAACTTGAACTATTCATAAGCTCACTGTTTTTAATTGTACAATAATGATGGAAAGGGAGAAAAAATGATTGAATTATTCATTATATTATAAGTTCACTGGGTTTTTTTTTTTTTGTATACTTAATGATGATGGAAAGTGTTTTTTTTTTGTTTTGTTTTTTTGTATACTTAATGATGATGGAAAGTGAGAAAAAATGAGTGAATAAAATAAAAGAAACAAATGTGTGTAAAATGTAACTTGCACTATTCATAAGTTCACTGTTTTTAATTGTTAAAATGATGGTGGAAAGTGAGAAAAAATGATTGAATTATTCATTATATTATAAGTTCACTGTTTTTGATTACTCAATGGCGATGGAAAGTGAGAAAAAATGAGTGAATAAAATAAAAAAAACAAATGTGTATAAAATGTAACTTGCATTATTCATTAAGTTCACTGGTTTTTAATTGTTCAATAATGATGGAAAGTGAGAAAAAATGATTGAATTATTCATTATATTATAAGTTCACTGTTTTTAATTGTTAAAATGGTGCTGGAAAGTGAGAAAAAATGATTGAATTATTCATTATATTATAAGTTCACTGTTTTTGTATACTTTATGATGGTGGAAAGTGAGAAAAAATGAGTGAATAAAATAAAAGAAACAAATGTGTGTAAAATGTAACTTGCACTATTCATAAGTTTACTGATTTTTAATTGTTAAAATGGTGGTGGAAAGTGAGAAAAAATGAGTGAATAAATAAAAAAAACATTTTTTTTCATTGGAATCCCTTCTGTTTCGTTTATTACGCTCACCCCCCCCCCCCTCTAAAGAAAACACATCCTGTATCCTTTAACTGAGGCTAGGAGAGAATTTGTTAAAACATTTGTAAAAAAATAATATAAATGAAATAAACAAATAAATAAATAAAATAGAAATAAGAAAACTGATGGAGGATATATTTTTAACAAAAAAATTTCCGTCTAAATCTTAACTTGCTTTGATCTTTATCTTACACAATTATGTCTCTAGTAAAATCCTTGAATCTTTTTTCCCCTTCTTTTTTTTTTTTTTTTTTTGGAAGGATAGGAGATAAAATTTTAAACAAATGATAAAAGAAAAATAATCATTTTAATGACATTTATTTTTATTTATGATTAAAAAAAATACATTCTGAATCTGTACATTTTTTTTTATATTATTTTTTTTACACTATAGCGTCTAATGGTCACAAGAGCTTTATCATCTCTACGACGCAGCACTTTCTCCACAAGGTAAGTATCTGGATATTGTGTTTTCAATAACTCGTGACCATAAAATCCTCCTTGTATATCACGTCCTTCAACATCTTGCAGATGGTATGTAGGTGGAAATGTAGCTCTCACAGTGACGATGCGGAATATCTCGGTCCCCCAGTTTGGTGTGAATCCCTTTTCAAGTATGCTTTTATGTCTAGAGACTCTCACAAAGTCTCCAACACTAAACCTCCTGGCATTCCTCTTCTCCCTGCCATGACGATCTCAGCTGTAGATGAAAAGTAACAAAGAATTGTCACTGACATCACTAGGTTTCATACGAATGGTAGAGTGATACTTATTATTATAATTATTTATTATTTTAGGCAATAGATTCAACCATCTGTAGGAACCTACAGCTGAAAACTCTCTATGCATCATACTTTTAAGCGTTCTTATTAAACGTTCAACTCCTGCAGCCTTAACGGTGCTAAATGTACTGTAGTGATTAATTCCATATTTAAGCATTAACTGTCTGAATTGCTTATTATAAAATTCCTTGCCATTGTCAGACTGGATGTTCTTAGGCACAGTATTCAGATCAGAGAGTATTTCACTCATTGCTTTTGTCACACTGACTGCAGTCTTGTTTTTCAATGGTCTCGCGTAAGCCATTTTTGAATAAAAATTAACAGCAATAAGAATGTACTTGTAGTTTTTATTTTCTTTTGCATATGGTATCATCTCGATTAGATCTATTTGTAATAAGTCATTTAATCCTTTACTAACTATTTTTCTGCGAAGAAATTTTCTTCTGGCTGGAGCGTGTAACTCTGGGGCAATGTTACTTCTGATCATGCTATGATGTTTGAAGTTTTCAACTCTGTCACTATCTCTCTAATTTCAGAATTATGATTAAAATTGCCTGCATCCCTAGATGCGATAAGCAATCTGAGTCTGTTAATTAAAACGTTCGGGTCGGACCAGTATACGTAATCAGTTTTTTTATAGGGCACGTGTTCCTTCCACTCGAGACCTGAACCTGTTTTACTCTCAATTAAACCTCGTATAATATTTTTATATTTGAAACCCCTGCTCGATCTCAGATGTCCGTTTCCGATGTAACCATGTCGATAAACTAGAGTTTTTCTCAAAATTTCCGAATAAGTATCCAGATCATCTTCAGTATATGAAGCACTCTGAGGCACACGCTTAAAAAGAAGTTCATATACACCAGGACTGCTTATGTATGTATCTTCACCTATCCGGACATTGTTACCAACGAATGAAATATTTTTGTTCCCTAACTTATAGGAACCATCTTCGTAACGTATACCATAAGTAGTGTCCAGATCACTGTCACTGGCTGTGCGTACCTTTTCCAGATATTTTGCAAATGAGTCAGCTGTTTCTTCTTCTTCTTCTTCGTCGATGCGAGAGAGAGGTTCCTTCCTCTCCTGGTTTTTTATTATATCCTTCAGTGGCACAGTTACGGGTTGGAGAACCTCAGACATTACACGTTTGGTCTCGAACCTGAGACCTTTTAGGGAACGTAATTTTTCCCTAATGGCCTTACTATGTCGAGCGATGGATTGTTTGAGTCGTATACCTTCAACATCCATCATCAAAATGAGTGTGTATTTAAACTATTGATGTCAATTTATAGGAGATGTTTAATTCGATGCATAGAATATGGCCATTTTTCACTCGATTGGCTGGGGCTGTGAAACTAATTTTATCGCCTATCAGAGTGGGTGCAGGATAATTTTCAATTTTCTTATCATTTATCATAACTGTAGTATCTGCTTTGGTATTAGGGATCACAGAGCAGGCAATTACCTATTCGTTTACGGGAGACGTATAATATTCGAGTCCAGAGGTTAACATGTACCTTATGGAGTTTCCTCTATACGGTTTTGTTTGCAATGGAATAGCAAGCATCCCTCTCATTTGATCTAATATAGCGTTGATGACATTCATCTGTGATTTTAAAATATTAACACTATCGTTTGTTGATGTTATGTATTTATCCAGCGAGATTTGACGACTTAACATAGTTTCCATATTTTTCTCCACTGTTGTAGCAATATCCGAGGCCATAGAAGCTAGAGCTCTGTTTAAGGCTGGCTGTGCTTCATTTTGTTTCTTTGCAACAAAATGTTTAACAAATTTTTTACTTGCTGCATCGCTATCGTCTACGGGATCTGCTATCTCCTTTATTCTTTTTTTTTTTTTTTTCGAAAAGAAACGTTTCCGTTTGAATCATGAAGCGGTGTCCGTTTTTTTTGTAGTGTTTAACGCCCGCTTTAACTACTAATGGCACCGCAGGCGGTGACACTGATGATACATGAATGATAATGGAGCACCGGTGGAATGCGATGGCGGGGGAAACCGGAGTACCCGGAGAAAACCCGCCACAGCGCCGTTTTGTCCACCACAAATCTCACATGCGGTCGCTTGGGATCGAACCCCGGCCGTCTAGGTGAGAGTCGAGTGATCTAACCACTCGGCCACGGCTCGGCCTGCGGTGTCCGTGCATTAACGTAATCTAATATATATTTTTTATTCGGAACGTCGTGATCGTGAACTGGAAGCAATACTACCTTCAGTCTTATCGTTTCCAGAAGAATATTATTTTCCGCATCACGCTTGAAGGCATATTTACTTAGATATGTCATTAAATTCTCGTATTGTGTATCAAGTGATGTTTGCACATGATTCCTAAGCAATGCTTCAAAGTCAGCCATGTGCTGAAATGAAGTCTTTTTGGCAAACGTCTGCATTCGATTCTCAACGACGGTCGTAAGCGTTTATTTGTTTATTTGTTGCATCATTCTCCTCTTCACGATCCTGAACATTACACAGACGCTTCTTCCTGAATTGATAATTTCCCATGCCATCTCGATTTATAATATAACGGTCAATTACAGCTCTGGAGGGGCCGATTCTCCTGGACCCGAACCTATCGATACTCATAGTTGAAGTGAATAATGTCATGTAGTTGTTCACTCTGATAAAGGTATCGAAACAGTTTCTGTATCGTCCTTCATTCAGAGGGAATTCAGGTGCTATGACAACAAAGGGTCTCGGGTTCGATTCTTCATTGCTCTCCCACACTTGCTTACACAACTCCTTGAATTCTACATAATTCATATCCGTATTTACATAATCGTCGTATATATGTTTTAAATTTAGGTTATCTTGCCTGAACAGTACAATTATATTTACATTATCTCTAATTAAATGTTTCGGTACTTTTGCATACGACTGTGCTAAGTATACTGCATCAACGTTACGGTGTCTACACATGCTATAATACGATGCTATCTTTCCTTGCTTCTCATTAATGACGTTATCAAAGATGAATATTGAATTTTCTCTTGCTTCGCCGGGTTGCATCACCTTTTCATCATCTTCAAACGTATACACTCCTATATCAGGTATAGTTTTTAACACTTTAAGTAGATATTGGTATTTTGGCTGATGTAACGATTTTGAATAAATGTACAGATTCTCAAACCTCAGACCGTTCTCGTGTATTAGTAGGTTGTACGTTTGTCTTCCCAGCATTCGAGCTGCCCAGAATGAGAGGTCTGACATTACTCGGGAAGAGAGATCCGTGTCTTCCTTCACGAATATCATTATCAAAGTCTAGCACTTGTATCGGTAGAGAACACTTTTGCTTCACTACTTCCATCTCGTGACTAAGGTTATAAGGTAAATATTTTTTCTTTTTATTTCCTAGTGTGTCATGGGCTCTGGAAGCGTTCGGAAGTCTTCCAAGAAGGAATCTGGATTTATTGATTCTTTAATTAATTCTCTTCCGTTTGAGGCTCATCTGCCGGGTTACAGATTCTGTGGACCTGGAACGAAACTACATAAACGTCTGCAAAGAGGAGACTTGCCTATAAACGAATTGGACCGTGCGTGTCGAGATCACGATATTGCCTACGCTACGCATCAGGACATGCTTCGAGACATTTGGCTGACAGGGTTCTCGTGGAAAAGGCTTGGAATAGGGTACAGTCTGCCGACGCTGCTTTTGGTGAAAAGCTTGCTGCTGAACTTGTAACTGCTCTCATGAAGGGGAAGCTCGCCGTAGGTGGTGGTTTGCGCAAGAGGCGTACAACAGCCAAGAGGAGGATCCTGCCGCCTGCTGCGAGGGGAGGTTTCTTACCTTTGATACCACTGTTGGCTGCATTGGGTGCAGCAGGTAGTTTGGCAGGGGGAGCTGCTCACATTGCTACTTCAGTGAATAGGAAGCATGCTGCCGAACGACAATAGAAGGAGCTGGCCCGTCACAATCAACATATGGAAGCCTTAGCTGCCGGCAAAGGTCTTGGAGGGAAGCGCAGGAAGCGAAAGGGTAAAGGTTTATATCTACGTCCAAAACCTCGGGGCGAGGCCTGTATATATCCCGGAAAAAGCCTTAAACGGTATCGAGATCGAAACGTATGCTAGACGGCTACATATATCTAAATTTAGAGGTGTGTACATGATCGACAAACTACCTCGAAAACCTAGACGTGTCGAGAGGATTGTAATAAACTTGGATAGTTCTCACAATCCTGGAAGTCATTGGGTTGCTATACGCAAGGATGAAAATGTAGCCTTTTATTTTGATAGTTTTGGCAATTTGAAACCTCCAGGAGAAATTGAGTCTTACCTTTCAGGCGTTAAAATTCTGTATAACAAACGTAGGTATCAGAACTTTGATTCTGTAATTTGCGGTCACTTGTGCTTGCAGTTTCTGTTATAAAACAGTTTCATTGATCAGTTTGAATCGTCAAAATGAGTTACACTATCACCGTGAGCGGGTCTGATTCCAGCTTCTCTACTCATCTGAATCCGCCACTCCATCTAGATCCTAATGGTTTTTACGAGATTGCTTTATTGAATTTTGAGACATTTTATTCAATACCCAATGTTGATCATAGCAATAACCTTTTCCATTACATTCGCGATGGAAGGCTTGAAACAATTGTGATTCCACCCGGCACTTACGAAATTGACGATATAAGCAATTTCATAAAGCATAGACTCGACGTTGATGACAAGCTTTTTCTACGACCTAATAATAACACGATGAAGGCCGAGATCCTGTGTCCCTATGTCATCGATTTTACTCAAGAAAGATCGGTTGGTTCTCTTCTCGGTTTCACAGGCAAGCGCACAGTGAAGTCTAAAGAACTGACAGAGTCTGACGAACTGGTGAATATCTTTAAAGTGAGCATTATACGCGTCGAGTGTAGCCTTGCAACAGGATCCTTCGTAAATGGTAAGAGCAGTCATTCTCTTTACGAATTTTTTCCATCGGTTCCTCCTGGCTATCACATCTCTCAGGAACCATCCAGTCCTATATATCTACCAATCATCGACACGAATCTCATAGAGCAGCTTGGTATTCGGGTGGTGGACCAGAACGGAGAAACGCTTGACTTCAGAAACGAAGCTATCACTGTGAGACTACACATACGGCGAAATGGGGATAAGTTTTAAAAGACATTACTATAATAAAAAGCTTCTCTCAAAATTAAGACCTACTCTGTCTTCGACACGCAACCTGCTAACATCATCCAATCGGATGTTTCTAGAGGGACTGGGCTTCAAGGTTCTGTAATGGACGTATTAGACGTGACAGGGGTTCCAACGTTTGATGATAAGATCAGTAAAGAGGAAGAGCATGTGTTCCTACCTTACAACACATCAGCTCTCTTAGAATACCATGCCAAGCTGAGGATCTGTATACGCTTCCTAGCAGAAGTTATCTCTACATAGAAGGTTCTCTTACTAAACCCAATGGAGAACCAACGTCGTCAAAGCTGACCAACAATGCCATGGCGTTTCTGTTTGACGAGATTCGTTTGGATATGAACGGTATTACTATAGACAGAACACGGAATCCAGGAATTTCTTCAACTATGCGAAACTATGCTTCTCTCAACACTGGACTCCAATCGCCTACAGAACGCCGGGTGGACCTACCCGGGAGAGGATATCGAAATCGTCAACCCCACGAATGGTATATTCAACGCTATCCTTCCTCTCTCGATGCTTCTAGGTTTCGCAGACGATCACAAGGAGCTCATTCTTAATAGCAAGTTTGAACTTGTTCTCATTAGATCTAAAAATTCTAATAATTGCGTATTAGGCAATGATCTATCAGTCATTAAACTAACCAGAATCGAATGAAGGATGCCCGTACTTCGACTTTCCGATGCCAAGAAGGTGGAGAAACTTAAACTAGTCAAGTCGGATCAGCCTCTGCACATTGCCTTTCGAACCTGGGACCTTCACACTCAACCTGCTGTACCGCAGAACAAAGGCTTCACATGGAACGTTGCCACGACATCCAAACTTGAAAAGCCTCGTTTTGTCATAGTGGGCGCACAAACCGACAGACTGAATTATCCTTCTAAAGATAGCTCTCTCTTTGATCATTGCAATATCACCAATCTCAAACTTTATCTCAACAGCGAATGCTATCCCTATCATGACATGAATTTGGATTTTGCAAATTCAAGATTCGCATCTTTATATGATCATTACTCTAAGTTTCAATATTCTTATTATGGAAAGGACAATTATCCACTTTTGAAGAGAAATGATTTCGTCAAGTATGCACCTCTATTTGTCATCGACTGTTCTCATCAGCCCGAGGAGATTGTTACCGGTGCCGTTAATATCAGATTGGAAGTTCAAGCATCAGCAAACTTTCCCACACATACATCTTTATTTTGTTTAATTATTCATGATAAAATGTTCACTTACAAACCATTAACTCATATTGTTCAATCTATTATTTAGAAAAAGGAAAATGTATTTTTATATGAATAAAGATAAACAAAGTTAATCATAATATCTTTTTATTGAGTTTAGCATACATCTCCTTAACCCTTCTCCTGATACTCCTACCACCAACTTCGTATGAGCTCATTGACTTATAAACATTGTACAATTGAAATACATTTCTTTCAATATATGGAATTGGTTTCTTTAATCCTATTAGAGCAGCTATATCCAGATTTATAACATATTCGTTTAGACATATATTCACAAGAGCTATTTCATGACATTTGTTCATTTGCAATATTACATTATATGCATAGATTATATTCTCACTGTACAACACTCTGGGAAGCGTAGCTTCTTTCATATACGTTTCTAGCACAAGCATGTTTTGAACTATTATTTGCCAGTCTTGCTTTGTTATGTATGCATACGCATCGTCTGCTGCTATGATGTATAGCGAGGGGATTTCGTAATGCAATCCTATATTCACTCGATGGTAGGGGCTAATGGAGATGTCGTTGAGCATAAACACACTATTTGGATTCATCTTTCTCCATCTTTTCAGGGATTGGATCGAAAATGATTACTATAATGTCTTCCATTCTCTTCTTCTTGATGTCTACCTTTGCCTTGTTCCTCTTCTTCTCAGATTTCTTATCAGACCTAGAAACATACATACGCAAAATAGTCAGAAATAATATTATAATAATTATAATCTCTTCTTTATTGATAATAGTTATACTCACTTTTCTTCTTCACCTGCCTCCACGGTCTGGACGCTTCGATCCACATCCCTATACGGAGGCACATCTTCACCTTCGAATATTCTGTAAAAATATACACAATTGTTTTAACACTTACACATAACCAATTTTGTTTATTCTAAGTGTTTCACATATGTCTCATGTACTTACCTAGTCAACTTGCGATACACATCGCAATAGTCACCGCAACGGAAGGATGTAGTCATTTCATCATGCTGCGATGGATCCTTACAGACAATGCTATGCGTATCTCCATTACACGTTTCCTCGTGCTTATCAAGACAATGTTGCTTCATTTGCTCGTACTCTCCCATGTTCACCCAGTGCGCGTTGTCACTCTCGACTACACTTCTGATTATTTCACTGTTCATGGTGACGACTCACAGACATCTGTACATGCACAATCATTTCACCGATGTAGATGGGAAGAGTGGGAGGGGATTTGAATGTGTTCATTCTTTTCATGATGACCTCATCACACACATGTGCTGCCTTTTTCTGAAGCTTTGAACATGTTCTGTCTTGCTCGATGACGTCATACGATATCCTCCGGCGAGTTTTTGAAAGTCGTGATACAGCAACAATTATTTTACCAATGTAGATGGAGGACGGGATACAGGTTTGAACGTGTTCATTACTGATCTCCGCACATTACACACGTGCTGCTGCTTTTTTTTTTTTTTTTTTTTTCAAAGTTTTATATATGTTCTATCTTGTTTTGCTCAATGACCTCATTACTCACACGTTAACCTCCAGCGAGTTTTGAAAGTCTTATGCTCGCAGACGACTATGCAAGTGATACAGCGACAATTATTTTACCAGTGTAGATGGAGGAGAGGATGCAGGTTTGAACGTGTTCATTACTAACCCATATTACACACGTGCTGCTTTTTTCAAAGTTTTAAACATGTTCTATCTTAATTCAAAATCTTCTCGGGCTTCTAGCCAGGTAAAAACTTGGCTTGACACCAACGTTTCGAAGTTCACCCTGAAGACGAGGAAGATGCACTTCTTCGAAACGTTGGTGTCAAGCCAAGTTTTTACCTGGCTAGAAGCCCGAGAAGATTTTGAATTAACACGTCGCCAGGAAAGTTTCAGTTCTTATTTTATGTTCTATCTTGTTCGATGACCTCGTTACTCTTGCATCGCATGTCCATATACATACACGTACACTCATTTTGTAGATTATTATAGAACCGTCTAACGTTATTTTCTTTCTCTCTCTCTCTCTCTCTCTCTCTCTCTCTCTCTCTCTCTCTCTCTCTCTCTCTCTGTAATTGTGTTATATTCAACAGCGTACAGTATTTTAACTTTTTTTTTTTTCTATATTTTTATTTTATTTTATGCATCTCCTATTTTCTCCCCTACCTACATGCTTCTTCTTTTTGATCCATTCCCACTTCTGAATTTTAAATCACGCCCACGCCCCGCCCCGTCACGTGATGTCATAGTACACTCTCTGCAATATACCGTCGTCTTACAAATTTAAGGGTATAGAAACATATATTTGCAGGAGCCAAAGGCCTCATAATTCTCCTACTCTCATCCCGAAGCTTTCTAAACAACATCTTATCAGAAGCATTCTCCAATGAGTTTCGCTGTTTACGTAAAACCATCGTCATCTATTGAACAGCTACAGACTGATCTTCTTATTGTCCCCTTATGTATACACTGGATATGATGCTGCTGAGAAATTTATGGATTATCTAATAACTCTTGCAAATAAGATTAGCAGATTTATATATTATGCTAAACCTCTGAATCTAGCGGATCAGCAACAGTAGGATTTCAAGTCATCTTCCGAATGCTACTTGTGTGATAAAAAACTCACTGAAGAAAACTGGAACGTTACAGATCATGACCATTTGACTGGCGAATATCGAGGAAGTCTCGATAATGAGTGCAATCTAGCCTGCAAAACACCAAAATGTATTCCTGTCTTCATGTACAACTTAAGCGGATATGATTCACATTTCATCGTTAGTTATGTTGTACAAGTGAAAGAGTGGATCTGATTCCGTGCTCAGAAGAGAAGCATATTTCATTCTTGAAGCATGTTGTAGATATTAACCTTCGCTTCGTGGACACATACCGTTTTTTCACTTCAAGTTTGGATAAACTAACAAAAACCCTAACGTTGTTTTTTGAGACATGCAAATAGTTTGGAGCAGAGAAGATTGGTTTTTGACATGCTATGGAGTATTTCCCTATGATTACATTACGATATGGTATGTTTTAAAAGAAATGTGCTTGCTTCCAAAGGAAGCGTTCTACAATAGATTAAAGGAAGAGGAAATCAACGATCAAGACCACGAACCTACTAAAAATGTCCGGGAACAATTTAAAGTCCGAAATTTGGGAGAATGCAGTGGTCTCTGCTTAACCTCAGATGTACTTCTTGTCGCTGATGTTTTTGAAGCCTTCAGAGAGCAAACACTGAATACTCATAAAGTTGATCCTGTAAATTACTTTACATCTCCGGGACATACCTGGGATGCTATGCTTTTGTATACCAGGATTGAGCTATAATTATTATTGGATTATAACCAACTGCTCATGGTGGAATCTGGCATAAGAGGAGGAATATATCAAACAAGAAGCACAAAGATTGCCACTATGTTCTTTGCACTTCATACTTGCGATGCTTGTTAATTTGGCAGCAATTACACCTTTTTCTCTTTCCTGATAGAACCAATTGTTTCCCCAAAGGGCCATATTTTTGCATACATCGATGCATGGCATCAACTGTTTTCTTTGGGAGATTAGGGATGTGAATTAGAAGCTACATTAGAGTCTTACCATTTCCTTGACTAATTCTCTTAGGAGCAAACGCCTTCTATCAGTTCTTTCAGTATAATATGTCAGATGTTGGGCAGAAAATAAAATTTCACTCATTGCTGCAACGTCCATCATATTCGTCTACAATGCAAATGACCGTCTCCTTGTTTGTCTCTTGTTGGTGTAATATCGAACCTTTTGGTCCATTTGCTCTACTTCGCCCTTTGTGGAGTTATAGAACGTTATTATATCTGGTTTCTCTTTTGCGTGAGCTTGATCAATATCTTTGTCATGATGCATTGTACTGATGAGAACGACTGATTCTATCCTTTTGGGAACATAACTGACCATTGTTATTTCATCTCTGAAGGAAAATAGCGAGGAATGCACTGCTCTTAAGGCGGACTGTTTCATCTCATTGGGGTTTTCTGGTTTATTTAGATTGATTGTACCCACCACTGTATTTTGCTTCTGAAGCATCTCTTCTGCCAGCTGAATGCTAGTGAAGAAGCTATTAACAGTAATATTTCTGGACGATCCTTCTATGCTTTTAGCAAGATCTTTCACCACAATCAAACCAAGATTTTTCTGAAAGGGGCCATGTGGTTTCCTTCCCGTGTGCACAATTCCATGTAGAGCATATGCAGATGTAGCATCACATAACCAAAATATCTTTATGCCATACTTGGCATGTTTAGAGGGCATACACTGGATAAAGCTGCATCTTCCACGGAATGGGAGTAATTGTTCGTCAACTGTGAGTGAATCACTAGGAATCATACTATTTCTACATTTGTCAAAAAACAGTTCCCATATTTAACGAACAGCTGCAAGTTTGTCGTCTACAGATCGAGCTTCACAGGTGCACCTGTCATCAAGTCTTATCGTTTTCCTTGTATCCTCAAATCTATTCACTGACGTTGTGGCTTTATATGTAGGTTTTGCCTTTTCATCCAAGAATAATTCTCTTGTAGGGGCAGCCCAAATTTTCTCAAAACCAGCAAGCAGTAATAGGCCAAGAAAACCCTATATTTCAACAACTGAAACGTTATTCCATGTTTTACCATGCGAAGCAGTAACTCTTCTGCGAGCATTTTTGGTTGCCGGAAGTCAAGAAGCATAAACAAATCGAGATACACGAGGGGAACAATGTATGTGATATTCTGTTCCTTCAGGCTGTAAACTGCACTTATATACCGTTTACACCGATTTTTAAAGACTTCTTGTTCTGTGCAGATTTGGTCATCAGAAGAATAGAAGCATCCTAAAATCGAGATTTATGAAGCGAAAAATGTATGTGATATTCTTGTTCTCACATATCTAAACTGCTCATACATACCATTTGCAGTGATTTTTTCTTTAAAAAAAAAAAACTTTTGTTCTGAGCAAATTTTATGCCAGAAGACTAGAAGCATAGGAAAGTCGAGAATCACGACGGGAAAAAAGAATGTGATATTCCTGTTCTACAGTTTTTAAACTGCATGTATATTCCATTTTCATCGTTTTTTAAACAACTTTTGTTCTGAGCATATATGGTCACCAGAAGCATAACATAAAAGAAACACCTATTTGATATTCTGTTTCGCCATTTGCAGTGATTTTTATAACTTTTGTTCTGAGAACATTTGATCGCCAGAAGACTAGAAGCTTAAATAAATCAAGATTAACGCAGCAAAAAATATGTGATATTCATTTTCTCCAGGCTATAAAGTGCTCGTGTATACTGTTTGCAGCGTTTTTTAAAGAGCTGTCGTTCTGTATGGTCACCAGAAGTTAAGAAGCATCAAAAATCGAGATTAGCGAAGTGAAAATTGTATGTGATATTCTTGTTCTCCAGGCTCTAAACTGCTCGTATATATCATTTGCAGGGATTTTTAAACAATTTTTGAATTGAACATATTTGGATGTCAGAAGACTCTAGATATAAAAAATCGAGACTCACGCAGCGAAAAAATGATGTGATATTTCTGTTCTCCAGCCATCAAACTGCACGTATATACAGTTTGCAGTTTTTTAAAAGAACTTTTGTATGTGGCATATTTGGTTGACAGAAGACTAGGAGCATCAAAAGATCGAGATTCACGCAGCTAAAATTTTGTTATATTTGCTCATATTTTTAAAACTATTATATTCTGAGCATATATGCCATTTACAGCGCTTTTTCATCAACCTTTGTTCTGAGCATATAAGGCGCTAGAAGATTAGAAGCATAAAAAAATCGTGTTTCACGCAGCGAAAAAATATACTGTTATCCAGCTTTTATACTCCAAGCATTTACCGTGTGCAGCTTTTTTTAAGAGTTTTTGTTCTGAGCATATTTGATCGCCAGAAGGCTGGAAGCTTAAATAAATCGAGAATCACGCAGCGAAAAATTAATTAGGCATTCTTGTTCCCCAGGCGCGTATCTACCATTTGCAGCTATTTTTAAAAAACTATATTTCTGAGCATTTTTGGTTGCCAAAATTCATGAAGCATCTAAAAATCGAAACTCGTGCAGGGAAATATTTATGTCATATTCTGTTTCTCCAGACTCTATTCTGCATGTATATACCGTTTGCAGCGATTTTTAAAGATTTTTTTGTTCTGAGAACATTTGTTCGTCAAAAGACTAGAAGCATAAAAAAATTGACATTCACGGCGCGTAAAATTAATTTGATATTCTTGTTTTCCAGGTTTTAAACTGCACGTATTTACCGTTTGCAAAAATTTTTAAAGAATTTTTGTTCTGAGCTTATTTGCTCGTTGAAGACTAAAAGCATAAAAAATCCAGATTAAAGAAGCAAAGAATTATAATGATATTCTTGTTCTCCAAACTGCACGTATATACTGTTCACAACGATTTTTTAAATCTTTTTGTTCTGAGCATATTTGCTCGCCCAGAAGCATAAAAGAGTCAAGATTCATGCAGTGAAAAAATAATGTGATATGCCTGTTCTCCAGCCTTCAAACTGCACGTATATACTGTTTGCTTCTTTTTTTAAAGCACTTTTGTTCTGAGCATTTTTGGTTCCCAGAAGTCTCGAAGCATCAAGAAATCGAGATTCTCACAGCAAAAAAATGTATGTGATAATCTGTTTCTCCAGGCTCTTAACTGCTCGTATACACCGTTTGCAGCGATATTTAAATAGGTGCACAAGCAATTTTTATTAAAAGAGAAGTGATGAAGCTATTTCAAGGTCTACTATTTTTTTTTCTGAGGATATTTGATCGCTAAGACTAGAAGCTTAAATAAAATCAAGATTCACGCAGCGTAAAATTAATGTGATAATTGTGTGCACTGGCCTTCATTGGTGAAGGTCTCAGGTTCAAATACTACCATTTGAAGGTACCTTTATGTTTAGTAAATTTAATGAGAACTGATTATTTGGCATGGAAGTGTCATTTCATTAGTTTAATTATGTTTCATTAAATCACACAAATGGTTACTTTTTAGAATATGCTTTAATGAACATCATAAATAAATGCATATAACATTGTAATTATAACTTACAAACATAAGGCATCAGTAAATAATAATTTACTATTTAAAGCTATTCTTTAATAAAAAAGAAGGCAAATAAATTCTTCTGAGAATTTACAAAATGCAGTATGTACACAAAAAATGAGTTGTCCCCAGATTCTATGTGTCAATCGAAGAGCTGTGTGTATTATCTGAGCAAGTAGATAAGAGCAGTGTAAACATGATGCACAGTGGCATGAACTGATTGCTGCAGTCAGCCGGCAGCTGATACCTTCATGTGTTTACATACCCATGGCTATTGCCCCCAGTCTCAGCCTCTTTTCTCCTTGTACTAAACATCTTGACTGCTCACGTCTGTTTGTATAGATATCTTTGTAAAAATTTATATTCAGAATGCACACAAAAGAACTGTACATTTTGTCTGTGCAATGGTTAACTTGTGAGTACTGAGAACAGCTGACAGAATAACGTTATGGTAGCCCAGAGGTTTAAGAAAGCCTTGCTTGCTTCCACTCATTAAGTTCCTAAGTTCAATTCTTGCGCTGCCAATCACCTTTTTCTTATGCTTGTTAATTTTATGACTGGATATGTAGAACATAATGTTGCATTAATATAACTTTGAATTTGAAGTTATGGTCCTACTTATGCACACAAATACATAATTCTACTAATACGTGTATTAAAAAACTAAAAAAAAATGTGTAAATAGACTATTATCTTTTGAACTAAAACACATAAAATAAAATTAATATCAGGTGCATGGGCCCTCACCTCATATAACTGCCCTAAATCTTCAGGGCATAGACAAAATTAAATGCCTGCTGTAATGTGGATGAGAAGTTACAAGGCCCAGGCTTCTTGAATTTTTGCTTAGAAGCCATCTTTTGTCCTTTGCACATTTATAGGTAATTTGGAGGGCAGCTCCCTTTTTACCTCAGCCCACACTTCCTCAATATGGCTCAAATCTGGTGAACAGGGAGGCATGTCTACCACTCTGATAACCTGCCTCTCTGAAAACCAATTAAAAACCTTTCAAGATGTGTGGACAGAATGATTATCTTGTACAAATTCAACAATTCCATCAGGATATCTCATTCTCACCGAGTAAATCAAAATAATTATTGAGCATTACCATGTACTGCACACTGTTCAGTGTATCGTCAAGCTGCCACAGCACACCTAGATGCCCCTTGATATCCAGCCCCAACCGATACAAATGTGCAATGATGATGGATGATGAAACAATTGCCTTTCCTTTATGTGTGGAAGAAAATGTCACCTCGTCAACAGGTTTTGTCACCACAAAACAAAGCTCCTAGCTTCCCCAAAAATCAAACTTGCCCAAACTTGGATTCCTAAACATGTTTCAAAACATTGGTGTTTCTCAACAATACTTTTAGTATTTTTTCACACTATACAGATTTCATTTTTTTTTCATTGAAAGAGAGCTGTTTGTGCTTGATGTGTTGGCGCACCATATGCTTTTATGTGTAGCAAGCTGCTATTGGGTAGAATAAGCCCTTAAATAAGCATAATAATTATCATATTAACTGTACCGAATGTTGTGAATGAAGTATGTATGTCTAAAATATATAACCACTATGTACTGATTCAATATCATTAAGAGATTGAAAAAAACAATTTTTGTTACATGTAAGAAGCGAAACTGTGAATCTCAAAAGAGGGGTAGCCTACGTTTTGTCACAGCACTACAGTGAACACACATGGAAGGTGGTAGGTTTAGTAATGCTGTACAATACAAACTGTTATCATGTTTTGTGTCAATATTTTTAGTTAATATTGATAGTTTGTTGTTGAAGAAACTTAAGTTATGTATTTAAGATTATTGATCATATGGGTTAGCAATAAGATTAAGCACTAAGATTTGGAACTTGTGACAACTTATTGCTTCTACACAACTGTATTGCGGATGGTGTACACAAGTTGATGTGCTGTGAGGATTTAGATGAATTTGGTGTTCCAGACATGACTATTTATTTTTTTTTGTCTGTGGGGGTACATGCAAACTAGATAATGTTTGCAAGTCCTTATAATGCTTGTTGTGAAGCTCTTTCATCCCCAAAATAGTGTATTTAACAGTAACTATGACATCATGCCAGACCATCACAGATAAACCTTTACAATAGAGTTTCCACCATGAGGTTGTTATAGATGTTTGAACTAGCCACCATGTTGACGGATGCAAAATCTCAGTCTAACCATCATCACCAGCCTAACCCAGCACAACATGGCCAGTGTGATATCATGGCAAGCTAAGATGATGCGTTTCCCTTAGTTGTTGAGGAGTCATTGGCTGTTCCTAGTACACAATATCTTTAAGATAACCCTTTAAGAAGAAATCTAATGGGGTTAGATCTGTTGAACATGCTGGCCCCCCTATTGGTCCAGGCCATCAATCCACTGCTCAGGGTAGGTGACATGGAGATAAGCAGTTATACGACAGCCAAATGAGCTGGTGTCCCAACATGCTGGTATCACATAGTTTTGCAATAGCACTTCATTCAGTAGAGTAGGCAGCTGGTGTTATAGGAAGTGGATATAGCAATTCCCAGTGAGTTGGCCATCATAAAAATATGGGCCTATGGAATATATCAGCCCAAATATTGAAACTGCATTGGACTTATAAGGCCACTTCTTGCATCCAATGTGGGTTTACAATGATCCAGTAATGCATGTTGGTAATTTACGCAGCCTTTGTTATAGAACAATGCTTTGTCTATAAATAATACAGTTGCCAAAACATGTGGATTTTGTTCAGTTTGCCATATTCTCTACCTAGCAAAAGTCACTCTCTGTCCTTAGTCTGGCTACAGTAGCTCCTGGTGAAGATGATCAGAGCAAAACTTTGCATGATGTAATATTCTCCACGCACAAGATTAGTTAATACTGAAATGCCTGTGAATGTTCCTTGTACTACAACGTGGATGCTGAATGACATAATCAGTCACCAATCCATTGTTGCTTGATCTCAAAAGAAAGGATGATTTCTTTATGGATGTAGTGTCTTGTGCACTGTTCCTGATCCCAGAAGGTCATTCACAACTTGCAAAAATGTGTGATCTGTAGGAAGTGTTCTCTACAGAAACCTTTGTCAGTATAGAGAACCTGCCTCCATTGCATTCTGCTGCACTTTGTCATATACTAACAGCATTTCTAGATACTCTATTCGAAAACATTATTCCAGAGCAAGCATGAACAACTTTGTATTTATAGGTAAATCCTCTTTCTAGTGCATTCAGAAAGAATTCATGATTTGCTGGATTATCCTCAAAACTTGAACAGAAATGATAAAAACTTGTTTATTTGCAGGTATGATTTAAACTTCTAGCCTACCATGACTTCCCAGCATTTTGACCATTGCCGTACTGAAGTACGTTAATAATGAGCACCACTACTATGTAATCAGCAGATTGGTGAATGCGGTGTCAGCACCTGCATTTTGCATCATCTGTAAAAGAAATGTTGCTTAGCATCAACCTGCAGGATGGAGTGTAAATAAAAGGTGTCCCAGAATTCAGCTGCACAAATTGGGAGGATAGTACAAGATTCCTAGCTGAAAATTTTGATAGGGAATCTATTGTCCCTATTGCCAAATATCAAAGTTGTGGCACGTTTTCTTGATCACACACCAGAGGCTGTAATTCAAAAGAATGTGGACATGTGTTATATTTTCATTCAGAAAGGATAGTCAAGGAATGCAGTAATAGTGCACAATCAATACAATATTTAAAACTATTGGATTGTTCTTTGAGGGTGTGCCCACCAATGATAACCATTTGGTTGATTTCGGATCATAGTCACAGTGGTCCACTATAACATACTGGTGGGTGAGTTGGTATAGCACTTGGTCACTGAATCCCACGGTAGTCAGATCGCATAGTTCTCTGAAGTTTCCTTTGTTTAGTTTTTTTAACTTTTTTTTTTTTCTCAAAGAGTTACACAATTTGACCAGCAGTAATATGTTCAGTTTATATTTTTTAAATCAAGATGATAAACCCCTTAGGACAAATTACTTTCAAAAGACTGAATGAAATCTATGTAGCATTTAATAGTCAATGCAGTAATTGTTTGTCAAGAAGTCTGCATGGATTAATTTAATAAAACAATTAGGTTTGTTGAAAACATGTATGTTATATTTGCTTCGAAACAGAGAAACTAAACTATGATTTTAGCAGTGGAATTCAAAAGCTCTGCTAGTGCTAGGATTCGAACAGTGGCACTTCGGTTTTGTCTATGTAGGTATTATGTTGTTTTAACCATTTCAGATACTGTAGTCCATGTGGTTGTGCTTCATAGGTGCAATCTCTGCAGAGATGTTGCAGTTCAATACATCAAATAGTTCCTCTGGTACCTTACCAGTGTATTTTGGGTATTGAATTATTTCTCAAAGTCTGTTTTTATTCATTTTTCATGCAGAGTCCACAGTTTTTATCTAGTTTTAAGTAGGTACTTGTTTTACTATGGTGATGGTTGTTCATTTTCTATTTCATTTCAAGTTCACTTGACACAATGATGTATTGTTTCATAAATTGAAAATTCTGCCTACAATTGTAATGTGTAAGTAGATAACCTGTCAATGTGTGATATACTGTATTTTAGAAGCTACTTCAAGAAGCACAGAGAAGTGTACTGCTAGAGGTGCTTCATGCCATTGTTACTGAAATGTCTCCTTTGCACCTAGATGCTTATTATACATCACATTTATTTTAGTTTGTCAGTATAAGTGAATCATATTGAATAACGCAGCAAAATATAAACGGCTCATTACAAAATTCAAACAAAGGAAACAAAATAAAAACAAAGATCCTATGGAAATTTAAACCTCCAAATCCTTCTCCATCTTAACATAACGCTAACCACAGTCCTATGCCACTATATCCACATTCTCCAAAATTCGAGTGTTTAGTCATGGCCCATGGCAATTTTCATCAGCTAACACTTCATACATTTTATGCTGTAGTAAACAATTTGGAACCCATAGCCCATAAGTTCCCTATCTCAAACTATTTATCTTGGACTTTTCCTGGGTATATACAGGTTGTCCCAGAATTAAATCATACAAATTGGCAGGATTGTAGAGGGGTTGTAGATAAACAGTTTGAGATATGGAAACTGCTGTCCCTTTTGCCAAAAGTTGAAGTTATGGCATGTTTGCTGGATCGCATATCGTGGTTGTAAATTAAAAGACATGTGTGTCCTATTTTCATTCAGAATGCCTAATTTGTATGCCAGTTGTCCAAAGAATTCAATATTGGTGCACTATCATTGTATTAGACTCCAGCTAGAACAAATTTTGTATTGAGCAAGATTTTGAAATGACAGGTATTTTAGTACAAGTATGTAAACCAATGTAATGGTACTGTATAGGTCTCCCAAGGGAAACCCTACTATTTTCTTGTAAAGCCTGAGGAGTTCTTTAATTTTCTCTTAACACCTAAATGGAAGTACTTTAACATTTTAATTGGTGGAGATTTAAATGCAGATTTTAACATAATGGTTGATAAACAAAGTGTAGAAGAGTTTAAAAACCTTCTTAGGCAAGTCAATTTCAATTGCACAAATAATAAGCCCACAAGAGTCTTGGTCTGCCTGCCTAGATAACATATGTATAAATATTACTCTAGCATGAATAACATGTGATACAGTTGCTTTTCCTTATTTGGACTTCGGACCACGACTTAGTCTGACTCATATAAAATATTTTATACCAAGTAGTCAACTGGTGTCAAAGAATAAAACAAAAGAGGTGATTTCAAGGCCTATAACAGACAGTAAAATCTTAAATTTTAAACTGTGTCTATGTAATATAGAATGGATCAAGTATGTAAATCACAACTTTCTAACATACTATCAGTTGAGAACATTTTTGAAAGATTTTTCACAGCCTTAAGAATATTTTTGAACTAAATATACAAGAAAGAAAATCATTGTCAAAATTAATTTCAGTCAAATGAAAGTCCATACAAAGAAGAAAGCTCTTGGTATACTCCACAGCTTGTAGATATAAAAAGGAAAATATTGATATATCTAGGTTTATTTAGGAAAGAAAAGACAGATAGGGCCAAGACATCCTATGTAAATGCAAGAAACAAATATAAACTTGCAAAAAATAAATCAAAAAGGATTCATAGCCCTAAAACTATTGAATCGTCAGGTAATAAATGTAAGAAAGTGTGGAGTTTTATTAATTTTTATTGCAAGAGGTCACAAAGATGATGTCATAGAAATTGCCCTCACAAATTCAGTAACTTTTTCATAAATTCATGAGAAGAAATAAGAGGTAATATTAGGACACCTGGAGAATCTGCAATAGATTTAATAAAATATTATAATATAAGGCATAATAACCGTGAATTTTTTTTCTCAGAAGTAATTCAAAAAATAGTACTAAGCACAGTAAGTAGATTCAAACTATCAGATAGCACTGACATCTATGGTCTGTCAAATTATACATTAAAAAAGTTATAGGTTGTATTGTAGACCCACTTACCTTCAGTTTAAACATGTCTTGTTGAGGGTACATTCCCGATATTTTACATTATCAGAGTTACTAGCTATAGGAGTATCCCTGCAATTAAAAACCATATATTGTATTTGTCCCTGATTAAGTACAAAAACCTGTTAGCTTTGAACCATCATTGGCTTGGATCAGTGTGTTTGTAGATTTAACCCTGTTGTTCTGGTACGAGTCAATATGATTCAAAATTAATGTACATTTTGTTTCCAACTTACTAACTACCAATATATATTTACAAAAAACTTGGTGCCAAATTATTCAAATTTATAAAAATCTGATGTGTTACACTCACATGACTTTCTCTAGCTGCTCTGCAAACAAACTTCTTACAAAAGATTCTTATTCTTTCTAAACAACGTTAATCAAGATAAACTTTAGCAGAGTGTTCTAATTACTTAGTTCCTTATAAGTAGACAGGAACTAAAGGAATGCACTAGGCTTAAGTGATAGTCAAATGTTTTAAAAGCTGTCATTATGCAATTGTCAATGCAAATCGTTTCTTTGCTTGGCCAGGAGTAGAACTAAAGAAAAACGGATTCTTCCTGCCTGAGAAAAGTTTAAGTACCTCACACTTGAAACCAATAACAAGGAATATCTCGGAAACTGTTACCTCCACAACAAAAATGTAAAGGACATAAATTGTGTGCTTTGACAAGATCTACATTTTTTGTATAGTAAGTTTTTGTCTAATTCTTACAGTTAAGCACTTAAGCAAAATTCGGCAAAATTCATCCAGAATAAAGGGGTCTTCAGGGGCTATTCCCAGAAAATTTAAGATATACATCTAATTTGGTATGTAAATATCTTGAATATACCAGATTTTAATCAAATCGTTGGAGCAATTTTTTAGAAAATCAAAATTTTTGAAAATTTTTCCATGTAAAGGGTAGTTTGGGGTGGAGGGATTTTCTTGAAAATCTTTATCACATCCTTGGAAGATACCAAACCTGAATACCAAGTTTGGTATTTAACGGTCTTTTCGTTTTTGAGCTATGCTGTCCACGCACACACACAAGCGTGGACCTTTTTCTAAAAATGCTTTTTTCTAACACAGGGGACCCCAAAACATATATTTCTGGTGAAATATTGACATCAAATTTTTGGGTGGAATACTGTACCTTCTCTATCCCTATGTACATTGTACATACAGAGCTAGAGAAAGTAAAAAAGGAAATATAAACCTCACAGCTAGTTATCGCCCAATATCATTAGTTCCTATATTTTCAAAAGTACTTGAGTCGCTTATGTATGCTCAGAATTATTTTGAATTGAATAATATAATTATTGAATCACAATTTGGTTTACAAAAAGGCAAATCCACCACCAATGTGATGGTTTCATTAGTTCAAAAACTGCTTACAGCTTTTGAAAAGAAAAGTTGTGGCATTGATTGTTTGGACCACACTTATGTACTTACAAAATTAATTTCCCATAAATAAAAAGCCCAACTATTGAACTTCCCAGATCCTACTTGGTAAATAGAAAGCAGGTGGTTTGTATTGGAAATGAGAAATCTAAAATAGCCAAAATAAAATGCAGTGTCCCAAAGGGTGCAATTCTTAGATGATTGTTGATTCTAATAATGATCAATGACCTTCCATCTTTTTTATCTCTCACACTATCCTATATGCTGAAGACACTATCTTTTTATAATGAGTAGAGATTTTTAGCAACTTAACCTTACTGTTCTGTTCACTTTCACTTTGCAAATATAACATTCAGTTCAATATGACCCGACATGTCAAAATGCTATAGTAAATTTTAAAACATTCTTTTGTACAGCTGGTAACAGTCAACACTGCTGGCAATGTTGTTCTCTTCCAATACTTTGTTGGTGATAATAATGATGATGATGGTGGTGGTGGTGGTGATGATGATGATGATGATCATGCCAATAAAAACTTTATTGAAGACCAATTAAAGAATGTGTCTGATAAAAAATATTGACACAAGTTTGAAACAACAAACACTTTTCAATGCAACCATTTATCTTTGAAAGGCTACAGTTCTCTTCTTCTTACTTTTCCAGTTTTTCTTCTTACTGATGGTAGTTTGGACACAATTACGAGGCATGTGTTTTGCAAATATGTTTATTACATTTTCCATACATGCTTGTTTTATTGTCATTACTTGATGGACAGAACCGATAGCATGCTCATTTTGTAGGTTTTCTTATTACTGATTCTGACACACTAGCCATATCTTCAGGGTTTTGGGTGCGCTTGACCATTCTCAAAGACTCTTCTGTACTTGGGTAATTTTTTCTTGATCCAATATGCTGTTTTACCAGTGATTTTCCAAGTTCTTCCAAAAATATTCTCCTTCTGGTCAATTTCCTTGCATTCCAATTAGGATCAATAGAAGTCCACAATACATATGCATTATAAGCAAAAAATATCACTGGTCACCTTTGGTTTTTGGTTTGCATGTACATGTACCTGTTAGCTGATCGAACGTATCTACAGCCCCTTTGGTTGAACTATACCAAACCAAATCATTTTTGGTTTCTTCTCAGCTTTGTCACAGATTTCCTTATCATGGTGGAGAGCGCTCATAAGTACAACATTCTTATTGCTCTTAGGAGTATAACTAACCGCAGTAATTCCAAATCTTCTCGGGCTTCTAGCCAGGTAAAAACTTGGCTTGACACCAACGTTTCGAAGAAGTGCATCTTCCTCGTCTTCAGGGTGAACTGATATCGCCAGGAAAGCTTCAGTTCTTATTTTAACCGCAGTAGTTTTATTTGTGAAATAAAATGAAGAGCTGTGTACCTTCTTGTTGGTCATATTTTGTGGAGGCTCTGGCTTATTTTTCTGTAGTTCCCAACATTGTAAATTTACATTTCAGAAGCAGCTGTTCCAAATTGTATGATGTAAAAAAAGTTGTCACATGTGACATTCTGACCTCTTAACTCAGATGTGAGATCATTCCTGATTTTTTTCTGGTGCTGCTCCACTCTCCTTTCCTAAATTAATTTGGGCTTTTAATACATACAAAGATTTGCTCTCACATAGGTCCATATTTTGATCCCATATTTTGCCGGTTTACTTGGGATATACTGCTTGAAAGGGCAGCATCCTCTAAATGCTACTAACTGCTCATTTACAGTTACATTTCCTCCTGGATTACATAACTTAGGAAGGACTTCTATCCACTTCTCCCAAATACTATGAACTGCAACAAGTTTATCAGTACATTGTCTTTCTTCTCTAGTAGATCTCTTGTCAAATCACAGGACAGAATGTTTCAAGGGACATAGTTGATCAAAATATGTTTTGCCAGTATCCTTTATCCCATAAGTTTTTTGTAGACTCCCCATTAGACTGACATACACTTGCAGGGAAGAGAGTATGCTTGAAAAACAGAATAATCAATATTTGTCTATTGTTGACCATAAACTCTCTGTCCCTCAATATTTGGCATCTCTATTGTTTCACTTTGAAGCGCTGTAAAAATTACGGCTTCAAATGAACTTTTTACATCAGCTATTCTAGTGACTGCATACCTTGTAACTCCTGGGGTACTCTTGATGATGTTCAAAGCTGATAAGTAGCCAAGTTGTGCTGGTGGATTCAAATGCCATTCTATACTCTCATTTTTAGAAAGAAAAGTCTGTACACTTATTTGTACAGCCTGTGGACTGCCGTAATTGTAATCAGAACACATGCTTTCAGATTCATCACTGACATAATCTTTGAACCGAGAAACTGATGATTCTTAATCTGCTGAGGTATTTACTAATTCTTCCAGTTCATCATCAGGCAGTGGTCTAATCACCATGGTGTCACAATCCAAACTGAACAGAAACAGCATAGCATTCCAATTGTTGAGAACTGCTATTTATTTCCCAGAAAAAGCAAGAATCCAGCTCATTGTTGTAAACACACAGAGACTTAGTTGATTATTGTGATTTGGAATGGAAGAAATTATTATTCTCATTCAATACTACTCTTCAGCATTTCAATACAAAAATAAATATCGACATTAGAATATGTTGGTGTCCGGTCATGACCTGAACATTACATACATTAACTTGTAGATTTCATGAAAAAATTCTTAAAGTATCATATTGACTCGTACCAGAACAACAGGGTTAAATCTACAGCAGAAAACACACTGATCCAAGCCAATAATGGTTCAAAGCTAACAGGTTTTTGTACTTAATCAGGGCCAAATACAATATATGGTTTTTAATTGCAGGGATACTCCTATAGCTAGTAACTCTGATAATGTAAAATTCTTGGATGTTGTAATAGGCAATAAATTATCCAGGGCACCATTTTGATGACATAATGTCTAAACTCTCCAAAGTTATATATTTGATTTGAAATTAGAAAAAGCAAGTGCCTAAGGTATATATTCAATCAACATATTCTGCTTTTTTCCAATGACATTTTACTTTTAGGTAACAGCTCACATGTTTCCAAAATAATTTTACTCAAGAAAAAGATTAATAGAATGTCTGATGAATTAAAGCTAGTTCACTGCAAGCCATTATTTATTAAATTAAAAACAATGACAGTTATAAATCTATATATATGTATACTGTGTTATTGTACGAGGGGCATACTGAAAGTCATGAGCAACACTGTTTTACAATCTTAATATTTATTTTTAAGCCAAACCAAATACACCATCATAATCCACAGACTTTCTTTCACTTTTCGACATAGTCTCCATTGTTTTGCACACATTTTTCCCATCGTTCTACAAGATTGAAAATGCCCTTGTGATAGAACTCTGTTCCAGCTGCCCGCAGACCCTGACGCACTGCTTTCCGAATATCCTCCAGCGTCTCATAGCGTTGGCCACGCATCTGCTCCTTCACAGAACCGAAAAGATGGTAGTCGGAGGGTGCCAAGTCGCGACTGTAGGGAGGATGTGGAAGAGTTTCCCACCCTAATGCCCTGATCTTCTCCATATTGGCACGGGCAGTATGCGGACGCACATTATCCTGTTGAAGGATGATCCTCTTTCCAGGGTGTTTATCACGCAAAGCCCGACAGAGCTTCAGAAGTGTCTTGATGTAGCGGGCAGAATTTATGGTTTGTCCAGGTTCAAGAAAGTCAACCAGAATGCATCCTTGTGCATCCCAAAAGACACTTCCCATAACTTTTCCTACAGACTGCATTGTCTTCGCTTTCTTCTTCGATGGTGAGTTCAAGTGGTGCCATTCCATACTCTGACGTTTCGTTTCTGGCTCATAGTGATGGAACCAGCTCTCATCTCCAGTCACAATACACGTCAAAAATTCATCACCTTCATTATGAAATCTCTGAAGAAGGTCTTGTGCAATGGTTCTTCTCTGAAGTTTGTGGTCTTCAGTCAATAAACGGGGGACCCAACGGGCACAGACCTTTCAATAACCCAAGCTGTGGATCATTTCTTGCACTGCACTATGTCCTATTCCAAGTTTCGCAGCAATTTCATTCACAGTGAAACGCCTATCTCCTGTAATGAGCTCATCAACTCTTCCTTGTTGCATTCTGTAGAGGCAGTTCGAGGACACCCGCTACGAGGCGCATTTTGCAGACTCGTGTTTCCATCTTTGAAATGTTTCACCCATTTTCTAACACTGCTGGCACCCATGCAGACACCTCCATACGCACATTGAAGTCTGAGATGAATTTTAGGAGCAGATTTTCCTTCTTTCACAAGGAATTCAATGACAGCACGCTGTCGAAACGAAACATCAATGTCAGCCATTTTTCAAACACCGTCTGTGGTCACGTGATAGAAGCTAATGACGTCACAATATGTCAACATGTGGCTTAAAGTCTGTTGATTACGATCCTGCAATTCGTTTCGTTACATTGTTGAAATTTAAATTTTTACAATGGTTTGCTCGTGACTTTCAGTATGCCCCTCGTATATATAAAGCCGAACATCAGAACTACAAAATAGACAAAATATACATTCCTATGATACATGATCATGTCAACACATTGATATTCCAAATTATAGACTGAATATTACTCTGAGGAATTTTGAAGTACTAGGTTCTAAAATGTATAATAAGCTATCTTTAGATTTAAGACAATGCCCTGTAGCAATTTTTAAGCATAAATTGTATAACTGGCTTGTTGCAACACACTTTTTATTCACTTCAAGAATTTTTTGAAATATAATAAGTGCATCTGCTGTACTACTGTTTTTCTTGGTTAGTATATATTAGGGCTTTGTTGTAATCAGTACAGTTATTAATTTTTTAACATGTATTAGTTTGTATAATATTGTATCTTTCATTCCCGTACATATTCTGTATTGTAAATGTAATATTACTTGTAATTATTATCATCATCTACGTCATTGTCATTGTCATCGTCATCATTATTATTTTAATTATTATCAATACAACATTTAAATTTATTGGACTTACAGCTTTGGCAAAATTGCCTCTTCTTTGAGGGTGTGTATGACACTGATAACAGTTCAGTTGCATTTAGATCAAATGTAGCTAGCTAGAGCACTCCACTATAACATACTGGTAGGTGAGTGAGTATAGCGCCAGTGATTGAATCTCTCATGAAACAACAGTTGCACCACTCTTTGAATTTTCCATTTTTTAATTTTTTTGTTTTTCTCAAAGTGGTACACAATTTGAGCAGCACTAGTATACCTGGTTTACGTTTCTGAAGCCAAAACAATAAATCATTTAGTACAATATAACTAAGAGCTACTTTTGGGCAGTTTTGCTATAGACTGCTGGAGTAAGGTGATCCAAACATTTCATCCACAACTGCGGTTGCCATCTTCAGTGGTGTGGTCAAAATTTCCTTGGAGAACATTTTGCTGCATGTAAAGCATTGACTGTCAGAGTAGCTGTAATTATGCTAGTTGGTTAGAGGCAAGGCTTGGCCTCTTAGGCACAAGTGCCTTCTGACTGGCCTACTTCGACTGTGCCACTGAAGATGTCCACCACAGTTCCAGCAGATCACAGCAAAACAGCCCAGAAGTAACTCCCAGTTATATTCACTTCAGCCATGAAACCCTACATTCTCATCTAGTGCAAATTAGATTGAAAAGACTGTGAATGTTATCCACCTACCATTCAATATTAAACACAGCAAATGTCAAGGAACCTGCATAGATTAATGCAATGAAATGATTAGGTTTATTGAAAACATTTATATAACATGTGCTTTGAAGTGTAGTAACTGAAACACGATTTTAGCGGTGGAATAAAAAATACTTGGCTATTTCTAGGATTCGAATAGCAGTACTTTGATTTTATTCGTATGTAGGTATTATGACGTTTTAACCACTTGAGCTAGTGTGGTCCTGCGAGACTGCGCT
The DNA here is from genome assembly GCA_030762935.1 of Hymenopus coronatus. Taxonomy (NCBI): domain Eukaryota; kingdom Metazoa; phylum Arthropoda; class Insecta; order Mantodea; family Hymenopodidae; genus Hymenopus; species Hymenopus coronatus. The sequence goes on along the minus strand of CM060900.1, from coordinate 312,084,574 downwards.
TCTGAAAACTGTTTAATGCCTAGACATGAATACTATTAGAACCAAGAATTGCTAATCATTGTGTTCATATTATAAAAATATTCATATTATGTGTAAGGAAATAAAGGCAAAAAGATATCTAAGCTCTCTTCTTTCTGATATAATAAGCAACACTACCAAACAAAAATCTTATGTAGTTAACTTACGAGCAGACCCAAGTAATAATCAATGACAAATAGTAAATTTGTGCTCACCCCATGTCTATGTAAATAACACCATGCACTGTAATTCAATCCTTAGAATATTTCATCGAAATACTCAGTATATATCCAATAAAACTGAAATCTTGAAAACTGTACTAAGTGATACAAATCCCCAGGTTGTTATTTTTACTGATCATGGCTTAAGGCAAGAACTACAGTATTTTGTAGATTACAAATTAATTTCACAATATTGCCATCCATCACATAGAAGTGGTGGTGTCCTGTTGTATGCAAGGAACAATATTATTGTTCATAGTGTAGAATGGGTAAAAAACATTAGTATAGAAATTATATTTGAGGTAGCTGCGGCAAAACTAGACTCAGAAATGGGAAAATTACTCATCATTGGAATATACAGATTATCCAGCTCACACATTGAGACTTCCTAATAAATTTTTAAAACCTATTGGGCAATATTACCATAGCAACTTTCCAAACTTAAGAAATACTGAACCCAAAGTGCAGAAATAGTTTTCTTGCTGGAGGATTTAGCTGTTGAGACCTCCACTCTCTTTAAGATAAGAAGTCCTGGGCTTACCTTGGAAATAGGTACAGAAAAGAAGGAAAAGCTGGTAACTTCAGCATCTACATTACCTGGAATAAATAGTACTGCAAAGTTTAATTTTTGTATTAAATGTTCCATTTAAAGCAAATTAAGAAATATTGTAAGAAAATTTTAGGTGAAAAACTCTTGGCCTACTTCACCTCCGGAACCCTGCCAATTTAATGCAGCTATGTTCTCACAGCCTCTGCTTGCTTAATACTAATTTATTCCCTTATATTTGTCTTTCTCATTTTTAGTTCATGACTCTTTGTCAAGATGAGTCACTGACTTTGATCTCTCAAAGTTTTTCTTCTTCTTCTTCCAGATGCTGTTGGATCTTCCGGATGAAAAGACTAGTAAAAAGTGTCTGCTACCAGCCAAAGCGTGAGCTAATTAGCCAAGGTAGACATGGAACAAAGTTCAAATACAGTTTATAACCAGTTGAGCTAAAGCTTGCAGCTAATGAAGTAACTCAAAGAAAGATGTGTTTACTTTCGTAATTCTATCACTACTACTGACCTTGAGGGTACTGGATTCAACATCTGGTAATAAAATGTTCTTATGACACGTGTCACACACTCTAACATTGTATATCATCTATATGTGTTTCATACTTAGTTTGTTGAAGTAATTGTTTGTTCTTGTACTATAATTACTTACATTAAAGGGGTAAAAGAACTGAAAGTGTGTGAGTTTTGTTGTATTACTCATTTTAATTAATTTAGACATTCACTTCTGATGCAAAGCTATGACAATGTTGTTAATTGCTTTCAGAATGAGACCTATCATTATTATCTAAATGATTGGCAAAATGGTAGCAAACTGAAAACAACAAATACTACACCTTCTGCCTCAGCAGTAGTGGAAATAAAGGAGTGACTTTATTATTAATAGAGCCAGAGGGATACCATAGAGTACTGCAATGCATCTTCCAGGAATATGATGTTCTGAATGTGTTGTGTCACATGGCCTTGATTAATACTCATAAACAGAAGTATACTGTGTTCAGCTCTGAAGGTTAAGCTGAAGCTGCTGGACAGCTGTGTGCATATTTATTTTAAAATTTCTTGCTCCACATCATATATCGTCCCAACTTAAATTCTGTACTCATAAAGAGGAGTGAATGGAGATCATGCTGGTATTTCAAAATTCTCATATAATTAGTACACTATACAAAAATGATTGTTTATTTAATAATTGTCATGTAATGTGCAGTAAATAATATCTTAACAAACAGTTAATAGTGTATAGCCTGAATACATGATTTTTAAGCTTTAAAATAAAATCTTCTCAATTTCATACAAATTATACAGTATGTTATAAGAAACAAGCATTTATATACATTAGTGTATGCGCCCTTTCCACAAGTTTTGTCACGAGAATTCCAACAGAATGAAGTTTGGCCAAAACAAAAGTACGAGCATGTGTTTAATTTATTTATAAAGGGCATACAAAAGTTACAATAAAGCTTGAAAAAGTGAGGTAGGAACTTTGTCAGGTTGGACACAAAATGATTTGCATCCAATCTTTTAACCTTTTAAGTAGAGTTTTGTTGAATTTTGCTGATTTTATAAGCACCCAGTTCCTAAATGTTTAATGCTGTTTTAACTGCCCAATTTTAAATATACAAACTCTTTCAAGCAGAAATGGTAACAAAAGATTTCCATTCACACTGGTACTCTTGATGATGTTTCCACTCATTTCTATGGAACATTATATACTTGTTAGCAATAACTCAAGAACATATACAGATAAATGTATTGTTAACAGTATAAAATTCTTTCACAATGAAACACTATGCTCCTTAGGATAACTGCATCAAGAGGATGCAGTTATACACAACAGGCATACAATTAGCAAAACTTTTATTGGAGATTCGGCTCATGTGAACATGCACAAATCAATTTTCTTTTATAGAAACTATTAAGATATAAATATTTAAGTATGAATTCCTCTTTTAACTGAAAATATTAAGTTCAGTATTTCTTCAAAGTCTTATATTTTCTGAAACACAGAAATATACACAATGACACAGCACAACAATAATCTTCAGATTTTGTTCTTATCAGAACAAATTCTGCATTGATAGAGGATATTTTCACCAAGTAGTAGCTCACTGATACACATCAGTTTGAAAAACTTCAGAACAACTTCCTACTGAGAAGAGAATCTTTTCACCAAAAATACTTCATTGATGTGGAAACTTAGCTTGTAACAAATAATTTTCCAAGTTGAAGACCTGTGGATAAATTAATATCTGATCTTTGGGAGGATCTCTTTGTTCTCAAACTTGAATGTCACTGTCAAATATTTAAATTTCCAATTCACAGCTATTAATTTTGTGGACGTTCCAAAGTTCAAGCTCAAGCATGTCTATATCCATGTCTTCATTACAATTAAAAATCCATAAGCAGCCCTATTCATAGTAAAGGTGAAATCAGATTGATAAATTCAATGCTATAGCCACGATTAGAACTATGGATCTTAGACTTGCTATGCAGCAGCTTTTACCTACTAAGCTACCATGGCAGCATGCTGGCAGAACATAAAATTCCCAAAATTACTCAAATTTTTCCTAATAAACCACAGTCATTGATTTATATAATTATCCCTTGGGACTAAAAGTATGTCTCAACTGAAACATGTTATCGTAAATGAATTAGAAATTGAGTTTCACTTGTAAATGCTTTTTAACAACTATGGTTCTGAATGTCACATTCTATATTGGGCATGAAAGACTAGAGATTTTGCTCAGAGACCTCTATCAGGCCCACATTCTTTTACATGCCATAAATCAATCTATAACATGGGAACACTGGCTTTACTTCCTTTCCAAATAAAGCCACGAATTTGAGCATGCCTTTTGGTTTACTGGGAAAAATGTCATTTGGAGAATTTAATCCCATCCTTGGTTACTTGGTTAGAGCAGAGCCATGGTAAGCCTAAGATCCATGATTGTTTTCTTTTTCTTTCATTATGCCTATTCTTAATCTGCATGGCAGAGCAGGAGGTAGACATCGATGATATAGAGAAGAATGCATTTCAGGCATAAGTTTCATGGTACCCTTCCAGCATTTACCAGTTATAAGGGCTGAGGAATACCTGGAAAAAACTTGAATCAGGGAGAACGTTCTGGTAGTATTTCTAATTTCTACCACAGATCTCCTGTTCATGAGTCATGCCTTAATAACCTTAGCTACCAGTGTCTGCAATTCAAATCCTGGTTAAGGCATTGAGTGTTTCAGTCTGACTCTCTTTTTCAAACTTTAGTTTACACAAGTATCTGTGAAAGAACAATTAATTAAGAGCCCTACTCATTCACTTGCAAGTTTGTTCATGCAAAATGAATGGGTACATCTTGCCTTTATGACAACTCAGTAGTGGATATTAATTTCTGAATGTTTATAATACACCAGTTATGTAGTGGAAAACATGTTAGTCATTTAATCACTATATGACATATAACTATGTGGATCCCTTGGTCCTTTATAGCAATTAGTATAACAATGTTGTGTGGTTAATATATTGTCCAGCTGTCGATCCAAGCATGGAAAAGCTCAGCTGATATACAGTATGCCTCAGTGAATGTTGACAGGATAACTGATACCACCAGTCTGTGGATCTGGTGTAACAACTCTCTGTCTTGCAAGTACTCGATAGAAATCATACATTTCTGACTTCATGTCTGGCTTTTTCTGCTACAAGTCACACACACTCAATGTGATATTAATTCTTGGAGAGAATGCGTGTAGATACACGTGTTTGCACTACAGTATGGTTGTATATTCACAATGTGAGAGTGCGTACATGTTACAAACATTGTTAACAAATAAAAATTCAAGCGGAAAAACTAAATGAAAATTTAAACTTAAATTTCCTGACAGACCACTTCCGTGCACAACTAGAAAATTGAACTTAGTGAATCTAACAAAACAGGTTCCCTGAATAACAAGAAAAGCCAATGAAATCATAGTGTTCTTACTGAGGCAAAACTTGGCAAAATCGGTACTGTCTTAGAACATGGTCCTAGAAAATCTTTTAACGGATTTAGGACAGCAGGCACAAATTTTGAGAGTATCAGCTCAGAGGGCAATGAAATTACTCAAAGTAAAGCCCTATGCAATTTCAGTATCCCACCAGTTACAGCCTACAGATTACAACAAAAAACTTCATTTGTGTAATGGGATATTATCCAAAGTCACTCACTAATGGGGAAGTTGATCCCATGAAAATATTTTCTGATGAGGCGTGGTTTGCTCTAAATGTCCATGTACATATCATCAGAGAAACCAGATGCTGTTTAAGAGGCCTCACTGTACAACAAAAAAAAAAATAGGAATATGATGTACCATTAGTGCTAAAGGTTGTCTCGTTAGCGCAGTTGTAGTGTTGCTGCTTGCCCAGCAGGAGACCTGGGTTCGATTCCCAGTACTGGCATGGGGATTTTTCCCCCGCTGGGAGACCTGGACTGGGGTGCACTCAGCCTCATGAGGTCTCTGGGGGACCAATTGAGGAGCTACTTGATGGAGAAGTAGCGGCTCTAAGTCGTGGCCAGGGGGGATCGAAATGCTGACCACATCTCACCCCCCAATATTGCACATCATCCATGACGTCCGTAATGGACAGAAATGGGGGACGCAGCGGCCGGGCGGTAGGCCAAGGCTTTTAATGAGCTGTGCCAAGGAGTTATTAGTGCTAAAAGAATTGTTGGTTTGTTTTTTTTTTTTTCTTTTTTCTGAAGAAACAATACTGATAGGTATATATATGTCTAATTCTGGAACTATTATGTAATAAACTAACATATGAGGAATGTGAAACAGCATATCTTTTCAGCAGGATAATGCCACAACCCATACTGCTAATGAATCCATGAAGGAATTGTGCCATATATTTAGCCAAAGGGCTTGTTTGTGTGAGTTTTATTCCTGGGGAACACTGAAAAACAAAGTGTACGCCACTAATCCACACACTTGAGGAACTTAAAACATTTTAACACAAGTTAGGTCCATTAGTGAAAAAGAACTGATTTCTATGATTAGTAATTTCATGAAAATAAGTAAAATATGTACAAGACAAGATGGTCAGTATTTCTAACATCTTCTATGTGAGTGAGAAATGCATACTGTTATTTAATCTCTTGTGTCCAATTTCTACCAATAATCATAGCTTGGGAGACAGAGTTATCACACCAGATTCACAGACCAGCAGGTAAGTTATCCCATCAACATTCACTGAGAAGCACTATATTAATTGCAACTACTGGTTGACAGTCGTCTCCTTAGCGCGGTGGTAGCGCAGTTGCTTACCAAGCAGGAGACCTGGGTTTGATTCCCAGTACCGGCGTGGGGATTTTTTCTCCCACTGAGAGACCTGGCCCGGGGTGCACTCAGCCTCGTAAGGTCCCTGGGGGGCCAACTGAGGAGCTACTTGATGGAGAAGTAGCGGCTCCTGGTCATGAGGACCGCATTAACTGGCTGGGGGGGGGCTCGAGGTGCTGACCACGTCTCACCCTCCAATACTGCACCCCATCCATGACGTCAGTAATGGACCGAGATGGGGGACGCAGCAGCCGGGCGGTAGGCCAAGGTTCCCAGTGAGCTGTCATGCCATGGAGTTATAGAGTTAACTGCTGGTTGACCCTCCAATTCCAGCTGTTTGACAAAGCTTAATTATTCAACAGCTTAGTATATTGAAATAGTACATTTTTAAACATGTAGACAAAAATGATTTATCCAAAGGACGCAGCAGCCGGGCGGTAGGCCAAGGTTCCCAGTGAGCTGTCGTGCCATGGAGTTAACTGTTGGTTGACCCTCCAATTCCAGCTGTTTGACAAAGCTTAATTATTCAACAGCTTAGTATATTGAAATAGTACATTTTTAAACATGTAGACAAAAATGATTTATCCATGGGACAGAAGAAATGAAACAAGCTTTGAATTTCTCCTTTTAATGCAAAATTGTTCTTTACATAGCATGCTTCACAATAAAATGCATGTAACCAAAGCACCAAGGCTTATTTGGCCAAGGAAGTGATCATAGACTAGTTTAGTCTTCATTACATGTTTTCTATTTATATTCATTGTTCATTATTCATTCACACTCAACTGCTCCCTCTAAATGCAACAAAATATGTGACCATCTAAATGAGTTAATATAACTTTCATATAAATATTTACTAGCAACTTTCGATGAAATAGTACATAATCCTCTACATGGAGATCCATTGTTTGAGTAATGCTGAAGTGGAGGTTCAGTTCATGGCAGGACATTATAAAAGTGGACATGACATTCATATTATCAGTGTTACATATTAACAGAGAAGAAAAATATGATATAAAAATATTCTCAATTTTAACTAATGAAATCAAGAAAACCTTAGGAATGAGTTTTTATGCATGCTGTTGTAAAATACATACAACGCATTACAGAAACAAAGCAAATGTGATGACTGTATCTTTTGTTTGCCATTCCATTCATCCTTTATCAATTTTGGATCCTTTTTAACGGCTATCTTAGTAAAACTTTAGCATGAGTTAAAATCAAGAATGATCACTAACCAGCTCTGCTAATGTAAATTTTACCAGGTTTAGAGAAGCACCTCATAGGTGTAAAGGAAAGTCATGTAACCATACAGCTGGACTTGGTATATGAAGTATGCTAATGCTTGTTGTACACCAGCAGCAGTGGTAGATGGAGAGCCTGTGTTAAAAGTTTAAAAGCTACTGAAACAAAAATGTTTCTTGTTAAATGTGCATTGTTAGTTGAAAAAATCTGATGTGCTCCAGTCACATGACTTTCTCTCTAACAAATTATTGTTAACAAGCTTATTCTTCAATTCACTTCATACTAATTGAGATAAACATTAGCAGAAACGGTTTTATTACTTAGTGCCTCATAGGTAGAAGGAAAATAAGGAATATACTAGGCTAAAATGACAGACAAATGCTTTAAAATGTGGTTGCTATGGTATAAAAATCCGATTCTTTGCATGGTCAGGTGTTGACAAGTTCCCGTATGAGAAAAGTATTAAGTATTTGAATGTTAAAACCAATAACAAGGAATATCACAAAAACGGCCAACTCCATGAAAAAAATGTACATAGTATAAATTGTGTGATTTAGCAGGCTCTATATTTTTTGTGAAGTAAGTTTTGTCTATCTCTTACAGTTTACCAGTTATGCAAAAGTCCGCAAAATTCATCCACACTAAATATGTCTTCAGAGGCTATTCCCAGAAAATTGAAGATATACATTTTATTTGTAATGTAAACATCTTTAATGTACAGTATTTTAATCAAAATCGTTTCAGCCATTTTTGAGAAAATCAAAATTTTCAAAACTTTTTCCATGTAAAGGATAGTTGGGGGTAGGGGGATTTTCTTGAAAATCTTTCTATTGCATCCTTGGAAGATACTGAACTTAAATACCAAGTTTGGTACTTAACGGACCTTTCATTTTTGACACAGACACAAACACACACATACACACACACACACACAGACATGAAATTTTTCTAAAAATGCTTTTTTTGGATTCAAGGGGTCCTAAAACATGTATTTCCAGTGAAATTTTGGTATTGAATTTATGGGTTCATTACAATACCTTCTCTACACACTATGTACATAGTATGTGTAGAGAAAGTAAAAAGGCGATGATGGCTTACTATCTGATCACTGCTTACAAGGCATATTACACATGGTTGCTAATAAAAACTTTTTTCTGCAGTATGATTCTAAATAGGTGATCTTTACTAATTTCAGTGTGCAGAATTAAAAAATGCATTTCATTTTTGTGCAGCACATCTTATTTGGTAATATGCAGATGTTCAATGAAAATATAACATTTGCAAAAATATTAAACACTCATATAAAACTTTTAAGGAAAGAGAATAACATGAAAGCATACCAGAGTTTGAGAATGTAAATTATTTATCTTGTGTACCTCTTTTTCTTTTGCATAGAATTTCAGTTTACATAATTTTTTTGAGTGTTCTCTGGTAGTTTCAATGTGTACAAAACATCCACAGTAGATCGTCATATGTATGTCCCAACATCTTACAGTTTTCAACAGCTTTCAGACCCTAGTGAAACCTTCACATTGCTCTTCATTGACAACTCCTAAATTTGATGGAAGTAATCAAGAATTGATTTGAGGAAATGAAGTTTTAAACTCATACTATAGCTGAGCAGTCTGAATTTTCCAGCATCTTTCTGGCCATTTCTTTGTAATGAGGATCTTTCACATTACCCAAAAATGTCTTAGCAACCTCTTGAAACCATCCCATGCATCTTTTTCAATTTCATTCATAGAACCCTCACTGATTTTAGCTTGTGACAATGATAAAGACTTTGTGCCTAAGTACTGGAAGCAATGGCAAATTTTGTCAAGTGCTTTCACAAATTGTTTCAGCATGCCAAGTGGGCCATGCTGTGGCCAAGTGGTAGACCACTCGCCTCTCACCTTGGTGGCCGAAGTTTTATTCCAAGCGATCGCATGTGAGATTTGTAGTGGAAAAATTGGCACAGAAGCAGGTTTTTTCCAAGTTCTCCAGTTTCACCTGACATTGCATTCCACCAGCGCTCCATCTTCATTCCATGCATCATCAGTGTCATCACCTGCAGTACAATATGTAGTAAAATTGGGCATTAAACACTATTTAAAAAAAAATCATGCTTAGTTTTATGTATAATGGAGGCAGTAGAATTTGTTGATGAACAAGAGGCACATTAGTAACATTTTTTGATCCAGGTTCCAGTTGCTGCCTCTTAGACCATTGGTCAGTTTCCCAATGTTTGTCCCTCATCGTATTATCCCAATTGCAAAGAAATTAAGGGAATTTTATACATCCTACCTATTGTTCTAGTAACAGACCTTCAAGTTACCAATTTCTCGCTCATGGTTGCAATACTTAATTTTCTCAAGAACACGCTTCAGAGTTTCATAAGAAACTCTTAGATTCACAGGATGTGTGAGCAATATTAAAGCTAACTTATTGCCATTATGAAGAAACACTGCCATAAGACTTTGTTTGGAAGAATCAATAAAAAGATGCCAGTTTCTTGGATCATATGCTTCCCTTCCCAACTATTGAATAAAATTACATACATCCACATGAAACACAACCTGTCTTCTGAATGGTACTTGTGGAATCATATTTCAACATCCCAGTACCACAAAAATATAATGCCAGGTAACAAATTCTTCTCCTGTAGGCTTGAGTCAAGTTAATTCACTTTGTTATTTTGTGAGGCCTCAATCCTTTACTAAATCATTTAAGTCAAATGAATAACCGTTATGATGAATTATCAAATTCTTCTGGATCAGAAACCAACTCTTTGTTGGAAGTCACAGAGCTGCTTTCAGATTCACTAAAACAGTCCATTCTGATTCTGCTGCTCTCTCCATATCATTGGTTTGGCAAATGGCATTGCCGTCCATCTTCCTTTCCTTCATACCAATACCATAGTCCCTCAACAAAACTGTTACATTCAATATGAGGTGCAAACAATTTATTCTGATCATCATCTTTCTCTTTGAAATATAAATAATATAATTTCTTCATTTGTGAGTCTATTTTATGTACCTTCCTGTCAAACACATAACATCCACAAGTATAAGAGAACTTCTGAAGATTTTGTAGATTTTTAATGTTTAGAAATTGAAAATTAGATAATGGTACCAGTGTAGGATATCACTGTTTCTGCCTTTCCATTGCTTTGTGTAGTAAGGATTTTATCCAATATTTGTTCATCATCAGGATTTAAAGTAACCTTATTTAAACTTTCCATTTGAATATTGGCTGTTTCCTTCTTTGGATTTATTAACTTTCTCTATTCATAATGAGATTAACTGGAGAGACAATACTATTAAAACCAGCGGAGGGTAATGCATTTCTTTGGGTGTATAAATCCTTCAGAAGGGAAGTAAAGTCATTGATTCTGTGTTGTAGATTAATGGCATATAAAAGAATCTAAACCTGATAAAGAGGCTTCTGAGCAAAATTAAGTGATCTTTCACACTCAACATAGAATGGGATGCTAAGAACCACAGTAGTTAAAGAGTGTCTATAAACAGACTTCAGTTTCATTTCATTTATCTTGTCTTGGCATTATTCTGTAACACAACATCTACTACCATTTTCTTTCTATAACATGCCATATGGACTACAAAAAGATGTGACAAAAGTCTGATAATTCTTCAACTTTGCAGGGTTGTCCATTATTCCAGTAACTATTCAATGCATTATAAAATATTAAGCATAAAATAGGTAATGGCAATGATAATGATGATGATGATACCTGATATTCAGGCCACCTCTGTTCATTAAAATGGTATACAAAAGGCTAACAGTAGCTCCCATGATTGCATAACCTGTTAGAACTGTAAACAGCATTCAAGAACAATTTCCAATACCTCCTATGTACATTTCTGAACATCAGAATGCACCCTAAGTTTCAGCACCTTCTATGTGTGTTATGAGCAAATTGGAAGTTTCATAGCAGCAACTTTTTTTGAAAATACACAGGATATGCCATTTTCAATGCAATTTAGAACAACTTGTCACTTAGTCCACGTAAGAAGTTAACCACTTTGTAAAGCTTGAAAAACAGAATGTGATGATACCAAAACTTCAAATTAGCTAATTCCATCACATACAAATTTTTGTAAAACCAATGATGACATACTGTATCATTCGACAGACTCCCTAGAAGTTTTTTCATCCTGAGTTTACAGTCAACCTTATCCACATACACTAAAACATATCACAGACTATGAAAAAATTAGTAAAGAATGTAAGGTGTGTAAGAAGTTACTGCACCTGCAACACATGTGCAATAATAGTAATCATATTCATAGACTTTCCATTATCCACAAGCAAATTACTCTTGGCTATGTTTGGATAGTTTTTAATCAGTTTGCATTCTAAAGCAATTTCACTATATTTTGAAGTGCTTTTATGGACTGTGGTTTGCTAAGGATTATACAGTACTAAGGACTATAGAGGACTAAACTCCTCAAGTAAGCTTCCTCTTTTGCAGTACTTTATTGTTGTTCTGATCATTTATAAATGGGAATCCCTTGGTCAGAATATGTGAAGGAAAGAAAATCTGCTTCTGAATTAAAAGCTGCACCCACCTGCATAGACGTGGACAGTAAGAACATTTGAATATTTTGCAGGTAAATGTCTTATGTTTGGTAAAAAATTACCACAATCATTGTTATAAAAAACTGAAATGCACAATATAACATTGGGTGCTTGCTAAACAGACTGTGTGGATGGAGACGCCCCCTACATAATGGTGAGTTAAATGGCAATTTTTACACTGTAAAGTATAGTATACAAACAGGAGCACACCATCAGACTAGTAGGACTAGGGTAGTCTGAGCGTGTCTTTCATGTCCTATAAAATAAAAGATGGAAATAAATGTAATAAAGAATTAATAAAAATGATTAAGGATTAAAAGCAATAATTATTAATTTACATGAACAGAGAATATTAATATAGGAGGGAAATAAACAATTGTAAAGATTTTGAACAATAAATGAAACGCTCAGAAGGAAACACACACATCTGAAGAGCAGATGTTTTGTTCCATTCTACAATTATTGAAAGAATAAGAAAAACTCTCTCAGAAATAATGGAGCTTTACACACTTGGCCAAATACAAGTGTAGCAAGCTGTGAGAAACAAGCATACTGTATTTTGAGAGAGATGTTTATTAGAGAGACAGACCAGTAGTTTCCAAAACATTTTAAGGGAGAAGCCCATGGGCAAAGGGGAAGATACAAGTAATATCTGGAAAAATGCAATATTAAGTGAATAATATGGGTTTGTGGGAGAGAGAAAAAGAATAAGTTAACCTAAATTTTAGAAGTGAGAATGATTTTTGCACCATGTCCAATTCTGCTTAACAATGAAGACAACACTCCGAAAAGTGAAGTTGACAAGGAAGGCCGGTGAAGTGAGAGGTCTGATTGAGACTTAAGCAAATTTTCACCCTCTTGAGGTGAAAGTCGAATAGTTTGGACCATCATTCTCTACTCTAGTCACAGGTACCTACATTTCATTACAGGAGGTGTCGAAATGTACCACGGCTTGAGAAATTTGACAAAGACTCTAATGCTGTCGGCAACCTGAAGAGTGAAGCAGCTGTATGCCAGGTAGGTGATACAAACAGAATCAATCCCAATCCCAACCAGAGAGGTCCCATATGTATCATCAGTTTGTACATAAATTTTATTAAATTTCATGTTTAAACTTTAAAGTTTCAAGACATGGCAGCATAAATTTCTATTTTGATTAATGAGTCTAAGTTAAGAATTCGAGCAAACAGAACATTCTGCCTTCCTGTTTCCTTCCAACAAGAACCAATCAGCTCGCCTATGACTAAGCTCTCATTGGGTCTTGATATTGAAATGGAAAATTTTCCTTCATCTTAGTTGAATAAAGCATAATTGCTTTTGAATTTGACAACTGTTATTCTGAAATTTGGATCATTTGAGTTTACAGGTTTGATTTAATATTACAATTGTTCTATTAATTAATTTGAGCTGTTCATCAGGCTGAAAGTGTTCAGGACGCTTTTAAAATATTGCACTATGTTACTCTTTTGTGCTTCAATTTTTATCTTTAATATCCTTTGAAAGTTTTCTATAATTAAAACGTTTACTTTTCGCCTAACACCATGTATATGTTTACAAATAATAACTTTGAATATTTTATCAGGGCAACTACAAATATAAGCATGAATGCATATTTTACATTTAGCACATGACAAATTGCAACAACATTGTACGAGGGCCATCCAGAAAGTGACAGATGATTTGGCATAACTAAATAATAATGAAAGTTATCAACACAAAACTTTATTTATAAAGTAAAAGTACAAGAGACAAAAAAAAAAGATTAAAGATATCACCATTCTAAGATCAGGAGCATCCCAAACCTAAAATACAGTAAATTCACGTTCCACCTACAGATGCACAACAAATTCAAAACACTGTTCCAAGATCATAATATAGAAACAAATCAAAACAAATACAACCTCAGGAACCTATTAAACCACCCATTAAAAGACACCATACCAAACAAATCAAAATCTGGCATCTACCAAATAAACTGTGAGGATTGCCCTAAAATTTACATTGGACAGACTAAGAGAAACCTTCAAACAACATTGAAAGAACACCTCAGGGACATGAAACTAAAGCAGATAGACAAATATGGAGTATCACATCACTTCTCGACATCACAACACAACATCAAACTTGACATCAAACTTACTAAACATGTAAAAAGCACAATTGAACCAACAATTTGGGAAAGGATGCATATTAGGAAAAACGTGCACAGAGTTATGAATTTTGAAATACCACCATCACACATCTTAAGATTATCTCCAAGGAAACCAGATGGCAGCACAGAGGAAATTACGATAGGAATCTCCCCTTCTGAAGTCAGTCAAATACCTTTCAATAATGAAGATGAACATCTTGGAAATGCAACGGGAAAAAACTAAGTATGTGGAACTATAGTGTCTATATTTGACTCAAATTAGATATGCAATAATTTAAAAGTTTCGCTGTATAAATCGCTTCACATTCATACCTTGTTAATAATAGCATGAGTCGGGATAGTGACACTCATCTCACTTAAAACAAAATTTACAAAACGTATGTTTCAAGGGCATATGCCCTCTTCTTCGGTTGAAGTTCGACTGATGGCTGGGAATTGTGCTCTGTGGTCTGACATCTATGGTGGAGACATCTGGTGTTCTCAGCAGAAGTTCATACCCATGTGGTAGTATTTCAAAATTCATGAGCCAATCCTTGTGTTGTGTGATGAAAGTAATCACCCAAACTGTGAGTGCTGCCAATTGTTTACAGGATTAAGCAACTTTATGTCATTTTCTATTTCATGGTGTGATGTCCAAAAATGGTGTGCTACTGCCGATTTATCTGTCTATTTTTGTTTGATGTGTCTGAAATGTTCCTTTAACTTTGTTTCCAGTTATCTTTTTGTTTGACCAATGTAACATAATTTGCAGTCCTTACAATCAAATTTGTAGATGCATATCTGATTCGTTGGTATGGGATCTTTGTTGTCTATTTTCAGTGCATTTTTTATGCTGATTTGGTTACTTGAAGCTAAATTTATGTGGAATTCCTTGAACATTTTTTTTAATTTTTTATCCGCTGTTGGGAAATAAGTGAATTTTTTATATGTAACTTTTGGTACTTGTGTGGACAGAGTGATGATTTGTTGTAATGTTAATTTCTTCTTATGTTTTTCAATTTTTTGTCAATTATGTCCAGGTTTAAACTGTTGACTGAGGCTACATGTCTTAATTGGAGAGATTCTGTGTTGTACTCTTCTGGGCCGAATGGGATGCTGAGGAGTCTGTGTACTGAGCTGTTGAAGATTGCATGTTTGTGAGTTTAAAGGTTGAAACTATTCCATTTTGTGTAATTGTCTGTGTGTGTGTGTGTGTGTGTGTGTGTGTGTGTGTGTGTGTGTGTGTGTGTGTGTGTGTGTGTGTGTGTGTGTGTGTGTGTGTGTGTGTGTGTGTGTGTGTGTGTGTGTGTGTGTGTGTGTGTGTGTGTGTGTGTGTGTGTGTGTGTGTGTGTGTGTGTGTGTGTGTGTGTGTGTGTGTGTGTGTGTGTGTGTGTGTGTGTGTGTGTGTGTGTGTGTGTGTGTGTGTGTGTGTGTGTGTGTGTGTGTGTGTGTGTGTGTGTGTGTGTGTGTGTGTGTGTGTGTGTGTGTGTGTGTGTGTGTGTGTGTGTGTGTGTGTGTGTGTGTGTGTGTGTGTGTGTGTGTGTGTGTGTGTGTGTGTGTGTGTGTGTGTGTGTGTGTGTGTGTGTGTGTGTGTGTGTGTGTGTGTGTGTGTGTGTGTGTGTGTGTGTGTGTGTGTGTGTGTGTGTGTGTGTGTGTGTGTGTGTGTGTGTGTGTGTGTGTGTGTGTGTGTGTGTGTGTGTGTGTGTGTGTGTGTGTGTGTGTGTGTGTGTGTGTGTGTGTGTGTGTGTGTGTGTGTGTGTGTGTGTGTGTGTGTGTGTGTGTGTGTGTGTGTGTGTGTGTGTGTGTGTGTGTGTGTGTGTGTGTGTGTGTGTGTGTGTGTGTGTGTGTGTGTGTGTGTGTGTGTGTGTGTGTGTGTGTGTGTGTGTGTGTGTGTGTGTGTGTGTGTGTGTGTGTGTGTGTGTGTGTGTGTGTGTGTGTGTGTGTGTGTGTGTGTGTGTGTGTGTGTGTGTGTGTGTGTGTGTGTGTGTGTGTGTGTGTGTGTGTGTGTGTGTGTGTGTGTGTGTGTGTGTGTGTGTGTGTGTGTGTGTGTGTGTGTGTGTGTGTGTGTGTGTGTGTGTGTGTGTGTGTGTGTGTGTGTGTGTGTGTGTGTGTGTGTGTGTGTGTGTGTGTGTGTGTGTGTGTGTGTGTGTGTGTGTGTGTGTGTGTGTGTGTGTGTGTGTGTGTGTGTGTGTGTGTGTGTGTGTGTGTGTGTGTGTGTGTGTGTGTGTGTGTGTGTGTGTGTGTGTGTGTGTGTGTGTGTGTGTGTGTGTGTGTGTGTGTGTGTGTGTGTGTGTGTGTGTGTGTGTGTGTGTGTGTGTGTGTGTGTGTGTGTGTGTGTGTGTGTGTGTGTGTGTGTGTGTGTGTGTGTGTGTGTGTGTGTGTGTGTGTGTGTGTGTGTGTGTGTGTGTGTGTGTGTGTGTGTGTGTGTGTGTGTGTGTGTGTGTGTGTGTGTGTGTGTGTGTGTGTGTGTGTGTGTGTGTGTGTGTGTGTGTGTGTGTGTGTGTGTGTGTGTGTGTGTGTGTGTGTGTGTGTGTGTGTGTGTGTGTGTGTGTGTGTGTGTGTGTGTGTGTGTGTGTGTGTGTGTGTGTGTGTGTGTGTGTGTGTGTGTGTGTGTGTGTGTGTGTGTGTGTGTGTGTGTGTGTGTGTGTGTGTGTGTGTGTGTGTGTGTGTGTGTGTGTGTGTGTGTGTGTGTGTGTGTGTGTGTGTGTGTGTGTGTGTGTGTGTGTGTGTGTGTGTGTGTGTGTGTGTGTGTGTGTGTGTGTGTGTGTGTGTGTGTGTGTGTGTGTGTGTGTGTGTGTGTGTGTGTGTGTGTGTGTGTGTGTGTGTGTGTGTGTGTGTGTGTGTGTGTGTGTGTGATCTTCCTGTAGATGCCATATGTGATCTTTTGTCCTTTCCGAGTTAGCTTTAGGTCCAGGTATGGTAGAATTTGGTCTCTTTCTGTTTCCATTGGAAACTGTACATGCCTGTCTTGTAGGTTTAGCAATTTTAGAGAATCTTCTGCTAATTTTTTGGTGACCACTGCAAAAACATCATCCACATATCTAAACCATTTTCTGAACATATTAGGAAAACTGGAGGTAATGTGAAATTCAAGTTGTCCCATGTACAGATTTGATAAAAAGGGCAAAAGTGGGTATCCCATCGCTAAGCCTCATGTTTGTCTGCAAAATCTGCCATTGAATTGGAAACAATTCTGATTGATGCACAGTTCTGTCAAGGTATGTAAGTCTTCTATTGCTTTCTTGTTTAAGCATATGTTTGTGAGTCATGTTTTGAGAGTTTCAAGTAGTTTTTTGACTGGAATACTGGTGAATAATGATTTCACTTCAAATGAGACCAACGTACTGTGTACTGTTCCAGATGTTTTGTTAGTTACAAGGAATTTTTAATGGAAAGATTGTCATGTTCTGGAAAGCTATTGAATTTGTTGACCAAACACTTTAGTAATTTGTAGGTTGGGGAGTTTATACAATTGATTATTGGTCTCATAGGTATGTCTGGTTTGTGAGCTTTCGGCAGAGCATAAGCATGTGCTAATGTTGGGTTTTCTTCTTTCAATTTGAATTTATTTGATTTTGGTGCAATTTCTGTTTGTTCTAGTGTCTGTTTGAGGGCTGTTGTTGGTGTGCTTAACGGAGTTTTACTTATTTCTATGTATTCTTTATTCTCTAAAAGGGTTTCTACTTTTGAAATGTAAAAATTTTTGTCCATTATGACAGTTGTGTTTCCTTTATTTGCTTTAGATAGACTACTGGTTTTTTGTTCAGGAAAGTATTTGAGTTTGTTCTTCTGTATTTTTTTTGTTTTTGATTTTTGGAAGTATAGTGCGCATTCTTCTTTATTGTAATTTGACAAATGTGGTTTAGTTTTTTTGTGGCTAGTTCTATGTCCGCTACTTAATCTTGAATGGGCAAACATTTTGAAGGCATGTTTAAAAATTCTGTTTCTTCGTTATGGAAGGTATCTTCAGAAAGATTTACTATGTTAATTGACTTATTGGATGGTACATTGTGTTGGATTTGGTATTTGCACATCTAATTGCTGATTAAGCTTTCCAATTTGTTGATAAGTTTCAAAGTTTTTTCATGTATTATTCTGTTAAGTTTGTCTTAAAGATTTTCTTGAATGTTTTTCCAAATGGCATTCCCTCAATTTTGCAAGAGTTTCATGTGTTGTACGCATAACTGGAATTCTATTTTTACTTAAGGTCACATTTGCCTTTTGCAAGTATAATTACTTTCCGATCTGTGGCTTTTTGAATCATACTGTTGTTGTCGAAATTTACAACTTTTCTGGCAAAAATCGGAGTTACTTGATGGATTAGCTTAGAAAATGTATGCCGGCAAATAGCGTTCTTCTTTTATTTGATTGTTTATAAACATCTTGATGTCTTTTTTGTTATTATTTAATGTTATACTAAATGAATCATACCTGTTGTATTATTGCAATGAGCACTTTTTCAAAATAGAACTACAATTCCAGTGAACACCTCCATAAGAGATGTACATTTTCCTGTTTAAAATGCATGAAGAGCTACTTATTGAACATTCATTGCAAAAACAGGCACAAGACCAACTTTCATTGTTATCCATAGAAAAGGCTTATTGCACAAAGTTAAAAGCCAAAGACATTTCATATAATAAACTTGAATTACTAAATAATTATTTTATTCTAATATGGCACAATAGTGCAGTGGGTTTAAGTGCCACAAATAAAGTTTCATACTTTCTTTAGTACTAATGACTACATAAGCAAATCTCGGTTTACAAGATTAGTCATTAAAAAATTTGCCCATAAAAGAGAGTTGAGGACACCGTTGATGTACAGATCAAAAGGTAAGTTTTATTTTCATTCTAATCTGTATAACAATATTTTTAAATTTTTCTGATACAGATTTGTTAAATAATGTTGTGACAGCCCATTACTGCTGATCCTCCCTGATAAATATCATTGCAAGCCACTGTATATAAACATACCTCACCATAAAGGTCCAGACCATTTTTTAATTAACTGCTATTTTGATTAATCCAAAATCTCCAGTGCTCTAAACCTATAAGCGCAGCATAAGCTGGCAGGAATTTCCATCCATAACAGCAATGGAGTTAATGAATACTTGGTTTCATTTAACCAAAATTGACAATGAATGTAGCATGAGAAATTAACAATCTAATCCATACATAAGCAAATTTGTACTCTGAACGTTCAATTCTTGCAAGTGGTGTACTATGTGTGCACACCTTTTCTTGGGTGCTAGTTTTACAGGGAAGCGAGGGCCAGGAGGAAGAAAGGCTTGCATGACTGCTTGCATGACAGTGTTATCAACCAAAGAAAGTTTCTTTCTTTGATGCCTTAGCCATTATGGTGAATATGTTATCTAATTTACCATGAACTAATTGAATTATTAAAGGAACCACAGTGCACATGCATATGCATGAACTCTGGGATCTACAGACACAATGAAACCTTAGCATTGAAGCCACTAGATATCAGGGTTATAGCCTGCTTCTTGTCAATGTGTCGTTGCTCTGCTCTGTTTGTGAAATTGTGCGAAACTTACCAAAGGTGAGGGCATAGTGCAGGCATTACTATCGCTATCTTCTATTTCTTCTGCCCTCTTTATGTTGAATAGATTGATCAAACATGCCAAATCTTATTGAGTCCTATACATGGCTGCTTTTTATGTTGGTGAAGTGCTTGATTTTCTCATTGAGATAAAATCTTTTGTCTTCACAAATACATATTTTCCACTTCTCTCCTGAATCTGAATAGGAAACTCTTTTATTTACTGCTTTGTTGTAGAAAACCAAACTCTTTACATTCTCATGTTCAGTTTCTAAGTTATCAAAGTCCATACCATTTTGCACCTCTGATAACTAATGACTAGGGCTTGGATTTTTAAGTAAATACATATTTTTTTTGCATCCTAATATGAACTGGAAACTGAGTTTAATGTTCTGGATATGGACATTTTAAGTTTTATTGCACATAAAAATGCATATTTTCTGATTTTTTAATGTAAATAAATATTTTTGTATATTTACATAAATTACACAAAATTGCATAAAGGAAACCTTTTTAAAGAAATGTTCCCATGATTTCATATAATTACAAATGCAACAGCAGAATTATTTTTAACAAGTAAACTCTCCACTTCTGTAATGCTCAATTACATATGTCAGACAATGCAGTTTGTTGTTAATTATTGGAAGAATTGATATGTCAGCTATAGGATCCCTTCAGTTTGAAGAAAATATAAATATCCTGTTTTCCTTAGTTATATGAGCTCACAAGATAAGAACGGGAATTCCTCCATTGCCAAATACTTGAAATAAATAAACACCTGTTATCGCTTCACAGCCTGGCTAGTGAAGCGAATACTTGTTAAACTGCATACTCATTTGTGAATCTGCAAAGTTTAGACAACCTTCTAGTTGTGTTGGGAAATTACATATTGACAGATTTTATTTCACAATGGATTAAACATGCCACATTGAAACGTAGTGCAATTTATTGTGTGTAACAAGATGCAATGGAATTTAAGGACATTTTCAGTTCTGATGGTAAATTCCTGTTTTGTCGGCCATATAGTAAAGCAATAATGGCAGACCAACATTTGCAAGTTTTACAACTTTTAAGTGGTAACAAACACAAGGGAGTTATTTTGCACTTTACAAAAAAACAATCTATTATTAATGATCCAGTGCAGTACTTCAGCAGGGCTTTCAAAATTTTCAGTGTGGATTTGTGCAGAGCATTAGTTTCAACAGACATACCCATTTTGAAAGTGAACCAACCTCAGTTTAAAACATCCCTGATAAAATATACAAATATTGACACACTTGAGGAATCAACTTGGCAAAAACATTACCTTCCCAAGTGCTACGAAGAAACTGTGATGTATATATGCAAAATTTGTGCTAATGAAAAAATATCGATGAGCATAGATGAAACTGCAGATTCTAATGGCAGGAAAATTGGAAATGTTGTTATAGGGGTATTTAAGAATGGTTCTGAAATTTCAAAGTCAACTTTTCTATTGACCTACCAAGACATGCCTGCTGCAAACCATGTGACTGTTGCCAGATTATTTAATGAAGCAATGCAGATATTGTGGCCAAACGGTGTACGACATGACAATGTTTTGTTACATTTGACTGATCTGCACCATTGTAAAGATGCCAGTTGAATTAAATTTCTTCAAGAACTTTTAAGTGACACTGTGTTAAGAAATGACTTAGCATACATTTCCATAAATCTGTGTTTTGTCTGTGATTCCATAAAGAAACTTGAATCAGTAGGAATGTCTTTGAGAGAAGCAGTTGAAGTAGTGGATGTGGTAAAAAACTGAATGTTCTTTCTGGTTCTGCAGCACATTTAAAAACAAAATGCAAGGAAGTGTTCGAAAATAATAGTGGATTTAACATTATGTGTAAAATTTCAAATGTGTTGGATGGGCAACATGAAGAAATTATTTATGTTAAGTGTGAGTGACATTCCATGTTACTTCTTGTGACGTGGAGCGATCATTTTCAAAATTCAAGGCACTTCTTTGTGACAATTGTCAATCTTTCGGGATGGAAAATTTGAGGAAGCATGTGGTCATGTACTGTAACTCTACAGTATTTGGTGATCCCTTCCAGGCATGATGTCTGGTGAGTATCAAGTACATTTCTATTAGATCAGCCATTCAGATCTTTAAAAAAGTATTTTATTTGTTTTGGCACATATTTTTTTAATTTTTAGCACATATTTTTAACATAAAAAATAAATACTTCCAAAGTTTTTAGCATCTAAAAATCCAACCCCTACTAATGTCATTAGCTGAGGTTTTGCCAAGTTTTATCTAGACCTTATTATCTATAATATATTATATTTGATGTTAAATTTTCGTCATAAAATCATGTTTCTAGTTTGATGTTGAGAGAATCTCTCCTTTTTATCTTTTTCTTAGGTGTCACATGGACTGGAGACAAACGGCAGGTTCATCCTGAAAAAATACAAAAATCTAGAGCAGATTACAGCAGAAGAAAATAAAAACAAGGTATACTGCTGTGCTAAGCGAAAGTATGGTTTATGAGCAAAACTAAAAAATGAGAATATAGATATTCGGACCATATTTGTAGATATTTCATGTTTAATTACACATTCGGAAACCTAAACAAATGTAACTAAATTCTTAATTTAGTTGCAGATACAGTGCTTTCATTAATCACTTAGACACTTTATATTGTAATTTATACTTAATTATTTACTTAATTTCCTTATTAATAAATCACATGACATCATTGTGTTATCAGAGAAATGCCACACATCTACGCATGCACAGACACAGACACAGACACACAGAGGTGACTCCTTCCAAAACTTCATTCTGTTTTCAGGAATAATGTACTTCAAGATATTGATAATGCTGTCCCTCTTCCAATAATCAAATCCACAAGGCTCATTAAAGTATTTGGATGTTGTATGCCAGTTTTGGTCTGCAGAAAATCTAAGGTTAATTCCTCGGAGTTCAGTATCTTAATCAAGGAAGAATACAGAGTCTAGTTTTTGTTCTCACCTAACAGTTATCTACTCATAGTACTATGTTTGACATCTTTCTCTGTGCTTTTAGGAACAAATAAAATGCACTTATATTATGTCTTCATTATTTTGTCCTGTATTAGTCTAATACCAAACAAATGCATATGTCTGAATATTAGATTTCTTTCCTTCTGAAGCAAATATCTCATAATAGGCTATTAATCTTGGAATAAATATAACCTTTTTGTACCTGTCCAGCCTCAGTAGCATTATGTTCTTTTGTAAATCAGCAGAGAAGCATACTGTGACTGCCTTGCCAGCCCATAAATGCTGCATATGTTTGCAGCCATTCTCATGTTCACAGAAGCCTTGGTATGCGCTGTGACAGAGCTGGAGGCCTTGTAATGCCACACGTTGGCACAACCAGAACATGCTAGAAGCTTCGGCTTTACTTCTGTTGACGTCTTTCACAGTGATATGACAAAAGTTGAAGTTGCAAGTTTTGACTAACTCAGTCAATCTTTGTCTGTGAGTGGTAGCACGCAGTGGTATGAGTGAGCAATGGAATGAAAAAGTCATCAATTGTATGTGTTGAAGCATTGAGTGAATTGTTGTACAGCAGTGGAATAAAGACAATTATTTGGTAACCAATTTTGAAGCAAATAAAGACTTTTGTCACATTTGTGTCATGAGCAAGATTTTTACTCCATGATGGAGGAGATAATGAAAAGTTTGTTGGATGAAATGAAAACTGGAATGAAAACCACAGTGAAGAATCTGGAATCTGGCATGGAGAAGATGAGAAATGAAATAACTGTGAACTGCATGATGGAGCACATGAAAATGGAATTATCAATCAAAATTGACCAACAACACAGAGAAAAACATGAAAGAGCTTGGCAAAAGGATGAAGAAAATTTATCATTATGTTAACACCCTGGACCAATCTAAGAATAACTTGACCCACCGGAAGACCTCAGGGAATGCATTATTGCCTTGGAGGACCACAGGGAACATATCAATGCCCTGGAAGAAAGGGTTGGCGGCACCATCAAGGAACTAAATGCCATGGTAAAAAGATGCTTGATGGAAGGCTGCAGGACTTGAGAGTGAGATGCATCAAGCCACCCAAGTATGATGGAACATCTACTTTCGAAGACTTCCTTTGAGCGTTTTCCATCGTCACCAACCACAACTGATGGTCAGCAGAAGAAGCGGCATAGCTGATATAAGCCTTGGGGGACAGGTGGCAGAAATGTTGAATGTGACATTGCATGGCTAAGGCCAACCCCAGTCAGCATAAATTGAGGCTGCAGCAGCCAGAGGAAATAATACAAGAGTTTGCTCTGGCAAGGACAGCTGGTGGACAAAGCCCTGGTGAACCTACCACCTAGTTATGTGTCCTAGAAAACTGCCTACTTCTTCATTCACAGGGTGCAAGATGCCAAAATATGACAGCCTCTAATGCTCAGTCTCTATAAGATGATCTACAAGGCATTAACAGCAGCACTTATAATGGAGGCAGCCAAGATAACTGCTGCTTCCATCTTAAAGACCAGGAGTATTTGTTATCACAGGGAGAGAGAAGCAACCCATAGACGACAATGATCTTCAAGTGGTACTTGCTGGGAGTCACTTAGTGAAAGACTATGCATACCAAGCCAACAAGCAGGTTGAAAACAACCAACCAGCTTGGTGAGGTTCACATCGAGCCTGTCTTCACCACTCACTCGAGAGATGCTACATGCCTTGGGCAGAAGAGTGGACAACAGCCTCATTGCAAATGGCTGGATACAAGGAAAGTTATGCTGTATACTAGTAGATGCAAGTAGAGCCATGACTGTTATCAGACCTGATTTGGTGAAGGGCTTAAACATATGAACACACAGTTGGCCCTACCAACTAGTGGCGCCATCAGGTGAAATCTTGCCTTTAGAGAAGAATGTCTTACTGGAGTTGACACTAGGAAGGAGCACTGTGAGCCTGTGGCAAGGGTGGTTGAGGATGTGATTGGGAATGGATATCCTCAGGAGTCACAAGTCAACGGTAAACATTGGTCGGAAAGCTTAGCAACTTGGCAGAGATGAAGTGTTGCTCCAGAGTGCCCGTGAATATCTGACAATCTGCAAGGTGATTCTGAAGGATGACATAGTTGTGCCTATGAGAAGTGAGGTGGTGGTGAAGGTACACCTGGAGGGCCAATAGTCAAGGAACCTGGTACTGGAACGGAAGACAACACTGCTGACCTATCTGTCAACCACCAAGACATATTCCCCTAGCGAAGCAAGCAGAGGCATGAAAGAAGCTGGAGGACATGAAATCTAGGGGCATTACTGAAGAGTCTGACAGCCCTTGGTGCTCCCCTGTGGTCTTGGTGAAGAACAGCAAACTACGCTTCTGTGTGGATTACAGGAAGCTGAATGTGATCAGAATGGACTGTTTTCCCCTTAACCTTGGTGGTGACATCCTGGACACACTTGCTGGTGCCCAGTGGTTCTCAACTTTGAACTTGAAAACAGGATACTGGCAAGTAGCCTTAGTTCCCAGAGGTAAGGAAAAGACCACATTCTCAAGAAATCAAGGGCTCTGGCAATTTAGATTATGCCCTTTAGCCTCTGCAATGTGCCAACCACCTTCCAGCACCTCATAGAATCAGTGATGAGAGGGTTGACTTATGATGCCTGCCTGCTATATCTGTATGACATCGTTTTTTATTGTAGCTTTGAAGAACATCGAGAATCTGACCAAGATACTGAAAAGGCTGTAGGCAGCTAACTTGAAGCTAAACATGAGGAAGTGCCAACTCTTCTGCAAGGAACTGAGCAACTTTTGGGCTGCATAGTCTCACTATCTGGGGTGGCCAAGGACTCAGAAAAGAGTCGGGCAGTGAGAGATTGACCTCATCCAAAAGACAAATGAGAGCTGTGAAGCTTTCTGGGTCTATACAGCTACTACTGACAATTCGTCAGAGGTTTTTACAACATCACAAAACCCCTCACTCGTGTGAAGGAAGAGCGCCAACCTTATATGTAGTCAGAAGAGGCAGACAACACATTCCAGGTGCTAAAGTCAGCATTCTGTAGTGCTTCTATTTTAGAATTTCCACAACATTCTATCTTAGGTCCCAGATGGCCAGGGGCACATAATTGCCTACTTCTAAAGTAGAAAAGAAATACTGTGTTACCCTGCAGGAGCTCCTGGTAGTAGTAAAAGTGCTGGTGCACTTCCACAAGTTCCTGTATGGACAGCTACTCTACCTGAGGACTAACCACTCACCCTCACTGGGCTGCTAAATTTGAAGAACCTGAAGGACCAGACAGCCAATTGGGTCTGGAGGCTGAAAGAATACAGCATTACATCAGAACATTGGAAAGGAAGGAGCCACTCCAATGTGGAAGCCATGTCCAGATGACCCTGTCCAGAGGAATGCAGTCTCTGCACTAAGGTTGAGAAGAGCATGCCACTGTTTTCCATGTTATTTCAGCAGTGCCTTCAGCTACATAGGTTAGCACAGGGCACAGGATGGAGCAGCTGGCAGATGCCAATTAGTGGCCACTTCTCTCAGAAGTGGAAGTAAGGACTAGACCAAGCTGGAAGGACACTGCACCCAGGTGTAGAGTGTAAAAGTCCTACTGGACCCAATGCGACTCTTTAAAGATTAAGGAATGAGTACCTGAACAGTTAAGATCAAAAGGCAGATTCTTCTTGGAATGGCTAACCAGCACTGCCAAACCAAGGAAAGAGGCCTGTGCCCCCAGTGGATGCTATGGGCTAATACTACTACTCTTCAGAGATGGAAGTCCCCACATGGGAAAACCCAGAGAGAGCAGCTGATTCTCCTTAAGAGTAAGGTTGCAGAAGTCCTAGAGGAAGTCACATATGGGAACTTTGGGAGGACATAGACAAGCTCTGGCAATGGTACTACTGGCTGAGACTGCAAGCAGAAGCTGAGAGGTGGTGCCACCAATGTCATATATGCACAGCAGGTTACGGCCCACAGATCAGGAACTGTGGTTGCAAGTAGCAGTATAACACAAACATATAGCCATTGACAAATTGGGCCATTTCCACTGTCAGACAGGGGCAACAAGAATCTGCTAATCATTGTGGATTGCTTCAAATAGCTGGAGGTGAATGCCATCCCCAACCAGGAGGCCAAGACCATGGTGAACTGCTTCATAGAAGAACTCTTTTGTCACTATGGGGTACCGATGGAGTTACACAGTGAGCAGGGTGCCAACTTTGAGTCTAACCTTATGAGTTAAACACTGGAACAACTCGGAGTGCAAAACACCTCTTCACCCAAGATCAGACGGCAAAGTTGAGTGATATAACAAGACTCTAAAAGAACATTTTAGGAAGGTTGAGGACAATCACCAGGGAGATTGGGAATTCAGAGTGCCACTTTTCTTGCTGGCATACTGCTCTTCAACCCACAACACTATCAAGTTGACACCAGCCAGTTTGGTGTTTGGCAGAGAGCTGAATCTACTATGTGATCAGATGTTTGGGAGTTCTCCTGGGGCAGGACAGCCAGTAGTCAACTATGTGAAGCATCTCATAGACTGACTTCATGACATGATGAGATGGCCCATCAAAACATCAAGATAGCTAGGGACCAGATGAAGATCCATTTCAATCGGCAGGCCAATGGCCGAAGTTTCCAGTAGGGTGATCCGGTGTGGCTATATTGCTCTATCCAGACCAAGGAACACTGTCCCAAGCTTCAACAGCCATGGCAAGGGTCTTTGCTGAAGAGAGTAAATGATGTCATCTACTGGATCCAGAGACTGCCCCTAGGAAAAAAGGCTCGTAGTACACTTGGATCATCTAGCCTGCTGTGATTGTGATGGTTAGGATGACCAGCCCTGAGGAGGGAGCAATGCCAGCTCATAAATGCTGCATGTGTTTGCAGCTGTTCTCATATTCACAGAAGCCTTGGAAGGCAAGAAACACAGGAAGAGCAATGTTGGTAACTGGAAGCCTTAGAATGCAACACATCAGTGCAATTGGCACATACCTAAAGTTTCGGCTTCAATAAATTCTGTTGACATAAGGAAGAGTTGTAAGGTAAAAGTCAGTCAGCTTGAGTCAGTCTTTAACTGTAAGTGTTAGAAAGTGATACAAGAGAGCCATCAACTGTCTTTGCATCGACATATCGAGTGAACTGTTGTGCAGCAGTGAAATAAAGACAGTTATTTTATAACCAATTCTGAAGCAAATAAAACCTGTTGTTACAATATGGTATCAGGAGGAAGTTGCTATTATTGAAAGTTCTGTAAAGATCTCTGGATTTGGATGACATGTCAATGTGTTTCTCCCAGCTTTTACAGATGTCAAAATTGGCATGCATATTTGAAGGATGAGGTTTTCTTCTTAACAAATGCTCAATATACATACAAAACTTTTGGATTCTGGTGCTTCTTTTAATACATCTTCATATACCATTTTTATAATTAAGTCATAAAGTCATACAAGTAAACATATCATACAAGTGATGCATATCCTCTGCAGTGGTGTGAAATACTTGGGTTAAATGATTCAATTTGTTCATTGATTTCAAGATGTGAAACTTAATTTAGAGCTGGGGACATGCCATGATCTTCAAGTTGCTGAATGTTTTCCTAGGGAGTTTTACTATTTTTTCTTGTAGCCTATAGTTCTCAAGGAAAACATTTACCAACCTAATGGTGATGATTCTTGCTATTATGCAGAAAATATTTTAAAATATTTTGCTTCTTTTCACTCTCTGTTGTTCATCTTTTAACAATCATACATTCACAGGAATTTAATAAGAAACAAGAATAATTCCAAAACTGAGTATTAATTTCCAGCCTCTGTTATTCACTAATCTTTAGTCAGATATTTTTTCATACAACAATTATGCGAGGTTAGAACTTGGTGAACTGCTTTAAGCTTCTTCATCTTTTGATTTCTCCTTGTTATAACATTTAATGAATGCTTCCTGTACTTAACTGGATTGCCCTGTAAATTTCTTTTCCCATCAACATTATCCTCATTAGTACTTCTCTCATTTAGATCACTGTTAACTGTTTCAATACTTGAGAGGTACTGGGGCATATAATTTCTGGAATTTTATAATTTGTGTTCCTAATATTCATTTTGGTATTTGAAATGATAAAGTATGAACTGCTTGGTCAGGAATATCTTTAGCTATTATTAATAAATTCCTGTCTGTTGAACTTGTAGTGCATGCACTAATTCTGTTTGAAATTGTCTTAATTCAGAATTATCATTGGAAGTCATATTAAAGCTTTAGTAATGGCAACTGTTTTATAACAAAGAAGAAAACAAAAACAAAAAAGAAGAGGAAGAGAAATGTAACCTAGAGAGTAAACAACATGGACAACATGACTGGAGAAAGAATCAAAGAGATTGAGAGCAAGTTAAAAGCACATCATAATCAAAAGTAAGGATCTTGAAATAGTACATCACAACCAACTGGTGACAAGAGTTAAGGGAGTGCTAAAGAAAATGGAATCACCTATGTTGATAGAGACAACATAGGCAGAGGAATACAAGTATAGACTGAAACGTTTGGGAGACAAAATAGACAAAATGAAGAACAAGAGAAAACTAATAGGATCAGACATATACATTGACAACATGACTACACAAGAAAGAGAAATTGAAGGCAAACTAAGTAAGATAGCTAAGGAAGATAGAGTCAAAGGATATCATATATAAGTAGGATACAGGAAACTCATAACAAAGGACAAATGTGTAAACTGGGAAACCTTGCTGCGACGGCAGAACTCATGAACAGCAGAGAAGCTGCATAAACACCCACAAGCTCGGAATCCATGTAACCACTCCCTAAGAAAATGAACACTGAACTACTAAAAATAGACACCCTAATCGTAAGAAGCCTAAGAATATTTGACAGAAAGGTAGAATTGACCACACTATAGGGGACATGAAGTTTTGATATATTTGGCCTTAATCAAGGAAGATCAGCAAAACAATCACTGAAAAGGAGAACAGGAACCTAACCAGCTGCATAGAGGAAGTCAACAGGAAAAAATATATGAGCTTCCTGATACACACAGATGTAAAGAAGTACATCCAAAAATATAGTGGGAGTCTCAGAAAGAATAAACAGCTCTAGTACTACACAAGGACAACTCAAAGCTGACAATCAAATTCTATGCCCTGATAGAATTAAACACAGAAGAAAGAGTTCCCTGGTAGAATTGGGACACATGGATAACTGTAGCACTCAAGACTATATTAAATAGAATCTTAGAAATGGAGGAAACCCCAGAGCATGGAAGATGAGCACAATCATCGTTCTTCACAAGAAGGACACCAAGAATGACTTAAAAAACTACCATTGCATTAGTTTACTTTCCAATCGTTATAAAATATTTTCAAAGATAATGACCAGACAACTAACTAAAACACTCCACAAACATAAGTATAGGTTTATTTAATCCTGTATTACTTACATCAAGTATAGAAGATGTCAGTTTACACACACAATTAAATGACAGTATTACAAGTACAAAATGGTATATTTATTATTAAGTGAATTAGATTCAAATACAACATTTAAACAGGTAGACCCCAATCTCACCCAATGAATATTAGAGGAAGTTGCTTGAAACTTGACATTAAACAAAAACATGGTATAAACATCAATGACAAAAGATTAACAAATATCCATTTCACAGACATTATTTTGCTCACCAAATCAGTGCAAACACTCGAAGAGATGACAAATGACCTTCACAATCACAGTGAAGCCATAGTCTGATGATGGAAAACACAGAAATAAGAATGACAAATGGACAAAAAAGCCCAGGAAAACTGAATGGCACAGAACCACAATATATTCAGGATTTAAATAGGTGGACAACGTGTAGCCTTCAAATAGAACACCATCCTCAAGAAGAAACACAGAAGTTCATCAGCTTGGAAGTAATCCTAGTGTCTGAAATTTAAATTGTTGGACAAATCAATCAACTACAAACTAAGGTTTGAGACTCAGGAAACCTGCATCTCCCCTGCCCTCTGACCACGCCGTGGCCGAGTGGTCAGACCACTCGCCTCTCACCTAGACAGTCCAGGTTCGATCCCAAGCGACTGCATGTGAGAATTGTGGTGGACAAAGCGGCGCAGGGGCAGGATTTCTCTGGGTTCTCCAGTTTCCCCCACCATCTCGTTCCACCGGGGCTCCATCTTCATCTATCATCGCCTGCAGAGCCAGAGCAGTAAAAGCGGGCGTTAAACACTACCAAAAAAAAAAATGCATCTTCCCAGTAATCCTCTGTGGTTGCCATAAATGAACCCCATCTACTAAGCAGTTTGCAATACAAACTTGCCAGAGAAAGACACTGAGAAAAATATAGGGGATCACTATGACAGACAAAATATTAATGCCAACCTACAAAGAATGACTAACATATCCAAAATAACAACAAATAATGACAAAGTATAATTGGGTAGGACATACATCAAGAATGAACCATTCAAGTTGAATCATGTGATCAATGTGTAGGATCAGCATTTCAGAAGAAGAAACCAAGGAAGACAATGGACATTGTGTTCCATGTCCCAACGGGTAGACATGTTTGTGAAAACAACAAGCAAATAGTGGACAAGAAAAGTGAAACAACTCAATGGAACAAACTAGTCAAGAATAATCATTAGTTAAAGAGTTGCACATTAACAAACATTAGTTAAAGAATGTCGCAAGGAAAAGCCAAGAAAGTAAAACACAGAACTCAATGGAAAAACCAGGGCATAGTTATCACAAACTATCACTAATTAAACCGTTAAAAATATTAGAATTAAATAGGGCACAACTTTTAGGGATAAACAAGGTGACGGTATATTACTTTGCTTGGAATAACTCACTAAGTAAGAATTTCACTAGCAGGCCTTGCTATTTAAGGGACACTGACTGAATTCATTCAATCAGTCTTGCTATCCATCCACTACATATATAAATGTCCATCATTAACTCTACTGCAGTTTCTAAATATCCCCTCCTTTTTTATAGAGTAACATTTGCCAGTCAAGGGGCAACCTTTTGGATTCCTGTTTTTTTCTCTCCTTCTTAGTGAATGTCAAACAAAAATAAATTCTATGAATTCCTTCTTTTCAATAGGAAACTCTTCTAGTTATAAAATTACAGGACAAGTAAACTTACTTTTTCGGGTGGGGAGACAAGAGAAAGAAGGCATGGAAGAGAACGAGGTGACAAGGATAACAGAGGAAGTAATGGGACTTTGGGGAGTACCATAAAATGCACCTCTGTAAGTATATGTGTTTTCCTCAATGTTTCTGATGGCTAGAAGATAACTGAGGTCGCGATAACAGCTGTAGCGAAGTATCATGGCTGGTGGAAAAGAATAGAGAAAGAGAAGAGAGATAACAATAAGGGAGTAACTTTAGTCATTGTTAAATCAAGTATGCACAATGCTTCAACGAGAGTATTGTGATATCTACATGATGTTGGTTGCTGGTGTGACTGTTGCTCCATGTAGTTATGTATCAGTATGTTGCTGTAAGTGAGCGATTCTTCAGACTCCATGAGTATGTTCATATTAGTGGTGGGACCATTCAGAGGAGAGATGATGAAATTTGCTTATGGTTTGGAAGTTCATTCCCAATATTGCAGTAGGCAGTGAGTGGCAGCAAGGTTAATTGGTGTGGCTGGAACTAGTACGGCTATTGGAGCTGGGTTTCAGCTTGTTCTCATGGATTGTGCTCCAACCTGTGCAACTTTCACTGTATAGACTTGAGGATTTTGGAGTTGTCTGGTGGTTCCAGTCCAATGACTTATGCAGAGCTGGTCAAGCAGTTTGGTGGCTGCTTTGAGCCCTGTATTGGGGTGGGTGAGATTGGTGTGTAATGCAGAGCGGCACTTGTGGCCAGTCTGCCGCAGCGCTGTCAGTTGCTGGTTCATTTTCTGAAGTTCAGCTCGTATGTCACTGATGTAAGAGTGGAGTTGCTCAAGAACTGCATAATTACTGTGGTGATGAGGTCTCGGCCACATTCCAAGACTCAGAATGCTGTGATGCTGCTGCTAATTGGGTGGATGAATTCAGAGGCTCAGAAGGCTGCGATGATACTGCTATTCTGGAGGTTCGAGCAGGCACTGACTGGTGAGGAAGTTGAGATGTGATTTTAGTACTGGGAGAAGTTCTGATGTGCTGGGCTGGTGACTTAAGGTAACTCAGGCATGATATTTGACCCACAAAGTGGTCTGTGCCCTCACAAGTAGTGCAGAAACAGCTCAAGGATTTCAGATCATGCTTAGTGCAATTGCCATCAGGTTAGGCATGCCACAATAGTGGCAGAAGTGGCAGCAG
This sequence comes from Hymenopus coronatus, assembly GCA_030762935.1. Taxonomy (NCBI): domain Eukaryota; kingdom Metazoa; phylum Arthropoda; class Insecta; order Mantodea; family Hymenopodidae; genus Hymenopus; species Hymenopus coronatus. The sequence goes on along the minus strand of CM060900.1, from coordinate 312,051,650 downwards.
GGAGTGAAGCGAGATGTGCAGCTTGCCTCAATCATGTACGTATGTCTAAGTAGAGGAAATCCGATGGTGATAGGAGCTGTGAAGAGCATGTACTCTATGAAGACCAGGTGGAGCAGTGGTGTTGGTCTCATTCCAAAGAATATCCTAGTGGCTCTTACCAACGAAAGCTAGATAGGTTGCACAGCCTCCAGAACCATACTCTCTGGAATGTGTTTGACACTGTGGACACTGCAGATATGGTACTGAAGTGCTGAAGAGTCGGCCGGTGAAGAGGAGCTGACCAGGCAGAGTGTGGAGATGGTGTTGGTGTGGATAGATAATTGCTGAACAGCAGCAGGTGATTAGCTGTGCCCAGGAGATCTCGCTTGGGCTCCTGTGGGGAGTGGCATGGTGGCATGAGACATATTGGCAGTGGCATAAGATATGTTGAGTTGTGTGGTGCCGACCGGCAAAACTGCTGGTGAATACTGTTGAGGCAGCCAGTTCTCAGTCATGGAGTCTGCAGTGGTTTCTTAGTGTGGTTCCAGCAGGGAAGCTTCAACCGGCAGTAGAGGAACTGAGGCTGGTATCTCCAGGAGAGGGTCAGTGATGGACTTTGGCTTCTTCCTTCCCATTAGCAGAGCTGATGACCAATAATGATGCCTTGTGAACCTTGCTCAAGTCTTTTCACAGTTGAGGTTTACTTTAGGCTGCTTGCCTCAGTATAATTAACAATTGACCAAGTAACAATATTTAGTATTTACACAGAATCTATATGACTTTCCACTAATGGATTACTTGCAACTATGTTGTTCAATATCTGATACAAAGTCATCAATATACTGTGTTTTATCTCTCCATCAGAGAAAGTATTTCACATACCTTATTATTTTCATTGATTTTGGTATTATCTACTGTGTAGAAACCTACAACTTTGAAGAAAACTAATCTCTTTTTATATGAGACAGAGCATAGTTTCTCAAATCTTCTTTCCTATTACAATTGCTTCATTTAGAAGGTAAAAATGTAGTATCCACTAATTTAGAAACTAACCTCAAAGCAGTGGATTTCATCTGCAGTCATTTTTGTTTCGCGGTAAATCAAGAAAATGACTTATCCTCTTGTTTTCATCATAGGCAGGTGCTGCCCCACATATAACAAAGCAGAAATGTCCATCACTGCTGAAACATTCTTGAACTTTAAATAATCTGACTTAGGAATGAGCAGGGCTTTTTGGACTGAAAATCAGTCAGACAATCAACCAATAGATATATATCTCTCTCTATCTCTGTCTCTCTCTCTCTCTCTCTCTCATACACAGCAAATAATTTTAAATGGAAGTGCTTGCCAAAAACAAAAGCAATTAATAATAATAATAAAAAAAAAAAACAGCCACAAACAAAAGTAACATATAAAACAAAACTTATTCATAATTTTCAGATTCTTTATAGGTATCTACATTGAGACACTATATAGGCTATCAATATCACCTTTAATTTTCTGATTCTGAAGTATAACTAGAGCTTCAGCAAAAGAGAAAATTCAAACATTAGTATATTCTTTGGTAAGAGTCTTTTGAGACAGTGGAATGGGCAAAGGAGGAAAAGGTTGCTCATGCCCAATCTGTTATATGGGGCAGCACCTTGTTGCAGCTTTCAGTGCAGCCACATGAAGTATGTATATCTCCAGCTTATAGTATTTAAATATAACATAATAAATGTATAGCATTGCTAAAAATTAACATAGAAATTCAAACACCATTACTGCTACTATGTCTGACAAGGGATCACCAATTAATGTTAAGAAAACTTGAAAATAATTTATATACCTGATATATGGTGGACATTGAGACAGTGATGTGTTTTAACAATTAAAATTTAGTTGAGTCGATTTTGTAACACTACATCACTTACTTTTTTATTTCGGAAAACATGTTTCAGAAGCCATGTGCTTCCATTGTCAATTCCTTTGGTCGACTACCGGCATTGCTTGCTGTGGTGGTTGTCTCTGTCCCTGGTGGTGGTTTGATGAATTTCTGGATGAGTAGATCGCCTGGCGGGATTTCAAAATTGAAAACCCGGTTCTTGTTTTTCCAAATATATATGTTTTCCCAAACTTTTAATTCTGTCTTCCTTGTGATGTTTTTGAGGATTTTTGGGCTTCTATTTATAGTGTGTTTCTCTTTCCAAAAATGCCAAGCTACTGCAGATTTTTCTTCTTGTTTGAGTTTAATATTTCTGTGGTGTTCTTTTGCCCTGGTTTTTATATTTCTTTTTGTTTGGCCGATGTAGATTTTTTCACAGTCATTACAGCTGAACTGATATATTCCTGGTTTGTTTTCTTGTGGGATATCATCTTTTAATTTAGAATTTAAAAGGTTTTTTATAGAGTAATTGTTTTTAGGGGCTAGAATGATGTTATGTCGTTTGAAGATCCTCTGGAATTTGTAGAAAGTTGTAGGCTGTTATGTAAACTTCTTGTAGATCTTGTTTTCTTTCTGGTTTTGAGTGAGTGTGCGGACTTCTTTAATTCTCCTTCTATTTTTGGCTTTATTAACTTTTTTATACACCAGTTCTGCCCGAAATCCATTCTCTGTAGCTATGTCCAATATTTTAGTAAGTTCACATTGGTATTCTGTTTTTCCCATTGGTACATTTACCAATCTGTGTGTAAGGCTGTTGAGTAAAGCATGCTGATGGGGAATGGGATTGTAACTCTTTTGTTTTATATAGCTGTTGGTGTGGGTAGGTTTTCTGTAGATGCCAAATGTAAGGTGATTATTAGTTTTTATGATTTTTAGGTCGAGGAATGGTAGTTGTCCATCACATTCCTTCTCCATTGTGAACTTTATAGACTTTTCTTGCATATTTAGGAGTATTAGTGCATCTTCTAGGTGTCTTTCTGGGACTATTGCAAAGATGTCGTCTACATAGCGGTACCATATTTTGAACATCCAGGGGAATGCCTTTTTAATCCTAGTATCCATAGTGCTCATGAAGAGATCTGCTAATATAGGTGACAGCGGGCTGTCAAAAATCCACACCACAAATGAACGTCAAAAACCTATCGGACCAAACTTTCACCAAATCAGAACTGGATTTCTTAAACAAAGGGGTGAAAACTTGCGTCGATTTTTCAGAAAAAATTGACGATTACATTGCGGACGTACAAATAGCCACCCAGCACATAAATGATATTGATAAAAACATAATAAAAAGTGAATGTTGCCAAATTATCGAAACAATAGAAAGCAAAAAGAAAACTAACCCCCCAAAAAATGTAATAAGAGCATTAAAAAGCAAACTGGTAATTTATAGCAAAGCAGACAAAGGAAACACAATAGTAATTATGGACAAAACTGAATATGTAGAAAGAATGGAAACACTTTTAGAAAAAGAAAAATACTCTACAGTACAAAAGAACCCTCTAAACCAATGTATAGTTAAATTAAATGCCAGTATTCAAGAATGTAAACTAATAGACAAAAAAGAAAAATACAAAATTAAAGTTGATAATCCAGTTCTGCCCAGAATTTATGGCCTTCCAAAAATACACAAGCCAGGAAATGCAATGAGACCAATTATAAACAATATAAGTGCACCTACTTATAATCTAGCAAAATGGTTAACAAACAGATTCTCTTCCTTCCCTAAATTTGAAACAGCAAGTATAAAAAACTCTCTAGATCTGATCGATAAAATTAAAGACATAAAATTGGAAAAAACCGATATGTTAGTTTCCTTTGATGTTACTGCTCTGTTTCCAAGCATACCTACAGAAAGCATACAACCCCACATCAAAAACTGGTTACTTGCAATAGGAAAAACAACAGAATAAGTGCGAGAATACATCATATTAACGAATCTGTGCATAAATCAACATTTTTTCACATTTAACGGGAAATATTACAAACAAACATCTGGTTTAGCTATGGGCAGCCCGCTGTCACCTATATTAGCAGATCTCTTCATGAGCACTATGGAAACTAGGATTAAAAAGGCATTCCTCTGGATGTTCAAAATATGGTACCGCTATGTAGACGACATCTTTGCAATAGTCCCAGAAAGACACCTAGAAGATGCACTAATACTCCTAAATATGCAAGAAAAGTCTATAAAGTTCACAATGGAGAAGGAATGTGATGGACAACTACCATTCCTCGACCTAAAAATCATAAAAACTAATAATCACCTTACATTTGGCATCTACAGAAAACCTACCCACACCAACAGCTATATAAAACAAAAGAGTTACAATCCCATTCCCCATCAGCATGCTTTACTCAACAGCCTTACACACAGATTGGTAAATGTACCAATGGGAAAAACAGAATACCAATGTGAACTTACTAAAATATTGGACATAGCTACAGAGAATGGATTTCGGGCAGAACTGGTGTACAAAAAAGTTAATAAAGCCAAAAATAGAAGGAGAATTAAAGAAGTCCGCACACTCACTCAAAACCAGAAAGAAAACAAGATCTACAAGAAGTTTACATAACAGCCTACAACTTTCTACAAATTCCAGAGGATCTTCAAACGACATAACATCATTCTAGCCCCTAAAAACAATTACTCTATAAAAAACCTTTTAAATTCTAAATTAAAAGATGATATCCCACAAGAAAACAAACCAGGAATATATCAGTTCAGCTGTAATGACTGTGAAAAAATCTACATCGGCCAAACAAAAAGAAATATAAAAACCAGGGCAAAAGAACACCACAGAAATATTAAACTCAAACAAGAAGAAAAATCTGCAGTAGCTTGGCATTTTTGGAAAGAGAAACACACTATAAATAGAAGCCCAAAAATCCTCAAAAACATCACAAGGAAGACAGAATTAAAAGTTTGGGAAAACATATATATTTGGAAAAACAAGAACCGGGTTTTCAATTTTGAAATCCCGCCAGGCGATCTACTCATCCAGAAATTCATCAAACCACCACCAGGGACAGAGACAACCACCACAGCAAGCAATGCCGGTAGTCGACCAAAGGAATTGACAATGGAAGCACATGGCTTCTGAAACATGTTTTCCGAAATAAAAAAGTAAGTGATGTAGTGTTACAAAATCGACTCAACTAAATTTTAATTTATATACCATTTGAAAGAACACAGTGAAATATGTAAAATCCCAAAATATTACATCCTATTGTGCATATATGTACACATATGAGTTACAGAGGGGTAAAGATATGCAGGTGGGGCTCGTCAAGTGTCCAATCAGAGTGAAATTGGCTTAAATTGCTAGCACAATGTGTTAGTGTGGATGCTTCTAGGCAAGGGAGAGATACGCATGATAAATGTTGTAAACGTTGTGTGCCTTTTACATCATAACACAGAATTAACAAAACTTGTAATTGATTTATATATACTTTCAAGATACAAATAAGTACCAACCTATGGTTGTTTTGTAATTGTGTGGAGGGAACCAATTATTTGAGGTAAAAATTTAATTGCCATATGTATGAGCATATACTGATAAACAATTACATACTCACTAATACTGTGGCAGCTCTGTTGAATCCCCTTCAACATGTTCAATCTTCTGTAAATAATAATTGAAATTAAGAAAACAAAAATAATGTTCCAAACACAAAAGCTTCTTGCATCAGCTATATTTGAGTAAAGAAAGTTAACCACAATTATAATTATTGTCCTGCATAAGCAACTCGCAAATGTCAACTCTTCTTCATTTTCTTAAATTACAATGCTTTTGGGTTCCTTTCAGTTCCTTGTAGTGATCAGAGAGAATTATTTTCTTTATTTATAATTATATTTTAATTATAATATTTTATGATTCACTATATTATGTTTTTCTTTGTCTGTTTAATTATGCTGTATCTATCAATTTTGTTATACCCTAACCTCTTCATTTATATTTAATATCATAATTTTTCTTCTTTTTGTATTTATTTTATAATTTTTTCAACTACATTTTACTTGAAAAAAAAAAAAATTCTCTCATGGACTGGTTCAACTTGGAAATTTTTACATGACCTATCCTACCTAAAGTAGGGAGCCATTGCTCTAAAGGAATGTAAGGTTATCTTATTTTATCTTATATTTTACCAGAATTTATTCTTCTTATTGATGCACGTTGTATTGCTTTGCTAGAACTATTAATTCTATTTACTAATATGGATTTATTGCTTATTTCATGTTTTCACTAATAAAATTTCACTTTAACCTTCAATAATCTTAATTAGAATACTTTTAAAATTAACACTTTGGTTGCAATCAATCTATTTCCAATAACAAATTGATAAGATGCAACAATCTTGTAATTTTATGAAACACATTTCCTATTTTCAAGTTTTACCACAAGATCCTTAATGTTGGCCATCCATATTTTGAATCACTCTTTTTGCTGATGATACGTTTTCATTTAGTAAATTTTACAACCAAATAAATATATTTGAAACATTTTTTCACTTCCAAGTTTTTAAAAAGATTTCCCTTATATCATTTTGTTCTCCACACAGGGTAAGTAACCATTTCCTTTTCTAATACAAGAATGTGTTTTTTTTTTGATAATGTTTAATGCCCACTTTTACTACAGATGGTACCACAGGCGATGACACTGATGATACATGGAATGAAGATGAAGCACTGGTGGAATACAATAGCGGGGGAAACCAGAGAACTCGGAGAAAACCTGCCCCTGCACTGCTTTGTCCAACACAAATTCCACATGCAGTCGCCTGGGATCAAATCCGGGCCACCTCAGTGACAGTGAGTGATCTAACCACTCAGCCATGGTGCAGCCCCATATGTGCTGTTTTCAAAATTAGGGCTTATTAAACCTGCTAATTTCCCTCAATGTTTATGTGACAAATGAAAGCATGGTGAACAATCTTATTGTAGATCAATGACATACATTTGACAATATTGTTACGCTGTGGGAAGTTCATATCAATGTTTTTTTATTGTTATTTTTTTGTTTTGTTTCATTTATATAGCCCCCTTTAACATCTAAGGTCATACCCACTTGAAACAACTCGTCTTGTAGGTACTTTTTACGTTGGTTTAAATCATTTTGTTTTACTCAAAAAAGCACACATTCACACTCACATACAAACTTCCAGACTCTGTGGGGGATAGGGAATAATTCTGGTTAGAGAAAAATTCCCCATCCCAGCTGGGATTCGAACCCGGGACCCCAGGTAAGAAGTCAGCTCGCTGACCACTCGAACACGGAGGCAGTCCATATCAATGTTATTTAGCACAATAAAATCATATATTTGTCATTCCATGTTTTGAGCATTCCAAAGAAAATGCTTGATTAAACACTTATAATTCAGTTTATGCAGGAATTATTTGTTTTTAACTTTTCATGTTCACAGTAATTTAATGAATCTATTTCATGTATTAAATTATCATCCTTGTGAAGCAACCAGTAATTCAACAGTGAACAATTTGCTGCTTTCTTGCTCGCTCATTTCTCTTACCTGGCAGTGACCACAGAAGCACAACAAGTAAGCAATTCTTAACTCTGATTGGTCACTGATGACCGCCACCTGTACATCTTTAGCACTCTGCAACTCATGTATATATATATACACTTCATCCTGCATATAACACCAAGACATAAAGTCTGTACAAATTGATTAAAAAGTACTCAAACTATGCATACTCAAAGTGTATTTCCATGTCTCTGTAAACAATTGCACTATGTGATATCTGAATGTGCACAAGTTCAATGAAAAGCTAACAACGAACAGTATAGTAGTAAAAAAGAATGAACCAATTGTTTTTCTGCAATCCCAAAGTGCTTAGCAGGCAACAGGATCAGTTTCTAAAAGGAAACAAAACTCTGCTTCCAACATTCACAATATCATATCCTATGCAATTATGTAACAAATAGATCAATTTCCACCACAGAATAATATTCTTGGATTCAGGATGAAGCATTACTATACTCCTGTCGCCCTCCGTGGTGTAATGGTTACCATGCTAGCTTCATATACCCAAGGTCGCGGGTTCAAACCCAGCGGAGGACGATGGTTTTTTCAGGCGTAAAAATCCTTAGCATGGCTTCCTTTGGAAGGGAAGTAAAGCCATTGGTCCTGTGTCATAGATTTACTTCATGTAAAAGAACCTCAAACCTGATACAGAGGCCTCTGAGCAAAATTAAGTGGTATTTCACGCTCAACATAGAGTGGGATGCTGAGAATCACAGCAGTTAAAAGAGTGTCCATAAATAAAACACCATTTCGTTTTACTATACCCCTGAAAACATAACAATAAGTAATAACTTTCTCACCATCAAAGAAAACTCTATTGGTCTCAATATTTGGAGACAGACCATTTCTAGTTATATCATTAACTGATGTAGTTCTTACCCCAATCTGGTGAAGGGTTTTATATGCTTGATTCTTCCCTAAAATCATGCACTTAAAAGTGCTTCAGATTTATATGATGCAAATACCCTTAATTTATTTAATAATGGTGATAACGGCAGCGGCGGTGGCAGTGGCTGTGGTGGTGGTTGTAATAAAGTGTTGTTTTTTAAATGCTGGATAAAGGCCATTAGGGTAAGCAACACACAGATTCAGTCAGCATTAGAAAAATACTTTTGTTTTGCCATTTAATTGTTACAGAGCATATATCTTGGCAGTAGTATTTAATGAACCAGATTTATGCTGCTGCACACATCAACCTCCCTAAATGGATCTCCATGTGACTTACAAATGCAATAAATCAATTAAAAATAAATTAAAAACTATTTTAATAACTGTAATAAAATGTGAACATTGAGCAATCTTTTAAATGCAGAATGGCAATTAAACTTACAGTAAATAAGAAGGCTATTTCCATGATTGTGTTCTTTTATACAGACTGTTATATCCCCCTTGTAGATAATGGTACTTTGCATTTATATCAGCACACAAAAACCCCTAAACTGTTGGAGTGTACACCACATAGAAAATGTCCCTGTACTCTAACACTAAAATGTGTACTGTGTCTTAGGACATTTATAAAACTAATCAAGATTCATGTATCACAATTTAAAGCTTCATTAATTCAGTTCAAAATATATACAGAGAACTGAGAACATTAAGTCATTACAACATTAAGTCAAAGTTCCCAATGTGATGGCAAGAGATAACCTCGCCTAAGTAGGATGTTCAGTATCTGACGTTCTCTAAGCCCACCCATATTGGCTACCCAGAGAGGCAGCCATTTGTTCAGGAGCAGCCACCTTGAAGATAAACCTGTTGCACCACTTGAAGCATCTTCCATGCAGCCCAGAGCCCCAGGGGCAGCTGAGCTTCACATGGGCTTGTCTATTATTGCAACTCCTGCATAGCTACGCCCAATGCCCATGGAAGAAGGCAACATCGACCACGAATCTGTTTTAGAATTGTAAACTTCAACAGATGCTAAATTGGATGATCCATCATCACCACCCACAACATACAGCATGCCATTCAGGGCCACCACACCTGGAAAAGAAGAAAGCAGTGGTCCTTGACTTTTTGATCCACTAAAAAATATAGACATTTGAAAAGTAATATGATGGGGCACAAAAGTAAAAGGTACTACCTGGAAATAAAAGTTATTTGTTTTTATGGCCAATAAAACATTCAAATGCTTAGTGCAATTAAAACATAAGACACTTCAATGTTTTTAACGGCAGTAGGTATGCATGAATATCCTGAAGTAAGTCTGATACTAAATTAAAAACACATAAATGGTGATATTTAAATTTGCAGTATGTAACTTTGTCTCATTGCTGAGAGAAACTCTTCAGTTGAAGGGCTGAAATATACAACAACAAAACTTCAAACAAATTTGAATATCACAGTATGAAATTAAAATTGGAAGTGGGTGCATACACCCAATGCTTTCAAATACACCAGCTAGATGGCACTGTACAACCCATGCATTCAACATTCACAGATGCTAATATATTTATTCTATAGGCCATAGTGTTGCATATTAAATAGTTTTAGAATTTATACATATTTAGTTCCAACATTTGATATAGTATATCCATTTATTACAGTTACGGTAGTTTTCACAGTATTAGTGGATTAAATCACATTATACAGGGTTACTACAAAAGAAATAGACAACTTCAGCTGCCTGTAAAACAAAAACTATTAGAGATAGCAACCTAATTATTTTGGAGGTGTTGAGAAACTCTCAAAGTTTCGTTTGTTACTATTGGTAACGCTGTAGTGTTTTTTTTTGTTGTTACAGAAGCTGAAATGGCGGAAAATCCTGTGGAAAAGGCATATTGCGTGTTGGAATTTGCTAGAACGCAATCAGCAACTGTTGTCCAACGACATTTTAGAACACATTACCACAAAACGCCACCGACTACACAGTCAATCTATGACTGGTATAGAAAATTTGAGACAACGGGATGTTTGTGCAAAGGGAAGAGCTCGGGAAGACCAAGAGTTTCGGAAGAAAACGTTGAACGTGTTTGTTCTGCCTACATAAGAAGCCCACAGAAATCGACATCTAGGGCAAGTATGCAATTACAAATTCCACAGCAAACTGTATAGAAAAATCTTGCGGAAGCGACTGCACATGATGCCTTACAGATTACAGATGTTGCAGTTTCTGATTGAAGAAGATAAGGTCATATGGCGTGACTTTTGCATCGACATGTTGCGACATGATGAAGACGATGCTGGTTTTTGTGAGCGCATCATTTCATTTTTGTGGTAACGTGTTCTAAAATGTCGTTGGACAACAGTTGCTGATTGCATTCCAGCAAATTCCAACACGCAATATGCCTTTTCCACAGGATTTTCCGCCATTTCAGCTTCTGCAACAACAAACAAAACACTACAGCGTTACCAATAGTAACAAACGAAACTTTGAGAGTTTCTCAACATACCTCCAAAATAATTAGGTTGCTATCTCTAATAGTTTTTGTTTTACAGGCAGTTGATTTTGTTTTACAGGCAGTTGAAGTTGTCTATTTCTTTTGTAGTAACCCTGTATTTGAAATCAATTTGTGATGTGATAAAATCATGAAGGTTGGCTAACTATATCCAATTTGAGATGAAATTTCAAAAGGCTGCAGATTCTAACAATCGTGGAAGCAAAATGGAAAGAAAATTCTTTGATTTACATTAACTGGCAAGATATGAATAGCATACATATGAGCATGTGAGCAGCAAGAAGGAAGCAATTCAATTTTTTCAATGGCCTGTTGGCAAGTAGGGTATAAATGTGATAATGTAGAATAGCCACAACATAACCTACATTGCTTTACATTTAAATTTATTTTCAAACTAAAATTGAATTTGACTCATATGTGCTTTGCTAATATTACCTTTAAAAAGTCATATTCAACATTAGGGCCGCACCATGGCCGAGTGGTTAGTCCACAGGCCTCTCACCTAGATGGCCCGGGTTCAATCCCAAGTGCCTACATGTGAGATTGGGGGCGGGTTTTCTCCGGGTTTTCCGGTTTCCCCACCATCGCATTCCACCAGTGCTCCATCTTCATTCATGTATCATCAGTGCCACCGCCTGCGGTGCCATAAGTAGTTAAAGCGGGCATTAAACATTACCAAACAAAATAAATAAATATTCATCATTCATCATTTAAATCTTGTACAAGATGTAGGCTTTGTCAAAACTTACAGTTTGAATCCAGTCTGCTTATGCATGATAAAACAGTTGGTAACTTGCTAATGAGTAGAATACTAGTGAAAAATAAAAATAAAAAGTCCATTTGATATCCCAGTTAGGTTTTGCAATTGTTAAAAAGCTGAAATTGAAAGGTTTTCCCATTGCATTTAAATATTAATTTCACTTATACATTCTTTGAATTTCAGAACCATGAATATTTTAAATGTGGCCTACTGTAGTGCATTCTCCTCTTCAACACCATTTCAGGATTATGGCATAGATTTCTTTCATTCATCATTTGAAGTGAGGTATATTATTAACGTAGAATGGTTAAATTACTTTAAAATGTTATTTGAGGAAGACTGTTGTATCAAGGTAAAACCATTAGTGAATTTTGGAATGAGCTACATGGAAATATTGGATAGTGAAGTGAGAGATGATGAAACAAGTTAAACAAGCGAAATTGATGAAAAAGAATAAGGCAACAGGAATAGATGGGATCCCTTGAGAATTTAGTAAGGAATGGTGTAGAATTGGGTAGAAGAATATTCTCTCTGAATTTCAAATGGGCTTTTGTAGAGGGAGAAGAACTGCTGACAATTTATCCATAATTAAAACATTAGTGGACAAATACCTAGAAGAAAAAAGGGGTAAATTGTATACAGCATTTGTAGACTTAGAGAAAGCGTACAACTGTATTGACTTAAAACTGTTGTGGTATAAACTATTGAGCAAGGGAGTAAGACAAGATATGGCAAATATTCTTAAAACCCTATATAAAGAGAATACATTTTGTGTGACAGTAGGAGCAGGAATGGTGACAAAAGAAGTAAATCAAAATAAGGGACTACAATCCTTGCTTCATTTACAGCAATTGTGCTCATTACTCAACACCTTAGAGCAAACATCCCTCTAATTTTGTATTTTCACTTATTTACTATACAAACTTGGTTTTTTATTTTATTTGTTTTTACTTAATCCGAAAACTCAATGGTCCTTCATTTTCTGTTCAAAGATACCATGATCTGTGTATAAGTTAAGACTAAATATCAAATAAACTAATAATAAGCTAGTGCAGAAGGGTAATGGTGGGCAATACAAATGTATTACAATCTCTCTTTGCTGATGTTTGGAAATTTGATTTTTTTTTTTATATAATGGCATTATTATTTTGTGCAGTTTGCAAAAGTATTTAAAATTAGCATATGGTACCACAATATTCATGATTGTGTCTCTCATGCTCTCATATTATGGGGAAGGACTGGTAACATAGCCAGAAAAATATTAAGGGGGTATGGTACAGGAATTCATTTTTAAACAATGTGTATAAAATCTAATGGTAATATGAATTAATCCTGAGATGATATGTTTTTAAAAATGTATTTTATATTCATAGATTAATGCAGCAATTGGAATTTAAATGAGATTTTGCTAATACTTCTTCGGGGAAGGTAATTTATGAAATGTTATCAGCTTATGAGCAAAATGAAAAAATTATTAATATTTTATTTATTTATTTATTTGTACTAAGCACCCATACATTATTCCTTCGAGTGTATGATACAAGTGTTTTTATTTTGATTAAATCGGAAACCTATATTTGTAGATATAGTTTATTAGTCTAGTTTCTCCGCAGGCTATAACTGGCTATCTAATTGAAAGGAAATAAGATAAATAAACAAAAACCACATATGTGAAAGTACAAAAGAACACATCACCTGTCAAACAGGGTATTCTGTACCCCAGAATATGGAGCACTTTACTTATAACTTCAATGGACAAAATCCTTGGTGACAATAAGCTGTAAAATGGTTGTAATAGCAACACAAGAATATCAACTAAATTTGTGTGAACTGAAAATGCTTTGGAGCCATTACAGAAAGAGCGGCACAACAGACACAAAATGAAGCAGGGAATCAATGACTTCAGTGTGACTGTGGAGCGTTCATTAATTAGATTTTCTCTCCTTTCTTTTGTTTAGCTCAGTCACCATCTCAAGCTACCAGAAGTACACTGTCAGAAATACAGAGTATAGTGTCAAGGGAATTTCAATTTGTTTCTGGTTTTTGTGGATGTGCATTGATAATTCAAGCTAGCAGAAATCCAAAGCACAGGGCTTTATTCTTATTTATTCAGGGCCATCACATGACGATTTTCCACTCGGCTGTTATATGCACATCGGCCAGCCGCGCTGCTGCTAAAACTACCTTTTTAAACAACTATTCACGCTTTATCTCTCACATATTAAGACATAATGTGCAAACCTAACAGAGGCACTATTTTTATGTCGGGACTGTCACATGGGATTTCTTATCAATTGTTTAATGTATATTGACCGGCCAATATCTCCTTGTTAAACAATAACAGCTTTATCTCTATCCAGGACCAGGGGCATATATACAAGCGAGGGTGAACAGGATCAGACCCCCCCACCCCAAAAGCCTACATACAAGTTCTTCCTTTCTTTTTAAACTTAAAAGTGACACATTCATTAAAATTCTCAATCATAAACAACTTTCTGCTATCCACAGAAATAAAGGAATATGTTTAACTTAATATATACAGGATGTGCAGGTTAGTTGCTCAACCATTGGACTCTCCAACCAGGGACTGCCATCACGGGGTCCATTCCTACAACTACCTACACATCTCTGTCTGTTGGTTCAGCGCTACTTATGTATGTGTAGCATTAGTGTAATGTGTATCATAATATACAATAGTGAATGGTTACTTGTGCTCTTTTCTTAAGGTTTGTTGACCCGTCATGTTAATTTATATACCTACTTTGTTTGCTCATTATTCAATTTAGCTGACATGGGAAGAAAAGCGTAAAGCTGATGATATCAGTTTAAGCCTGCCATTCATCCTGTAAAAAATGGGACAGTCCCCCTTTTTTACTTGTATGTCCCGTGTCCTGGGAATTTTTGTTGGGACGCGAATAGGTCCCATATTTCCTTGACACTGTTTTCCAAAATTAAAAACCTAACACAATTGTTGCCTTCTTGTGAGAAATGCTGAGTCGGTGCTTATCTCACTTATTGTTATTCATTGTTTAGCGCGTTCTGTGAACAATGAAAACAGACGAATTTGCCTAGTCTAGTGTTGCAGGTTATTATGTTGTTATTTGCGAGAACCTAAGGTACTATGCCTAAACGGAAATGCACCTTCTCTTCCAATTTACAGGAAAGATATCTTTTCCTCAAAAAGACAAAGCTTAATTGAGGCACTCAGTAAAAAGGTGATACAAGTTACAAAATTAAAAAATAATACTTTTTGCAGTATATATGCTCTACATAAGTCATGGAGCTTAGAGAAAATGTGGTACAAATGTATACCCATGCTGCCATCTGGAGATGTTTGATTTACCTTCTTACTAAATGTTGATTTTCTGTTAATATAAAGGTGGTATATGTGGTGGTATGGAAGATCATGGAGAATAACATGGATTTAGGAAATAGATTAGCTTTGATTGGGAGAGGTAAGCATCATTCTTTGAATTTTTACTATCCAATAAAAATATTACTTCTCAAATTCATATCATTATTAATCACTAGAAACCATGAAATTAGCTATACATTACATAACCTAAAATGTGAGGCAAAATATTTATCAAAATAAGCATATGTTGGTATTAATCAAAAGAAGCTGTGAAGTTAGCCATATAGAACATAAACTTACAGTAGAGGTAATAAAATATTTTATTGCTATTAGTAATATTAGAGGCATTAGTGTTATTAGTGCTAATTAGTATTTTATTCTTGTTTCAGCTTACAGAAGTGCTGATGAAAATTCATTAGTTGCTTCAGATGCATCAGAAAACCACACTTGTAATCAGTACTGATTCTGTTGAGTACTTGCCAGAGGGTCATTCATTACATGAAGAGCTTTCAAGTGAGTATCAACATTTTAGTAGTAAGGTTTACTAGAAATAGTTTCTAAAATTACCAAAAACAGCTCACAATAAATTATATAAGTACAGTATGTTATTTGCTTTCAGTAGCAGTGAAGAACAAAAGCTTAAGAGTGGAAGAAAAAGGCAAAGAAATGTTGAAGCCTGGAATCAAACTGTAGCAAAACGTCAGCAAAACCAGGGGAGAGGGTACATTGGTCATGGCGGTAAATTGAAGTTTAGACGTTCATTAAATCTATTCAAGCATCAATACAGGTATAAGTGCCATGAACTTATTTCCGAAGATGAGCGTAAGGACATTTTTCATGAATTATGGTCTCTTGGATCTTGGACATTGCAAAATAGATTCATAGTCGCATCTGTTACTCTCAAGCTACCTTCAAGGCCAAGAAAAGACATCACAAATCCTAAAATGAAAACAAAAATAATCAACCTGAAGGGAAAACAAGTGTGCAAGGAATTTATTTTAAAAACTCTAGATATATCTAATGAGAGATTTACGAGAGCTGCAAATAATTTGACTGACAATTGAATTCCTCCAAGAGATAAGAGAGGATGTAAAGGGAGGCCACCAATACCAGAACTACAAAAACAAAAGTTAGGGACCATATAAATGTTTTTTCAAAATATTCACATCAGTATTCCAGGAATAAGAATAAAAAAAACTATGGTAGGCTTATACAGTACCAGCACTATTTATCCCTTTTTTAAAAGGAAAACACCTGGACCAACTTCAGAAAGTGTCAAAGACGTTAAAACTGAGCAATACAGTACCAAATAATGCACTGCTGGATTTTCAAGTAGTGAAGCTAAGTTCATTCCCAGGCTTCAGACAAAACACACATCTCATTTCATCAATCTTAATGACAGTATGCTGTATACCTGTATAGGTAAGTGTAAACAATGGTACTTCATTAGTTCTTTAAATTTGCATAGCTGCTTTGTATTCTTAAATTCTTTTATTAAAAAAAGCATTTGATGGTTTTTCTGCATGGGTAGCGCATGAAAAACTGGCCCAGAGTACAGAGACTGCTTGCCCACTAACTTCGCATGAATTGTTGCCTGCCACAAGCAGATACAACAAAAAGTAGGTAAACATGTAATAATTAGATAATAAAGAAATAACAAATAACCTAATGCAGAGGTCTATATTTACAAAATGTAGTTACAATAATAGATAACAATTGATGGGCGACAATAAGCAGTCTAGTACTTGTGACCGTTTTTTGTGCGCCATTCTGTACAACCTTATTTACCATGCTTACTCAATTTTTTTAATCAATTGGCTATTTTTTCATTAAAATTATGCGGTACAAATCATTTAGGCAAATCAAATCCTAGCACAGTACATTAATCATAATACAGAATAAGTCTACAAAGTTGATAAATCAAATTGCATTGTTACTTGAGCTACAGACAGAAGGAGATTTAAGTAAGAAAAAGAAAAATGAAGCATTATTGTAAGAAACATTAATAAAACCATTATATAGGTTAAAAAGCATGGTAAACAATTGACTGCATTTAAGTTAACAAAAAAAAAAAAAAAAAAGTTTAGGCTTTGCAGTATATCTGAAACAGTTGATACATGTTCAGTATCCCAAACTAATTTTTAGAATTGCCCAAAATATGATCTTCTTCTTTCTAAGTGATAATTGTTCCTTGGTTGGCACTATATCCACCGAGGAATTAGGAAAGCCGATTTATAGAACATGCATTATAATCACAAATTTTTGGCCAATTTTCATATAATTTTTACGAATAATAATTAGTTATTTCCTTGAAGGTACAAGCGAAATAAGGGAATATATTAGGCTAATGTGATAGTCAAATCTATTAAAAGCTGGTTGCTAATTCATGACTTTAAAATTTCATTCTCTTTTCATGGCCAGGACTAAAAAAAAATAAATGAATGATGACTTCCCATTTGAGAAAAGATTATTGGAAAATTTATACCGTAACAAGGAATAACTCCATAATGGTTAACTCCACAAAAATGTACTTGTCATAAACTGTGTTTTTAATGAGATCTACATTTTTGTGTAGTGTGAGTTTTTGTCTAGATCTTACGATTTATCTAACATTGTCCAAAATGAAGAAGGCATCACAGGCTATTCCCAGAATATTCAAGATATACATTATATTTGTCTCTAATTTTTTTTTTTTAATATATGGCATTTAATCCAAACCATTGCAAGCATTTTTGAGAAAATGAGTTTCAAAAATACTCCATATAAATGGTAATTTGGGATGGATGGGGAATTTTCATAAAAGCCTTCATGTCATATGCTTGAAAGATGCATAACTCAAATACCAAGCTTGGAATTTAACCAACTTTTGTTTATAGTTATGCTGTTTAGAGACCACACATGGATCTTATTCTAAAAATGCTTTTTCTGGGATTCATGTGTCCTCAAAATATGTATGTTCAATAAAATATTGCATTTGTATTTCTGTATGGAATGTTAAATACCTTCTTTACCTTATTATCTACATTGTGTGTGATAGAGAAACTAAAAATACAGGCTAAACATAAAATATGAAGGTTGAGTAATTAGTCAAACTTTAAACAAAAATATTAAGTGCTATAATCAAAAATATTAAGTGCTATAATACAGGAATATACTCTACTAAATCACAAATGAGTCTACTACTGAAACTGTTTCATTCCTTTAATTTTATCTGGGTAATCCGCAATATCGTCTAAAATTAAATAACATGTCCAGAAACAAAAATATGTTTCCATTAATTATGTAAGAAAGAAAGTAAGTTTTATTTATGGAGCTCTTTAATGCTATAGTTCTCAGCATCCCATTTAGGCGTGAAAGACCACTTAATTTTGCTCAGAGGCCTCTTTATCAGTTTTGACATTTTACGTGTCATAAAGCTACGACTCCTGACCAATGTTTTTACTTCCTTTCCGAAAGAAGCTATGCTAAGGATGTTTACACCCAAAAAAATCCATCATCTCCACCGGATTTGAAACTACCATCTTGGAAACTAGAAGCTACAATGTTACCCCTAAGTCATAGAGGACTATTGATACTGTATTGTGTTTAAATGTTAACATGATGAGAACTCCTGGAAACTTCAATTATAAAAATATTCTTGATCCCCCCCTCCAGAGCCGAATGCCACTGTCCAGGGCTACAGATATTTTTCACCCAGCTATGAGGGCTGTCCCAAAAGCTATGTATAGATAGCGGTTGTTGTTTCAAACACAAACAATGGTAAAAATTACCAACCTTAGAAACCTTAAGTTTGAAGATTGATGATTTTACATTGTTTAGCATTTGGTTGGCAGTCATCATTAGTGAATGTTCTCAGCACATTTGTAAACATAGATAAAAGTGGTCATTGTTATGTGATACAATACTTTGACTAGAAAGGTCTTAATTCAACTAATATTAAAGCTGAGCTAGATTCTACTTTGGGGGAGTCTGCTCCTTCATTTACAACAGTGAAATATTGGGTGGCAGAGTTTAAGTGTGACCATACGAGCTGCCAAGATGAACATTGCAGTGGTTAACCAAATGAGGTTACCAGTCTGAAAATTGTAGTCAAGAAAATCCACAAAATGGTATTGGATGACCGTCAACTGAAAGTCTGCAAGCTAGCAGACATTGCAGGCATTTCAAAAAGTTCTTTTCATCGCAGACTGACTGAAAATTTGGATATGAGAAATTTGTTTGCAAGGTGGGTGCTGCGTTTGCTCACAATAGAACAAAAACAGCATCATGAGGATGTTTCAGTCGAGCGTTTGGCAATGTTTTGCTGCAATAAAGCTGAGTTTTTGCGTCAATTCATAACAATGGATGAAACCTAGGTTCGTCACTTCACACCTGAGACAAAGGAACAATCAAAATAGTGGATTGGAAGGGGAAAATTGGCTCCAAAGAAGGCAAAGACAGCTCCTTCTACAGGCTAGGTCATGGTGTCAGTTTTCTGGGACGCATGCAGCATAATTTTCATTGATTATTTCAAAAAAGGAAAAGTAATCAATGGCGAATATTATGTGAACATGTTACAGCATTTGAGTGATGAAATCGAGCAAAAACAGCTGCATTTAGCGAAAAAGAAAGTTTTATTTCATCAAGAATGCACCATTATTGCCATGGCCAAAATCAATGAGTTAAAGTTTGAATTGCTCCCTCATGCACCCTATTTGCCAGATTTAGCCCCCTGTGATTATTTTCTGTTTCCAAACTTGAAGAAATGGCTTGGTGGTAGATTTGCCAACAATGAAGAGGTGGAGTCTGTAGTTGATGGCTATTTTGCAGACCTTGATAGTTCTCACTATAAACAGGATATCGAAGCTATTGAACATCGCTGGGAAAAGTGTATCAAGTTGAAAGGAGACTAAGTAGAGAAATAAGGATGTCTCTCTCCTAATCATAGATATCATGTTTGGTTTGCATTTTTATGCAAAGATGGTTAGAAATCATTAAGTATAGAGCTGTGCATTTTTGTGTATAAAAGTTATTTTAAATACAAATCTGCTCACCTTGTTTGTGCAGAATGTGTTCATCAGTTTCCAAGTCAATTGCCTCAATCCAGAAATGCGATTCACAACACTGTGAAAAAATTTGAAAGCACAGGTTTTGTGGTGAACAAGAAACACCAGCATTAAATGTACCATTCCAACAGAGGAAAAGTTAAGATGAAATAGGTGCAAATCTTGAGTAAACTCCAACAAAATCACTATCAAAGTTGGCACAGCAAGTGGGAATTTCAGTTTTTTCTGCCCATAAAGCAACATCATTACTGAAGTTGAAAGCCCACAAGTTTGCAGAGTCCATTGTTTGAAACAAGGTGACCCTGCAGCAAGACCACATTATAGTAAATGGTTTTAGTAGAGGAGTTTTAGCATGACTGGACAGCCACTGCTAGGTGGAAAATCACCATGTAATGGTCCCGACATAAAAATAATAAGCCCTGTATAAAATCAAAAGAAATTTGGTGTTTCTCGTTTCTGTAGATTTGCAGTGATCACCATTAGAATCATTAGTAATATCATGTGAAGCTTCCTGTCTATACAGTAATTTATTATGCTTTTTTCTGGTTATATCATCAAATATTCCTTACAATTTGGAGTTTCATTTCAATATCATTTGCAAATGTGACTAAAACATCAAGGATATTGCTGGAAACATGTTTGGAATTTTCAGAAAAATTGAAGTTGAGGTTAATCAATCATTTCAGTGTATTAATTGGTTTCAGTGCTTGAGTGTTAATAGGTTTAAAGTCAAAATGTTTGAGTTAATGCTATTAATACTTAAGTCTTACTACAGATTGTTTATATCTATTAAATAACAGAGAGCAGCAAGAATTTAAATGAACTTATGTTTACACTGTGATTCTTTTAACACTAAGAAGTAGCATGTCTCATGTTGCAGTGAGTGATAAATGTTAGCATTTACAATCCATTTAATGAAAGTAGCTTCAAACTTAAATCACTGCAACAATAGCTTTCGTAAATTATAGCTATTCTGTAAAATCATTTGTAACCAAGATTTGCTTTCACTGTTTGCATATAGAATGGTATTAAAGTAAAATAAAACAAGTCTGATATGTTCCATTCACATGATCTTCTTTACCTATTCTGTAAAAAAACTACTCTTACAAAAGATTATTTGTTTATCTATATCATGCTAATTGAGATAAACAGCAGAAGTTGTCTTATTACTTGCTTTCTAAGCAGAAGGAAAATAAGGAACACACTAGGCTAAATCAATAGTCAAAACTTTTTAAAGCTGGTAACTATGTAAACAACTGAAGTTCAGTACTCTCTGCATGCCAGGAGTAAAACAAAAGAGAGATAATACAAAAGATTACTTCCCATTTGAGAAAAGTTTAAGTAGTTAAAACTGAAGCCAATTACAAAGGAATAGCTTGGAAATGGTCATCTCTAAAAAAAAAAAAAAATATTATATATATATATATATATATATATATATATATATATATATATATATATATATACATATATACACACACAAGATCTACATTTGTTTAATAGTAAGCTTTTGTCTATCTCTTACAGTCTACCAGTTATGCAAAATTCATCTGGAATAAAGAGGTCTTCAGAGGTTACTCCCAGAAAATTCAAGATATACATTTTATTTGTCATGTAAATATCTTTAATACATGGTATTTTAATAAAAATCATCCCCTTTTTTGGGAAAAACAATATTATAAAAAATTTTTCATGTAAAGGATAGTTTGGGATGGGGGGATTTTATTGAAAATCTTTGTGTTGCATCCATGAAAGATACCAAACTTTAATTCTAAGTTTGCTGTTTAACAGCCTTTTCGTTTATGAGCTATGTTACATGCACGCACATGCACAGACACACACAGACAGACAGACAGACACACACAGACAGACAGACAGACACACACAGACAGACAGATAGACAGACACAGACACACACACACATACAAAGGCCTTTTTTTTTTTTTTTTTTTTTTCTTTCTATAAATGCTTTTCTTTGTATTCAAGTGACCCTAAAACATGCATATCCTGTGAAATATGGGTATCAAATTTTTGGGTGGTATACAATAATACCTTCTCTACATGTAGAGAAAATTTAAAAATATTTATAATGTTTGTCAGCTTTTTCTATAACAAAGAACAGTCAGAGGTGTGTCTGAATGGGGTTAAAGGCTCTGCGTGGGTTTTTGTTTCTGCAGAATAACAGTACGTCATCAGCATATTGAGCTATATTGATGTGCTGCTCTGTTGGTAGGTTGGCCACATAGATGCTGAAAAGCAGGGGGATAGGACATAGCCTTTGTGGACTCCACCTCTTATTGGCCTTTGTATAGATGTGTGTCCCACAACTGAAACTACAAAAGAATGGTGTTTGAGACACTTGTGTAGTAGATGTATGATGTGTGATGAGGGCTCCAGAAGGATGAGTTTTAACAGGAGACCAGCATTCCAGGTCATAGAGAAGTCCTTCTCCACGTCCAGCTACACCACCATAGCATATGCCTTGTCCTGGAAGCCCAGGGCAGTGGCTTCCACCACTTGTAGTAGTTGCTGGAGTGCAGAATACCCAGGACAGAAACCAAACTGATGGTCTGGGATGGCTTGAGTGTTGCCCAAAAGAGAGGACAAGTGGGCTATAGCAATAGCCTCTTGAAGACGTTTGAGAGAACTGACAGGAAACTGATGGAGTGATATTTTGAAGGATGGAGTAGACTTTTCCTGGTTTCAAAATGCATACCACCTGGACCTCTCTCCATTCGTGTGGAAAGTGGCACAAGGTGAGGCACATGTTGAAGACATAGATCGGAAAGAGCACAGCCTTGAAGGGAAAGCAATGAAGCATGCGGGAGTGAGCCCAGATCCCATTGCCTTTTTGAGGTTGAGATGCTGGATTGCATCAGAGGGACGTTGAAGGTATCAACACACCTCTTGAGTGCAGTCAGAGAAGTCTACGTCCTGGGGATCATTTTTTGGTCTCATAATCCTTTCTAGATAGTCAGCGAACAATCAGCTTTGGCTTGGGGATCATATGCTAGACCTTGAGTGCCTTGGAGTGGGGAGGTAATTTGACCTCTGCAGTGCCGGAGAGTTTTGGCAATCCTCGAGCCTCATACAGGCCATCATCTCTTCCCATGCTCATACCCTGTGCTTGCATAGGCAAGTACAAACCTCCAGTGTTGACTGAGCAGCAGAGCGCTTATTTATACCCTGTTGAGGGTGGGTGAGAGGGGTCGGAGGGAGAGGAGTGTGATATATATGGATATTGAACAATATTATTGGGGTCAATATATGAGAATTACTATATTATAAAAGATGCCTTATAACATTACATGCAACATTAATAACTTCTTCTTACCATTAAAATTCCATATATTGCTTATAATACAAGGAAAACTGTTAAAAAGTAAACAATTTAGTCATTTGGAAAGATTCAATCTTGATACTTGGAATGCAAGAGGGACAGCCAACAAAGAAGAACTAGAAAGAGAATTAATTAGAATGAACATTGATATTTTCCAGGTAACTGAAACAAAGAAGAAGTTGAAATATATCATTAAATTTAAAGATTAGTATGTCCCCCAAAACAAAAGAGCCTCTACAGGAGTAGCAAGTTTTGATCATTACGACAAAGAATTATTAGTTATGTATGTGTGAGTCATTTTACTGTTGCTTCCAAATTAAATATTCCAAATGAATTGTTATATAAAAAGATAATAAGAAAGCATTGATATTAAAATGGGCTTCAAAATATATTTGTTACAGTAGGAGAGTATACACAAACTATACTCACTAAGAATAATAAGCACTAAGGTAAATGAAGAAAGGAAAATTCTAAAAAGAAATTATTTTAAAAGCTGCAACAGAACCTTAGATAAAAGAAGATACATTTTAAAAAATTGGGAATAAATGTTTGGAATGAAGAAATTCAAAATTTAACAAATAAAAGGAAGCAGGCATCCTACATATATCTCCAGGCAAAGTTTGACAACAACAAAATAGTCTATAAACATTAGTCTGCAATTGCCAAGAGAGAAATTAGAAAACTAATGTGTGAGAGCTGGGATATTTATATAAGTAACAGTGAGCATGCCATTGTTCTCAAGAAGTAATATATAAGATTTTAAAGCATTTAAATTTGTTTGAAAGAGATATGCATCAATTAATAATATAGAAGAATGTTCCGTTAAAACACTCTGAAATCTATGCAACACAATAAGTTTATGTTAACCCTACTCAAGGTTCAATGGCAACTATTGACAACACAGAACTGGAAAACTATAGAAGCATTAACACACTGAAGCCCAGGCATTTCATTTGTTGAAAGGCCAAGAAACCCAGGGTTTTTATGCCTACTTTGAGTTATTATTTACTGTGCATCAATCAAATCTGCCAAAAAGTATTGGTACAACCTAAAAGTATGGTATTCAAGGATGAGTAAGAAAATGGTCATAACTTCTGTGTTAATATTTTATTTTAAATTTACAACAGGTATCAAATATGAATTTGAAAAAATCTGCGTAAAGCAGCATACACTCCATTTATTGAAAGCTCGAAAATCTCTACCTCAAAATTAAGAACACAAAACGTAACGAACAGATCACCACCTTCAAGGAAAATGGCGAAACTACTCGAGAGCAGCCAATATTACTAACCCTCCTAAATTTCCTAATAGTTGACTAAGTGAGGACAGATGGTAGCACAAATCAGACAACTAAACAATAACTGAAACAGGTTCTTTGCTGTATAGCCCAAGACTGAGTTACATTCGAGGAATTGAATTAAAGGTATTAGAAATACCTGCCCGAGCTATGCTCGGGCGTGGGCCTCATGAACATTTCCTGCGACCCGAGCTATACTCGGGCTTGGGCTTCAATGTGTTAATAAACTACATCTTTCTCTGTTTACCCTCCTCATATCTAAGACTTACACTTCACTTAAAGCCAGCTTCTGTGGTCAGATGCCTGCTGAGGAGTAGAGGCTCTGAATCAGAGAGAAGCTAGGATGGGTGATCAGCCTGCTGCCTGGTATGAAAGTGACTGACAATATGAAATGGATGAAAGGAAAGCTGATTATGAAGCAATTGGTGTAATGAATAGTGGAGCAAACTGAGAAAACCCATCCACATGCCACTTCACAAATTCCACATGTGATCCCTTAGAATGGAACATGGGCCATCTAGATGATAGGTAAGTGGTCTAATCACTGTGGTACCCATTAATAAACTATGAAAATGAAAAAAAAATCCAGAAATTGTCAGTTTTAATATAGAGCTCTTTATGTAAGCAACAACCAGAAGAATTTAAACTGAGATATTGCAACTAATATGTCTTGGAAAAACTGCATTATCCCTAGGAATGGAGGTAGCAGATATGTGCCCCATTTTTAAAAGAGAAGACTGTAATTTTATTGTTACAGAGGCAAAACCTTATGTGCAGCTTTTAAAACATACTCAAACGTTACTACACGCAGATTAAATACAATTAGAGAGTCCTTACTAAGTGGAGAACAATGTGGATTTCAAAATGGACATTCATGTGCAGATGCAATCTTCGTTGTGGAACAGTAAATGACAGGAATAAAATTTACCTATGTCCATTTATATGTTGACTACGAAAAGCCTTTTGATAGGGGGTGGCAAATTGAATCATGGAATATCACAATGAAAAATTGTTGTATTACATTCGTATGACTTTCTCTACCTATTTTGCAACAAACTATTCTTGCAAATGCTTATTCTTCTATCTACTTCATGTTAATTAAGATAAACAGAAATGCTTCTATTAACATATTTCCTTGTAAATACAAGGGGAATAAGACCATACACTAGGCTTAAGTGATAATCATTTCTTTAAGAACAGATCACAGTGTGATGGCTTGAAATTTCTTTCTCTTTCCTTGAAAAAAGTGAATAACAGCTTCCCATTTGAGAAAAGTAATAGTATTGGAACATTTATATACAATAAAAAGAAATATTTTAGAAATGGTTTACTCTACAAGAAATGTATTTGACAAACTGTGTGTTTTAACAAGATCTAAATTTTTTGTGTAGTTTGATTTTGTCTATCTCTTATAATTTACTGGTTATGCAAAAGTACTCTAGAATGAAGATGACTTCAGACACTATTCCTAGAAAGTGCAAGTTATTCATTTTGTGATGAAAATATTTTTAATATGTGCTATTTTTAATAAAAATCATTGGAGCCATTTTTAAAAAAATTAAGATATAGGGATTTTCTCAAACTCTTTGTCGCATCCCTGGAAATTGCTGAACTTAAACATCAAGTTTGCTATTTGGAGGACTTTTTTGTTTTTGAGTTACAACACAAACATGCACAAGGACCTTTTTCTAAAAATGCATTTTTGGATTCAGGGATCCTCAATTGAATGCTTGGGTGGAATGCAATACATTCTGTACCTGTTCTGTATATGGCAGAGAAAGTAAAACAAAAAGTATTATGCAGCATAAGATAGGAGTAATTCAAAATGTTTATTTTAGAACCAAAATCATTATTGTCAAAGGAAGGGTGTTATGAAGAAATATAGAAATAAAAATAAAGGGGTTAATCAAGGATGCCCTTTTTCTCCTGCACTTCTTAATATTTACATTAGTGATGGTATTTGACAATGGCAAAATGTTTCAATTAAACCATTTAAATTAAATGTTACAATTTTACATACGATTTTATCTGGGGATGAAAAGGCTTTGTTTGGAGAAATGAAAAATGAACTGAAATAGCGGGAAACGAACTAAAAGAAACTGTTGTTGGTTACAATACAAAAATTACTATAATAAAATAAAATACAGACTTTCAGAGAAAAACATCACTTAAGGTGTAAAATTTAAAGAATGGGCAGATTACTGAAGGCTAAATAAATTCAAATATCTAGGATGAAACATATATCAATATAAGAAGCAAGTTATTAATATAAAGATTGTAAATTTCATTGAATGTGTGGTATAATTCACATACATTAAAAGGCAAAATAAGGTCAAATATGCAAATTAGGTTTTAAGATGTTATCTCTATGCTCAATTATGAAAGTGAAAATTGGACACTAAAATTGATACCTCATAAGTTTTCTTATAAACATTATTCAGTATGAGGGATAAACACCTCTTGACTAATTTATATGGTTTAGAATGAATATGTTAGGGTAATATTATATGTATGTATTGGGAAATGAAAGTTTGCCTATGTTATTTACAATTTTGTGTTTTGTAAATTAAAAGTTCACTTATGGGTTTTGACCAATTTCTTCAGCTAAGATAAGAGATTTTTACACTTTATGTATCATTCTGGGCTTACACTTGGTATCCAACACCAATATTTTAATTGAATCATGAGTGACTTTGAGCTAATCAATTTGTCATCCCTCAAACAGCAGATAAAAGAACAACTCATGTCTAGAAAAAAAAGTAATAGCCACCTTATAGGGCCCCTGAAATTTTGCAAATGCATTTCTTGCATTAATTCTTTAAAAATGACAATAGAACTTTCTTTTTAACGTCTGCAGCATCTCCATGCTTCAATGAATGAATTGTACATACACAACATTCAACAAAATTTTGCAAATAAAATTCTTTTCATGAATTTTGAGCATTTTAAGCTTTTGTGCAATATTTTACACAAAATAGCTCTTAAAATTCTATTTCTGTGCATTAACCTCACCAAAACACAAATTTTACATTCAATATGATATTCAAAATTGATTTATGTCGAATGTGAATTAAAAATCGATATTATCTCGTACCCAGCACTGTTGATGCTCAACAATGAAAGTACAATCAATTTTAATCGACACAGTTGCTGACAAACAAGGCCACGCTCTTGACCTTGCAAGTCTCACCTCAT
The DNA here is from genome assembly GCA_030762935.1 of Hymenopus coronatus. Classification (NCBI taxonomy): domain Eukaryota; kingdom Metazoa; phylum Arthropoda; class Insecta; order Mantodea; family Hymenopodidae; genus Hymenopus; species Hymenopus coronatus. Next base: position 312,023,813 of record CM060900.1, on the reverse strand, counting down.
CCATCAAATGATTTGTTAGCCTCCTAATCTGATGCAGGAAAGGTTGCTAGATAGCATTATTGTGTTTGAATTATCAAGTGCTATTTGTTATTTTTTGATCTGCTGTTCTCATCACCTTCTATGGAAATCAACATGCCGAAGGTTGTAAGCATATATCAATGCCAAAAATAGTTTGATAGTGAAGGACTCTATATTTTTTATTTTGAACAAAAGATATTTCTTGGTGGCATCAAGATGCTACAAAATGCTAATGCAACAGTGTGTTCCAGAGTAGTAATGGCAGTCCTTCAAAATTTTGACACTCAGTATGACAATGTTGCTGCCCTTGTCACAGATTCTGTACAGTACATGACTTCATGAGCAGAAATATGTGGCATGTTCTGCCCTGCAATGATCCATGTGCAATGTTGGGACCACATGCTCAACATGTGATGAGCATATGGCCCACGCAGTTACAAGAACTAAATAATTGTGTGACAAATGCAAAGATGCGATTTTTGAATGCCAGGAAAAGGAATCACTGTTACGTTTCTTTTCTCCCAGAGTGTTACTTGGAAGAGGTGCCAAATATAACAGCTTTTCCATCACCAGTGATGACCAGATGGAATTCTTGGTATAAATCTTCCCTGTATGTGGGTGATCATCTACAAGATTTGGTCAACTTCTCCAAGTCGATGGCCTTGCTGCTGTTCATTTTTTTTCTGAATTGCAAAATGAGAAGGTTGTTATCATCACTGCCAGTGCTACCTTCCTTAGAGAGCAGAGCCAGATGGTTATTGATGCTATAACCACCTTAGAAGAACCTTCATATATCTTTTGTCACAAACTACAAAGTAGAATTGCTGATATTCTCAGCAACTTGAGATTGGTCCTCAAACACCTGCAGTCATCAATACTCTCAAATCTGAGGTAAGGAAAGCTGAAACTAAGCAAACCTTTAAAAATATGGGGTCTCTCTGCGAGACAAAATTGACAAGACTTGCAACAATGGATCCTGCACGATTATTCACTGTGAACATGGTCAAACTGTATGATGAAAAAAGCATTGTCAGAAACAATGAAGCAGTGAAAACGTCAGCTGGACAATCATGTACTACCTTCTGGGTACTTATGCTTTCAGGCAATCATTAAAGAAGACATTCTAAAGGGTGAAGTCGTGAAGTGCCTGACATCTTGCTCAGCATGAAAGGAGATCATTGCACATTTGTTGAACACTGTGTGAAGGCCTTATGGGTGCCATACTCAAATGTAGATAGCGAACATGCAATTTCCTTGTATAGACGTATTTTGTCAGACTTCAGAACGAGTGCTTCTCCAGAAACTTTGGAAATGAAGTTGAGTGTGTATTTTGGATCTGAGTAAAAAATCTTAACTTGCACAGAGCTGCATATATATCATAATTTTGATGTGATTTTTCTTGGGTGTATCCAAATAAATAAATATAGCTTTTTTTATTTAGCACTACATGAAAGTATTGGTTGTTTTTAACTTGCTGAGAGCTACATTTTTATACCACATTCTTTTGAATTTATTTACCATTTTTCAGGGGCCCTATAAGATAGTATAAAATACATATAAATAAAAAATATAAGGAATTCTTTCCTAGATTTGTTTTTCTTTAAATACAGGATAGAAAATGTGCATTTGTCAAGAGGTTTAACTGAACTTTAAGGGATACTGAAACATAATTTAAAATACAATTTATTGAACAATTTAGAGAAATAAATGCAAGAGTACAAATTAGTTAACCGCTTCAGTAGTGGTTGCTGTATCTCCAGCTCTGACATTTTGCATGGCCGAGAGAAGCAGCATTGCCAGCTCTAGTCACTACTGTGTTTACATGTGCTAACTCTGTGTATAATGCAAACAATGACATTTTTAACACTAACTGTAACCAAAATTACATCAACTATAACAATAACTGTAACAGGGATAAAAAAAAAAGTACACACACACACACACAAACATTGCAATCTGTAGATCCTATTATGAGCTTAGACTCAAAAGCCCAAACTCTAGGATGTAGATCATGTCAACAATTACATTTATTCATACTTATTAATACATTTATTTACAAATAATAACTCTGAGAATGAATTTTCAGAGGTGTCAGTTTTGTATAATTTTCAATTACATGTCTGTTTCCAAAAGCCTACCCATACACTTGAATTCTTAAAATATTCATGTTCATTATATTTACAATGTTACATTATTACCAATGTTTTTCGAATGAATGAAATCCTCCTCTGTATAGAAGGTGTGAGTAATAAGGTATCTTTTTAATTCTGATCTAAACTTGTTTTTGTTCATTTGCAATTCTTTTATACAAGAAGGAAGTGAATTAAACAAAACTATTCCTTTGTAGTAAACCCCTTTTTGGAATAACTGCAAATTATTTGTTGGTCTATGTAAGCCCTGCCTATGTCTGGTCTCTTTGTTATATTTGTATTTTTGTAAACTTTTCTGGGTTATTTATTACAAATGTCAATATGGCTAGAATATATTCACAGGCTAATGGTAAAATTCCAAACATTTTGAAAAGTGGTTTGCAGTGAGTTGATCATCTTTCCCCTGCCATTATTCTTATTACCTTTGTTTGCATAATGTACTTTTTTAGCATTTACTGAATGTCCACAAAATATTATTCCATAAGTCATCAATGAATGAAAATATGCACAATAAGCTGTTTTTAGTATGCTCTTATTTATATGCTGAATTAAAGATCGGATTGCAAGGCACGCAGAGCTCAGTTTGGGTAATGGTGTTTCCAATTCATGTTACAATCAATCATAAGAACTAATAATTTTGTATTACAGGCTTCTGCAATCTGGTTATTTTCATATTCTATCCTTAGGTCTGCCATATTTTTATGCTTTGTGCAAAAATTAATGTAGTTAGCTTTTTTCAAAGTTTATGTGAATTTTATTACTTTCAAACCAATTATTTAGTAGTGTTTTGAAGATTGTATTAGATGAATCTGGGAGCTGACTGACATTGTGTTATTTAATTATAGTACTTGTGTCATCTGCAAAAAGAACTGGATAGGCATTGTTGTTTATTACTGCAAGTAGATCATTTATATAAACTAAAAATAATAAGGAACCCAGAATGGAACCTTGTGGGGCACCATGCATTATTTCACACCATTCAGAATTTGCATTGCTATTATTTGAAGTATTTATTATAACCTTTTGCTTTCTTTTTGATAAGATGTAACCCATTGATACCTTTTGCCTCTAATTCCATAGTAATAATTTTGATAGAAGTATTCCATGATTAACACAGTCAAATGCCTTTGATAGATCGCAGAATATTCTTAGTGTGTTAAGTTTGCCATCCAATGACTTGAGAACTTCATTTGTTAAATTAAAAAGTTAGTTGATATGCTATTCCTGAATCCAAATAGCTCTTTTGCTAAAATATTATGCTTATCTAAATGGTGATAAATTCTTTTAAACATAATTTTTTCAAAGATTTTTGAAAAAGTTGTCAGTAAAGATACTGGTCTATAGTTTGACATTTCTGAGATTGTCCCTTTCTTGTATTATGGCTAAACGACTGAATACTTTAATCTGTCTGGAAATGTTCCTGTTAACATGGATATGTTACATACATGACTTAAAGGTTTGCAAATAATGTCAGCACATATCTTTAATGTTTTCGTGCTTATTTCATCGTATCATGATGAATTCTTGTAAATTACAGATGCACAAAAGCCAATTTCACCTTCACTAAAACAAACAACTAGTAGTGATTACTTAATAATATGATTATTATTGTCATCACCATTATTGAACTTGGATAATTAGGATGCACTAATTGCTAATGTGTCAGCTCTTGTAGGTGAATAAATGTCTTGTTCTTTTATTGTCCTTTTTATATATTGCCCCTGGGTAAGCAGCCATGACTATTTTTGACTACAAGATAAGGGTGTCCAACAATTTATATTCTATTTGGCCATTTTGAAAATAGAGAAGACTGTGTATTTCATTGACTGTTAAAACCTCAGTTTTTAACCAGAAAAAAAAAACTTATTGATATTATGAAATGATACTATAATTTTTAAAATCATAACATTAAAGATATTTAACTCTGTAAGCAAGGCTGTTAAAGAAAGCTTCTCTGCATACAGTACATAGTAAGATGGAAGATGAATCTCCCAGTTTTTGAGCTTCTGCTTGATTTTTCCTTGGACAGAATTTACTTCCATTTTTGTTTGTCCCTTTCTATGAAATTTTGGATTATAATTATGTTATTGTTTGTGACTAACCAAAAAGGAGCAATGGGCAGTATGTATTTTTGTTCTGGCAGCTACAGTTGTCATAGTAACTGTTAATTTCCTCAGTTGTTGGATGTTCTAAATATTTGATTAGGAAACCAATTATGACTGATGTAAAAACAGACGCATCTAACTTATCTTCTCCCTCATGCCACAGGTAACACATTACATCTGATGTCAACATTGAACACTGAAGTTATGGACACAAAGTTTTGTTTTATAATACACAGCATATGCATTTAGCACTGGAGCAAATCTGTGCGTCCATTGTAAAGGTGACTACCGTATTATTTTCCTGGGACACTCTTATTTTTCTTCTTTTCTTCTCAAACTTCCTCTTTATGTGACTGGTGTTTATTATATACATCACTACCAATATAAACAAAATCATGACCCACACAGACATCATACGTCTTTCATTGGTTTGAATATTGAAAGATTGCACCTTGGAAATTCTGCCCTGAAAATTGGCTTGGATAGAGGTGTCATATTTTATCAGTGCATTTACTTTCATACTCAAAAACTACACCAGAAAAAGCTTTAAATGTATGCTCTAAATAATCTTTATTTGCCTTTGCTCAGCAATAATGAGAAGACAGTTTTGAAATATTTTTCAGAAAGCTTAACAGAGGTTTGTTGTTTGCTGACCTTTGAAAGGTGATCCTACATTTTCCAGGGGAATCTATTAATTCACTGTCCTTGTGCATACTGAAATCACCCAAGTTTGGTTCCATCCAGGCACTAACAGAACTTTCTTTAATACAAAATGTATTTAGAAACATAACTTTCTAAACCTACACTCTTTCTGAGTTCTTCTTTAAACATATTTCAGTGTATTATTACACTTAGAATCTGCTTTGCTGGGTGAATATTAATATATTCACTACTAAGAGACAACATGCTTTTCCAAAAATTATCATTAAATAATCTATTTCTTGTCTCTTCAGTAATCATATCCATATTACAAATCTCTGATTTAATACATTTCATAGATGAGCATGTGTGACCAATTTTTCTCTCTGGCCATTCCTACCAGTTCTTTTATATTGCAAGTATGAATCACTTTCCATTCATAATCATTTATTTTGCTGCCTAACTGCACAGCTACTTGAATGACTAAAACCTTTGATTAACTCCATCATCAGTATTCATAATTTCATATCTATTGTAAAATTATCACCCTGTTTTTCCTTGTGTTTTTTTTCTCTATCTCCGTAACCTTTCTGCTGAAGCTTCTGTAACTTGTTCATTTTAATAGCAACATCATTTTCAATTTTCATATTTGTAACAACTTCTTCAGTCAATGCTTGTATGCTCTCTAACAGCATGACCATTTCTGGTTTGTGTTTCATTTGTATTCCTACTTCTATATTCATCTTTCCTTTTATCTATACCAATTAAAATAGTGCATAAAGTAAAAGAGCTTTTGAATAACACAAGAAAATAGCCGATTGTAATTTAAAATTTGAACTTCATTAATCATAAACCATGAAACATAAATTATAATTTCATTTCCTCATTAAAAAGTTTAACAGCAAAGAAAAACCTTACCATACATAACATTTTAAGAATCCCAAGTAACTTAACTTTATGTTGTAAGTCACAAATTTAGATCCTGTTAAAAAAGTCCAAGAGTCTCATCAATGAATATTAAATTTTGTATTTGTAATTTTATACAGTATTCTAATCTTACCTTTTTGTGCTATTGGAGATTTGTATTGTTTTTCACTGACTAAGTCTCTTGCAGATGATACATCAAGTACTTCTGTGTTTTTCACTTTTCATATTAGTTTTAGGATTATCTGAATCACTTCCCTCTTTCTCATGGATATTTCACAGTTTGAAGCCAATGTAATAATAAGGAACTCCTATTTAAAAATATTTTATTACACTTCCTACACTGCATTTTGGAACTCACTTCCACAAGAACCAGATTAAGGATGAGCAAAGAAATAAATAAAAGAATGCATGTAGTTCATAACAATTACCAGCAAATTGTAATATTACTGCCATATTACCAGCAAATTGTAATATTACTGCCATATAATGTGCGAAGAGCAGCCTGGGATTGATTAACATACATTCAGATTAGAGTAATTCTCCACTCCTCCTCCTATGGATACCATGTAAACTGAAGAAATTTTAAGAAACCACTGAATAAAACCTTGTCTATCAATTGCAAGGCTTAATCAAGCTTTAGATCATACAGAATGGATAGTGTAAAACTTGTATCATATGGGTGTTCAAAATATAAGATTTTGTTTTCTTCCTTGAGATAAGAGGTTTTGAATGCTTTGTTTTAAAACTCATTGTATATGTTTCAGCATACAAGCATATAATAAACTGTAAATAGTGTAATGAGGAACTGCTAGGCATTAAAAAGTAAAAATTCTACAAAACCTGGAGATACAAGAAGAAGAATAAAAACAGCGGAAATTAAGTTTTTATGTTCAGTGATGGGATTCATCATTTTAGATAAACAACAAAATGAAAATATCAGAGAACTCTTAAAAATACACAATTTAATCGAGAAGATAAATAACTTAAAAGAGGACTGGTACTGGGCAGGCACACATCTTTTCTTGGTTGCTAGCTTTACAGGGAAGCGAGGGCCAGGGGTAGAGGAGAGAGCTAGCAATGTTAACCAAAAAAAGTTTATTTCTTTGAGGCCCTCAGCCACTATAGTGTAGAGATTATCTAATTTACTGCACACTAGCAGAATTATTAAACAAACACAGCAAAATGCATGTGTGAGAACTTCGGGATTTACAAACAGAACCAAACCCTCATTGAAGCCACTAAGTATCAAGGTATATGGCATACTTCATGTCTCATGTTGTTGCACTGCTCTTAATCAAATGCACTTGATACTTTAAATGGGAAATGTGGAGAGGATATGGGGAATGCACCTTTATTAATATAAATGACCAAAATGTAAATTTTATTATATGTTATGGTAAACTAATATTAAATGCATGGTAAATAGTTTTACGGTTACAAATTTTTGTACAAGCAGTGTAGTCATTTTCCACTAATAACTGACATAAAAATTAAACTGGAGAATTTAACACAGAATGATCTAGTAGAAGCAAACACATGTAGGAAGGAATATGCTAGATATAAATGAAAGGAGATATATAAGCACTATGTTATTTTTAAAATGTCTTAATTTCTGAGATAGGGCAAATCTGTCAGTATGGGATAACAAAGAAACCAAGAGATAGTAAAATTGAAACTGTAATTAGTATTTTAAGTTTCATTATGTGTTAGGCAGATAAGGAGAAATAATTAAAAGAGTGGAGAAATATTAAGAGTGATAACTGGTTTGATGAAGAGGCAAACAAAAGGAGTATAGAAGAAAGTTTAGTGAAATGAAGTGAGTTAGGGGATATGAAATCTAAGGAAGACTATTGCAACAAAAAGTGCTCTTAATTACTCAAACAAACAACTCTTTTATTTCTTCCAACTGATTACAATAAAAAATCTGTTTATAAATAAATGTCTTTATTCAATGCTTTTGCAACAATTCTGCCATACAATTTTCTGTCAATGTTCACTGAGGTGGCTACAACTGCATGTTCTGAATTTTCCATCAAAATGAACTCCTCTCCTTTTATATCTGTTGACCCTGAGGCAAGAAACTTTCAGAAGTAATGTTTACTACCACATGTGCAATCCACCACAAGTGTCACAAACTTACACACAGCTGTAACAATCAGAACTTGAATATAAAGCACTCACTAACTGCACACATATCCATTTATGCAGGTTTAACAATTGCACTAGCTAATGAAAGGAAGCTACATGTGCACATCAACAATCAGCAAAGCAATCTGCTCACACATGTATGTCAATTACAGCCTGCAGTACATATTCATACTGCTCCCTCCTCAGGGTTGGTCGTCCTAGCCAGCACTATCATAGCGGGGTAGATAATCCAAGTGTACTACCAGCCTCTGGATGCAGTAGACATCATTATTTACCCTTTTCACCACAAGATATGGTCCTTGCCAAGGTTGCTGAAGTTTGTAACCAGATTCCTTGGTCCAGTTAGGGCCATATCCCTTACAGACCTAAAACAAATCTAATTTAATTTTTATAGTAATTTCCTGAATTTAATAATACTAACCCATATAAATGACATAATATTTGGTTTTCTTGAAAACATTTTTACACAGTTTCACAAAACATATACTCTCACAACTGTGAGTATTAGAACCCTTCTCCTGGTTAAAAAAAAATACTCACCTTTATGATGGTGCAACGCTAACTTAATTTTGATTCATTAATATTTCTATTGCTGTGAATGAAATTTAGTGGAGCAGTTACAGCCTTTATGTAAGCACAGAAATAGATTGCACTTCTGACACCTCACTTTTGAGCGGCTTGAACAACCCTCCTGCTGGCAGCATAGCAGGACTTCAACTTGTCATCTGCAGAGCAGTGGTTCTATCCATCCAGTTGTTTATCCACACTGGGTATTGCTGCTATTTGATTCACTCTTTTTGTTGCATACCTTCAGGCTCAAAATACTCAGTTGATCTTATTCTGTTTGGACCACCAATCAGATATTCAGCAATGGATAATCTAAATTCAAGAAGATCCATTATCTATCTCCCTTTGTTTCATTCTCAGTTGAGAGCAGTCACAGCGATACTTTTGCCAGGTATTTATGTCACAATTAAGAAAATTAATGATCACTTTCAAGAGCCACTTTGTCTTAAACGAAGTTCTGTAAATCTCCATTATCTTATCAAATGTGTCAATACCTCCCATATTCCCTAACTACAGCTGGAAAAGGAACATTATTATAGCACATTTCTTTCTTGTTCAGCTCCTGTGCAACTGGAAACCATAAGCACTGATTTGGTGTCTTTCCATTTCACTATATTGACTGATTTGTTTGATTGTGTGATTTCCTCATATTCTCCCCTCTTCATTTGATTATCTTTTACAAAAGTGTACCCAAATCTGTTGGTTTGAAGAGTTCCCTACCTTCTATCTTCTTTTCAAGCAGTCTTTCCATCAAAGGCAATGGGCAATGTTGTAAAGTACAAAAAGCTTTCTTTTGGTAGTGTTGTTATCAAATGCAGCACAACTGAAGGACCTAGTCCTAATCTGGCTTTTTCAGGGAGGTTTATAGTGGGACTTTGATAAACTTCAAAGTCAACCATGAGTCCAGAGAATGCAGTGCAGACAAAGGTTTCTAAACTAACAGACCTTTGTTTTCCAGATAAAAACTGTTTCATGTTGCATTTTCTGGAAAAGGGAATCATCTGCTCATCAATACTGTAATAACTAACATTCCTCTCAATTGCCTAACACTATGCCAAACAGCATCTATTACTGGCTGAACTTTCCAAAGTTGGTTAAATTTCTTGATTTCATCTGCTTCAGCATACCAGTCCACCACATGAAGATTGGCTCATAGGATGAAAAATCCATCTCTGAACATAGAATTTGCAATAGGGTCCAACTGCAAATTGTTTTCAGGCAAGGAAATTTGATACTCCAAGCATACAATGAATTCCAAAAAAAATATTTATTTCTGCAGGTGTAAGAAATAGCCACACTACTTCATTGGTTTCCTGTTTATAGTACTGACTAGTTTATACAGCTGCAGTTTCATAGTAGTCTTGTGTAAAGTACTTCTCGAAATATATAGCTGGAGTTCCAGGCTCCTGAAAGCAATTCAGCATCATTACAATTTAAGTATGGCTAAATGGAAAGTTTTGTTAACCATTTGGAATGCATAAAATATGGTACTAACCTTCACATTGCTAGCTTTAGCACCTGGTAAGTCCTTACAATTAAACGGAGTCATTGTCCAGCATACTCTAGATGCAGTTTCTCCAGTTTCATTTTCCTCCTCTGATTCAGTGCTTTCCTCATTGGTGTTGGTATTTGTAGCATTCCATTTGTCTTCACTGTCACTAAATTCAAGTTCCAACACATCCTTCTCAAGTATCCTCTACAGTTCATTCCCCTCAAGAGCATAATTATGTCCTGCCATTCTTCCAATGATCAGATAGCAACCTTAACCTAAAAAGTACACAGAGTTCTGTGTGTCTTGTGTACGTCATGTTGCTCCAGTGTTTCTTTCTTCAGGTTGTAGTCAATGTTGGAGCCCTGATTGTTGTGTAGCTCCAATAGTGCCCCATAGCAACAAAACAGTTCTTCTTTGAGGCTGATTTTGATGGTCTTGGTCTCCTGGCTAGGATGGTGTACACCTCTGGCCATTTGAAGCACTCCATGGCAACTAAAACATGCTTGTTATCTCTGTCTGACACATGGAATGGCCCAGCTACATCTAAGGCTATACATTCGAAAGGTGCTCATTGCTGCATGCGATCCTGGCTCTACAAGGTCTGTGGGCTGGAAAAAAAAAAAGGCGTGCACAAGCACACACACCCACACACACACACACACAGATATGACACTGGTGGCACCATTCTCAGTATCTGCTCATAGTCTCAGCCATAGTACCAATGTCAGAGCTTCTTGTTGTTTTGTTGGGTCCCAAATGTCCTCCTGAAGTTCCCACATGTGCTTCTCCAGGACTTCTGCAACCTTGCTCCGAGGGAGGATCAACTGCTCTCTCTGGGTCTCCCATGAGGCTACCCCCATACTGTTTACAGTACACCGTCCTTGGTCTTTAATAAGTCCTATTGGACCCAGTAGAACATGTATACATTACTTCAAGGTGCAGCATCTTTCCAGGTTGGTCTAGTCCCTGCCTCCACTTCTCTTAGGAGTGGTCCCAAGTTAGCATCTGCCAGGTGTTCTCTTCTCAGACCTGCAGTATCCCATCCAAATGCAGGCATCACCAAAATGACAATGAACAGCTGCAGCATGCTCTTTCTCCTCAAGCTTGGTGCATTGGCTCCACTCCTCTGCACAGGGACATCATGACATGGCATCTGCACTGGAGTGGCTCCTTTCGTTCTGATGTTCTGATGTCAAGTTGCACTCTTGGAGTCTTTGAATACAACAGGCTGTCTGTGGTCAATTCTCAGGTGAAATGGATGATCTTAAGGTACTTGTGGAAGTGCTCCAGTGCCTTTACTATTGCCAGGAGCTCTCAGCAGGTAATGCAGTACTTCTTTTCTACCTTGAAGAGCATCTTGCTGTAGTAGGCAATTGCCTGCCCCTGGACATCCTGGACCTGGGTTAGAATGCCTCTAATGCTGGTATTGCTGGTGTCAGTGTCCACAATAAAGTCACTACCAGATTGTGGAAATTCTACATTAGGCACACTGCTTAAGCGCCTGGAACATGCTCTTCCATTAGATGAGTGAGGGGTTTTGCAATGTTTGAGAAGCCTCTGATGAGGTGGTAATAGCAGCATAGGCCCAGGAAACATCATAGCTCTTAATTGTCTTTTCGGTGAGACCAATTTCTCAGTGCCTGGGCCTTCTCCAGGTCCATGACCACCACCTGGTGAGACTATATGGCCCAAGTAGTTTACCTCCTTACAAAAACATTGGCACTTCTTCATGTTCAACTTCGGGTTAGCTGCCCATAGCCTTTGTAATATGCTTGTCAGCTTCTCGAGATGGTCTTCAAAGTTGTTGGATATGACAATGAAGTCATTCAGATAGAGCAGGCTGATTTAAGTTAACCCTCTCATTACTGATTCCATGAAGTGCTGGAAAGTGGCTGACACATTGCAGAGGCCAAAGGGCCAAACCGTAAATTACCAAAGCCCTAGGGCAAATCTAGAAAAAGTAAAAATGTTGGACATGAGTGATAGTGAGATGCTGCCTGTCAGCCTGTCGAGAATGCTGTCTTATCTTTGTCTCCGGGATTTAGGGCCATTTGCTAAAGTCCTGATTTCAAGACCAAAGTCGAGAACCACTGGGCACCAGCAAGTGCATTCAGTAAGTTGTCGATAAAGGGAAACACTATTTTCTGGTGATGGCATCCAGCTTCTTGTAGCCCATGCAGAAATGTAACTGGTTGTTTTTCTTCACTTAAACTATAGGGGAGCACCAAGGGCTTTCTGATTCTTCAATGATTCCCCTAAATCTCATGTCCTCCAGCATGTCCTGTACCTTTGCCTGTTTTGCCAGAGGAATATATCTTGGTAGTCCCTGATATTTTTGGAGTCTACAGGTCAACGTTATCAACTACTAAGTCAGTGTGGCCAAAATCACCATTATCTTCACTGAAGATAGGCTGGTATTGGCTCAGTACACACCAGACCCTCTCCAGTTGTGAAGTAGTCAGATGGTCAGCAATCCTCTTCAGCAAATCTTTCAGCCGGGGCCCCAGGACCTGAGACAGTGTTGACTGGTCAAATCCGTTGAATGCCAATATACTCGTTACTGGCTTGCACTTCCCTAAATGCATCCCAGTCTAGATTTCTTGATCGGTGTCCATTGGATTGAGCAACCTAATGGACACTTCCTCCCAACAAGACAACATACTTGTGCAGCATATAATCTGTTCAGTGATGCTTTCCAGCCGAACACCAGGTTCCTTTACTGTTGGCCCTCCAGATTGCCTTCAACACTACCTCGCTTCTTGCAGGCACAACTACGTCATCCCTCAAAATAATCCTGCAGATCCCCAGATGTTCATTGGCTCGTCCTGGTTGAGTCACAAGGTCTTTTGGCCAACATCGACTGCCTTGTGGCTCCTTTGAACATCCAGTCCCAGTATCACATCCTCAGTCGCCCTTGCAATGAATACCCACAGGCTTATAGTGCTCCAGCACAATGTCAGCTCTAACATGGCTTCCTCCTCCACAGATAAATAATCACACTAGTAGGTATGGCCAACTGGGTGTTTATATCAGAAGCTCTTAAACACGTCAGGTCTGATTACAATCACGGCACCTGTGTTCACTAGTATCTGGCACAGCTTCCCTTGTACCCAGCCATATGAGATCACCTGTTGTCCACTCTTCTGCTAGAGGCACATAGTGTCACTCGAGCTGTTGGTGATGACAGCCTCGACATGCCCCTCCATTGTCTTTTGACTGCTGGTCTGCTTGTCTTGACAGTCTCTCAATAGGTGTCCTGGTTGACCACACTCCTAGCATACACCATTCAAAGGTTGTCATCGTCTCTGGGTTGTCTCTGTCTCTACCTGTCATAGTGAATACACATCTTCGAGGTCAACACAGCTGTTATCTTGCCCCCTCATTCTTAGTGCTGCTGTTAACACCTTGTGGATAGACTTGTAGTTGCCAAGCATTATGTGCTGACATATCTTGATGACATGCACCCTGTCGATGGAGTATGCAGCTTCCTGAAACACACATCTAGGTGGTAGGTTCACTACAGCTCTGTTCACCAGCTGTTTAATTCCCAGGGTGAACTCTTGCATCATCTCTGCTGGCTGTTAGAGCCTCAGTTTAAGCTGACTGCAGCCAGGTAATGATTCCCAAACTAGTTCTTGAAGGCCTACCAAATGTCTTCAGACATTGCTTAGATCAGGATCTGCTGCGCATCCCTGGAGGCTTGCTATCAGTTGCGCAGCTTCCTCCTCTGCTGAGCATTGGTTGTGGGTGGCGATGGTGAAAGCTGTTGGCAGAAGAGTTCAAAGGTGGATGTTCCATCGAACTTGGGTGGCTTGATGCATGCAGATGTTGTTTTGCATCCTGTTGTCTCAATCTTCAGGTCATTCAGCTTTTTGTTGAGCTTCTTTTCCACCAAGGCTTTAAGTTCCTTGCTGTTGCCATTGACTCTTCCCTCCAGGGCATTAACATGTTTCCCCAGGTCTTCCAAGGCATTGTATTCTTTGGTGCACTCCAGGGCGTTAATGTGTTGGCCAAGGTCTTCTATGTCTTTCTTAATGCTGATAATTGCTTGTCCTTCTCCTTCTTCAGTTTCTCTATCCTGGATTTCATTTGTCTTCATTTCTACATGCTTATTCTCCATGCCAGATTCCATTTTCTCCTCAATCTTCTCCATTCTTGATTTCATTTCTTCTATCTTACCCATACTGGATTCCATCTTTGTGTCCATCTTTTCCATTCTTAATTTCATTTTCTCTTTCATCTTCCCCATACCAGATTCCATCTTCTCTTATATCATCTCCACTGCAGTTTCCATTTTTATACCTAACTTCTTAATTTTGGCTAATAGTGTTTGCATCATCTCCTCCATCTTGGTGTTAAATCCTGCCCAGGACACCAGTGTAACATTGCTCTTTGTTACTCAAATAAAGAAGTCTTTATTTCTTTCAACTGATGCATAAAAAATCTGTTTATAAATAAACGTCTCTATTCAATGCTTTCGCAACAACTCTGGCATGTAGTTTTGTTTTGATGCTTGCTGTGACACCATGGCAGTGTCACAAACTCTCACACAGTGCAACAATTTTAGCTTCAGTGTAAGGTACTTGCCGACTGCACACATGTCCAATGATGCATTAGCTAATAAAAGGAGGCCACACATGCGCGACAGTAATCAGCTATGACTTTTGAAGTAATCCACAGCACATTTGCAGCAATTACAGCCAACAAGCATGGCCACACTATCTTCTAAGCAAACTTGTTTACAATGAATTACTAAATGATAGAATACATCTTTGGGGAAAGAAAAATACTGAGATACTGATTAAAATCATTGGGAAAAATAATGTAAGGAAAATATGGGAGGCTATAAAAAAATGTATAGAAAATAAACAGTTAAACCTAATGTTAGTCAAGCAGAATGGTTAGATTCCTTTTCAACTTTATATTATGCCTATGAAAATTGTACAGCAGATAAGACAATACCATAAATAAAAATTAACTATATAGAAATTATGGACAATATCATAATACAGGAAAAGTAATTAACCAGATTTAAAAATTAAAAGAACTAAGCTTCAGGAATAGATGGTATTGCCTGAAAAAACTGTTAAAGAATTGTGTGAAGATGTGACAAATATGAAATTTCTAAGAGATATGTTTAATTCCATGAAAAGCAAATGTTATACACCATAAAGTTGGAGAAAAGCATTTACCTATATAAAAAGGTAAAGGGGACATGGATAAACCTAACTACCAGGGTATAACTTCACTATGCAATGTGGGAAAAATATATACAGGGATTTTAGCAGACAGACTCCAAGAGTGAGTAGAGAAATATAAAATTCTGTTAGAATTCCAAATGGGCTTCAGGAAAGGAAGACAAACTGTTGACAATATATTTGTTATAAAAAAATGAGTGGATAAGTATTTAAAAAATCAGAGAGGAAAATTATATTTGGCCTTCATTGATTTAGAGAAAGTCTTTGATTGAATACAATTAAAACTATTATGGTACCAACTGTTTAAAAAGCAGTAAGTAATTAAATGGTGAGGGTCTTAGAAGGCTTATATAAACATTACACATCTTGAAATGTGAGAAAGAGACACTAACCAGAGAAATACACCAAGGAACAGGACTAAAACAAGGTTGTAAGTTGAGGCCAATCTTATTTAATTTATTTGTTGATGACATACTGAAAATTATTAATAGCAGAATACTCTTTTATCTGTAATAAACAAACAAACAAAATTCCTGAGATGCTTTTTGCAGTTGACTTGGTAGTGGGTTACATTACTGTAAATGGCTTAAAATTATGTCTCTACAAGAAACAGATACACACTGAGCAGAATAAGGGTTAAAATTAAATAGAGACAGAGCAAAATTGTAGTCCTTAAGGAAGGTGGGAAGTTGAGCAAATATGAGAAATGGAAAAACGAACACACAGGTATAAAGTGGTCCACAATTGAGTTACTTAGTAATAAAAAGACACACAGAAGAAGCAAGAGAGATCAGCCTCGTCAAAAGGGAAAATAGCAATGTCGGCAATTATAGGGTGTCTATACAAAATGCCATAGATGGGGGTAAAATAGTTGGAAAGGGTATACAAGGCTGATATGTTATATGATATTGAAGTATGCCGGCTTGAAAATGGATTAGAAGCTGTGGATTTAGTGTATAAGATGTTTCATTAGGAATTGGGGTTGCCCTTAGGAACAGCTAATGAAATAGCTCAAATTGAAATGGGAAGAGTAGCAAGAATAGGACTGATTATGGAAAGAACTTTAAAATACCGGTATGGGATCATGAATTTAGAACATAATTGTTTTAAAGAATGCTTAAAATACCAAGAAATGGGTTCACAAGGCACGGGTTGGATAAATGAATTCCGAAATAACTTAAAGAGACTGGGGGATGTTTGGAGAAAAAAAAAAGAGAGAAAAAAAAAAAAAACACATAACAAAGGTTTCTGGAAGGTTGTCAGAAAAAGGTTTAAAAGTATTGAGACATAAAGGTTGTTTAGTCAGATAATTGCCTTTTGTTGTTGTTAGTCATTATTTCTTTATGTTACATTGAAAAACAATTGGGAAAGAGAGAGGTATATAGACAATACCAATAAGGAAGCAGGAAGGGAAATAGCATGGTTAAGAGCAGGAGTGTGGAAGCTAAAAAGGGAGAGAAATGACTATCCACATAGTAAATGTCTACTATGTGAAGGAAAGGAAGATATACAACACATTTTACTTGAATGCAGGGAAACACAGATTAGAGAAAAGAAAGTATATTGTCTAAATATAAACTAAATTCTAAATAAAACTTGCAAGAACATAGGGAAATATTTAGAAAAAGTAGAAAACAAATGGAAAGGGACTATAATAAAAAGACAAAATAACTTATTATACATATAAACAAAACAGATTATTGTAATGTACAATTTTTACTTATGAGGGTTGCCCTTCTGAAAAGTAGCCAGAAAATTTAGGGACTTCAATTATCATTATTATTATCATTAACCTCATTATGCTCTGCTTCCAAAATGATGCAAAACCTACTGAATCAAGACTAAGGAGCCGAGTGAACAAGAAAACATATGTGGATAGTATATATACACATATAAAGAAAGGCATATGAGATATTTCCCAAAATATTGCTACAGTACAGAGAAATTGGAAAGAGCAGATTGCCTATTCATTGGCCAGATGGTTTTATAGTCTCTCTTGATTTGGAAACACACTAACACATATTCGAGGGGGGGAGGGGATGGCGGCAGTGGCGGTGGTGGTGGCAGTGATGGTGGTGGTGGTGAAAATTGCATGTTTAGAAAAACACAGTTTAAAGATTAAAATGTAGGGTATTCTACATGCACCAAGCTTTAGTATTTTAATTTTAAATATCAGTTACGTACGTTACATAAGAACAATATAGTATACTGTGCACAAGAGTATCTACTTCTTATTAAAGTAATAATATTTTTTTTTAATTTTTTTGAAAAATTTGAACTTCATACAAGTTCTGTAATGTCATTCAGCTGTCCATATCAAATGTTGCTTTTGTTTTATAAATTCATGTGAAGAAGATTGGGAGTTTCATACATTCATTTTTGGTGGACAATCTAGACTTCAGCACTGGAAAACTTAAATGTAAGTTAACAAATATTTTGAGAAGCGACAAAGCTATAAAAATAAAGCTTTATTAAACAGAATATTTTAAATAATTTCACATAACTGCAAGTTATTGTCATTCCCTTACATGTTTCCATCTACATATCCACATAAAGAAGTTAATGACCCATTTAACAAATCAGTTCCATTGAACTGACTACCCAGCGCCATTTATAATAGCAAGGGAAAAACCTCAAAAAATCTTTCTCAGCAACTAGGTTTAAAAGAAACTTGAAAACACGTCCATGAGGTGGATATATTATCCATGCACCAATAAGCTGGACATTTTCTGAAAGAATTAAAATTACTTTATAGGCTAGTCATGAAATGTTAGTAGTACAAAGTTTGTGTGTTATGCCAATCGAACAAACATGTATTATTTAAATCAAAACCACTGAAGCTATTTGTAAGAAAATAAAAAATACTTCCATGTAATCAATAGTTTTGTGTTTAAAGGATTTTTTATATAGCACTGGTATGCTTAAACAATGACTGACACTGTCCTTATTTTAGGGGTTTTACTTATTTATGCTTTTCATATACATGCATACACTCTGGGAATTTTTGAAGCTGTTTTTACTCAGCAGATATCAAATATTGTATCTGACATGAAATTTTTATGTTGAAGTTTTGAATAGAATGCAGTGCTTCCTCTACCAAAAATTATTGATGACAGTCATCACAAGCACCTTTCTCCCCATATCTACCTCTTGCAAACTCACAGGAAAACCATATTACAAATAATATTAAGACTATGTGCAAAATTAAAAGGAACTTACTGTGCCATTTTCTTAGTTCTATGTGAGTTATATGATTAGTTATATTTCAAGATGTCTTTAAGTTTAATTAAAAAATGGATGTGCTGCAATAATCACCCTTGCAGTGAAAAAAAAAAAAAATATTGGAAGAAGCAAATAAATATAAAGAACATAAAAAATAGAGTGTAATGAACATAAAGTAAGCCTAGACATAATTTTAACACCATAAAGGTTTTGGTTACTGGCTATTCACTTTTACGTTTTATTGCTTTAAAGGTGTTTTTCAATAACATTTTTAAAGCTTTTTAAAACCTATTGTATATGTAATACGAACTGCAATGTGGTTAAATCGGTCATGACAACCAAATTCCAGTAAATGGTAGTTCATTCTCAGGGTCAGAGGTCAGATGTTCCTGTTTTATATAACATGAGGTTCCAACTGGTTGGAAAGATAGAAAAGCTTATTGTATCATTCTTGGGAGTGTCTCCTGTAAAAAGAAATTTTTAAACAACAATGCCACTAACATCAGAAGTCATGACTACATTATTGGTATAATGGAAGGTTGCAAACAGTTAATACAATATATGTGTTCTTTACGGGATTGGCAGCTCCAAGAAGGAGTAGGCAATGGGTTAAAATGTAAAGGAAATCCAGAAGATCAAAGATTGCCTCCAGAATTAAATGTATCTACCTACATTCCTAGTAAGGCACATGTGCACCCATTCTTCAAAGAATGAGACCAGCTCAAAAATAGCAGCTCACAGAGGAACATGAAACTGTGGATCTGCTCACCAGCTGCTTTCAATGGTAAAGGAACTCGGAACACTAATATGGACTAATGATAAAATGTCCTCATCTGACAAACAGAAAAGGATGATACTTTGACACCCAGACAACAAATTCTACAACCCAGAGCACATAATTGCAACAGCAAGAAGTGGCAGTATTTGCATCATTTTCTAGGATTGGATGTCTGCTGCCAGTGTGAATACATTAGTCTGTGCATCTTCAAAATTGAATTTAGATTAATATGTGGATAGGCTACAGGATTCCATGTTAGCAAGTGATTGTGCTGTATATTCTGCTGAAGACATGAATATAATTTACTATGTGCAACATGACAGCAGTGTTCAGAGTAACCAAGGATTTGGGTGGAAGAGCTTCTGGAAAATCCTCATCTCCTATGACTTGCTAAGTGGGTGGAAATTAATCCAATAGGGCATATTTATCTGTCACATCAGATTAAGTTCTTTTTAATAACATTAATGTACTTTGATAATGTAGAGATATATACAAACTGTTGTATCATTACTTATTTTTCAGTAGTAAGGATAAAATATACTCCATTTTTTAATAAAATTGGATACTTGAACTAAATACATTGGAATCACTTACTATGAAAACAGAATTAAAATTCTAAAGCTCATCAACCATATAACACTTATCAACAAGGTATCATGAGAAGCGATTTATACAGAGATATTTTTAATTTATTATGTAACTAATTTGAGTCAAATATGGACACTTTAGTTTCACTTACTTAGTTTTTCCCCAGTTTCATTTCAAAGATGTTCATCTTCATCATCGATGGGTGTTTGACTGGCTTCAGAAGGGGAGATTCCATTTGTAATTTCCTCTTTGCTGCCATCTGGTTTTCTTGGAGGTAATCTTAAGGTGTTGTCTGCTGGTGGTATTTCAAAATTCATAGCTCTGTGCGCGTTTTTCCTAATGTGTATCCTTTCTCAACTTGCAAGTTCAGTTGTGGTTTTTACATGTCTAATAAATTTGATGTCTGGTTTTATGTTGTGTTGTGATATCCAGAAGTGATGTGATACTGCAGATTTGTCTGTTTGCTTGAGTTTTATGTTCCTGGGGTGTTCTTTCAATCTTGTTTGAGGGTTTCTCTTAGTCTGTCCAATGTAAATTTTGGGGCAAACCTCACAATTTATTTGGTAAATACCAGATTTTGAATAAAGTACACAAACAAGAAGACGCATGAGACCATTAATAAATAACATTGATGCACCAACCTATTCATTAGCCAGATGGTTAGTAAAAAACTAACCTCCAATAAAGTGTATGACAGTCTTAACATCAAGAATCCAGCCCAATTAGTTGAAAACATTAAAACTATTTGCTGCATTGTCCTTATTCCCCAACATCCCAATAGAGGAAATACCAAAATTAGTAAAAAACTGGCTAAAATCAGCAGAAATACAGGAGAAACAAATAGAAGAATTGACCCAATTGACACACAAGTATAAAACAAACCTACTTCTGCTTCAACAACAAATTCTACAAGCAAACTACAGGACTTGCTATGGGAAACCCGTTATCACCACTATTGGCTGATCTATTCATGAGTGAACTAGAAATAAGAGTAACAAGAGCCTTCCCACATATATTTAAAACTTGGGTGAGATATGTGGACGACATATTTGCCATTATCCCTACAAAACTTGCAGATGATGATTTAAAGCTATCAAACATAAATACAATGCAACAAAAATTCACTGTAGAAACAGAAAAAGAAGATTGGCTACCATTTCTGTTCCAAAAATCATAAGATGGAAAAACAAAATAGAATTTGGTATTTACAGAAAACTCACACAGACAGTTACATCAAGAAAAACAACTTCAACCCAAAAACACACAAACATGCAATTTTCACAACCACCTGATACATAGGTTAGTAAACACTCCACTGGAAAAAGGAGAATATGAACGGGACATCAGTACATAAAGAAACTTACTACAGAAAATGGTTTCAAAGCAGAGTTAGTGAACAAACTAATGAGAAACAAAAAAAGGGATATCACCACACTAAGCACAGGAGCCAACCCAAACAAAAAATACAGTAAATTCACGTTCCACCCACAGTTGCACAATAAATTCAAAAAACTGTTCCAAAATCATAATATAGAGCTAGCACCTCAAAACAAAAACAACCTCAGGAAGCTATTAAACCACCCATTAAAAGACACCTTACCAAACAAATCAAAATCTAGTATTTACCAAATAAACTCTGAGGATTGCCCCAAAATTTACATTGGACAGACTAAGAGAAACCTTCAAACAAGATTGAAAGAACACCTTAGGAACATGAAATTCAAGCAAACAGACAAATCTGCAGTATCACATCACTTCTGGACACAAACCAGACATCAAACTTATTAAACATGTAAAAACCACAACTGAACTAGCAATTTGGGAAAGGATACACATCAGGAAAAGCGTGCACAGAGTTATGAATTTTGAAATACCACAGGCAGACAAGACCTTAAGATTACCTCCAAGAAAACCAGATGGCAGCACAGAGGAAATTATGAATGGAATCTCTCCTTCTGAAGCCAGTCAATTACCCGCTGATGATGAAGATGAACTATAGTGTCCATATCTGACTCAAATCAGTTACGTAATAAAATGTAACACTTATCACTTGCTATACAGTCACATTAATGTTTCTCCAATCAATAAATTATTTAAGTTAGAGAACTGCCTTCGTTGCAAACATTAAACACAAGTATTAGCTTAGGTGAAATGATAAAAGCTTTAAAACACTGGCTGTTGTCAGATTCAGGCAGAATGGTGTAAAAAAAAAAACTTGATATAAAATTGAAGTTTAGGTTAATACATGTAAAGTATATGTTGCAATACACATCACAATATAATTGCTCTTGAACCTCGGTAGTTTAAAAGCTCAATTGGGGCATCTCTCACCACAATTGCCCTTGAAATCTAAATTGCTTTATCTTAATATTACAGCTTCAACACTTGACTATATGTGAATTAATTTCAAATATATATTTCCAGAACAGAGTAGCTTCAAATTAATAACCAATTTAGCACACTAACTATTTAAAGTTTATATGATTTTTGATTCCATTTTCAAACTCTAATGTAATATTTTCATCACTGAAAAACACAGATGTATGAATATTCATATTTTGCACTAAACATTGTCTGATCTGTCTCAGTGGACGTATAAACATGAGGGAGAGTCAAATGAAAACCTTAAATATTTTATTTTACACAATTTATTGAATAAAAGTAGAACACAAGTGTATAATTTTTCAAGTGTATATGATGTTCAACAAATTTCCTCCAGTGCATAGGAAATGCTCAGATTCCTCTTAAAAAAATCTTTTGGTCATATATGCAGCCACTAACGCCCTGCATGGTGCACTTCTTTATCAGAACGAAATTTCCTCTTTGAGTGGTCCAAACATGTGGCAAGTATGATGGATAAGAGTATCAAAGGAAGGTCACGGATGGTTATAATTGTTGCACAGGCAGTAAGAGGCTGAGCATTGTCATGTTGCAAAATGACAACTGCAGTCAGAAGTCCACAGAGCTTTGCTCTGATTGCAGGCCCTAGCTGATTTTTTAACATATCAGAATATGACGCACTGCTGATGGTATTTCCCCTAGTTTTGTAGTGTCCCCAGGCAATGGCTCATTCATCCAAAAGAAGAGTCAGCAATAACTTCCCTGCAGATGGCTGTGTCTGGAACTTCTTGAGCTTTTGGTTAAGAGTGGCAACATTCTTTGTCAACTCTGTTTATTTCTGGTTTGTGGTAGTTCTCGTCTCCTCTAACAATTCTCGCAAAGAAGACATCACCTTCTGCTTCAAAGCACTGCAAAAGTTCTTCACAGACATCAACACGTTGCTTTTCAGTACTGGAGTGAGCTGCTGTGGCACTCATTTTGCAAAACTTAAGCATGTCATGAATGATGTTATATGCTGAGCTATTTACAGCTGTTTCATCTACCATCACATGACAATTTTCCATCACAATGGCTACAACACTTGCATTAGACTTTGGTGTCAAAATGCAGTGCACCTGACCCAGGTGCAGTGTTTGTTCCAGAAGTCATGCTATTTTGGAACTTTCTACTCTACACACATACTTACTGCAGTGATAAATATTCATTACCATACTAGACCTTTATTTGCTAAAGGATTTCAATAGGTTTTGTGCCTTCACTGCTCCAAAAACGTATGGCATAAGATTGTTCTGCCTTGGTGCATGTTGCAAGCAGGGCAGTCATTTTAAACTGGTATTGAGGCTGCATTTCCCTTGTCTGCAGCATTCTGCCACCTGCTAGACATTCTATATAAACAGTAATTGTTGCATATCACGGAGGAAGCAGTTCAGAGCGGGGCAGTGGAGTGGGGGGGTTGGTCAGTGTGTTAGGGAGGGGGAACTAGCTTTGTTAGCCACTTCGCTAGCTTCTGGCATCAGTACAGCCATGAGTGAGCAAGACGTCCCTTCGTCTGTTGTGCAATGCAATATTATCAAGTTTTTAACCAAGGAAGGGGTTATACCTTTGGAGATTTTAACTCATTTAAGGGCACAGTTTGGGGACTCTATACTGTCGCAGAATTGAGTGTTTACTTGGGACAGACAATTTAAGGGCAGCCGAGAATTTATGGAAAATGAAGGTCAAGCTCGACACCCAAGGTCAAGTCTCACAGATGACAACATCCGTGCCGTTCGAGAGCATATTGAAGGTGTTCACCACTCCACTATCAAAGAAATCTCATCAGAAGCTTACTGTTGCCAATTGTTAAGGTCTGTAAACGCTGCCTACCGAAGCAAAAGACGTTGTATACCCATCAGAGATGCCATCCTTCTCCAAGAGAACGCTATGCCTCACACTGCCAATTTGACAATGGACACAATGGCAGATATGTATTGGGAAACCCTTGAACACCCTCCCTATAGTACAGACTTGTTCCCCCCCTAGACTATTTTTTGTTTGCACCCACGAAAGAATCATTTGGAGGGAAACATTTTGAAAACAACAAGGACGTTGAGGAGTATGTGTACAATTGGTTGGCGACATGCCCTCAAACTTTTTTTGAAGAAGGAATGTTCAAGCTTCCAAAACATTGGCAAAAATATGTAGAGTGTGAAGGAGGCTATGTTGAGAAATGCTGATGGAGTCACTTGTGTATATATTTAATCAATAAATATTTTTAACAAAATTACTGTTTATATTTGAATCACCCTCGTAGAATGGTGCAACATTTTGATTTTTAAATTCATTTTTAAGGTTTCCATTTAACTCCCCCTTATATATATATACCCAAAATAAGAAGTAAATATCTTCTACTGTCCATGTTTAAATGAAGCAGCCCAGAGGGTCGTCATCATTGTCATGATCATCATCACATCATCATGTCAAATATTATTAATGAAAATTAGATTATATGTATCATCTTTCTTTGAAGAATTGTTTTAATATTTTTCTCAAATATAATTGACGTTACCCATCACAAAATATGTCATATTATTTCTTTAAACACGCACAAAAAGAATGTGCTGATTTATTTTGTTTGAACATAATTAAGTATAGAATAAAATATTCTTCTCTCTTTCTTTTCTTTTTCTTTTATTCACTGACAAAACTTTCATGGCATAACACTATTCCCTGGTAGGTGTAACTAGTAGATTAAGAATTCCTTCCCCATTCCCCTATAACCCTTTTAGTCATTGGGAAACATTAGCTGCAAATGACGCTCCATATCACAGAATTGAATCACACTTGAAACATTCAATAGCATGCCACACATAAATCAATGATCTTCAGCTTGTGTGCTGAAGCTTGAGACTCAAACATGGGATTGAATTTTCTGAATCTCATCAACTCTTCAATCTTAAGCCATACCAAGAAGCCGGCAGATGATTTATCAAAGTATAAAAATAGCTTCATGTGCTTGTGCTTCTAGCAAGGAAGCAACACACTGATGGGTTCAACACAGATAGCAGTGGTGTTATATGTACTTCTTGCAGATTTTGCATTTTTGCAGGTTTTTGCAAATGAGATTATCACATACATCAAGCAAAAGCAACATTACACAATCATATGCAATTAATGTATTATTAACTATTTCAAGTGAGACCGAACACAAATTAAAATAATTAAAAACAAAAATTAAAACCAAAGCAAGTAATTTGGAGTAGAGCATTAATTATAACACAAGGTACTTTATCTTCATTTTGTTGTAGAAAATATATGAACTAGATTATTAAACAGAAAAACAACATGGTCACTTTCTATTCTCTTTTTTGTAGTACAAAATATATGAACCAGATTTTAAAACAAAAAGAGCAACAAGCATTACCTAATCTAAAAATGCAAATGAGCGACTCACCTGCATTTCTCCTACACAATGCCATATCTGCTACTGGAGTCCATGATTTAGTTTCTGGATTATATGATTCTACACTTTTCCGTACAAGTGGCCCATCATGTCCTCCTACTGCATACAAAATTCCATCTAATACACCCACACCTACATAACATAAATAAAGTAAAATAAAATTAGAATTACAGAAATTCTTTTATAATAACTGAGATTCTAATCCCTAGAAAAATTTTCCTCTGTCGCTACAAAACAAAGAACTAGGAAAATATTTAGAAATATTGGGTACTTTTTCCCGGAAGGAGTGGGGAATAAGCAAAACCAAGACTTTGCATATATAAACATTTTGTAAACGCAATGAACAATACCACTAGGCAACAGTAAATTTTTGTTCTGGACCAATTATATCTCCTAGGTAACTTAAGGTGCAAAAAGCAATTAACACTAGAACCGCTGCTATTTGGTTATGCCTAGAACCGCACCTATGGCTTTAATTATTCTGTGTTAATGGATGGTTATTGTGGCTTTTAATGACTATATTCCATGATGTGCTGCACATTTTGACTGTAAAATTAACAAAAAATAAATTAGATTTACACAAATTACTATTACTTTTATTAAAATAGAATAAAACATACAACTTTAAGTACAACATCACACTTTTTATATATTATTAAGAAAACTTATACACATGTGATGAGTACCTTTATGGCTGGCATCACATAATGAGCACAAATAATAGTCTTAATGTGCATTACACACAGCTTTTACACATATGACATTTTACAAAAGATGTTTCCAGTGCAGTTTGACTTTACAAGGCAACATCTTCGCTTTTCTTATCTCTCAGAAATGTCTTTGGGGGTGATGCTGGTCTTCCTGTTTTCTACATACTTCTCAGTAAGCTCCTCCCCCAGTTGCAGTATAAAGTGCCTGCATTTCAACTTTTTCTCATTTAGAGTATTGTACAATACCCAGGCTTTTATTCCAGCCAAATTCAAATGTGTGAATGGGCCAATGTCTGGAAAGCACTTTGACCGGTAGTATTTGCAAGTCATTTGGTAAACCATGTCCATTCCATTTTTAGAGCAGTTATAAAATGTCCCTGTGTCTGGCTTCTTTTTCAAGCTAGCTTTGATTTCCCATAAGGATGCATAGTGCTGACAATCAGAACATTCTTGCTGGTCTTTCCCTGATAAACAGTCAATGTTGTGTCTTCAACTACAGCGTGCTGTGTAACCCTTCTTTTGCCTGTTTGACAAAGACCGGTATTTCCCTGTGAGAACAATTTATGGTACCCATAATACTTGTAGCATTTGCTTTCAAGAAGTGAGAGAGCCAAGGAGGTAAAAAAATTATCACATATGACATTTCTTGCCTTATTCAAGTATGGTTGCATCAATTTTTTCACAACAAAATCACCAATAAACTCATCACTCTACCTAGTGTCATCTCTTCCTAGGTAAGGAAAGCATTTATAAATATACTTGGACTCATTATCTACTGCCATCCAATATTTTTGTCCATATTTGTCTGGTTTTAAGGCCATGAACTTTATGAAAGCAGCACTTTGAAGGAAAAAGTTGTTTGTCAATAGTTATATATGAACCTGGTACATGGTTATATTGTGCATTGTCAATGAAGTGATACCAGATTTCTGATACCAATGCAAACTTGTATTTTTCAATTAAAACATTAAGGGAATGCACAGTGAAGTAACTAATCAATAAAGAGTAAAAACATAGCATTACACTCAAACTCTTGAAATAAAGTAACTTACCTAAGACATGTTTCGGTGGCTATTGCCACCATTTTCAATGGAGATTCACTCATGAACTCATGGTAGTGGCCTGTACAGGTCTCTCTTCTGGATAGATGAATTTTGAGATGAGTTTGTTTGTTTGTGATATGCCAAAATTTATGACCTTGTTTTTGTTTTTTAGAATCAATAGATTTTCCCAAACTGTTAATCCAATTGGATTCTGCGCTAATTTTAATAACCTGGGTTCACTGTGAAAATTATGGTTTTCTGTCCAAAAAAGGTGTGCTACAGCTGACTTATCTGTTTGTTTATGCTTTAAATATTTCATGTGTTCTTTAAAGCATTGTCCAATGTTTCTTTTTGTTTTCCCTATATATTAGGAGGGTTGGCTGATAAGTCCCGGGCCTCTCAAGGAAAACAACATTTAAAAAAAAAATTTTTTTTTTTTTTTTTGCTTTATTTCTCAACATAATCTCCAGAAAGGCTAATACATTTGTCATATTGATGGTCTAATTTAATTAAACCATCTCTGTAGTGCGATTTATCAAGGTCCTCAATATAGCTGTTTACCGTATCAATGATGTTCTTCCAGTTGCCTCTCACCTAAATGGCCGGGGTTCGATCCCAAGCGACCGCATGTGAGATTTGTGGTGGACAAAACAGCGCTGGGGTGGGTTTTCTCTGGGTACTCCGGTTTCCCCCTGCCATTGCATTCCACCAGTGCTCCATCATCATTCATGTATCATCAGTGTCACTGCCTGCGGTGCCATAAGTAGTTAAGGCGGGCATTAAACGCTACAAAAAAAAAAAAAAAAAAAAATGATGTCCTTGTTGCTGTGAAATCTATGTCCTCTAAGAAATTTTTTTGAGGTTCGGGAACAGGTGGTACTCACTGGGTGCTAGAACTGGCAATTAGGGTGGATGTTGAAGCAATTCCAACTTTAATTTGCACATTTTTCCCATTTCAATGACTGAACGATGGGCTGGAGCATTATCATGATGAAACAAGATCTTTTTTTGTCAATTGAGTATTTTTCTTTTCACCTCATCACTCAAATGTTGCAATAAGCTTGCGTAGTAGTCACCAGTGATACTTTCACCCTTTTCCAAGTATCAATAAAAATAATTCCCTGTGCATCCCAGAAAACATTGCCATAAACTTGTTAGCTGACAATATTGACTTTGCCTTTTTTGGAGTTGGTTCACCTGGCACAATCCACTGTTTTAACTGTGATTTATTTTCTGGAGTGTTGTGATGTATCCAATTTCCATCCATGGTAATAAGCCATCTAAAAAATTTACTAGGATTTTTACGGTAGAGTTACACATTCTTAACAGGAACAGTTTTTCTTTGCAACTTTTGATTCGGTGTCAACAAATGCAGCACCCATCTTGCATAAACCTTGTGAAAGCCCAAAGCATTACTTAAAATATTATCTGCACATTCTTTTGATATGTTTACAGTCTCTGCTATCTCAAACAACTTTAATCTGCAGTCTTCCAGTACTAAATGATGAATTTTTTCAATGAACTCCAGCGTTGTCACTTCTACAGGGCGTCCAGAGTGAGGCTCATCACTTGCGCTCGTACGTCCCATTTTAAACTCTGCAACCCTCCTTTCAATCATTGAATATGAAGGGGCAGAGTCTTTCAATGTACTGTACATTTCCTCCTTGATTTCTTTAGGCATTAAGCCTTTCAAATGGAAGTATTTAATCACTGCTCATTTTTCCAAATCTTCTATCTTCATGAAAACTCTAAAGTTGTCTTGTTTAAAATACTGTCATTCGAAAACTAAACAAGCTATTGACCTGTAACTATGGATACAAGTTAGTCTAGAGTTAAACTATACGATGCAACCATCAAACTGGCATAGAGATGCCATATCTATGTGAGGCCCAGGACTTATTAGCTGACCCTCGTACACCTTTTCACATTTCTTGCAGCTAATTTCATATATCCCTGATTGTTTCAATGGGGAGATTTTTATCTTTTGTGTTTGTATCAGGAGGAGATTTTTTAAACTGTGATTATTAACTGGGGCTAAGTTGACGTTCCATTTTTTGAAAAACTTTTGAAATATTTAGCGTGCCAAAGGGTGGTAAGTGAATTTTTGAAGCTGGTTTCGCTTTTATTCTTCTTAGAGTACTTATTTCTTTTACTTTCTTTTGATTCATGAATTTATTAAGCTTCTTCTTTATCAAATGTTCTGTTTTGGAATGCCTGAAGTTACTTTATTTCAAGAGTGAAGTTTGAGTGTAATGCTATGCTTTTACATGTGCTGCATAACGTTATTCCAATCCCATTAAGTGGATGAATGGTGACAAAACTCACACTATGCCTTTTGCAGTGCCAGTGATCTGGTGCGAACGAACTAGCCACGGAGAAGACTGTTATTTCCTTCTAACAAAAATTGGGGGACATTAAAAAAGAACCAAACCCAAAATTCAGTATCCTTATGTTCCATCTGTAATAAGTCCTGTTCCACATGGACCTGAACTCCCAGATCCCAGCCCACCTTCATATTTAGAAGAAACTACTTCAGAACATGCGCAAGTAGATGAGGCCATCCCTCCCACTTCCTTCCTTGCAGATTACTGCCCAGAACCTGAAAATTAGCCTCTCCTGATCAATAGTCTAGATTAAATGATTTAGAGGGATATAAATCTCACAAAACAGCAATCTGACGTGCTGGGAACATGATTGGCAACTGTGGAATTTACTAGTTCCAAATACCAGAATTTCAGTTTCAGAAAGAGGCATGAACAGTTTTCCAGTTACGAGGGGCATACTGAAAGTCACGAGCAACCCATTGTAAAAATTTAAATTTCAACAATGTAATGAAACGAATTGCAGGATCATAATCTACAGACTTTAAGCCACATGTTGACATATTGTGACGTCATTAGCTTCTATCACGTTATCACAGACGGTGTTTGAAAAATGGCTGACATTGATGTTTCGTTTCGACAGCGTGCTGTCATTGAATTCCTTGTGAAAGAAGGAAAATCTGCTCCTGAAATTCATCTCAGACTTCAACGTGCGTATGGAGGTGTCTGCATGGGTGCCAGCAGTGTTAGAAGATGGGCGAAACATTTCAAAGATGGAAACACAAGTCTGCAAAATGCGCCTCGTAGCGGGCGTCCTCGAACTGCCTCTACAGAACGCAACAAGGAAAGAGTTGATGAGCTCATTACAGGAAATAGGTGTTTCACTGTGAATGAAATTGCTGCGCAACTTGGAATAGGACATAGTGCAGTGCAAGAAACGATCCACAGCTTGGGTTATCGAAAGGTCTGTGCCCGTTGGGTCCCCCGTTTATTGACTGAAGACCACAAACTTCAGAGAAGAACCATTGCACAAAACCTTCTTCAGAGATTTCATAATGAAGGTGATGAATTTTTGATGTGTATTGTGACTGGAGATGAGAGCTGGTTCCATCACTATGAGCCAGAAACGAAACGTCAGAGTATGGAATGGCACCACTTGAACTCACCATCGAAGAAGAAAGCGAAGACAGTGCAGTCTGTAGGAAAAGTTATGGGAAGTGTCTTTTGGGATGCACAAGATTGCATTCTGGTTGACTTTCTTGAACCTGGACAAACCATAAATTCTGCCCGCTACATCAAGACACTTCTGAAGCACCGTCGGGCTTTGCGTGATAAACGCTCTGGAAAGAGGATCATCCTTCAACAGGATAATGCACGTCCGCATACTGCCCGTGCCACTATGGAGAAGATCAGGGCATTAGGGTGGGAAACTCTTCCACATCCTCCCTACAGTCCCGACTTGGCACCCTCCGACTACCATCTTTTCGGTTCTGTGAAGGAGCAGATGCATGGCCAACACTACGAGACGCTGGAGGATATTCGGAAAGCAGTGCGTCAGGGTCTGCGGACAGCTGGAACAGAGTTCTATCACAAGGGCATTTTCAAACTTGTAGAACGATGGGAAAAATGTGTGCAAAACAATGGAGACTATGTCGAAAAGTGAAAGAAAGTCTGTAGATTATGATGATGTATTTGGTTTGGCTTAAAAATAAATATTAAGATTGTAAAACAGTGTTGCTCATGACTTTCAGTATGCCCCTCGTACTATGCTATGAAAAATTCTCTTTGTATACGAGTAGACGTACATGGTTTAATGAATGAGCTAGGATTTCAACACATCCCTGAAGAATGGAGGTTGTTTATTGACTCTTCTAACCTAAGTCTCAAAGCAGTGTTGCTCCACAATGGAAATACTAAACCATCAATACCAGTGGCACACTCAGTACAAATAAAGGAAACCTAAGAATGTATTCTATTAGATAAATTTAATTACAGCAAGTACGGTTGGCATACATGTGGAGATTTGACGGTCATTGCAATTTTATTAGGACTACAAGGGGGATTCACAAAGTACTGTTACTTTCTATGTTTGTGAAATACTAGGGACACTAAATCGCACACTACATTGTAAAAGAGTGGCCTCTAAGAGAAACACATACACCTGCACAGCGAAATGTTAAGTATGTTCCATTAGTAAACACAAATAAAGTATTACAACTCCTCTCCATATAAAATTAAGCCTAATGAACTCTGTTAAGGATATGGACAGCCTCCAAAACTCAATGATGCAGAAGTAAAAAATGGAATATTCGTTAGCCCCCAAATTAGGAAGATTTTGAAAGATGAAAACTTCAAAAGAAAGTTAAGTGCTAACGAATTAGCTGCATTGAAAGCCTTTCAGGAAGTGGTGAAGGATTCCTTGGATACAATAAAGCAGAAAATTACTGACAGATAGTTCAAGAACTCTTGGACAGTTACCAAAAGCAAGGATGTAAGATGTTACTCAAAATTCACTTTCTCCAGTCACATTTGGATTTCCCCCCCAAGAACTTGGGAGTGACGAACATGGTGAAAGATTAAATCTGTATATTAAGAAGGTGGAGCACATGTACCAGGTTAGATGGGATCCCAGCATAATGGGCAACTACTGCTGGTTTTGAATTAGAGAAGGTGACACAGCCTACAAAAGGAGGAAATAAAGCTGTAAGTGTTACAGTAACTCTTGTATTTAAGATCTATTTCATTATAGCTGCATATTTCAGCAATTACTGTTACAATATTTGTTTTTCTTTAATTCTGATGCTATTTTGCTTTGTTTCTGGCCCCCTTTTTCAAGCTTCTTAGTTAGATATAACAAGTTCTAAAATTAAGTAAAAACTAAAAATTTTATTTTAAAAAATGGAAATGTACGCCAGTTGTGACAGAGGTGTTTATTTTATTATGTATTATCTTCAATGTAAAATTAAAGCATAGTATTTACAGGATGAGTAGGTTTCAATAAATATCCATCACATTAGTAGAATCATATGCTAACAAAGGGTAATATTTTGTCCCTTTTGTAAGAACCAGCCTCAGCTCTGTCACACAAAAACATGCTGTGTTACATAACTTTTACTGTCATTTTCTTATTCAGAAGGTTTGATTATGATGAAGGGACCTATTTTTGTTCATGTGGCAGAAAAAAAAAATTAAATTTGTTGACTGTGATAATTGCAGCATTAGAATGCATGTTGTATGTTTAATATATTGTGGTATTAAAACAAACAATACACATTTATAAATACACTGTTAAGCCTACAGCAACTCAAGAAAGTACCAACATTTAAATGCAATTGTTGCATGTGTCTATGGAGCATATATATAAACAATAATATAAAAGAAAAAGGTAAACACGCATATCTTCTCCATCATTATTTAGTGAATCAACAGGCATGACATCTTCTGCAGATAAGGAATCTGACACTATTGGATGTTGCAGTTCCTACTCAGATGAAAACTCCAGCGACTCACCCTCAAATTGAGCTAAGACCTCATTTATGGCATTTCCGATGTCCTCTTCCAGTCGTAGATGTTTTGCCATAATAAATGTATATGTTGCAATCACTATTTGTAAAGCTAGAAAGCACTCTGACACCGCATTTCATGGAACAAAATACTAGCAGCACAATGCTTATGCACACCTTCAGGCATGTCTCCCCTCCACTGTGGAGAAGTGCAAAGTCATTGGGTAGTGGCATTGTTGACCAAATGGAATCTAAAATTAAACTTCAAGCTATTCAATATATACCATTACTACAGCGGGCTGCAGTGGTGGGGGACAGAACTGGCCTGTATGCAGTTCTGAGTGAATTTGGAGTTTTCTTTTTTAAGGCTGCCTAATAAAATGTAAAATTAAGTGTGGCAGTTAATTACCTTATTTGATAAAATGTCATAGAAATTCAGTAATCTAGGTACAAATGCAAAACAGTAACAAATGAAAAAAGTTAAGCAATGGGTCACAAAAGACCCAATTGCAGTTCTAGTGTTAAATTGCTATTCAAAAGTTCATAAGGTATGGTCCAGAGATATTGTAATACATTACTGATTTTAGTGGAAATGTGGAACAAAGCTGTTTCAATTTTTCTTCAAGAGCCACTGATTAAATTAAAGAGTAAAAAATTAAGTTACAGTATATTTTGGTGAAGAAAAGTTGAATGGTGCACTAGATTTTGTTATTCCTCACAATTTATGTTGTAACAGGTATGTACCAAGAAAGCAACTAAAAAATGCAAGCTTTAGCACACATCATTTCTTAACCTTATAATAATAATAAAACATTTCTGGAGATGTTGCACAATTTATTGAAGGAAACAGTTTATATATGTTGTAGGACCCTACACTAAACACTTCAGTTATTTGAGATTTTGAGGATACTATTTTGTCCCATTATTCCATCACACATTTTAGGATATCATCAACAATGCCAAGGCCAATTACTTTCAGAAAAGTACTAACTTTATTAGCGATATTCATTATACTCCTCTTTTGTCCTGAAAGAATTTTCATGATATTTTTCTCTTTGTTTTTGAAATTAAGCACACTCTGTTACACCATTGTATATTTTTGTTTCTTTAAATAAAAAATTTTTGCACATCTTCTAGCTCACTGAGATTGACATCCACCTCTTCCTGTTCAGATTCACTACTGTGGTTTGCTGATTCAGTGTTCCCGTTAATCAAATCTGTATAATTCTCCTCCAACACTGTAAAATCTGCATAGGTTTCAATTTCACATTCTTCAAATAGGTGCTAATCTCAACTGGTAAAGCCTTTGAGTTGAAAATAAAAAATAAAAATAACATACAATACCCACATCCACCTAGCTAGATTTACAAATTAGAAGTCCAACTATTCTGAAAGCAAATGACTAAGTGATTTTACTGGTTATTACACTTACCTCTCATATTGCTGTTTCCTAGAACCAAGCACATATCTGTCACAAGAACAGGACATATCATACTTTTTATGACATTAATACCTCTTTAGTAGGAATGTATTAAACCAACTAAGAACATTAAAAAAAAGAAATAATAATAATCATACATTATCAAGTAAATATCAATAAAGGACTACATGGCATTCTGGACATTATATTTAGGTTTCAGATTGTATGTATGATGCAAGGGGGTTGCATCATGCTTATTACATCAGCAGAAGGTTCAACAAGCATGGGGGCACTTGGGGGGGGGGCAGATTTAGCTCTCAGTGTAATGACTTGGAGCATGCTTTGGTGCAGGCAGCAGCAACCAGACTGATGCCTCTCCCACCTTTTTATGACATTAATACCTCTTTAGTAAGAATGTATTAAACCAACTAAACATTAAAAAAAGAAATAATAATCATACATTACTAGGTAAATATCAACATAGGACTACATGTCATTTTGGACATTATATTTAGGTTTCAGATTGTATGTATGATGCAAGGGGGTTGCATCATGCTTATTACATCAGCAGAAGGTTCAACAAGCATGGGGGCACTTGGGGGGGGGCAGATTTAGCTCTCAGTGTAATGACTTGGAGCATGCTTTGGTGCAGGCAGCAGCAACCAGACTGATGCCTCTCCCACCTTTTTATGACATTAATACCTCTTTAGTAAGAATGTATTAAACCAACTAAACATTAAAAAAAGAAATAATAATCATACATTACTAGGTAAATATCAACATAGGACTACATGTCATTTTGGACATTATATTTAGGTTTCAGATTGTATGTATGATGCAAGGGGGTTGCATCATGCTTATTACATCAGCAGAAGGTTCAACAAGCTTGGGGGCACTGGGGGGGGGGCAGATTTAGCTCTCAGCGTAATGACTTGCAGCATGCTTTGGTGCAGGCAGCAGCAACCAGACTGATGCCTCTCCCAACACTTTATAGGATAGTGGTAAGTATGTATACCACATAGCATAAGATTGAAGAACATCACCACAACATAAAGAATTTGATCTTTATCAACAGCTTTAGTGTTCCTAAATGAGTAGTGGTCATTTGCAACATCACCTGCATTGTGACAAACAGCTTGAATCCATGACTGATGACGGCTTTATTGCATTTTTAAACTCAACTGGCGAAGATCAAGCTATTGATTCTGATTTTGGAAGTGATTTAGACACAGTTGATACATTACCATTCACGACAGCAACCAATGTTGGGCACTCACACTGCGACAAAATTCCTGATGACGGAGTGCAGTCTGATGGGTCAAGGACCAGCTATGATATCGCTCCGCCATCTGTGTCACCAGAATGTAGGCAAATCATCCCTGAAAGCAGCGAAGGTGAGGAAGAGGGGGCAGAAGGTGTTGGCGATGATAATGGAAGTGTGTCGA
This sequence comes from Hymenopus coronatus, assembly GCA_030762935.1. Lineage (NCBI taxonomy): Eukaryota > Metazoa > Arthropoda > Insecta > Mantodea > Hymenopodidae > Hymenopus > Hymenopus coronatus. The sequence goes on along the minus strand of CM060900.1, from coordinate 311,987,757 downwards.
ATTCCAACTCAGTGAAGTTAAAATTTTGTAAAAGAGGAAGTGATGCAGATTTGTTTCAGAAAATAAATTATACTCAAGAATTTGGTCCTAATGTAGAAGCTAATTTTAGATCCCAATTGAAATTTTCACTGAAACACAAACTGTTCCAAATGTCACAATTCATATACTGTATATTTCGTTTTTTTTAAGAATGTTAGTATGCTGTATCACATAATCATTAATGTAAGCTTTGTTATGCATTTAAGAATAAATATAAAACATCTTAATGTGTTTAATTAACTCTGCTTTGATAAGGTATTATTAGATGGTAGAAATAGTGACCAACATCCAAATAGGGCTGTAAGTTAGCAGGAACAGATGGTGGTAGCTATAACTACCACCACATTTTGTACATTTTATCCTCAACTACAAAAAAAAAATTAAGTTTACTGTTAGGTTGATTCATGGACCTTCTGCATTGCTACGAACATAAAAAATTGTGTATTTTTAGAAAATTTAGTTTTGTCCTATAAAGGGTTAATACCTCTTTAGTAAGAATGTATTAAACCAACTAAGAACATTAAAAAAAGAAATAATAATAATCATACATTATCAAGCAAATATCAACAAAGGACTACATGGCATTCTGGACATTATATTTAGGTTTCAGATTGTATGTATGATGCAAGGGGGTTGCATCATGCTTATTACATCAGCAGAAGGTTCAACAAACTTGGGGGCACTGGGGGGGGGGCAGATTTAGCTCTCAGTGTAATGACTTGGGAGCATGCTTTGGTGCAGGCAGCAGCAACCAGACTGATGCCTCTCCCACTGGGTTGACTCTGCATATTAATCATGCAAGTACTAAAAGATGTGATCATTAAATAAAAGTGTAATTTTATCAAAGTTTTAACTTTAATGTTTTTAATTTAATTTTGTGTACAATTTCCTCAGTTGCATTAGTTATGCAATTCTCATCCTCTCAAAAGCACTAGATACAGAACAGCTCAAATTTAAAACATTGCTAAGCATAAATTCTGTTGGTGTGATAAATTTTACAACAGCATGACTAAAACACTATTTTAATAAATGAAAGAAGTTCCTTTCTTCCCCTCAGACCAACAGCCCTTTTAACAAAGCAGGGTGTCTTTTCTTGCACAGTAGGTAGCATATATCCATTTCCATTGCAAATTGCAGTTGTACTCCATCTTTCTTTGATGTTGGAAGAGTTTGCAAAGTATATTCTGTTCAATTTATTTTCTATAATGAAAATTATGTTCATGTTCAAATATGTTTATTTTACACAAACCATGATTTGTACAAGCTTATAAGTATGGCCATTTCAAAATGTTAATAACCCATATAGGCTTTGCCATACATGTAGTCAATTTACACTAAAAGTCACAAAGGCAACGCATTCTATTTTAATGACATACAGATTTTACTTTGACTGCTCCCCCACACCCCAGCAGTCAAAATAAGTGTTGGTGTTCCGGAATTTACTACATTTCTTGTTATACAAATTTATCACAAGGGTATAAGGAAACACCATGTTACATTGCCTTCTCAGCTAAAAACCAGGCATTCAATTAATATCCTGATGTTGACTCTGCCAAAAATCCTACGCCAAAACCTGTATCTCAGGGTGAATTTATGCATTTAAACTATTCCTGGAAACAATAGAAACCCCAAAAGTCTGAATTATGTTCCTTTCAAATCAAATCCTACGGAATTTTTGGCCAGGCCTCATTAATCTCTGCATAAATCAAAGAGAGTTAAGCAATTTAGCTTGAGATTTTAATCCTTTAATAGATCAGGATGAATTACTTGGTTCAAGATTACAATAATGGAACCTATTAGAACATTTAACTACATTAATACTTTCAGATATTGTAAGAAACATTTTTCATCATATTATGTGGTGAGGTACATAATGAATTTTGTGTATGCAAAGGCATAAATGGTGTAATGTAATAATAAGTGTTAGTCAACACAATGCTGATTAGATGTGAATTTCATTGATTCATCAAATATAGCACAGTGGAAATGAAATACACCTGATCCACTGCTTGCAGAAGTCCAAAGTTGTAAAACATGGTTACCCTTTTGAAAGATATTAAACATTAAAAATATCAGTGGTACCTGAGTTGGGATTTAAGAGTTGTTACTGTGGTATTCATGAGTTGATCTCTCCAGTTCGCCTGGGTGTTTTCAAACTGTAACTTTTACCATTGATGGTAGGTGTCACTTATAGTTGGTAATGTAAATAGTCTGCTAACAGAATGCCTGGTTAACTAGCAACAGCAGAGGTTGGGATTGTGAAGTGATAGGTTTCAATTCTATGATTTTGCAGGCTATGAAGATTGAAGTAAACAATCCAAGAGAATAGTTCTGAATAAAGCTCACAGCTGTAATTGACATTATTCAATATTCTTTACAGAGTTCCTAAATGATGAAGAGCTACAATTCAAATCAAGATATACTCTTGATATTGTAGAGGAGATACATCATGAAATAGAGCCCAAAGATTTGGGTTTGGGAGTATATAGAAGTCACACACAGGATTCTGATTGCGAGGATCAAAAGCTTGATAATACATGTAAGCACATCAGATGTTTTACTTCCATCATTACCAAAATGCAAAAAAAAAAAAAAAAGCAATTCACTTTTAACAGAAAAGACAATAATAACCCTTGACTACATGGCACAATACCCAACCCATAGTAAGAAGACAAGAGTATCATCTTCATAATATGGGCGGTTATATGAACATGTTATCGAACACACTGCAACAAGGACTATAACAGGAAGACAAGACTTCACTACTACAAAAAGCAGCACCATCAGTTGGAAAATTGTTGATGATGGGAAATGCGTCCAAGTAAGTGGATTTTCAGTGATGTAGTGTTACTATTTGCCAACTCATTTTATGACTACTTATCACAGTTACTACCTTCTATTCCCTTAAATCAGTGAACATGAACAGTTGTTGCAAATAAGAGGTACGTCCAGAATATAAGTTCCATTTAGTAATAAAATTAAATTGTGTACAGATACAGAATAATTATTTATTGCACAAAATTCTACAACTCTTAAACTACTTTTCCACATAACTGCCGAAATTTTGCAGGCATTTGTCATAGCGTGGCACAAGTTTTTGTATACCTTCTTCATAGAAGTTTGCTGCCTGTGTCTTCAAAAAGTTGGAAACATTTTCTTTCAGCTCTTCGTCATTGTTGAAGTGTTGACCGCCAAGGAAAGACTTGAGATGTAAGAACAGATGAAAGTTGCTAGGAGCGAGGTCAGGGCTGTACGGAGTATGGTCAAACACGTCCCAACCAAATCCCTGTAGGAGGTTTTTCGTCACATTTGCAGTGTCTGGTCGTGCGTTGTCATGAAGAAAAAAAACTCCCTTTTGACAGCAATCCTCAGCACTTATTCTGTATTGCGCGGCGCAGTTTCCTAAGTGTCTCACAATAAACATCTGCTTTGATTGTTTGACCACGCAGTAAGAAATCAATGAGTAAGATGCCTTTCCATTCCCAGAACACTGTGCACATCATTTTTCGAGGTGTCAAGATTTGTTTCAGCTTAACCTTTGCAGGGGATGAAGTGTGCCTCCATTCAATTGATTGCTGTTGACTTTCAGGGGTGTCGTAAGAAACCCAAGTCTCATCTCCTGTGACTATCTGTGTCAGAAATTCTTCGCTGTCTTCATCATAACGGGTTAAAAACTGAAGTGCATTACCCATCCGTTTTGTTTTGTGTTGCTCAGTAAGAATCTTTGGTACCCAACGTGAGCAAAGTTTACAAAATTTCAGTTTTTCAGTAACAATTTCATGAATTAGTGATCGTGAGCTTTGGGGAAATTCCATAACGAGAGCACTAATTGTTAACTTGCGGTTTTCTTGGATCTTGTCATCAATCGCGTGAACCAGTTCTTCTGTAACCAAAGATGGACGCCCACTTCGTTCATCGTGCACTTCACTACGTCCTTCATTGAACTGTCGGACCCATCTTCTCACCACTGAATCACTCATCGCATTTTGTCCATAAACTTCGCAAATTTGCCGATAAATTTCAATTGGTTTCACTTTACTAGCATTCAGAAAACGAATCACAGATCTGATTTCACAAGCGGCAGGATTTTCAATCAACACCGACATTGTAAACAAGCACAACAAAGCGTATGTGGCTGACAGCGATCTCAAAATGGCGCATGTTTCTTCTCCTTGATACAGAGCGTCTACCGCGCATGTGCAGAACTGCGACCGCAGTGCTGCAGCGGAGATAAATTGAAACAGAACTTACTTTCTGGATGTACCTCGTAATTCTGATATGATCTGTGAATGGCACGGCAAGTGGCTGGTGTAACATTACCATTTAGAATTACAGAAAATTTAAAATAAGATTTCAACACAAATGTCAGCACCCACAATGCAAATTGCTGCAGACTATTTTAGTGAAAGAGTAAATTTTTTCTTTTTGATTATAAATAAGTCTATAATGCTGACCAAAGTGGTTTTCAATCGCCCAAGAATTTTGGCTGTAAAAGGCAGAAAAAAGTTGAAGCTGTTGCCATGAGTACAAATGCTATGTCATATTCCTATACCATAATGTTTTAATTAGTTTATAAGGAGCACTGGTTGGTAAATTCTTCATTATCCTAACAGAAAAGTATGGAATAGTACCTACACATTATTGACTGAATTTGATGAATTAGTACAAAGACTACACAATTTTAAAAGATATTGCATCAACACAGGAAAAAGGGGAGTACAACAGCTGTGGGAATGATGCATTAATTGCTACTGGCCAATATGATTCAACCTTTGGATGTAATCTTCTTCAGACAATACAAAATGCATTGGAGGACTATATCAGAATATGGAATCAAGGAGAGAGATAGAACTGTCACTCTACATTCATTTCTCTATAATCAATTTCAGTCACCATGATTCAAAGACATGCTTCAATTTGCATTTTATAAATCAGGGTACATTAATGATTCTATTGAATGATTTGAAGTGCTGAAGCAGTATTGCTATTCATATGCCTGAAGTTAAATTTGTGACATTAGTGGAGTTCTGTTTCAGATGTTCATGCTGCGCACCAAAATACTGTATTCATCTCTTTTATGAAGGCCAACAACTTGCACTTTGACCACTGTTGCAATTTTGACATCAAGACTGATAAATCACCGAATAAATTCATATATAATGCCTCTGTTAAAATTTTAATTTTAGTATACAAAAAGGGTTAGAAGCAAAGGGGTACAAGCACTAAAATAAAAAATTTGGAGTTAGTACGTGCCAAGTATAGGGAAGAACCAATGTGTTTGGTGGCAAAGCAGTGTAAAATCTATCATTGATAGGTGCAGCAATCTAGCATGTTATCTCTGAACCACTTCATAAAACTGTTATTTTGTCTGGTGATAGAGGAAGACAAGTACATATATCTCTTTGGTCCCAAAGCGTTTACAATGAGCCATGTATGCTCTTGAACAAAGCTCCTTCAAGCAGTTTTAAACAAAACCTCAATTTTCAGCCTCTCTTTTATTGTATGGCTTCTCAACTTTAAGTTGTGAGCTGAAAATGTTTTACTCTGTATTTCAATGAGTAATGTTCAATTTTCTATTTTGATAGTGCTAAGTTGATCAGTTTCAAATTTTTATCAATTTGAAACCATAAAAATTATATATATAACAAGTTTGTGTTTGATTTATTCTGCCATTTGTAACATTTTTACAAAGCATCTTCAATTTTACAGTGGATAAAGTATATATTCACATTAACAAATTAAACAAGTTGATATAAATACAGTTCTGAGTAGATATTGATATATAAAATAAATATTTATCAATTTTGGAAAGTTAATGGTAGATAAAGCATCATCAATTTGACAAGAGCTAGAAAATATATATTTAAATGACCAATTTAACAGGTAAAACTTAACACAGATCTGAACAGGTATAAGTACATAAAATAGTTAACAAATTTTAGAAAACAAATGTTTGAAAATAAAATTATAAATCACTCATTTTTATTAAGTTTTGTATTCATCAATTGAGCAAATGCATTTTTTATCAGGGCAGTCTTTATTGTATTAATTTCCTTCACTTCTTCATGTAATTCCTTGATTGGGTAGGTAAATAATTTTATACGTCTTTTGCAACATTTTCAACACATTTGAAAACTAATGATCCCTTCAACCTATTTCTAAAGTAGTTTTCTGTTTTGTTCTCATGTTATGTTCATGAATATTCCATTTTTTTAATGTAGTTTCTTATTACATGTTTAAGACATTCAAATATATATAAAGAGGCAGGGGCACATTTAAGGTAGGGGGGGGTAGACAACGAATGGGACTGGACCCATCCAGAAGGCCCCTCAAAAAAAAAAAAAAAACCCTTATGTTCTTCCTTTCCTTTAAACTTAAAAGTGACACATTCATTGAAATTCTCCATCATAAACACCATCCTGCTATACCACAGAAATTAAGGAATATATTTAACTTAGAATAAACAAGATTATAACAGAATATTTGTGGCCTTTGTGTGGGCTAATCGCTAGACCATTGGACTCTCCAACCAGGAACTACTGACATGGCATCCATTCCTACAACTACCTCTCTGCCTGTTGGTTCCACGCCACTTATGTATAGAGTTAGCTTAATGTATCATATACCATGATACGGTATGCTCTTTTCCTTTGGTTCGTTGATTCCTTACATTAATTAATTTACCTACGTTGTTTGTTAATTATTCAATTTAATTGACATGGAAAAAAAAGTATAAGGCTGATGATACTGGTATAAGCCTGCCATTCCCCCTTTTTACTTGTATGTCCCGTATCCTGAGAACTTTTGTTGGGAAGCGAATAGATCCCGTATTTTCTTGACACCATTATCCTAAATTATTAAAACCCTAACTACAATTGTTGCCATTTCTTGTTGTAAGAAATCCTGATTTGGGACTTATCTCACTTATAGTTGTCATTGTTTAGCGTGTTCTGTGAACAGACAAAGACAGACAAGTTTGCCAAGTCTAGTGTCGGCAGTTGATGTACTGTGTTATTTGTGAGAACTTAAGCTATTATGCCTAGAGACAGAAATGCACTTTCTCTTCCAATTTACAGGAAAGATATCCTTTCCTCCAAGAGACAAAGCTTAAATCTGCAGTTCACTGTAAAATCTGCACCTGACATTTTCGATTCCAAATGGTGGGAACTTGGATATTGTAAAGTATATTTATTCAATATCATGTTTCATTCTAATGTTGTGTTAATGCCACATTCAGAAAGTATTGATCAGTTACCTAATCGGCTGTGCCATGGCCGAGTGGTTAGATCACTCGCCTCTCATCTAGATGGCCCGGGTTCAATCCCAAGTGATTGCATGTGAGACAGAGTGGTGCAGGGGTGGGTATTCTTCAGGTTCTCCAGTTTCTACCATCATCGCATTCCACCATAACTCCGTCTTCATCCCTGCAGCGCCATTTGTAGTAAAAGAGGGCATTAAACACAATAAAAATAAAAAGTTACCTAATCATAAGCTTCTCATATTTTAATAAAAAAAAAAAATGGCAGGCTATAACTGGTACCAGCACTGTTTGTTACTTTTTTAAAAGCAAAATGGCCGGATCAACTTCAGAAAGTGTCAAAGACATTAAAACTGACCAATCCATTACCAAAAAAACAAATCGCTGCTGAGTTTTCGAGTAGTAAAGTTTTTTTCTTAAGTTCATTCCCTGGCTCCAGCGAACATACAAGCAGGTAAAGACAAAGAATGGTACTTTGTTAGTTACTTTAAGATTTGCATAAGTACTTTGTATTCTTAAATTCTTTTATTTAAAAAGAGGTTTAATTGTTTTTCCACATAGGTAGTGCATGAAAAATCAGCCCTGCATACAGACTGCTTGCCAGCCAACTACATGCAAATTGTTGCCTGCCACAAGCAGATACAACAACAAATAGTTAAACAAGTAATAATTGGATAGTAAAGAAATAACAAATAAGCTAATGCACAGGGTTATATTCACAAAACTTAGTCGCAATACCTTTGCGACAACAAATAACAAATGATGGGCAACAATGAGCAGTCTAGTACTTGCGGCAGGTTTTTTTTTTTTTTTTTTTTTTTTTTTTTGTGCGCCATTCTGCAGAACCTTAGTACTCGTGTTTATACCATTTTTTTTAATCAATTGACCATTTTTGTTACAATTGTGTACAATGCAACTTATTTGGGCAAATCAAACCCCAGCACCTTACATTAATCATAATACAGAATAAGTCTACAAAGGTGATAAACTAAATCACATTATTATTTGAGCTACAGACACTGGAAGATTTAATTAAGAAAAAGAAAAATGAAGCATTATTGCATTAAGCAGTAATTAACGATTAAGATAAACCATGTTATCGGTTAAAAAGCATGGTAAACAACTGATTGCATTTAAACTAATAAAGAAACATTTGGGCTTTGCAGTATATCTGAAATAGTTACATAAAGTACAAAATGAAGGTTTCCTGATGATGTATTAACTCTTAAGTTTTCTCAGGCTTCTAGTCAGTTAAGTGGCTAGAAACATTCTTTGAAATGGAGTCAATCCATGTACTTGCCTGGCTAGAACCCTGAGAGCATTTAGAGTTTGTTAGTACATGTTCAGTTTCTCTAAATAATTTTTAGAATTGCCCAAAATATGATCTTTTCTTCTTCTTATATTTTCTTTAAGTTGGTGCTATATCCATCGAGGAACTATGAAAGTCAATTTATATAAAATGCAATATAATCACAAATTTTCAGCTGATTTTCAAATAATTTTTATGAATAATAATAATCTTGTACGTACAAGAGAAATAAGGGAATATATTAGGCTAATGCAGTAGTCAAAACTATTAAAAGCTGGTCGCTAAGTGAGTACTCAGAAATTCCATTCTCTTTGCATGGTCAGGAGTAAAAAATAAACGAATGACTTCCCATTTGAGAAAAGCATTATTACAAAATGTATACTAAAAATGAGGAATACTCCGAAACGGTTAACTGTACAGGATGTGTACTAGTCATAAATTGTGTTTTTAATGAGATCTATATTTTTGTGTAGTATAAATTTTTATCTATATCTTTATAGTTTATTGGTTTTGCCAAAGTCTTCCAGGATGAAGAAGGCTTCAGAGTGTTATTCCCAGAAAATTCAAGATATAGCCACATTTTATTTGCCTCTAAATTGCTTTAATATGTGGCATTTAACCCAAATCATTAAAACTATTTTTGAGAAAATGAATTTCAGAAATATTCCATATAAACGGTAGTTTGGGAAGGATGGGGAATTTTCCTAAAAACCTTCGGGTCGCATGATCGAAGGATCCTAAACTCAAATACCAAGATTGGTACTTAACAGACTTTTATTTATAGTTATGCTGTTCCCTCACTAATCTTATTCTAAAAAAAGCTTTTTCTGGGATTCATGTGTCCTCAAAATATGTATTTTTGATAAAATATCACCATTGAATTTCTGGATGAAATGCAATACCTTCTCTACCTATTAAGTACATTGTACATGATAGAGAAACCAAAAATACAAGCTAAACATAAAATATGAAGGCTGAAATAATTATCAAATTTTAAACAAAAATATTAAGTGGTACACTACAGAAATATACTCGACCATACCACAAATGAGTCTACTAACAAAAACCTTTCATTTCTTTAATTTGTTCTGGGTAATCCGCATTATCATTTAAAATTAAATAAAAAGTCCATAAGTAAAAATAAGTTTGTACTGATTATGTTAAAAAACAAAAGTGAGCTTTATTTATGCAGCTCTTTAATGCTACAGTTCTCAGTGTCTGATTTAGGCGTGAAAGACCTCCTAATTTTGGTCAAAGGCCTCTTTATTAGTTTTGAGGTTCTTTTATGTGCCATAAATCTATGATAGGGGACCAACGTCTTTACTTCCTTTATGAAGGAAGCTATGCTATGGATTTTTACGCCAGAAAAAATCCATGGTATCTGACAGATTTGAACCCATGATCTTGGGAAATGTATGCTAGCTGTTACCTCCAAACCATGGAGGACTACTGACATTGCAGTTTTTTTTCAATGTTAGCATAATGAGGAGGGAGGATATTCCAAACTACTGGAAAATTCAACAATAAAAAATATTGACCCCCCCCCCCCCGCCCCGAGCCAAATTCTAGATATGCCACTGAAACAGGATAGTGAGAGAATTTTTAGTTTTTTAAATGATTGTTTTCTTTGAACTTTATCCATTATTCTTATTGTTTTTTTCTGCAGTGTAAATATTCTTTGCATATTAGTTTTACCTGCTGTTCCGCATAAAATGATCCCATAGTTATGAGAATGTATAAATGTATAATAAACCTTTAATGAGCTATTTTATCCATAATTTGTGTTATCTGTTTCAATACCTATATGCCCTTATTAATTTTGTTACCAACTTTTTTTATATGTTTATGCCATTTTAAATTATTATCTATAACTATTCCTAAAAAATTTGTTTGCGTTACTTGGGAAACTTTCTTATTTTGAATTGCTAATGTGATGTTACTTTTTGTTTTATTACTTTATTTAACTTGCATCCATTCAGTTTTATTTGCATTTAGAGCCATTCCTAATTCATCTAAGTAGTTTCTAATTAATTCTAGTAAGGAATTTGTTTTATCTTGCACTTCTGATTCCATCATACCTGTTACCACTATTTTATATCATCAGCATATCCGATGGCTAAACCTCCAGCATCCTGTATTAATTTGAGTAAGTAATTTTGTATTTTATTATCCATAAAATTAACTAAAACTTAAAATCTTTAAAGGGAGATAGTGCAAGTTGCTGAGTCTGAAGCAAAAATAGTAAATGAGTATGTGGTTGTAATTTTTACAAAAAATTAAAGAAAATAAATGAAAAGGATCCACCAAACTAAAAACTTATCATTATCGTTTCACTCATCAAAACTACTAATACAGAAAACCATCCAACAAAAAACATATGACCGTTTAAACTAAGAGACTATAAATAAACAATGGAAAACCTTGTTGAACAATGCAACAATAATTCCAGAATGTCCAAGATCAAAAGCTATTGCTCTGTTTCAATTACATACAGGACATGATTGTTTGGCTACCCATCTACATAAATTAAACATCTTTCCAACTTCAAATTGTATACTTTGTAGAGAAGATGATTCTACAACGAATATGGCTCATCTTAGGAAATGTGAAAATCTAACAGCTACAGATCTCTCACTGCGTTACAGGGAAGCAAGAAGGCAAATGAAAGAACTCCAATATGCTGTGCATTAGCAACCAACCAACCAGTTATGGCAAGGGTAATAATAATTATTATTATTGTGTAAGACCTCACATATAAATGTTCAACATACACAGAACAAAGTCGATAGTAATAACATTTTGATTAACATCCACTAGAATTTACAACAGGATTCAAATTTCACAGATCTTTTTCTCAGAAATATATTTTTGGCAATTTGTTTCTAGCCCCCTCAGTTTTGATCCCCATTTTCCATAACTAAAGGTGTTACAACATGGTTTATTTTATTTATTATTTATTTATTGTTACTTTGTGTTGATTTGAAATACAAAATTTACTGTATTGTGATTTTATAGCTACAATCTACTCAATGGTTTTAATGAGCAAACAAAATCCTATATATGCTCAAAAGTTTTACTTTATTTCTTTGCTCCTCATAACTTCAATAAGTAGACGCACCTCAGACTGTGTGAATGAACATGCTATGAACAATAAGACTAAGGAATGTTATATTTCTAAAATGTGCCAACTAAATGTGGCTTTGCTGTCATTAAAATCTTGCCACAGTCAATTAGATTCTACCTCTTCACTTTAATATAAGTGAGAGGGCATTTTAGTGGATAATAGATAAAGTAATTTAGGCAATGGGGTGTTTATTACAAATTATATTATTTTACAATGAAAACTGACGATCAAAATTGTTCAGCAGATTAAGTCAGATATGGAAAAAAATCTACAGATATGAATATCAATATATTTCAGTCCATTACAGTTTGCATACCTTGAAGTTACTTATTTAATTACCTGGAACAGAGAGAAATTCAAGAAAAGAAAACAAAAATGGGTTTACTGCTAACATCTCAAGTATCAAGACTGGCATTATCTTATTCAAATCATAACATAGTGAGTGCCTCTGCATTTGCTGATGTCAGTCTCCTCCTCCTGTCACTCACTACAAAGAGTATTTAAAAAAAGACCACCACCAAGGGGTATTTAACTCTCTGTCGGTCATGCCCACAATTTTGATACAGTCAGTCACACGGCATCTAGAAGGTGCCAGTAACTTTTTAACTACTTTTATTGATTTTTGAGAATGTATTTCGTTATTTTTTCTGCAAGGTCAATTATCTTGTTTACTTTTTATTTTCATGATACCACAGTTTGTGTTTAATCTTAGTAATATTAATAGTGAACAAATTAAGCATACAGTGTAGTATTATACCAAAAAAAAAAAAAAAAGGGCAGTAGACGTTAAAATATAACACGACAAAAGAAAGCAATTTACTACATCAAAATATAACGTGTAAGCTATTTTTACTTATTGCAATAAAGGATGATTATTTATTGTCTCTTTTCTTTCTGTTTTCCTATTTTACAACATCCTATTTTTCCAACTCCAAAATCGCAAAGCACTCCTGACATCATTCTACCACACTCCAAACAAAAATACTATTTATGCTTCCTGCAGCTATGTCTTGTCATTCTGATGATCCTCTTTGGTTTAGCAAGCTTGCATGTGTCATAACGCTTCTTTTCAGAAGCTCTGCTGTCACTTCTTGTGCAATTTGAGTTTCAGGTCAGTACTTTTGGAGCTTCAATGCAGTTCTAATGGATACATGCTCCTGTGTTAAAGTTCTTCTGATACTAGTTGCTCAGACAAAGTTCTAAGGAACAATCTCTTCTTGCTCACCTCTAGTCCATTTCCAATTGCTACTGTTTGAGCATTTATGCCAGCTATATTCAGTATGGCAAAGAAAACAACTAGTGGCTAACGTTTAGTATTTCTGACCACGTTGTAGCTCATACACATCTTATCCAAAGTATCAACTCCATTCTTTGTCTTGTTGTAGAAAGTCAATATCACAGGTTTTCCGCTTTCTCCAGTGTGACCATCAATTGAGTCATCTGTATGCATACTTGAAACTGTGAGCACATTTCCGTTTTTTCGAGGAACATAAGAGACCAGAGTGGTATCTTCACCAAAACCAAACATTGAAGACCTAATTTCCCTGTGTTTTATGCTCAATAACTCAGCCAGCAAACATATTTTATTCTTTTCTACTGTCCCAACACATGACAATCTATTTTTTTTTCAAATCACTAATTAATTTCTTATCAGTAAACCAGTTGTCACGGCCAGTATTATAAATAGGCTGCACCAAATGCTTAACAAATTCTGCGGGTTTGTTGCTTACAGAAAAAGGTTCCTCAGGTTGCTTCCCTGCATAAATTTTGAAATTATGACAATAACAAATTTTGGCATCTGCAAGAGCATATATTTTAATGCCATATTTGGCTGGCTTTGATGGAATGTACTGCTATAATCTGCATCTCCCACGAAAGGCTTTAAGATTTTAATTGATCATAATATATGGCCCAAGAGAATAGCTTTTCTTACAGTTTTCAGCAAAGGATGAAAGTATTTCCTGAACTGCTGCTAAGTTGTCCAAATTCTTTCGCTCCTCTATGGTAGTACTGTCACCAAAACGGAGGCATTAAAGAAGGAATTTGAAACATCTCAAATTCATTACAAGATGGAATTTTTCATCTCTGTTACCATCTGTGCCCCAGAGGCCTTCAAGTGTCATTCTATTTGCATGGAAAACACCAGTCAAATACAGAAGACCCAAGAATACCTTTAATTCAGTAATATCAGTCACTTTTGCATCTCTTTCCCTTTTAAAATTGGCTTTTATGAATTCTATGTATTGATGTGTGTGTAGGATAATAGTAGCTAACATTTCATCAGTTATAAATATTTTCTAGCAGTCAAGTACATCTTTGGCTTGATGTGCTTCATGGATAACACCTGGCAATCTAGTGAGTAGATTTTGCGAACTTGTTCTACATGTACCTCTGGGTTCAGGATGCTTTTCCCACTTTATATCTCCATCCCTTCCTAAGTAGAATAGAGTATCTCTAATAACAGATTCGTCTTCTGTGCCACTTTCCTCTGTGTCAGAATTTTCCTCTCTTCTCTTGGGTGGCAAATCATTAGCATCAGTATTACTGTTTTCTTCACATTGTTCTTCTAGTTGCCCTTCATCGACATCGTTACTTTTTAGTAAATGGAGAGCAAATTCTAAGTCATTTGGGTTGCTTAGATCATACATCTTGCACGTTCCAGACATTGTAAAAGAATGGACGAGTTCGGTCATGTGGCATCCAGTGGAAATTCTGAAATTTGCAGCACATGTAACCTCAATAATGACAGCTTATCAAAAGACCAGCAATACACTGTCAGCAAAGCAGGTAATGGGAGCAATGGCCTTTCAAAGTCAAAAGCTGAAAAGCGGTGCGGCAAAAATAGGGGACTGGCACTTTCTGGATGCATCGTGACCAACAGAAGGTTAAAAAAAGATCTCTCTGAGTCAATGTTAGACTCAGAGAGATCAGCACACTCTTCACTGCTGCAATTACATAATCTGGATGAGAAGGTTCCAGGCTGTTAAGTTACTTCACTTGCACATGGTTCTTCTTGCTAACATATTGTTTGATGCTAGCAACGTAAACACTGTGAGATTCTAAAAATTCTTGTTTTCCTAATGCCCTCATGAATGTTACACATTCCTTAAGCTTATGTAGTTTTCTAAGGGACATGAGCTTCAAAGCATTTCTTCAATCAAATAGGGAGTCTATGGCTTGAATAATCTTCTGACTTGGATCAACCATTTGCATTTGTTCAATTTTCACTAAAGCTGCTTGTGAAGCATAAGTTATTTTGTTTCAACAGCATTCTTACTTCCATTGGTAGATGTTCAACTTCTAATCTAATTACCCCTTTGCTGAAAAATTTGAGTTTTACTTCCACATCACTGATTTTTGCAATATGCAAGTGTATGGTGCAATATGATCACAATTCCAGGAAAGTGATCAATTCTATAATTGGACAGCAGACTGCTGACACATAAACCTTGCTTAATTATCTATGGTAGTTGCATCAGCTTCTTTGAAGAAGTGTATCCCTACATTACCATTTTCAAGAGTTTTGAAGAAATCTGCTATATCCTCAATATGGGTTGTGAAGTACATTGCAGATTTACACCAAGAGTTCCATCTGGAACACACTGGCATAGGAAAAGCACATTTTTATGCTTTTCAGCAAAGTATTCATTCTTTGGCTTAAAAAATATGTAACTATTTTAGTATTTAGGAATGCTGTTTTCACTTTCACAACTACAAGGTTAAGCTCATTGAGTTCATCTTCAAAACTTTCCTAACAAGAATTGTTTTGTAGGCCCAGCATAGAATGTGATTCAGCTCTTTCATTAAACCTATCATTGTATTCACAAATAACGTCATATAATGTGCAGAATGTTATTACCAATATGACATGATCATTTTCAATTTCCGATGTCCATAGTAAGTTCAAAAGGTATTTGAACAGTTTGGTCCATTGGCCATATCCAGCAGTATCAACGAAGCTAGGTATGTTCACTGTTCTATTGCTGGCACAGCAGGATGAAGCAACACATTGAATACAAAACTACTGTTTTACCTGTTTCCTCTTGCCTTTTGAACAATACAAACACTTCTTTGTTTTTCATGTTTTTCTCTTACTTTTTCTGTCCCAACTTTGGAATTTTTTTTGTTTGCAGAATCCAGTTTGGGTTGGTAAATTCCCTATGGCACCTCAAATGTAATTACTCATCCAGTTTCGAATTGTAGGATTACCAAGTTTCTTAACTGCTATGTTTGCCTTTCAAATGCTTCTGTAGCATCTAAAATAAACAATTCCTTTATACAGAACATTCGAAAAATCACCACATTCATACCTTGAAAAACTGTCTTTGGGGTATTTTACTTGATGAGTTGGCAAGCTTTGCATTACAGGTTATTGTAACCTTGAAGAATGGCTTAAAGTTAAATAAGAGCTGAAGCTTTCCTGGCGATGAACATGCTATAGTGTTCTCAGGTTTCAAGCCAGACGAGGTGATGTGGAGCCTTTGGCGTTTCGGGAGCATACGTCTCTCCCATCATCAGGATGATGAATGACTAATTTGGGTAAATGTTTTTTTTACCGTGGAGGGGAAAAATGCATTACGCATTCAAACCCCAGCCGAAGTGTAATGGCTGGGAGGATATGTGGGACTCTCCACTTCCTCATGCGGCATACCCACTAAAAAAACCCTCAACGTGATATCACGTAGATGACTGTGTTAAACGTGCTGTGTAGCATAGCGCGGTCCCGCTGATGCACCTGTGTTAGTAAACGAAAGATAGGAATGCTGCCGCACAGTGGCGGAAGCAAGGTAAAGGTTGCTGCTAGGCTACAGCCATGAAACCTGACTGCAACCTAGGGAAATGAAGGTAAAATTGTATAGGAACTTGAAGGAGATAGTAGGTGAGGATGTTGGAATGATCGTTGAAGCTTACTTGTGCTTCAGTCTTTCCATGTCCTGTCAGAGTCTCATGCACTTTGCCGCTAGGGCGAGGTCCTTCTCCGTAGGGACCCACTTCCCGTCTGAGGTGGTGGGCCTTGCAGGAGCGACAGTGTTGGATGGCTGGCTCCGGGATTGGAACAGCTCTGCGGAGTACGCTGCTTGCTGGCTGATGATCTGCTTGAGCTGCGTCGTGATGCTGTCCAGTCTGGATGCTAGATCCGCTGTGGTGGTTTGATGCATGGTGATGGCGGCGGTGGTGGTGGTGGCCTGAAGTTCTCGCAGCTTCGGATACAGGACGCTGCTGCACACCTCTTCAAGGGCAGCTAAGCGAGCGCCGACGTTCAGGATCTCCGCGTGGAGGTCCTGAATGGCGTCGCTGTCTTTCGAGGGTGCAGGTGGTGTGGCGTCGATGGAGATGGTCGGCGGTGTTGTAGTCCGGGCTAGTGGTAGTGAGGTCCTGCTCCTCGGGTATTGAGGGCACTGAGCTTGCCCGCTGAAATGTCCTGAGCCACGGCAGGTGGCACAGAACCGACGGCGTAGATCATGCTCAGTGCACTCAGCGGTGGCGTTGTCGGAGCCACAGTAGTGGCACCGCGGCGACGAAGGGCAGGAGTCGGCAGTATGCCCGAAGGCAGGGCCGGTGACGTTCCATCTTGCTGGCCTCGACGACCAGGAGCAACAAGGGCAACCCTGACGCTAAGGCAGCGTCGAGGTTCGACTGATCCTGGAGCTCCAGCCTCACAAACGGTGTAGGTCCCCGGTTGCAAATTATCCTTGTGGCCCTCAAACAAGAAGCCCACTTGGATTTCGCAGCGGCGAGGAGGTGCAGGGTGGAACGGTCCCGAGGGCTCCCCCCCCCCGTTCCGGCTGTGTCGGCAGCAGTTGCGGCGAGACTGCGGTGGCGGCCGGCGGCGAAGCAAGGCTTGCCGGGACTGGTAGTGTCGGAAGTGCTGCCGAGAAAGAGGCGTCGGGTGCTGCCTTAGCAGCGGCAAGTCTGCGCCGTCTCTTCTTGGTCATCCTTACGAGTCGAAGGAGAAGCTCTACCGGGTATTTTTTTTTTTTTTTTTTTTTTTACCGTGGAGGGGAAAAATGCATTACGCATTCAACCCCCAGCCGAAGTGCAATGGCTGGGAGGATATGTGGAACTCTCCGCCCTGCTGCGGCATACCCACTAAAAAAACCCTCCACGTTATATCACCTAGTTTGCTATATTTCACCGTGCTCGAAGCTTTGCGCGGTCCCGCAATTGCACCCGCGGTAGTACGTGGAATCTGGGAAGCTGCCACACTATGTGCGGGAGCGGGTAAAGGTTGTTTCTAGGCTACAGCCATGTAACCTGACTGCAGCCTAGGGAATTAAAGGTGATATTGGGAAGGAATGTAGGTGAAGGTTGAGCAGGAGTTTAGGTGGTGAACTTACATGTGAATCTAACGATTCATGTAGTCATGTGAGAACTTTGACCCCGCTGCCCTGGTGTTCGAACGGAGCTGGACAGGAGCGTTCCGGAGTTCAGTGTTGTGTCTGGGCCCCTCAGCCTGTGCAGGAAGAGGAGCGCTGTTGTGCTGGCGATTTGATCGGAATAACTCGGCGGAGTAGGCAGCCTGCTGCAGGAGAACCTACTTGAGCTGCGTTGAGACCTTCCACACGTGCTCACAAGTCAGCTGCTGTGGTCTGCAATGTTGTGATCGCTGTGGTGGTGGAAGCTTGTAACTCCTGAAGCTTCTCGTGTACGACGCTAGAGAATGCCTCTTCTAGCGCAGCTAAGCGGGCGCCGACGTTCAGGATCTCCGCGTGGAGGTTCAGAATGGCATCCCACGTCAGTTGAGGGTTCAGGCGGTGTGGCGTCGGCGTTGTAGCTATTCGGTGGTATCATCCTTGTCCTCGGGTATTGAGGGCACTGGGATTGTCCGGTGAAGTGACCTGTGCCACGACATGTGGCACAGAACTGGCGGCGGTGACGAAGATCATGCGCTGTACAGTCTGCGATGGCGGAGTTGGCACCACAATAGTGGCACCGCGGCGGTGAGGTACAGGCATCGGCCGTGTGTCCGAAGGCACAACAGCGTCTGTAGGGCTTGTGTCCTTCCCTTTGGCAGGCCTCAACAACAAGAAGTTGCCCTAACAAGGGCAACCCAGTCGCTAAGGCAGACTCCAGATCCGCACGATCCCGCAGCTCGACTCTCATCAATGGTGTTGGTCCCCGGCCGTTGACGATGCGAGTAGCCCTCAAGCATGAGGGCCACTGTGACTTCTTTGCGGCAGCGAAGAGCCGGATGGGAAGGTCCCTAGAGACACCCCGAACCACGGCGCTGAACCGGGGAGTGGAGCTCTGCGCCGTCGGCGACTGCGGCTGCAATTGCCGAGGTGAAGCGCAGCTAGCGGTCGGTTTAGTAGCGCCGGCTGGCGCAGGCGATTCATTCGAGGCAGGAGCTGCCTCGGGTATCGCCGTCGATGTTGAAGCAATACTCGCGGCGGAGGTGCCCTTCCTAGAGGCTGCGGCTCGGCGTTGTTTGTTCTTCCCCATCGAAGCAGAAGACGATGTATGTTGCTGCGGCCTGGGTAAATGGCTGCAAATATACTGTCCACTAGGTGGCACAGACCTTGTAGAAAACTCATCTAATCGGGATACTGCTTGGATTGTGTTCTGCTTTTCTGGTTAATTTCAATATTCATGGCCGCTTTCCATACAGAAATAAACTGTAATCCAGCATCTGGTTCAAGTTACCCCTCTTGGAGGAGATAGCTAATGCCTCATTGACACTTAGGTCCCAGTGGCAGTCACATTTGGTTAAGATGGTGGTATTGCGAAAGTTGGGTCTATGGTCCTGTTCAAAGCAATGTTCTGTCAGACTTATTGGGATGTGTCTAACAGTGTTCCTCTCATGTTCTTTAACCTTAGTGGTTATGGTCCTGCTGGTTTGACCATAGGTATGGAATGGGACAGATACCTGGCACACTGACGTCTAGTTTGTCAAGTTTTTACTTCAGATCTGGTTTGTGAATGGCCCTGAGGTTATGTTTGGCCAGTATTTTACTGATTCTGCCACCTAAAATGCTGGCATATGGAATTGAGCCTGTGGCAGTAGGTTTTTCTGATGATTTTGGTGTGAAAGGATTCCTTTTTTTGGCTCTAGTAAGTGATGCTGCAGCATCATATTTGGAGTAGCAGTTTTGGCAGAAGGTGTATTTTAAATGTTGCAGTTCTTATGTCAGATAGCATGGATCAGAGATGGAGACTGCTCTGTGAGCCAGGGTATCTGAGTACCCTGATCTGTTGGGATTTGTGGTGAAAGCTGTGCCCATTCAAATAAATATCAGTATGTGTTGGCTTTTGGTATATGGTGTGCCATTACTGTTTTTGGAAATCAGAAGATCCAGGAATGGCTTCATGTTAGTTTTAGGCAGCGCAGTTGCACTGCTCAGAATGAGACATTGAGTTGTAAATGGAAACAATGGTATTTACGCTCTAGAAATTCTCGGGCTTCAAGCCAGGTGTGATGATGTGAAGACATCGACGTTTCGGGAGCGTACTTATTTCCCTTCTTCAGGATGCTGAATAATTGGATTTTTTTAAAGGGGGGGTAACAGGAATAAAGGTTATAAGGATAACAGGTATATAAGGTATTTGGGAAGGAAAAAGGAAAGGAGAGAGAAAGGATTTTATACTGTGGTGTCACTGTTTATTGGGGGCATATATGGTGTCAAGGGGTCCTGTACCGCCTGAGGCAAACCAAGTAATTGTGGGTGACTGTATTATGAGCGTGGTGTGCAGGGACACACGACATGGCGCACTGCCCTTACGTTGACCTACAAGAATTGAGGTGCATCATTTTAGCAGAAAGGTATGTTAATCGGGAGATGGAGCTCTTCCCAGGTGAGTTCTGGGTGATGTACCATAGGTCCAAAGTTTAACATGTTGGGTCGATGGTGTATAGCTGAAGTGAGTTGTTGCGTCATGTCTTCCAACCTGATGGTCAAGCCACGAGTCTGTTGCTGTAACAGCTCATCGAGCTGCTTGTGGACCTTGTAGATCCTGGAATTATTGATGTAGTCCACCACCTACTCGAGGTTCCTGTTGAAGTGGTCTCGCAAGGCGGCGTTCTCCCAGTGAACTTCCTGAGGTGTAGACTTAAGGCTGCGGGCGGTTGCCTGAAGCTCCACCAGAGAGCGGGTCAGGGCTTCCTCCCACGTGGCGATTCGGTCGGCTATGGTATTGACTGCTAGACGGAGATTTTGGAGTTCGGCTGTGTTGATTTAAAGGTCGGTTTGGAGCTGGATGAGTGTGGAGGTCTGCGATAGTTGTTCTGTCTGAGAGGATGTGATGGTGGGCGCTGGCGGGTGAGAGACTGGCTGTGGTGGTACTGCGTGCGGCTGATGAGAGTTTGGCTGTAGTGGCGCGGCGTGCGGCTGGTGGATGGCTGGCATCTGTCTGCGTGGGTGTTGTGGGCACACCGCTTGACCCGTGTAGTGACCTGCGCTGTTGCATGTAGCACAGTACATGGGCCGGCGTGTCATGTTATGGTAGGTGCAGGCGGCGGTGAGACATCCGGCGCCACAATAGTGGCAACGGGCGGCGGCTGTGCAGGTGACTGAGGAGTGCCCGTACTGGCAGCACCGGCGGCACCGGAAGACACGGACGCTTCGCCCAGGCTCAACTGCGAGCACCTGTCCGAGGGCAGAGAGCCCACCAGCTAAGGCAGCGCGGTAGTCCGCCTCGTTCCAGAACTCCAGCCTGAAAAGTGGTGATGGTCCTTTCTCTGTGTGGATCCGTGTGGCTTTCATCAGTGAAGGCCAGCGAAGACGGCCGGCGTTGAGTAGTAGACCGTCCGATAGCTGCCGGTGAACTCCACGCACCACTGCGCAGAAGCGCGGCAGCGAGGAAAGGTCTAGCAATGGTGATGTAGGCGGTGTGTTGTCGGTTGTGATGCTCAGCGGAGATTGTACGGCTTCGACGGCGGGGGATGCGGCGTGACTGTCTGTGATGGCTGGTTCAGGCTCTGCGGAGGTTGTAGGCTGTGAGACTGGGTCGGCGTTGGCAGTGACGCTCTCCGGTGGCTCCTCGATTGGCTCTTGGACGACTGCGAAGTCCTTTTTTTTTTTTTTACCGTGGAGGGGAAAAATGCATTACGCATTCAACCCCCAGCCGAAGTGCAATGGCTGGGAGGATATGTGGTACTCTCCACTTCCTCATGCGGCATACCCACTAAAAAACCCCACCACGTTATAACAGTAGACTGTTGTGTATAGCGTGGCTTAGCGCGGTCCCGCT
Organism: Hymenopus coronatus; assembly: GCA_030762935.1. NCBI lineage: Eukaryota > Metazoa > Arthropoda > Insecta > Mantodea > Hymenopodidae > Hymenopus > Hymenopus coronatus. Next base: position 311,965,839 of record CM060900.1, on the reverse strand, counting down.
GATGCACCCGCGTTAGTAGACGAAAGATAGGAGTGCTGCCGCACTGTGGCGGGTGCGAGGTAAAGGTTGCTGCTAGGCTACAGCCATGAAACCTGACTGCAGCCTAGGGAAATCAATGTGAAATTGTGTAGGAAGTTGAAGGAGATAGTAGGTGAGGATGTTGGAATGATCGTGGAAGCTTACTTGTGTTTCGGCCTTTCCATGTCCTGCCGGAGTCTTGTGCATTTCGCCGCTAGGGCGAGGTCCTTCTCCGTAGGGACCCACTTCCCGTCTGAGGTGGTGGGCCTTGCAGGTGCGGCAGTGATTGGTGGCTGTCTCCGGGATCGGAACAGCTCTGCGGAGTATGCTGCTTGCTGGCTGATGACCTGCTTGAGCTGCGTCGTGATGCCTTCTAGTCTGGATGCTAGATCAGCTGTGCTGGTTTGATGCATGGTGATGGCGGCGGTGGTGGTGGCCTGAAATTCTTGCAGCTTCAGATCCAAGACGCTGCTGCACACCTCTTCTAGGGCAGCTAAGTGAGCGCCGACGTTCAGGATCTCCACGTGGAGGTCCTGAATGGCGTCCCGCGTCGCTGCGTCTAACGAGGGTGCAGGTGGTGTGGCGTCGATGGAGATGTTCGGTGGTGGTGTGGTCCGGGCTAGTAGAGGTGAGGTCCTGCTCCTCGGGTAGAGAGGGCACTGTGCTTGCCCGGTGAAATGTCCTGTGCCACGCCAGGTGGCACAGAACCGGCGGCGACGGCGCAGATTCGTGCTCAGTGCACTCAGCTCTTTCTCTTTGACTATCACTATCTTCCTCTTTTCTATCTAGGTTAAGCTCCCCGTTAGGCCCCATATATTAAGATCTAGGCTTTATCTCCTTACTTCTTCCTTCTTCACATTTAGCTTAGAGTAAGTTCATAAACTCATCACTTTCTAATAAAATATTTAACTGTTAAACTCACCAAGTCCTACACACTACCTAATCCTAATGACCCGAAGAAAGCACAAGCTCTCTCCATCGGAGATGCGTATCACCAGACAGATGGTAGTCAAGACAGGGCTAGGTTTTGGCGCCACTCCTACGCATCCCTCAGGCCCTTCTGCTGCTCCTCCTTCCACCACTTCACCATCCACTGCTCCTGCTTCCTCTGTTTCACCGGACAGCATTCCTTCCTCCCCATCCTTAGCTCACGTCACTCCACGTACCACCACTCCTCTGACGTACCCTTCCTCTGCTCCTTGTTTCCATCCGTAGTCCGTCTCTGTGGTGGCTCAGAGACCCCCTCGTCCTCTCTTCCGCCTCCACTCCACCCCTGCCAACCCCGCCTCCTCATCCCCTTACCCCGATCCCTGGCCCATCCTCTCCTAACCCTAGTACTCCCCTGCCCCTTTCTACCCTCCTGCCTCTGAACCTAATCCTGCCCCTGGCTCCTCATCCCGACGTCCAATGCACCCAGTCCCAGCCCCTCCCGGTGCCCCTTCTTCCTATTCCCAAGCCCTTACCTCCCGACTCCAAGCTCCCATTTACATCCCCCGCCACTGTGTTTCTCAGTTGCAGGACCTCAGAGACTTGGAAGCCCTGCGTCCCAACGGAGGGTATGTCATAACCAGAAGCCCCATTTCAGGTGACTATATGGTGCGCACTAGATCCGCGGAAGATTACCAGCGCATAACTGCCTTTCTGAGGGAACTTAGGGTCCCTTTTACGCTGACAAGCACCTCCGGGAACAACGAGACCTTCCGTGCTGTGGTAAAGCACATCTACTTTGACGACTTGGAAGAGAACATTAGGGCTGAGCTGCACTCCGCGCACTTTTCAGTGCTACGGGTAATGCAGCTCAGGTGTTACGACCGAGCCCGAACTCCTCTACCGTTATACCTAGTGGACCTGGCAACAACTGAGGACCTGGCCCGGTTGAGGTCGTTGGAGAAGGAGTTACACTTTCGTGTGAAGGTAGAACCCTACCGGCGACCCTTCATCCGCATCCAGTGTAATCGATGCCAGCAGCTGAGGCACACGGAGGTAACGTGTAGTGCGGGTACCGTTGTGTGCTCTAAGTGCGTGGCCTCCAACGACTCGTGGAGCTGTAACGTTCCCCCACCCCAAAGGAAGTGGGTGCTGTGACTCAATTCGGGCCACGGGGCCAGATACCGGGCTTGTCCCGAGTACCAGAGATAAGTTGCGGCAGCGCGCAACTCCCAGGGGACGGGCACCTCAGGCGAAAAGTTGAGGTAGAGTGTGTGGAGAGGCTCCGGTAGGCGCGCCGCCTGCCCCTCGTGGCCCGGTGATGGGCCCCGTTAGCGCTGGGGGGCTGTTAAGCGAGCCAAGGACCCCGAAAGCCAAGCCAACCACAGGTAAGGCCACGTCAACCCTCGAAGGAAGTGCCGAAGAGGGAGGAGACCCTGGCAGACCCTCGCCTGGAGCACCAGCGCAACACGTTTAGACGTGAGTCAGCTGAGCACTGGAAGGACGCCGACATACAGGCCGTATGTATGCACATCCTGGAACTACTGGCCACTTCGCGGGAGTCGGAGACCCGGAGCATCCTGGCCTGCTACAGAGACTTATTTCAACTCCTCACCTCTCCTGGCTTCCTATGAATCACACACCCAAATTTAATTGTATGACATGGAACGCCCACGGCCTAAAAGGACGAAAGACGGAACTTAGAGACTTCATAACACGCAACAACATACACATAGCTTTAATTACAGAAACTCATTTAAGCGACAAAGACAGATTTAACATTCCAGGTTATACTACCCATCGCAACGATCGAAACAGACGCGGAGGCGGGACTGCCGCAATAGTAAAACATAGCATTGCCGATGATGTCGCTCCGCAGCCTCAGTTTTCAACTCTAGAAACTACTAGTATTTACATCACCATTGACAATAAGGTTCTAATCACGGCGGCATATACCCCCCCCCCCCAGGCGTACTAAACATAGCGGACAATAACGCAATCTCGCAGGATAACAATAGGGTACTAATAGCTGGAAATCTCAACGCAAAACACCTCATTTGGGACTGCAACGAGACTAATCCTGAAGGCACGGCCCTACTAAACCTTGAAAATAATACCGATATAATAATTCAAACTCCTACGGAACATACGTAAATCCCGTTCAGCCGAAACCAAAGGCCAGATATTGCAGTGACGCGTAATCTAACTCGTAGAATTAACCTACATGTTAAGAACGAAATCTCTTCCGATCACTTACCAGTCATCATAACATTAGAGGGCCCCCAATCCACCAGTCGAGCGTCTAAACTACAATAAAGCAGACTGGGATAGGTCTGCAAACACTATTAACGAGCATCTACCTACTACACAGCTAAATACAGCAGAACATATAAATGCGGCCGTAGCCCAACTAGAAAATGCCTCCAAAACCGCAACCAAAGAAGCAGTTCCAATAAACAAAGCTAAGCAATACCAATCACAACAATCCAGATGCTAGCAGCGGAAAGAAACCGAGCCAGACGGCGATGGTAGAGAACACGACACATTGTAGACCAGGAATACGTTAGACATTTAAATACTCTTGTCAGAGAGAGAACAACAAACCATCTCTCTCAACACGCAGAATATACTCGAGAACCTCGACTACGAACGAGACTCGGTGTGGTGAATTGCACGCTGTCTAACACGCGATAAAACACAAATACCACCATTACACGACAATCAAACAATCGCATCCACAGACCAACAAAAAGCAGATATGCTCGCAGTCACACTGCAAGAAACCTGCACGCCTAATCCTACTCCCTGCTGCCCTCAATTTACGGAGGCAACGGAAGAGGAAACGGAAGCTTTCAAAGAACAGGTAACCCACAGCTTAGTGAGAGAAGCCTGCCCGAGTGAAATAAATGGCTAACCAGGCATCTCCCAAAGAGAAAAGCCCCTTGGCCAGATAACATCCCAACAATGGCCCTAATGCATTTGCCTGAAAGGGCAATTAAGCTACCGTCTGACGTATTCAACTATGTGCTTATTAGTGGACATTGCCTTAAATGGTGGAAACTGGCCACCGTGGTTCACTTCCCCAAAAAGGGGAAAAACTTGTCCGAACCGCACAACTATAGACCAATTAGTATACTAAGCAAACTCGGAAAACTTCCCGAAAAAGTAATACTCAAACGTCTCAACTCCCAACTAAACAAACAAAACATATTAATTCCAGAACAATTTGGGTTCCGAGCAAAACACTCAACAACTCTTGAACTAATCAGAGCAACCGAAACTATAACGCACGACTTCAACTTCAACAAATCAACAGGGTCTTTATTATTAGATGTTGAACGAGCCATTAACAGAGTATGGCATGCTGGCCTACTAAAGAAGCTCAAAACAATAAATATACACGACTCACTCATTAAACTCATAGCAAACTACCTAAGTGATCGAAAATTTCAATCCAGAGTAAACAATCACCTGTCAACCGAACGCCCAATCAAAGCCGGAGTACCACATGTGTGCATACTCGGGTCAACTCTATTTAATATCTATATAAATGACATCCCAAAAACCAAAAATACGAAATTATACATTTATGCGGACGACACCGCCATAATGACCCAATCAGGTAAAACGGAATTCATACAAAGCACACTTCAGAGGGCCCTCAATAACCTAGAGGACTGGCTTACCAAATGGTGAATCAAAGTAAATGCACCAAAAACTCAAGCAATCATATTCACAAAGCGCACCAATAACAGATTTTCCAGACACCGCCTGCCTCCACTTACCATATTTGGTAAAGATATTGGATGGACAAATACGGTAACTTGGCTAGGACTTAAAATGCATCACTGTCCAACATGGAAAAGGCATATTACCCAGACACGTGGAAAAGCCAATACTCAATTGAGCAGGCTATACCCGCTCATCAACATGGGCTCCCAGCTAAGCCTTAACATGGGACTCACACTTTACAAAACATTTATCCGACCTATAATTACTTACACATCCCAAGTATGGAGGTATGCCGCCGTAAACCACATCAAAAACTTACAAAGATTCCAAAATAAAATTCTACGCTTAGTATCTAAGGTACCATATACAGCTCCAGCTGACATACTTCACGCAGAACTCAAAATACATACAATCGAACAATCCATTAAAAAGCTAACCTACGACACGTATCAAAAATTAAATGCACATCACAACCCTATAATAGAAACGCTAGGGAACTACGACACACAAACAAACACAACAGACCTTTATCACTTTCGACAGGACTATAACACAAGACACCACTCCAGCCGAAATACAACAATACCTTACAAACCTCCTTTCCTAAAACCTCTCCTCTCCCCTAAACACCCCCAACACACAACTATATTTACTCTCTCTCTCTCTTCTTATATGTTTCAGAACCAGCCCGTCGCAGAGCCCTAAAGCCCTCAGCCACAGCTGAGGCGGACTAGGAGAAGGGACCTCCCACTGTGATCGACGCGGGCAGCGTACTTCGGGCAGCTGCAATATGGAGTCAATCACTTAGACAACCTTGGCAACTACTTGGTAAACGAGACGACGAAGGCTTAAAAAGCCCGGTACTACCAGCGACGAGCGCCTGCGCAACCGCTGACAGACGGAGAAATCTCCCGAAGCACCAGCGCAGAAGCGTAACTCCAAATATATGTCTCAATTCTGAACATATTCTATAAGACTAAATTTAGTGCATGTCGAATAACACTTTACCTATCATGTATTGTGCCTGACAAGCAGGCACACCCTGCAGAAGTAGAACCTAGTTATGCACGAATAAAACACTTATAAAATTAACGCGTTTCTCCACTGGTGTTGTTCAGGTTCCATGGACAATCCCAGCAAGTAGCATTAACGCGCTCGCATGCAATGCATGCCAGTTAAGTAGCTTTCACTTACTAACCGGGGTGCTATGCGGGACCCGACAGATACATGTATGCACGAAACTAATCTATATAAAGATTCACACGTGGAGCGTTTTTTAGTGGATATACCGTACTCTGCGGGGAGCTCCACATATCCCACAAGGAATTGCACTAAGGCTTGGGGTCGAATGCAGGAATGGATTTTTCCCCTCCACTATAAAAAAACTTCCGGTCGCAGCTTGATCTTCGAGCCAACAACATGGCGAAGAAGAGACCCCGCAGAGCCGCCGTTGCTAAGGCAGCAACCATCGCCTCTTCCCCGGCAGCCGCCGAGGAAGCAGCACCTCGACTTCGTGGCACAGGACACTTCACCGGGCAAGTCCAGTGCCTTCTTTACCCAAGGAGCAGACTACCGTTGACACAACCAGCCCGGAACTCACCACCAGAGTCTACCTTCACTGACGCCGCACCACCTGTGCTCTCAACGGACTCCGCGACGCGGGACGCCATTCAGGACCTCCACGTGGAGATTCTGAACGTCGGCGCCCGCTTAGCAGTACTGGAAGAGGAGTACAGCAACGCCATCACTGAGAAGCTACAGGAGCTTCAAGCATCTACCACCGCAGCAATCACCACTCTCCAATCTACAGCTGCTTACTTGTCAGCAAAAGTAGACATCTCACAGCAGCTGAAGCACGTCATCCTGCAGCAGGCTGCATTCTCCGCAGAGCTCTTCCGTGCTAAGAGCCAACCCAACGCCGCTCCTCCTCAAACACAAGCAGAGGGGCACGTATTCTCAACGGATCCACGGGACCCTCGGTCCAACGAAGGCCAACAGCCGGAGTAAGCAAGTCAGCCTACATCCAAGAGCTGCTGAGTCGACGCTGAATTAAGCTAACCTTTCCTACACTACCAGCACCTTCATTCCTATCTATTACCACCATTGACTCCCCTAGGCTGCAGTAAGGTTTCATGGCTTTAGCCTAGAAACTACATATCACCCGCTCCCGCACATTGTTCGGCAGCATCCCAGAATCCACTTACTACCGCGGGTGCAACAGCGGGACCGCGCAAAGCTTCATGCACGAATTAATTCAGCAAACTACGTGATATAACGTGGAGGGGTTTTTTAGTGGGTATGCCGCAGCAGGGCGGAGAGTCCCACATATCCTTCCAGCCATTGACCTCGGCTGGGGGTTGAATGCGTAATGCATTTTCCCCTCCACGGTAAAAAAAATCTACTTCCCGATTCGGAGCTTGATCTTCGAGCCGACATGACGAAGAAGAGACCCTACAGAGCCGTCGCTGCTAAGGCAGCAACTGTCGTCTCTTCCCGGGCAGCCGCCGAGGAGGCAGCACCTCCGTCACCACCGGTCGCGGCATGCCTGTTCCGCCGCCGGCCGCCACTGCAGTCTCGCCGCAAATGGTACCGCAGTTGCCGCCGACGACGCCTCCGCCCAGCTCCACGCTGCCGCCATCCCGCTTCAGTGCCGTGGTACGGGGGTTCCTCGGGACATTTCCACCCGGCATCTGCTCACCGCCGTGTAGTCGCGGTGGCCTTCTTGCTTGAGGGCCACCCGCAAATACTGTGACCGGGGGCCAACGCCGCTTGTACGAGTGGAGATGCAGGACCAGGCAGACTTGGAAGCTGCCTGGCGTCAGGGTTCCCCTTATTAGGGCGACAACTGGTCGTCGAGGTTAGCCGACAAGAATCCCACCGGCCCTGCCGACGCTGCTGTGCCTTCGGGCACACAGCTGACGTGTGTTCCTCGCCGCCGCGGTGCACTATTGTGGTACCAACACCACCACCGCCGAGTGCGCTTAGCATGATCTCCGCCGTCGCCGCCGGTTCTGTGCCACCTGTCGTGGCGCAGGACACTTCACCGGGCAAGCCCAGTGCCCTCTCTACCCGAGGAGCAGACTACCGCAGACGCAACCAGCCCGGACCACACCACCACAGTCTTCCATCACTGATGCCACACCTGTGCTCTCGACTGACTTAGCGACGCAGGACGCCATTCAGGACCTCTACGCAGAGATGCTGAACATCGGCGCCCGCTTAGCTGTACTGGACGAGGCGTACAGCAACGCCATCACCGAGAAGCTACAGGAGCTTCAAGCTTCTACCATCACAGCAATCACCGCTCTCCAGTCTACAGCTGCTGACTTGTCAGCAAAAGTAGACGCCATCGCACAGCAGCTGAAGGTCATCCTGCAGCAGGCTGCATTCTCCGCAGACTTCTTCCGTGTTAAGTGCCAACCCATCGCCGCTCCTCCTTCAACTCAAGCAGAGGGGCACGTATTCTCAACGGAACCATGGGACCCTCGGGTCCAACGACAGCCGGAGTAAGCAAGTCAGCCTACGTCCAAGAGCTGCTGAACCGACGCTGAATTAAGCTAACTTTTCCTGCACTACCTACACCTTCATTCCTTTCTTCTACCACCATTGACTTTGCTAGGCTGCAGTCAGGTTTCATGGCTGTAGTCTCGAAACTACCTATCACCCGCTCCCGCACATTGTGAGGCAGCATCCCAGAATCCACTTACTACCGCGGGTGTAACAGCGGGACCGCGCAAACCTGCATGCACGAATTAATTCAGCAAACTACGTGATATGACGTGGAGGGGTTTTTTAGTGGGTATGACGCAGCAGGGCGGAGAGTCCCACATATGCTCCCAGCCATTGCACCTCGGTTGGGGGTTGAATGCCTAACGCATTTTTCTCCTCCACGGTAAAAAAAAATCTACTTCCATGGCTGTCAGCCTAGAAATAACCTTCCACCCGCTCTCCCGCACAACCTGCGACAGCATCCTATCTTTCTTCTACTAACGCGGGTGCATTAGCGGGACCGCGCTAAGTCACGTTATTCACAACTACTGTTATAAGGTGGAGGGTTTTTTTTTTTAGTGGGTATGCCGCAGGAAGAGGCGGAGAGTCCCGCATATCCTTCCAGCCATTACACTTCGGCTGGGGGTCGAATGCGTAATGCATTTTTCCCCTCCATGGTAAAAAAAAAAATCTACTAAGGTGGGAGATGCCAAGGAAGAATACTCAACGCAGACGGGTCTTCAAACCAGCTACCAGCTGTCCTCCGGCAACTGACGGGATGGAAGCCTCGACATCACCGTCACCGGCACCAGTCCAGTCAACACCGCCGCAGCCTGCCGCTGTTTCACCGGCAGCTGCAGCCGCTGTCGCTACCTCCGCAGTTAAGTGCTAGAGTTATGGGGGTCCCTAGAGACCTTTCCACCCGGCATCTAATCGACGCAGCGCAGGCGCAGTGGCCCTCTTGCTGAAGAGCCACTCGCATCTTTAGCAACCGGGGACTAACACCACTCGTCAGAATTGAGTTCCAAGACAGCACCGATCTCGACGCTGTTCTGGCATCTGGGTTGCCCATATTAGGGCGGCTCCTGAGCGTCGAAGTCAGTAGAAAAGAGCGACACCGCCCTTGCCGACGCTGATGTGCTTACGGGCACAGCCTAGAAGCCTGTTCCCCGCCGCCGCGGTGCCAGTATTGTGGGGCCGTAGCCTACACCACTGAGTGCACGCAGATGTACCTTCGCCGCAGACGCCGGTTCTGTTCCACCTGCCGTGGCACAGGATACTACACCGGGCAAACCATATGTCCAGCCTATACAAGAGCAGGCAACCACCTCCTCAGCTGCATCATCAAGTCTTCACCTACTGCTTCATCGGAACACTCTACACCGACGGACACCTTTCTGAAGCCGTAGACTCCATCCAGCAGAACATCGCCGCTATCTTGACGGCTACACACCAAATTGGCCTCCGCCTCGAGGAACATCAGAGGGCAAGCAATGAACGTCTCGCGGCATTGGATGCCAAGCACCAGGCTTCAGAACGAGTTGCAGGCGACAATGGCGAGGTGCTTGCGTGTGTCTGGCGCCAGCTGGAACGCATCGAAAGCCACCTTGTTCATTCACCTGCCAAGGACAGCGACGACCGGTGCTCGCGACTAGGGTCTCTTGAGTCTTCGGTCGTGTGTGTCCGAGAGGAGCAGCATCAACTGCATCAATCAATCTCCAAGCAACTCCACGACCTTCGAGAAGGACTCACCACTGATATTCCCACCTACATCGCAACCGGTCCAGCCCCCAGGGGAAGGAAGTACCGGTAGTATCGACATCACCACAGGGAGAGAGTGGCAGTTCTCCCTGCACTCCCAATTCCATTTTCACCAACAAATCCTAATCCCCACAACCAAAAACTTCCACACAATTCCTTGCCTACACTTAGCTTCGGGGGCAGGCTGGGCCTCGGTCAAGCCGGCCTACCAGCAGAACCATAATCTCACCCCTGGCGGCCGCATAGCGGGCCAGTACATATTCACCTTAGACTGCGCGGGTGCAACAGCGGTACCGCAGCATCCTCAGCTTTCAATTCCGGTGGAGGGATTTTTTAGTCGGTAGGCCCATTCATGGGAGACCCCGACACTCTGGGCTTGCCAGCCCGGGTTAGTCCTTAAAGTGGATTTTTCCCCTCCACTTGAAACTAAAAAAATCTACTAAGCACACTCGGAAAACTTCTCGAAAAAGTAATACTCAAAAGTCTCAACTCCCAACTAAACAAACAAAACATATTAATTCCAGAACAATTTGGATTCCGAGCAAAACACTCAACAACTCAACTAATCGGGGCAATCGAAACTATAACGCACGGCTTTAACTTCAACAAATCAAAAGGGGCTTTATTGTTAGATGTTGAACGAGCCTTTGACAGAGTATGGCATGCTGGCCTATTAAAGAAGCTCAAAACAATAAATATACACGACTCACTCATTAAACTCATAGCAAACTACCTAAGTGATCGAACATTTCAATCCAGAGTAAACAATCACCTGTCATCCGAACGCCCAATCAAAGCCGGAGTACCACAAGGTAGCATACTCGGGCCAACTGTATTTAACATCTTATAAATGACGTCTCAAAAACCGAAAATACAAAATTATACACTTATGCGGATGACACCGCAATAATGACCCAATCAGGTAAAACGGAATTCATACACAGCAGACTTCAGAGGGCCCTCAATAACCCAGAGAACTGGCTAACAAAATGGCGAATCAAAGTAAATGCACCAAAAACTCAAGCAATCATATTCACAAAACGTATCAATTACAGATTTCCCAGACACCGCCTGACACAACTTACCATATTTGGTGAAAACATTGGATGGACAGATACGGCAACTTGGCTAGAACTTAAAATGGATCAGGGTCTAACATGGAAAAGGCATATTACCCAGACCAGTGGAAAAGCCAATGCTCAATTGGGCAGGCTATACCCTCTGATCAACATGGGCTCCCAGCTAAGCCTTAACATGGGACTCGCACTTTACAAAACATTAATCCGACTTATAATTACTTACGCATCCCAAGGCCACCGTAAACCACATCAAAAGCTTACAAAGATTCCAAAATAAAATTCTACGCTTAGTATCTAAAGTACCATACACAGCTCCAGTTGACGTACTTCACGAAGAACACAAAATACATACAACCGAACAATTCATTAAAAAGCTAACCAATGACACGTATCAAAAGCTAAATGCCCATCACAACTCTCTATTAGAAACGCTAGGGAACTACGACACACAAACAAACACAAACGACCTCTATCACTTTTTGACAGGACAATAACAAAAGACACCACACCAGACAAAATACAATACCTAACAAACCTCCTCTCCTAAAACCTTCCCTCCCCCCCCTAAAAACTCCAACACACATCTTTATTTATTATCTCTTTCTTTTCTTATATGTTGCAGTTCCAGCCCGTCGCAGAGCACTAAAGCCCTCAGCTACAGCTGAGGTGGACCGGGGGAAAGGGCCTCCCATCGAGATCGACGTGGGCAGCGAACCTCGGGCAGCCGCATTATGGAATCGATCACTTAGACGAACTTGGCAACCACCCGGTAAATGATATGATGAAGGCCCAAAAAGCCCGGAATTACTACTACCGACGAGTGGCTGCGCAACCACTGACGAGCGGAGTAATCTCGCTAAGCACAACTCCAAAAATATAAATCTTCATTCCAAACATATACCTTAAGCCTAAACTTAATGCATGGAAAAAGAACACTTTACTTATAGTCAATACATGACAAATAGGCACACCTGCAGAAATAGAACATAGTAATGCACGAATAAAACACTTACAAAATTAACGCATGAATATCCATTGGTATTGTTCAGGTTTCATGGCCAATCCCAGTAAGTAGCATTATCGCGCTCGCATGGAATACGTGCCAGCTAATTAGCTTTCACTTACTAACCGGGGTGTTATGCGGGACCCGACTAATGCATGTATGCACGAAATTACTCTTTATAAGGATTAACAAGTGGAGTTTTTTTTTAGTGGAAATACCGCACTTCGCGGGGAGCTCCACATATCCCCCTAGCCATTGCACTAAGGCCTTGGGTCGAATGCAGAAATGCATTTCTCCCCTCCATGTAAAAAACTATAACAAGGCCGCAGCCAACAGTCTCACGACTGGTAGGGTAGACCGGGGGAATACCGACACCTTAACACATTTTTATTTTTGTATTTTTTGCTATGATAGTTACGTTCTGCATATTAGAGCACAAAATAATTTGAAATATAACCTATGCATTGTGTATATAATGCTGATATATTACTATAAAGTTAAATGTGTTTCACACGCTTATTGTCATTGCTACTATGTATCGGTATTGCCCCGCATACAGGGGCAACACCGACACTCTTGCCGGGCAATACCGACATCGCCTGAAAATTGAGAAATGAGCTGTTAAAGTTGAACATAAAATTTGTTTTATTAACCCAACATCACCTAATGCATTATACAAAGAATAGGAACAATATGAATAACTGAGCTGATTTGTAGTTTAAAATGTAAACATCTGAAATTCTCAATGAGGAAAAACCTAGTAACCCATACAACAAAAGTCACATGTATAATTCTTAGAAGTATCACATCCGCTACATTCAGCATGGGCCCACCTGCCACAAGCCACACATCTAAACCACAGCTTTGTTGCACCAAACTCACCACAAACTAAGCACACCTCTGAATCGTTTGCAAACAGATCAACATTGTCATCTGAATCACTATCGCCACATAACTCAGCTTCATCTACATCTTCTTCAGAAGTTTCTTCAAAAGATATTTGTCTGCGGCATGTTTTTTTTTTTTTTTTTTTTTTTTTTTTTTTTTTTTTTCAGTTTCTTAGGTTTTAAAGTTGAATTTTTTTCACCCCTATTGGTTTCTTCGTTTTTTCCAATATCGACCTTTTTGGAGTTCTTTTCTTTTTTAATTCTCTTAAGTTTGTTTGACGAGGCTATCTTTGGGTTTGGGTTTTCTAATAGCTTTTCTAGTCTCAACTTCGCTTTTTCATCCTTTTGCTTCTTTTTCTTCTTTGTTTCTTCCAGTGCAGCTTTCATAGGAGTAGCAGTCAAAATTACTGAGTGTTGCTTTTTGTTACCATTTGATTTGTGTTGACTTTGCTTTTCTGTTGATTGCAGAGGGGATATAGATTGAAGTTTTTCTTTAAACTTTTCAGGGCTAGGACCACATTCATCTGTGATTGTTGGCTTACAGTTTCCAGAGTATAGACTTATCTCAGTAGTTTCTTTAGAATTGACGTGCCCAGAAAGCTGTGAGGCTTCAACATTTAGGCCTACAGACTCCCGAATGTCAGCATTACTACTAATGTCACCAATTTCCTGATCGATGATGATTGGAGGCTGAATCTGCCCTTCAGGAATAAAATCTTCTTTAGCAAATTTATCAGGGTTTAGTGGAAGAATTCCTGCTTTTCTGAACCCCGAAACTCCTTTCTCCATTGTAGCTACTTTCATGTAAGGTACATTAAAAATTGACGCTATATAAACGGTTATCCTTTGGAACCGGTTAGCTTTTTAAAGCTTGTCACACTCTGTGTTAAATGCCTTCTTAAGAGGCCCATAAAAAGTCAGATCCAGAAGTTGCAGCCTATGTGATGTATGTGGTGGTATGGAAACGACATGTATGTGATTGGCCCTACAGAACTCGTAACTGTCTAAGGTGATATGGCTGCCATGATTGTCCATAATCAACAACACTGGATCCTCCTCGGTAGGTTTAATATTGTTCTTAAAATGTTTCAGCCAATCATTGAATAATTCTTCATTGGACCTACCGTTGTGGGAACACTTATAGATTGCACCAGCTGGTCCACCTCTTTCTAATAGAGGAGACATTCTCTTTCTTGGATAAATGAACATTGGTGGAATGTATGTTCCAGAAGAACTAAAAGCACACACTACAGTAATATTTCTCCCTCTTTCCCAACTTGTTACAGAGCCCACCTGTTTTTGACCTTTTGCAGCTAGTATTTTGCCCGGCTTTTTCACGGTCGATATACCTGTTTCGTCCAAGTTAAACACTCTTGTAGCCGGAAAGGTGTGTTTTTCATATACCTCTACCAAGTTGGAATAAAATAAATCTACTTCTGACTTATTGAACCCAATAACTCTATTCACACTTGTTGCTGAGGGCTGCCTTAAGCTGATGGTAGGATTTCTTTTCTTGAATCCTGCAATCCAATCCTCTCCAGCCATTCGTTTTTCTTTATTGATTCGTTATGTGTTTTAATTGTAGCTGCTCTGCGAGATCATAAGCAAGACGACGTAGCTCAATCAAAGTGATGCCATAGAACATGTTGGCTAATTGTTTAACATGATTAGCCAATACAGCTTCTTGGTCGGTTGTGAACACAGATCTTCTCCCTAAGGCTGGTTTTTTAGCAGAATTGGATTTTACATGGTCATGAAGGGTGATTCTTGGGATATTTAATCAGCTGCTACACTTCTTACAGATCTACCACTTTGCACTAACTCAATTGCTTTTTTAAGGGTTTCCTGGCTCCATTTACCCCTCTCCGTTGTCCTCTTTCTCGATCTAACCATCTGAAAGGAGATAAAAGTCAACCTTTAGGCTTTGAGAAACCCATTTGGAAATAAAAATGGGTTGGGGTAATACCGACACCCTGTCGATATTTCCCCGTAGTGAAATGTCGGTATTACCCCGGAAAGACAATACGGCGAAAACAAAAATCTGGCGGGTAAATAGTACGTTAAGCTCTAACAATATATGTACTAAAATGTTCGCAATTATGTGTAGTTTGTGGTGATTTATTAGTTATACACATAAACAAAGTGGTTAAAAGCTTACCTCTCTTTATCTGTAACCGTAAATTTACTTCAAAGTCAGTAAAAATTAACTTTTTTACACCACGTGAAAACTGATGTGCTTCAAGAATAGCAACGCAGTGTGCACTAATTGTTGCGTTGTCCGCAACGTAGCAGCACTATCCAACTGCGAATAGAGTTGAAAACAAGGCTACAACACGGGGTGTCGGTATTGTCCAGGGTGTCGATTTTCCCCCGGTCTCCCCTACCAAGGCAACCTACGGGCAGGTCCTCTGTTTCTCGGGCTTTTCAACGCCCTCTAGCTGCTCTATCTCTTCTCCTTTCTCTATTTTCATCTATCTGTCCAACTTTTAAGTTCCCCTTAGCTTTAAGTTAGGTGCTACTAGCTGTAGCCACAAAAGAACAGTGGTCCTGCAAGTAGCTGTGGTACAGGAGCAGAGGATCTAGGCTTTACTTCTCACTTCATTTCTTCTTAGCTACCTTCCATTTAACTTTCACACACAAGCTACAGGAATATTTGACGATGGTACGTCCAGGTACATCCAGGACTGTTCGACCTTCTCCATCATCACTGTCCAATACCAAAAGGCCCATACCGGCTAAGGCTTTTAAAATGACAAAAGGACAAACCATTCGCACATTCATCACCACCTTCACAGCACACCTCACGCCCACGCACGCGCGTGCGCACTCTGCGTAGTAATACTCTTGAGGTGGAAATACTGAATACACCATCTACACTTAACACCAAACACTCTCTCATACCCACACCCACTCAGAAGCGCAATAGCGATCAATCCTTGTACACACACACACACACACACACTACCACGCATACATAATCACCATCACATACATTTACACATGCACTCACACACACCAACAGACTCCTACACTCGCACACACTCAAGACTCCTACATACACGCAGACAGCCACACACACTCAGACACCTACTCACACACACACACACACTCACTGACACCTACGCTTACAAACACCAACACACCCACTCAGGCATCACTACCACACACTCCAACACATACACATACACTCTCACCGACGCAAGCGACCACAGCACACATATCATACCCACCTCACCTCATGACGTTGACCTCATCGACCTGTCAGATGTAAGACCCTCACCTACACCACAAGCACACTCACCGTTACCTGAGAGCTACGCGCAGGCGGCATAGGCAAAATCCAACAAACACACATACACGCACAAACACTTTCATGGAGTTTAGGTCCGATCTGTCATCTATCTTCGTGGAAAAACAGACAGACAACACCCATACTCACTTTCACTCAATTTTGATAAAACACACAAACCACTATACGCATCGCGCCACGCTCCGGAGACTTTGCGGTGAAACTGTTCTGCAGGAGGGACTACAATGCTTTTGTAGATCACCTCAAGCGAGAACGCATACAGTTCCACCTCATGCCCGAACCTTCACTCAGGACATTAGATTTGTTATAAAAAGGGCTGTATGCTGAGGTCTCCGGGGATCATATAAAGCAGGAACTGGCAACACACAACCTTGAGGTCCTTTGGGCTGTGCAGATGCACAGAAGGAATAGGTTTCGAGCCCCTCTCTCCATGTTCATTGTGTAACTGGCGGACACACCAGAAAACAGAAAGATAGTGGGCCTCAAGTACGTAGCTCACTTGAGGGTCAGGATAGAAGAACATAGGACCGTTCCAGCGCAAAAACAATGCAAAAAATGCCAAATGCTTTACCATACGCATTTAGAATATCAGGCCCCTCAAGACATCTGCGCCAAATGTAAAGGCCCGCACCCCTCTTACTCTTGTATAGTTCCCCCCGGGAAATGACAGTGTGCGCTGTGTAATGGTATAGGGCAACTTGGCGCGGTTGCCCGAAGTCCGTGGCGGCACTGAACACAAGGCCAAGGGAGCAGACATCTAGGGCCCCCCGACCACAACCAGCACAACAGCAGCAGAGCACTATGGCTGCTCCCACTAACTCCGAGGGGCAGTGATTCACTCAGGACCATCGCGGCAGAAACCGGTCAGCCCCCGAACCCTGTCCCTCAAGAGCGGATGGAGACCGGGTCACGACCTGTCTGCCACCAGCACAGCATGAGCGCGTCCCTAACGCGACACCAACAACGTCAGGTTACCACACAGACACGTACACATAAACCACCTTCACCGTTGGGAGATTCAATCTTCTGCCCAATAGCGCTCACCACCCCGGAAGCATTTGATAATGGATTGGCCTTGAGGGAACTCCTAGCACACTTAGGATGCTCTACAGTCATAGGCTACCAAAATTTTTAGAATATAGCAAATGGCTCCTGGAACTAATTACCGATGAAGACTCAGACCCACTGTACCTGTATAATCACCTCACCAGATATCTCCTAGTAATCGCGGACTCTCATCATGGCTAGTACAACAGTAGTAAACATAATACACTGGAAGCGCAGCAACCTCCGACGCAAACGTAAAGAACTGGCAGACTGCTTAGTCAGGAGCTCCATTTAGATTGCAATGCTTAACGAGACCCATTTAGGACAAGAAGACCGCTTCACGGTACCCGGAGACAAAATCTACAGAAATGATAGAAATCGTAGAGGCGGAGGCACCGCGGTGGTCATCCAGAACTCGCTAACACACCATCAAAAACACATGCCTCAACTAAACCGTCTGGAAGCAACTGCAGTAAATGTGCAATTGCATAACGCTGCAGTAACAGTTATAGCAGTTTACAATCCTCCAGGCGATATCGACATGGAGGAGGTAGTTAAAATTATGCGCCTTGACCGTAAGGTGATTGCTGCTGGTGACAACCTCCAAGCATCACTATTGAAACTGCACAGCGACAAACACTTCCGGCACCAAACTGCTAACGTATGTTAATAGGTCAATCATCCTGCTAATAGGACCAGACGAACCCACGTTTATACCAAGACATTTCAACCAAAGGCCAGGTATTCTAGACATTGCCCTACTTAAAGATATGCCACATAACACCGAAACAACGGTTATAATCAATCTTACTTCAAATCACCTACCAGTACTAATGGAGATCGCAGCGCCTCTAATGTTCAAACCAGAGCCAGCCAGACGCAATTATAATCAAGCAAACTGGCCGGCGTTTGAGGCGGTAATAGAAACCGAACTTGGACAAAGGGAGCTTAATGTCAACTCCCACGAAATACACGACCAAACGGTTGAAACAATAACAGAAGCCATTCACCACGCAACAGAAAGACATGTGCCGATAACAGGGCCAAGCAATTACGTGATGACGACACAGTTCCCTCTGGATACAAGACCGCAACAGAGCCAGACATCAGTGGCAGCGCACACGTAATATCATACACAAAAACGAATAAAAAACCTCAGAATTGCTGCCAACACTCATATAGCAGAGCACATAAAAGAACAATGGACACTATAGATCCACAAACTCGAAAAGTGTGGCGAATTGCGAAATGCGTAACGCGTGGACGATTCGACATCCCGCCCCTGCATTCTGGCGGCCGCATAGCGGAAACTGATGAACAAAAGGCCGAAGCCTTCACGGATGCGTTAGAGGAAATATTCCAACCGAATGCTGACCCGTGCGACGGAAATTTTGCAGCAGCAACGGAAGAGCAATTCGCTGAAATTGGAAACATTGCAACTCACAATAAAATGAGAAAAAAAAAAAACAACAAAAAACAGTGTCAGCGAAATGGCTAATCATGCATTTGCCCAATAGAAAAACACCAGGCCCGGATACGATTCCCAATCTGGTGCTCAAAACATCTTCCACCAAACGCCTTAAAATTATTAGCGGACATATTTAACCATGCCCTCCAGAAAGTATAATGCTCAACTCGTTGGAAGGAAGCAGAAATTTTGATGTTCCCCAAACAACATAAAGACCCCTCAATTCCAACGAATCATAGGCCAATTAGCCTCCTTAACACTTTGAGCAAACTCCTAGAAAAGGTTGTTCTGAGACGACTATACTCATTTCTAGCCAAAACTAACATTCTAACTAGTGAACAGTTTGACTTTCGGGCTAATCATTCGACAACGCTACAACTTTTTAGAATAACAGAGAAAATAACTGCAGGTTTTAATACCAAGCGGACCACTGGTGTAGTCCTATTGGACATTGAACGCGCCTTCGACAAAGTATGGCATGCAGGACTACTTAGAAAGCTAATCAACATAGGCGTGCAAGACTCGATGATCACACTAATCAAACATTATCTTAGCGGAAGGAGCTTTCGCATCTCCGTAGGCGAAGTTAAATCTACTGCTCGCCCAATCAGCGCTGGAGTACCCCTAGGAAGTTTACTGGGGCCCACGCTGTTTAACATCTACATCAACGACCTTCTCCAAATGGTCAGAGTAGATAAATACAAATACGCTGACGACACAGTCTTAGCTACACAATCAACCCAGCCACGCATTATACATTTAAGGCTACAGAATGCGCTTAACACTATGGAGCCGTGGTTCACTAAATGGCGGGTTAAATTAAATTTAAGGAAATGCCAAGACATCATTTTTAGCTGAAGAAACGTGCATAGACATAGGAGGCGAATTCTCCCACCCCTCACCTACAGACAGGAACTAATAGGGTGGGAGACAAATGTCACATGCCTAGGCATTAAGATGGATGAATATCTTAGCTGGAATCACCATATAAACTCAGAGCAAAGGCCAATGGCCAACTTAACAGACTCTAACCACTCATAAATCTTAACGCTTAAACTACAGATGGGACTTACCTTATACAAGACGCTAATCCGTCCCATTCTAACTAATGCTGCCCCCGTATGTGGATATGCGGCACATACGCACATGAAGCGCCTCCGAACAATGCAAAACAGAATACTGCGAATAATTGCCAAACTCCCTGAAGAAGCTCCTGCGGTTGAAATGCATGAAGAGCTGAAAATGCTGACAATCTAGCAATTCATCAAACACCTAGCATACAACCTATATGCGTAAAAGAACAAAAACTACAACGATCACATTAGAATGCTAGGAGAATACGAGACGGCGTACGACAAGCACCTCTGTCACTATTTGACCGCACTATTGGCATTGGCGAAACAAAAATTAATATAGAAGGCAATTTAAACACCTTAATGCACTAGCCATGATGCAGGACGCAGGAACTTACAGGTACACATCACTCACTCACACACACACACACACACACACACACACATACCAATAAGCCGCTGCCCTCACAAGTCCTTGTGTTACACAACCAAGGCGGCCGCGGGGGTTGAGGCCCCCCCTCAAGTGGCACAGGCTCGCTCCTGCACTAAGGCAGATAGCCCGCCATGTGTGCACTATATACAGCCCTGCTACACACTGGTTAACGATATGGTAACAATTGACGAAGCCGATAGGCGGTAATCCTTAACCTCAATGTACTAATAGCTACTAGCAATAAATACACATACATAAAGTCAAAATGAAGCCGTCAGGCGGATACTTACACAAGAGCACCTCAACTTATTAGCCATAAGCAAACCTACATTAATTCAATATAGATACTAAGAAACTTGGGATGAAGCCTTTGGCGGATCAGTATATACACTGTAAATACTTGCAAATATATACACGTAAATGTAATTGTTAGGCTAATGTAGTCATGACTGCAAGATGCAGCCTTTGGGTGAATCATTGCATGAACACTCCAGCGTAGCAATATGCACACTCTCAAATAAAACTTGAGCACACTTGATGAAGCCATTAGGCGAATGTATAACTCTTACTTTAGGTTAACTGTTTACGGACGAGGCCAGCAGGCTGATATGTATAATACCACCATCTACTACACAACCTATATCACCACCAACCGCCCCCAGGGTGCACTCAGGGTGCGAGTCATGTGTGCCCCTGGCACTTCAGTCTTTCACTCGCTGTTACTGCCACTGGCACGCAGCATCCATTCATCACCAGAAATGCGCAGGTGCTTAATGCGGTACTGCACAAGCGAGGCAGGGGCCTCCTACTTCCGGTGGGGTTTTTTCGTGGGTAGTGCCGACTTGATTAGAGTCCAGAGCGGGGAGTCTCACACTCCTAGGCTTGCCTGGGGTTAGGGCGACAGTAGCCTTTTTCTCACCACTACAAAAAAAAAAAAAAAAAAGAAAAAAAAAAAAA
Source organism: Hymenopus coronatus (assembly GCA_030762935.1). Taxonomy (NCBI): domain Eukaryota; kingdom Metazoa; phylum Arthropoda; class Insecta; order Mantodea; family Hymenopodidae; genus Hymenopus; species Hymenopus coronatus. The sequence goes on along the minus strand of CM060900.1, from coordinate 311,944,655 downwards.
AACCAGCGGCAGCGCTTTTTGGACAGTTTCGCCGGCTTTAGCCCCCGCTCTTGCCGAGCAACTGCCAGCGCAAGCGCCGGTCATCGCAGCCGCAAGAAATCGGCAACTGAACCTGCAGTTGCCGGCCCCACCGCTATCTTCAGCATCGCCCACAGCCGCTTCCTCTGAGCGGGACGGGAAGCCGCCGCCGACGCTGCCTCCGGCAGCATCCACAGCTCCTGTAACCATCGAACCTGTGCCCGCTCCACCGCCGCAGGCAACGCAGCATTCACAAACCACGACAACAGGCAGAAGTACCATATTGGCAGACTCTAAGCCTGACGCCGCCGCAGTCACACCGCGAGCGGACCCACCGTTGTCGGCCCGGCAACCACCAACCAGCGCGGCACCTACCGAGCCTACAGCAAACCAGCCGCCGCCTAACCAAACAGTGCCTTCGTCGAGGCATAGCGCGGTAATCCGGGGAGTCCCGCGGGACTTCCCGCGCCGCTTCATCGCTGCAGCTGCTCGATACCACTGGCCCTCAGTGACGAGGGCTTCTCGCATTACATGGAGGCCTTGACTGACGGACTGGTCACTTGTGGGCACCGTCACCCAGTTGAGGCCAGCAGAGGAAGCCGCCAGACCCCATGTCGCCGCTGCTGTGCATTCGGTCACACCGCCACCATCTGCAGGGTCCACCGCGCTACCACTACTGCGGCAGCCGTAACCTGACAGCCGAATGCACAGCTAATGACTTGAGAAGCCGACGCCGATACTGTGCGACGTGTGGGCAAACACAGTGCCCTCTCCATTCAAGCCGACGCCGACCACAGCAGCCGACTTCCTCAAGGAGTGCCCCGCCGACTTCCATAACAGCACCGCCTACAGCACCTACTACCACCGCCGCCGCCTCACCTAGACAACATCGACACCAAGGTCACAAACTGCAGCACTCCAACCGCCAGTGCATACACTGACTAGCCTTGGAGGGACGCCTTACAGGACCTCCGCACGGAGATCTTGAGCGTAAGTGCGCGCCTAACCTTGCTGGAGGAGATGCTAGCTGACAGCACTCGAGAAGACACCACCATCAGACGCAGCTTCCACTCAATGGAAGCCGGGATTCAAGACCTGACTCAGATCACCGCCGCCACCGCCTCAGGGCTCCGCAAGATGGGAGGCCTGCTCCGAGCTAGGAACGAGCACAGCCACAACACTCAGATCCCTGATGAACGGTTTTAAAAAACTTCTCACACAGACACAACGACAAATGACACCCGCACGCCTCCTGGATTCCACAACCACAACACCGCAGGACACCTCTTCACAGACCACAACTCCTGAGCAGAGACAACCCCCACTGATCCAGACACCGACAGACACAGACCAAACACTATCACCCAGGACCCAGAAAAGGAACCACAACCTGGCCTTTTTCAATGCTTATGTAGCTGCGAATTATAAAGACTATCATCCACAATCTCCAGCCTATGAGTCAGATTGACCTTGGACACATTCCTGGAGAACCGCCTACACCACCAATACCAAGGCCTCTCTTGAGGCCCCTACGTTTCATGAGAGCAACTGAACAAATGATGCAGACACTTCCCCTGCAAGCAAATAAAATCACCCTCTACTTCTTCCTCACTCCACCTGATGTTCTTTCCCATTTTCACCTCCTACTCCCTACGTGCCATTACTCAGGGCCTTTGGGTCATGGGTAATGCCTAGCTATCCTTCTCCTACCCGCTCCCGGACATCGTCCGGCAGCAACGCAGACTGCCCTTATTAACGGAGGTGCATAAGCGGTATTCCATCACTCCCCTTTCCTTTTATTTCCCTCTCCTCAATTTCACCTCGACTATATCCTTACCCTCACCAGGATCTCCCCCTGAGGAAATAACTCAGGATCTTTCTCCCTTCCAACTCTGTCTCCCCCTTTCCAAGAAAAAAAAATCCAATCAATTAGCATCCTGAAGAAGGGAGAGATGTACGCTCCCGATACGTCAATGTCTTCACATCACCTCACCTGTCTTGAAGCCCGAGAACATCTAGAGCATATTCGTCACCAGGAAAGCATCAACTCTTATTTCAATGGTTTTTACATATGTGCAGTGTGTCGCTATGCTGGAAGCATTTGAATTCAAATCGTATGAAAGACGTTTGGAGAGATGGAGGTTATTTCCCCAATGATTCATCACCAGATAAAAGTGCTGTTTATGCAGTTGTGTGCTGGTTTTGTGATACAGACTCCCTGAATGATAGACGAAGAAGTAGAAGACCCAAGGTAGTTGCACAAGATTTCGTTCATGATGCCGACCAGCGAATGTTACATCGCCAAGAAAATTGGTAAAATGTTTGGTACAACAATTTGGATCATCAAGTTTATCCACACAAAAAGCACCTAACCTAGCCAAACTGCAGTCATACTGTGTCAAAGTTATTCAAGACCTGCAGCTGCCCAAACTAGGGAAATGTCCCATTACTTTCACATGCAACAATGTAGTCATTCTCGATAAGACTATCTTTATGGATGAGGCATGGTCCCACTTAAATGGGTACATTAGCTCCCAGAACACTAGGTTTTGGGCAACTGAAAATCCATATATCTTCCATGAGATACTGCTTCAGCCACAAAAAATCAGCGTTTGGTACGCAATATCGCCAAGAACAATTGTTTGGCCTTTTTTCTTTGAGGAAACAGTAATCAATGGTGTAGTCTATTTGAATATTGTGCAGTAGTTAGTGGCTATGTTGGAAAAGGATGAATGTGACAGTTGGTTTCGAGTTGGTGTCACTTGTCATACTGCAAATGAGTCCATGGAAATCAAATAATCTCCAAAAATGTATCACCTCCAAGCTCCCCCGATCTGACTTATCCAAATTTGTTTCTGTTAAGAAATAGAGTGTATAATGGCAACCCACACTTCCTACAATAACTCAAAGATGCAATTTTTAACTGCACTGTGTGCTGTGGAACATGCACCAACATGTGGAATTGTGTTTACAATAAAATTGTGGTAATTTTAGGCAGTTGCTATGAAACATTCACATGAGAAGTGTAACCTTGTGTTTGGAAGAAAATAGAACAAATTTTCAGCACTTGCAGAAGTAATATGCGCAAGATGGTGTACTTTTTGTCCTCAGAGATTGAGAAATTCTTAAAAATAGGGTTAAAAATTGGTTTCACGTATGTAAAGGTGTGTGCAATAAATATGCAAATCAAGTCAGTTTGTATCTGCCATAAAATTTCAGAAAAAAATTAATAAACTATGAGTGCAGGAACTTTACGGACACCCTGTACCTTTCACTTGACTTGCATTAGCATGTGTTTCTTGCGATGTAGCTACTTGTGAGATATTAGCACTAGCTTGGGCAGATTTTTACATTTCATGTATTTGTCTGATATTTTGTGCTTGTTGAGTGAAACTTTATGCCAAAAATCAAATCATACTTCAAAATACTTACAAAGCAATACACAAGACACTATGTAGCCTTTAGATTTGAACTTAATAGTATGCTCTTGTAACATTACTTTTACTTTCACCATGCTGTATTGAAAACCACTACAGTCTGTTGTCTACAATAATGCAGTAATAACATACATTTTTGATGATATATTTGAGGGCATTCAACTACAGGATCATTAGCACCGTATACAGTTTCAAGTTTCCAACAGCAATGACTGCTGGTTGTTAGAACTTATGACACCATGGCTCAGTAATTCCCAATCTTGGTGAGCCAATCAGAAGCATCAATGGACCAAAGTTATTGCACCTATTTTGTTGTTAACCAAACATTTGCCTCCTGGATATAAAAATATTGCACAAAATGATATTGAAACCCCAAAAATGGGGCTATTTCCAAATTCATTGAAATTTTGCTTTATTTACATAATTAGTGTTTGATTGCAATTTAAACTCCTGCTTTTAATGAGCTTTTAATGACCTGAAATAAACTATTACAGAAACAAAATAACTTTAGAATAAAACACACAAAAAAATGTTTTTAACACTAATTAAAGTCCATAACCATTAGCACCTAAAAGTTACATCAATAAACTCTACCAATACATACTGTGAGTCAGTATTATTCTTTTATCTGAAAATGCACAGGCAAACTGGAGAGGTCTATCTTTTAGCCCATAAAGTGGATTTACAAAGTATTATTGACACTTATGTTTATAGGAGAGTAAAGATACAAAACATCAAATTGAAAGAAAAGAATGACCTAATAGGAAACAGAATGTAAAAACTTTTTCCTGATTATAAGAGCTAAAATACCAATTTCTGCTTACACTTCATATAAAATTAGATGTAATACAAATCTTGGTAAAAGGAATTAATGAAGTTGATAGGTTTTGATGTTTAAAAAAGAAGTTTCTGAAGATAGTGATCCCAAGATAAAAGAGAAGAAGATAGTTGTGGGTCCACAGATTAGGAAGTTGTTAAAAGACAAATTTTATCTGCCCAAAAATTATCTGATGTGGAACTTCCTGCAAGAAATTCTTTTAAAGAACTATGAAATGTAAAAGCACACAAATATCATGATTTAGTAGACAATCTTATAGAAGGCTACAGAATTTAAGGTTTTTATATATCTTTGAAACTACAATATCTTCTCTTACATATGGACTTCTTCCCTGCAAATTTGGGTTCCATCAGTGATGAACAAGAACAACTGGGCTTGGCATGATAGAAAACCATTCGAATGTTAAGCAAGCAGGGGATGAATGAGTATGGTTGTGTTTGGTAAAAGCTCCAGGAGAGAGAGGGCTGATATAAACAGCTATGGGTGTGGATTTGGCACTGTATAGGACTAAAATTGGATTTTTTATGCAGCCAAAATTTAAAACTCTGACATGTTTCATTCACAATTTTCTCTACCTGTTTTGCAAACAAACTATTCTTACAAAAGCGATTCTTTTATCTGCATCATGCTAATCAAGGTAAGCATAGGCAGAAGTAGTCTTACTTGAATTCTTGTAAGCAGTAGGGAAATATGGCTAAAGTGATAGTCATATATTTTAAAAGCTGGTCACTATGTGAACAATTCAAGTTTGGTTCATTTTGCAAGGCCAACAGTACACCAAAGTGAGATGATAGGAAAGGTAACCCTGTTTGAGTAAAGTACATAGTTTAAATTTGAAACGAATAACATGCAATGTCTTGGAAACGATCAAGTACACAACAAAAATGTATATGGCATAAAGTGTGTTTTAATAAGATCTACATTTTTTGTCCAGTAAGTTTTTGTCTATTTCTTATGGTTTACTAGATATGCAAAATTCATTTAGAGTGAACATGTCTTCGAAGCTATTCCCAGAAAATTCAAGATATTCATTTTATTTGTAATGTAAACAACTATAATATACATAATTATAATCAAAATCATTAGGGCTATTTTTCAGAAAAACAACATTTTCACACATTTTTCCATGTAAAGGGTAGTTTGGGGTGGGGGATTTTCTTGAAAATCTTTGTTTTGCATCCTAGAGAGAAAGGGGGGAGGGAGGGAGGGGGGAGAGATTTTTCTAAAAAGCCTTTTTTGGACTCAGGGTACCTCAATATACACATATATTTTCAGTGAATTCTTGGTAAAATTTTAGGTGGAATACAATACCTTCTCTATACACGATGTATATGTACAGAAAGTAAAAAAAAGGAAATAGGAGGCTCTATGGTGACAAGCTATGCACTAGTTGGGGCTTTTAATGATAGGAGGAGTGGAATTAAACCCGAGACTGGGAAATATCCAGGCATTTTTGGAAAATCTCATGGACAAAATAGGATTGATGGACAGAATGGAGCAATGGAAAGTGATAATTTGAATCAAAGTGACAAAGGAAATAAAAGAGGAAGTGAGAGAAGGAATCAATGGAATAAGGAGAGAAGTAAATGGGGTGAAATTTGAAATGGAAGGACTGGATGAGAGGAGATGAAGACTCAACCTGCTCTTTATAGGTATAGCGTAGAGAATATGGGTTTAGCCAATGGAAGAGGTCAAGTCTTGGTGCAAAATTTGGGAGGGAACTGAAAGGCTGGGAGATAGTAGAGGCATATCGGGTAGGAAGGAATACCAGAAGAAGACCAACTGTGACAGATTTTGCAATATTGCAGCTAATTCATGATATTTTAGGGAAAGCTAATAGATTGAAAGGTTCCAACATTTTTACTAATAAATATTTTACACTAGCCCAAAGGGAGATAGAGCATCTGAATGAACCTGGAAGTGAATGGGATGGGGTAATATTAGAGGAGAGGAGAAAATAACCATAACACATTTTGGAAAATAATAAGGAAGAGATTTTAAGAAATATAAATTCAAAAACTTTTTGTTGGGATAGGTAATAGAAGTCTTGATATATTATATATCAATGAAAGAGTATATTGCATATCAATCAAAGGGAGACATACATTGATAAGGTAGATAGGGAAAAAAGGGAGGGAATAGCATGGTTATGAATGAGCATTTGAAGACTAAGAGGGATAAGAAAAGAGATGCACAGTGTCAGTGTTCCACTTGAGCAGGGAAGGAAGATCTAGAGTATATAGCTTTTGAATACCAAGGAGCAGATTCATGGAGGAAATAATTCCTGGAGCAGAAGTGGGACAAGTGGATAAGATGGGGTTGATAGCAAGGATGGCAGAAACTTTGGTCAGTTTTAAGCAAAGTTAAGAAAAAATGGAACTGTAATGTACAAAGGGAATCAAAGTTAACTTAATTTTTGTTAGTCATTAAGGTTTTGATAGTTTTAAGGAACTAAAATGTTTGTAGATGTAAGTGTATGGATGGGTATGATGAGCTAAGAGTTTGGACTGAATGCGTGTCACACATATTACCTTAACACAACTAAATAAAAATAAATAGAAATCCATTACTAAAGAAGGTAGTGTCCAACTGTGATGGGAGGTTGCTAGTTTTGAACTGGGAAACTTACAATTTGTTTATATACATAGAAATAAAGGAAGGGACACCTATAAAGCAAGGATGTATTACTAGCATCTAGAATACCTTCATGTCTTTAAAATATTTACTCTTTGATTTATTTTAATGTTAACAATAATATAGGGCACTTATTTTTACAGCGCATAGACATACTTAATATGTCCACCCATATATTTAAAATAATTAATTCCTTAATTTTAATTTACAAGCTAATTTATAATACTGATTAACTAAAGGCTGTAAACCAATAGAGAAGTTCTGAATTTGTTTTCAGATTTAGTGGCACAAATTACCCCTTATACATATACTTTTATTTAGTAAACATAAAAAATTATTAAAATTTATTGGTGAATGTAATTTACCCAAATTTAGATGGCCTAACATCTTTTGAAAATGGTTTATGAGATGAATGAAATATATAAATAATAAATAAACAAAATGTGGCAGAATAATTACAAAAATTAATTAATAAAAGGTATTAACAATCATAAAGCTATTAACAAGAACCATGAAATTGATGGCTGACAAGTCTATAATATTATGGTGGATAGAAAATAAATTAGAGAACATAACAATGTTATTCAGTTTTCATCATAGACTTATTTACTTGATACTTCACGAGTCCTATTTTGTCATGATGATGTAAAAATGCTAAAAGGAAGTCCACAAACAACATATTTACTCATCATTTTAGTGAATATACATACTATCACATTAGATACAGGGTCAAATACAACATACAAATAAAACTACCTTCCATATGTAACTCAAAATCATTTACTTTTACACTAAATATTGTATATTCACCAAATTGTATTCCCTTTCTAATGGAAATAAAATTAGATTAAAGGCTGATTTCCTTTCAGCTATTACCTCCAGCTTTTTCTTCCATGGCCACTCTGTTTTATATTACTACTTAAAAAAAAAAAATAGAAATTTGAGACATGCTAATTATATTTATTTCAAGAAGTTAACCTAAACATTCAGTATTACTTGCATTTCACGCATAAAAGACCTAGAATTGTTGAAATACTGTTTACAGTAGATGTATATTAGTTAATAAACTTTGGCTCGATACTCTAATCCAAATTTATGGTTTTCACTGAAATAAAATCAGCTCTTACATTATTGAATTCCATTTGAGGAAAACTTTGCTTTCATTGAGCTACAAACCTGGATGGAATTTTAAAAAATGCAAATCAAAAAGATTAAACAATGGATTATAAATCAAATATGGAGAATCAACTAATGAATCAGCACAATCAGATAAAATATTTATGTGAGATAATTTTAATAACAGCCAAAAAGTAATTTTAAAAAGAATAGGAACAGTTAAAGAGTTACAAACCTGTATGAAAATCACAACCAGAATATATGAAAAAGGAAAGCAATCCAGCCAGAAGCAGTTGAAAAAATCTACAGATTTGAAATAAGTATAAACTTAGAGGAAATTGAATGCTCAGTTCAAAAGGAAATTAACAATGTTGAAATTTTAATAATTTTCTACAAGAAATTGACAATAGAAAAGATGATCATAAACATATAGGTAAATTTTTAAACATCATACAAAATAGGAAACGTAACCAAAATAAAGCCTTTTATTCATAAAAAAAATAATAAAAACTATCACAGCCAACAATGAAATAGCTAACAAACACTACTTTAACCGACAAATTGATATTGAAGAATTGAGAATAGCTAGATTGATCCAAAATAAAGTTTTCCAGGTTCAAATAATATATATGGAGAATTTATCAAACATCTTGGCAAATAAGCAAAAATAAGACCATTTCATAATCTATTTTTGAATACAAAAGTACCAGATTATTGAAAATGACTGAATAAAAGTTGAAAACTTTTGAAAACTCAAAAGTTTTAAATTTTAGCCAAGATATTAAAGTTTTGCAGAACAAAAATGGAGGTGATGTAGCAATACTACTTAATTTTCAAACAGCATATGAATTTATTTGAAAATATATTTTTCTCAAAACACTTACAGTTTTATGTGCAGAAGGCAGAATGCTACAGTGAAAGGGAAAGCTCATCATCTTTCACTTTATTATCACCAAATAAAATTATCATTTTCTAAAATAAAAAACAACAATCAGATTTACCAAACGTTAATCATTGGTATTACACATACAAATATTTATACTAATAATCTCCCTAACTAATTTAAAAAAATGGTCTCAAAAACCTGAATGGTTACAGATTATACAGCATCATAAAATGGAAATGGAACTTCAAATCTAATAATTGAAGTCAACAGTTAACAAATATAACACAACAATCCCTGATTAAATTACAGAACTGGATATACGATAATTTAATGAAGATGAAAATCTGGAAAGAAAATTTAAATTTTATTCAATAAGGCAGCTATTAAAAAGTCCATTAGGGCAAACACTTCTAAAAACATGTAAAGCCAAATACTTAAAAAGAATCTTTGGTTCAAACTTACAATGGAAAAAGAATGAATGAATGAATGAATGAATGGCAGGTTGTTTATGGACGCTCTTTAATTACCGAGTTCCCAGCAACCCATTCTAAATTGGGCGTGAAAGACCGCTTAGTTTTGCTCAGAGGCCTCTCTATCAGGCTTGAGGTTCTTTTATGTGCCATAAATCTATGATATGGGACCAACGGCTTTACTTCCCTTCTGAAGTAAGCCATGTTAAGAATTTTTACACCCTAAAAAATCCATGTCCTCCGCCGGGTAAATGGAAAAAGGCATTGACAGTATATGCAAAGCCAAAGCTGAGAATAAATCTACCACTATTTAAAACATTAAAAGAGAAAAAATTGGGAAATGCTACACAAACAAATGCTACTAAATTCTTTGTTTAGTAACAACAGCACTAAATCTATCCCTTTACTTGCTTTACAGATTTTATCACAAAATTCAAACGCTATTTGAGTTGAATTTGCACTTAGCTAGCTTTGCTAACCCTTCCTGTTATAGAGCATGTCTGTGAAACAACAAAGGCTAGTGAAATTATTTAAGTGTAAATTTGGTATATATTAGTTTTCTGTAAATTAATTTTGTCTTCAACGTATACTATTTCCACTTTAAATTCTTAGTATACATAGGGGTGTTTGAAATTTAGGAATAGTTTTTTTCAAAACTCGAGAAAGGCAAAATTTTACGAAATTGAGTTATATATCATATCAGCATAATTTGCACCATTGTCTTACAATGATATAAGTAATTTTCACCATCATCTTTCCGTGTTCAACAAAATAGATAAAGATAAATTTCTTGTGAAGTTATGACTATTACAGTTCTTAATCACAGAGTGGTGAAGAAAGAAGCTTCAAATAGAAAGCAAACTGCAAGCATCAAATACAGTGTGAGAACTAATGATAGCTGAGTATTGTCAGTATGTACTGATAGCTTCCAAGATATCACAGCGATGTCAAAAAACAGATTTTGTCTCCTGGCTAGAAAATTTCAGTCATCTGGGAATGCACCAAAGGAAACCAGAGGTAATAGAACAGGAATAATACAGAAGAGTATTACTGCTGCTGTAAAGGAAGAAATTAAGAAATGCAGATGTATGGAGAGCCGCTACAGAACAGCAAAATCGAGGAGAGGATATTTACCTCCAGAACTTCTCATCAGAAAAATGTGGACAAATTTTTGCAACAAAATAAAAAAGAGCAATCTACGGGCCTGCTCATTGCCAAATTATAAATACATATTTTAAAACTTCTTCAATCTTTCATTTCCACAACACACACTGATACTTGCTTAACCTGCAAAATGGGACTGATGAAGATTAAGACAGAGATAGATGTGGAAAAGAAAGAACTATAAACATCTACAGATGGCACTAATCCTGTTCAAAAAGGTTTTATCAGCTATTGGAAGAGGAAATCCCCAGGACAATCACTGTTTGCTTTGATATGCAGCAGAATCAACTGCTGTCTTTACTTTCAGTTAGCGACGTATTCTATGCAAGGCAGGTGTGGCTGTATAACCTATGTCCAATGTTTCCTTTTAAAACCCAGAACAAAGATAATATTTCCTTATATAAATGGTTGGAAACTGAATCAGTTAAAGGCTGCAAACAGGTTGCCTCTGCTTTGCACCATTTCTTATTGGAACTGGAAGCAAGGATCTCTAGCAATGCTCCTTCTACAGTGCAACCCAAATATATCCGAACCACTGCGTGGTGTTTTTCCACTGTGCACATGGAAACAGTATAACACACAGTTGCTGTACAGAAGGTCACAGTGCTAACTTGTTTTTCTCTACTCTGAAAGTGCAGTATTGAGCTGACGGTGATATCGTGTGGTTGAGTTATTACCATTTGTCTTATTTAGAGGCAGTCAAATCCGTACCACTATCGCCTGTTACTCGTAAGCCACACCACTCTCCAGAGTGTGGCAATGAGAATCTTGTGTATCAAGAACTAGTACTCAAAAGCGAGGCGACTTGAGTATTCTCGTAGCTACAGATGAAGTAGGTTCACGTATAGTCCGTGGTATAAACTGGTTATTTAATAACTAGGGCCCCCTCTATAACTTAGAAAGTTTCAAAGTACTTTTATGTTTCAGGCCGTTTGGGTGCTAATGTGTCAATCTTATTTCACCTAAAAAAAAAAACAGGACATTAAGACTTCAAATTCGCTAAACTTATGTTTTATTTTTTTCAACCTCAATAGGAAATGTATCAAGTTTTTCTTCAATACATTTGAATTACAATGTTTGTTTGACAATTTGTTTAGTTTTGTGTGTACATGTGGGGTTAGCCAGGGAAAGAAGTTATCACAATTTTTATCTTGGTATAGAAATTGCATATATAAAATATACTCCAGTGACATCTTGCGATGTTGGAAGATCTTTTCTTGCCTGTCGGAATATATTAAAAAGACCAACAGAAATTTTGCAAATGTGGCTAGTTGTGTACAGCAAAACTATTGAAATGTGAAGTTTATTTTAAATGAGTGCCATATATTAAAAATACATGCTAAATTTTTGGTTAAAATGATCGAGCACATGTATACTGTGTAATAAATTACGTTGAATTACAGTACATATTAATAGCATGCTTCTGTAAAGTAAAATAGTTTTTTTTTTTTTTTTTTTTTTATTTTTATCTATATTATGTTATAAAGGATGTGTGTTGTCTACTTGAATATGTAGGAAAATTGTTTAAAACCTTAAAAAAAAAGAAAAAAAAAAAAAACTGCATTTATAAAAAGCTAAAAATCCGGGAGCTAGTAATAACACAAGATGACTCATCGTTTAACCCCAAAAGCGTTCTCAGTAAACTGTTTGAATCAGCGATATTGATCGTTAATGGCATACCTATACTTTGTGTTACTATGCCTAACATGTTCAGATTATAACTGAAAATAGAATTACTTCTTGCAACATAATCATCTTAGGAGTATAAAATGTATACACATTTATTTTTAATACAAGTGGAGACCATGTAAACATATCTGCAGATTCTGTAATAGCAAATTTTGTTTTAAACCCCTTCCTTATTTAAACATCATCCTTATCGTGGTATCGTGGTAGGCTATTTAAGTCTTAAATCATTTAAACAGATGAAATAATATAACTTACAGGACTTATTATGTGAGTTTCCGCATATTACACTGCAGTCTTGCTATTAAGGAGACTTATGAGTCTTGCAAGTCTGGAGACTTTCGTACGCTTGTTGGTCAACCTCTCTCGTGCCAGCTATACGTTTAGCTGCATCTACTAGCTGCAAGAGGCAAGCTAAGTTGCAGTGAGAAATGAGTGATACTGAAAGCAGATCTTGACCAGCTCTAGCTTTATTATTTTGTCCTATATTATGACTCAGCTTTTGTTTTATACTGCACAGCATGAGTTTATTCATATGTGTTAACACATTTTGCGAGTGGACTCTCAATAGTGTATACAATGGCAAAATTGAGCCACACTTTACATTTTTCATGGATGGAGCTTGGATATGTGTGTACACAAAATAATCATTATTGGAGCTCTGAGAAACCTAATATTGTTCATGAAATACTCCTTCATGGCGAAAAATTTGGTGTATGGTGCGGCATTAGCGGAGGAAGAGTTATAGACCCAATTTTTTTGAGTCAACAGCTGATGTTCATACATACATGAATACAATTTTGCCCCCATTTTTTAGAGAATTAACAGACAGTGAGCATGATTTTGACATTTGTAACCTAACTTTTTTTTCTTTTGACGAAAACATTTAAAACTGTGACAGAATTATTAGTAGAGATTTGTGGCCTGCTCGGTTCCATGACCTAACCCCCTGCGATTTCTATCTCTGGGGTAACTTAAAACATAAAGTGTACAAGACAAACCCACACAATCTGGAAGAATTAAAACAAAATATCAGCCAGGAAATTGCCAACATTTCTCAACGTGAACTAATATAAGTGATGCATAGTTTCCTAAAGAGGTGCCAAAAATGTATGCACAATGGTGGTGGCCAGTTTCAGCATTTCCTTTAATAACATTGTTAATTAAAACCTTTAAAAGTAGTTTTCAAAATATTGCATGGTTTCATCCGCACCTTTGTATGATAGCAGCAGACAGTGAGCACCAAGGGCGCAGACAGGCAAATCATGTGCAGCCAATTCACACATTTTTGGATCACCCAGTACCATTTGTTTAGTTTCAGATTCTTGCAATAGTCAGAACAATAATAGTGTGATGATGCTCATGCTTATTGCTTTCTTGGAAAAAAGTAGAAACTTTTCCCTTGTTTCATATATCTACCCAATGTATAGACACAATTATATGCCTCCTGATAGAGTTCAGCAGAATTGAAAATGAGTTAAGGAAAAAAGAGAATATCTTGATTCCTGACAAGTACCATCAGAAGCTGCAAAATCACAGCTCTGTGTTTAAAGACTGGGATATTAAAGATTTGAAAGAAAGAGCAAAAGCAAACACTTAAGTGAAAGCTTTCTTACAAGATGAATACACAGTGAACCATAACATATTTCAAGCAACCAAAGGAAGACCATAAAGCATGTGTAGGTTCAAAATGCATATTCTCCTTTGCATATGGAGGTGGATATAATGGAACTGCTTGGAAAGTCCTGCAGCAAGGTCCTGCTTCAATCTCAAACTGTTCCTAAAATCAATAGTGACCAAAAGAAGAAGAAGAAGTTCAAAATCTAATAGCTTTTTGGAAATTCCAGAAAATGGAAAAGAATTTTATAAGGATGTGCTAGGAAGGGCATATAAAGCTTAAAGCTTAAATCTTACATATTCATATTGTACTGAATATAAAATAGTGATTTCTTTGGATTGTATCAATGGTGTATGAATAAAAAATATATAAACAAATTAATATAAAATAAATAACATAGAATTATGTAATCAGAGGGTACAAATATTGTTTTTATGCTAAGGCTTGCAAAATATTCTATCAAATATTCAAAATAAAAGTGAATAAATTTAAAATAAATAATACAATAAAACATCAAATAAAAGTTTATCAACATGCCTTCTAAGCCTGTAATAATTCCATGTCCATATAAAGGTATCCCATAATGAAGCTAACAAGTAAAAATAGAACAACAAACATCAAAACCTCATAATCAACATGTTTATTTCACACTTATGCAAAAAAGTTAATCAGCATCTGCTTTTGAAAAATTTTGAGTTTTCAAACTTCAAAATTTCACTACTTAAATTGTGTTGTTTGTTTTCTCATGTACATAATGAGACAGTTTTAAGAAAAAGAATGAATCATTAAAAAAATTGCAGTGCTTACTAATCAGAATTGCTAATTAGTGGAAAACAAATAATTTTCTCAGAAACACATTTTCTGCATCTATCATGTACTTTTTTTTTATAGATTTTATTGATAGAAAAATAGAAAATTAGTGGTATGTGGATTTATGCATTGGTATTCCTAATGCATTAAAGTCATCGCCACAATGAGGTCTTATACAAAGACACCATATCCAAATCTTGGAAATAGAAAACTATGGGTTTATAATATTTCAAAATTGTTTGTACTTTAATATATTAACCTTATAACAAGACTTGTTGCTGGCACACTTTATTCAAATGCAACAGTTGTGGAGTGTGCCTAAATTAATTGCTGCCAGTCTTCTCCTGTCATTAGTGACGATAAAACTGTACATCATGTCTGCATTTGAACAGGGAAAAAATGTTGATAGCAGCTGCAGCATATTATTTGGGCATTATGTTAGTGCATATAGGAAACCTATCACATTTACTGCAACACAGTCTTTACTTAGTGCAATTCCTTTAACTGCATCCAGAAAAATTATTTGTCCCTCTAAGAAATGTTGTGGCATACCTTTCTGTATAAGGATGAATTTTTTTCATAGCTCTTTGTTGCAGCATTACAAAGTTTAAGTAATGTATCTACAGATTTCACCAGATCAAAAGATTTGTATTTACTTAGTTTAACCAGAACTGTTTGTGAAGTGCTCAGTAATGTAGTAGCTTGTTTTGATGTGCTTTCATGTTGTGGAAACTTGTCACCACTTAAAATTTTTAGTTTCAATTCAATGTCCTTGAATTTCTCTGAGACCCTGTGAGTACAAGGGATCACTGGATAATAGCATTAATCCAAGAATGTAATAGGATCTGTCTGGGGATGAAATTTCAGCAAAAGTCATAGCTTCCAATTCAATGTGTGAACTGTTGTAGTAGAAGCTTTCTTGAAGAAACTGACTCCAGCATTGCCATTGAGTGACTTGAAAAATTTCACGTCTTCAATAGTTTTTGAAAGATTACAAGAGATTTCAAGCAGAAGTTCAATCTTGTACATACTGGCTTAGAGAACAAAGTAATCATATCTTAGTTTTAATATTCAACTCCATTAGAATATTAAAACTAATATTGCCAGCTTCACAGTGTACCACTTCCAGTGAATTAAGTTATAATCATATTATACCCATCTGAAACAAGGTATTTCTCCCTCAAAAATTCGAGAATACATTCTTCAGCTTTCTGGTATTTATTACCTTCTCTAAGACACATCTACAATGTACATAGTAGATAGAGAAGGTATTATATTTCACCCAAGAATTTGATGCCAAAATTTCACCAGAAATACATGTTTTGAGGCCCCCAAACCTTGAACTTTTAGAAAGAGAGAGAGAGAGTGCAAGTGTGTGTGCGTGCATGCATGTGTGTGTGTGTATTTTTTGTTTGTTTTTGTTTTTCAAGAAAACTGACCAACCCCCAACTACCCTTTACATGAAAAATTTTTTGAAAAATTTTGATTTTACCAAAAATAGCTCTAATGATTTTGATTAAAATGCCATTAGCTTAGGATATTTTCATGACAAATGAAATGTATATCTTGAATTTTCTGGTAATAGCCTCTGAAGACCTCTTCATTCTGGATGACCTCTAAATAACTTTTATATAACCAGTAAACCATGAGACAGAAAAAACTTACTGCACAAAAAATGTAGATCTTGTCGAAACACACAATTTATGTAATATACACTTTTTTTTTGTGAAGTTAACTTTTTTCAAGATATTCCAAGTTATTGGTTTAAGTTTTGAGCTACTTAATTTTTCCTGAAATGGATAATCATTTTCCTTTGCGCTTCTCATTTGTTTACTCCTTAAAATCAAAGAGAACTCAATTTCCATTGTTGCACATTGCCACAGCTTTTAAAAGATTTGACTGTCGCTTTAGCGTGTGTAAACCCTTATCTCCTTTCTACTTACAAGGAAGCAAGAATAAGATAATGTTGCTAATGTTTATCATGATGTAGATAAAAGCGTCTTTTGTAAGAAAAGTTTATTCCCAGAACAGCTAGAGAAAGTCATGTGAATGGAACACATCAGATTTTTTTTTAACAGCAACAGTGTTCCAGTCTCCAGTTCATCTTCGAAAACATTACCAATGTTATTCAACTTGTATGCCGAACATTACACAAGACACAAATTTTAGACCAGCTTTGAACACATTTTGTTATATACCTTGCAGAATCTACAACTACAGAAACAACATATTCTCTCACTCTCTAAGTGCAATTGTTCTGTAACGTATTTGCAACAGCAATGACAGTTTGCAGCACTATGATATGATATGGTACAGTGTAATCAAAAAGTTTCCAGAATGGCTTCACAACAATGCTGACGCTGAGATTTCTTTAACTCTTACCCAGACTGTACACGCAGCGTTCCTTCCCGATAAAAATGAGAGGTCAAGTGACTTCCTGTGACCATACAGTGACGAGGTAGACAGTGAAGTGAACACATGTTTTGCATGTGCTGCAATTTTTCCAGATATCAAAAATGTCAGATTATGGATAACAAAGAAAGAACATCAAATTTTGCTTTTAATTTGATAAAACTGCAACAGAAGCCTATGAAATAATAAGAACAGCTTATGGGGAGGAAGTTATGGGCAAAACTCAAGCATTTCAGTGGTTTTCAATATTTAAAAGTGGTGTGACATCAGTTAAAGATGCAGATAGATCGGGGCAACACTCTTACAGCAAAACCGATGAAAATATCAACCAGGTGAGGGAAATGGTCTTAAATGATAGGCGCATTACAATAAGAGAACTTTCTGACTCATTAGGACTCTCATTTGCAAGTGTTCAAAGCATTTTGAAAGAGAATTTGGACATGAGAAGAATTGCTGCCAAGTTCGTGCCCCCCCTGCTTTCAAATGACCAAAAGGAAAGCCGTGTGATTGGCTGCACAGATCTAAAAGAACAGCCACAAAATGACCCACAGTTTATGGAGAAAATTATTACTGGTGATGAAACATGGATTAATGGGTACAATCCAGAAACAAAGCAATAATCTTCACAAGGAAGAGTCCTTCATCTCCATGCCTGAAAAAGGCCAGACAAGTTTGATCCAAAAAGAAGTCAATAATGATGGTGTTTTTTGACATTAAAAGTATTGTAGATAAGGAATTTGTGCCACCGGGTCAAACAGTGAATCAAGTGTTCTAGAAACAAGTGCTGCAAAGATTAAGGGAGAATGTGCGATGCAAACACCTGGAGAAATGGAGGAATCACCTGGTTCCTGCATCATGACAATGCGCCAGTGCACAAAGCCCTTTCTGTTCACCAATTTTTGGATAAAAATAGGATGAGTACTGTTCCCCATTCCGCTTATTTTCCAGATTTGGCACCAGCAGACTTTTCTTTTTCCCCATGCTTCTAGCAGTAGCAGAAGTGCTGGGACAAGTGTATCAACTCCCAAGGAGACTACTTAAAGGTTGACAGGGCAGATTAGACAAAACAAACTGTTGTGTAGTTTTTATGACAGCATTCCAGAACCTTTTTTGATCATATCTCATATGTCTTTATTAACCACAATTCTGTGCCTACATTCTTACCATTTCCGTATATCTCACTTAGAGGTGCCATTTATTTTTTATTTGTCTCTTAGTCCACCATACACCATAACACCACAGTTATATATGCATAGTGGACCTTGCCCTATATCCTGCTACTATTTTTTCTCCCCTTTTTCTTATTTTCTAACCTCTTTCCTCTTCTTGTTGATCATCCATTTTTCTCTGACCTTACCCAAGAAGTTCCCTATAACTTTTACATTTTTCTCCCTTTTATAGACAAAATGCACCTGATTACTATTTCTCCAACCAATTTTTCCCATTTTCATTGCCAAATTTTATCTCTCCATATTTTTGTTTGATCACAACATAATATACAATGGAAATCTGTGTCAATTTGTTCAAACATTGAATATTTTCTTACCTATTCATCATACCTTATGCCTTTTAACCCCTGTTCTTGCCATGCAAATCCTTCTTGTCCTAGTTTATTGCATATTTCAATGCACCTTCTCCTCCATGTACTTTTATTCCTCTAAATATTCTGAAGGATAGTTTCTCTCTTATGCTGCTAAAAATATCTTGTGTATCAATATCCTCTTGCCTTGATTCTACTACTTTGCAAAAAGTCTCAATTGTTATATTGTATTTAACCATGAACTTCCTGTATTATGCACGCAAATATATGAGAGCAGTCAAGTTGTGCAGTTCAAGAAGTGGGGGAAGAGGTAGAGTCTTCAAGCAATAGCCATACTGTAGGTAAACACATGAAGATATTGGCTGCTGGCTGAGTGCAGCAGTCAGATCATGCCAATGCACATAATGTTTACACTGCTCTCGTGTACTTGCATGGACAATACTTTTCTTCTCCAAAAATCCCTGCATTTTTACTGACCATGACCCTTCCTATTTGCTGCTCTCATCTACTTGCATACACAATACTTGTTTTCTCAA
This sequence comes from Hymenopus coronatus, assembly GCA_030762935.1. Classification (NCBI taxonomy): domain Eukaryota; kingdom Metazoa; phylum Arthropoda; class Insecta; order Mantodea; family Hymenopodidae; genus Hymenopus; species Hymenopus coronatus. The sequence continues at coordinate 311,925,490 of CM060900.1, read as the reverse complement.
TAAATCCCTGCAGTTTTACTGAGCATGACCCTTCCTATTTGCTTTTCTCCTGGATGTTAAAGCATTCTTTCATAATATCTCTATCTTTAGATTGGAAATTCTGAACAAATATTTCATAACCCTTGTGATAATTTTGATCTTGGTGGAATTCCTATCCAATTCTGAGCTGCCCCATTTGGTGATTCTATTGGTAGACCTAATACACATTTACAAAAAAAAATATATTATCTTTATCGACCTCTCTCCAAGCATCATTGACTCCCCATACCTGTGCTAAATGTAGCATTTTGTTTTCCACTACTGCCATATAAATTCTTTCAAGTCATTTAACATTGATGTCTAGCAATTTTCTTACATATGACCTTTTAATACTCATGGCCATTTTTTCCTGTACAGTACACATCATTTTTGCTCACTCAAGCTTCCAATCACAAACAGTAACCCTGGAATTTCTTTATTATTGACAGCTGGTGAGTATACATTTTACCTCTGGATCTCCTCTAGAATATCATTAATATAAATATTCAATATAAATCATCAATATTCGCTTAAGCATATGTTTGCTACGTCAACTAACAAGTTATTTACACAGTGATATTTTTAAATTAGTTTATTTTGCCTTATCAATGCACATTTAGAATGCAGAATTTAGGGGGGGGTTACTATTTTAAAGATATAAACAGGTTATTTATCTCGTAAAAAAGGAGTCTTAAGAATCATATATCTGCTGAACAACAGAGAATCCTGCAAAGAAACTTTCATCAGCCAGCAAATCCTCACTACTTACTCATCATGTATTTATAAACTATCACTAAAGTAAACAATACATTAACTGAATTAAATAAAGGCAGTTGTATGTATATAGAACTAGAGGGCCAAATAGCTATTACACAAATTTAATCAGTAAATCATCAACTAACAAAGACTCATATAATCATGGAATAATATTTTACGATAAACTACCAGAAAACATAAAATATTCAAATGGTCAAACCTTTGCCAAATTATTAAGAAATTACTTAGAAAGCAAATGCCTCTATAGATCTGAGGGTATGTAAACATGATTGTATATTAATTTCTAGGTAAAATTCTTTATTTAAGTAGTCACTTCCATAAATGTACATGTTCATATTTTGAAATGTTATGATTAGTAAAATTTTAGATATTATATGAATTTGGCTCAAACTTTCTTTTATTGCACTGACCTTGTACGTGCTCATAATTTTAATTATTATTTAGCAATTTTTAATAGAACAAAAATACCAACATAAAATTCAAAAGCTAATTTCTAATAAAAATTACTTCAACATAAAATAAATAGTACAAAAAATAAAAAATGTCCCAAGGGAAAAAGCAGTTGCTTTACTTCAGATTAGCCACTAGACGTAACTGTTTGGTAGAACATCTACGTAGATTTGGTTTTATGAATGATGACAACGCATGTAAGATCTGCAATGCTGATAAGATTTTAAATGGAGAACACCTACTGGAATGCACAGAATTGAGGAAAACTCTACCAGATGGAGAAAATACACAATTTATATTGGCTGGCTAGAGAAAAATTGACAGATCAAAATCCTGCACATTAGAACAACAGCAACACTTTTAATTCATTTATGCATAATGATATTTTTAATTTGAAATATGAGGCATCTAGATGCAAAACCTGCAAAGACCACATTAACAACATTTTCAGAAAAGAGGAAAATGTATCTATGCATTTCAGTTGGCACTTCCAATATCTATTTTACGCATAAAAGTGAGACATCTAAGAAGTAACTGAAAAGAAAATAAACTTATCACAATTACTTTTACAGTAAATAAGGATTTAATTTTGGACTTGGCGGGTTTTGTTTGCA